>CM035437.1:138024713-138624713 GCA_020310875.1 Ceratopteris richardii
CGTTGGTTTCTATTACTCATGGAGTATGATTTTGAAGTAGTAGTCAGGAAAGGGAAGACACATCTCATAGCTGACCACCTTTCAAGATTGACCACAGGAGAAGCTCCTCAGGGGATAGCAGATGAATTACCAGATGCATATTTGTTTAACCTTGAGATAGCACCAGAATGGGTTAAGCCTATTGTCCCTGTTCTCACACATGGACCCAAGAATCCTAGGATAAGGATCAAGGAAGGAGAGATTACCAAGTCTCAGAGATATCAAATCATAGCAGGAAGTATATATAAATAGGATAAAGATTCTTGCTTGTTGTGTAGATGAATCAGAACATGCGAATTGGTTGCAATTAGCACACATAGGTGCATTAAAGCAACATCATTCGAAACATCGTACTTTGCAGACTCTGCATAGACTAGGAGTATATTGGCCTTCAGTGAAAGCAGATGTCTACAAGTTGTGTAAAGAATGCCCTGTTTGTTGTGAAAGACAACCAGTAGAACATGCTACATTATATCACGTGTCTCTCAAACCAAAATGGAGTGAACCTTTAGTGACATTCTTGAGGACGGAAACATTCCCTCAAGGAATGACTTTAGCGCGACAACGCATTCTAGAACAGGAAGCTCAAGACTATTCACTTATTGGTGATAATCTATACAAACCAGGACGAGATGGATATTTAAAACAATGTGTTCATGAGAGTGATTATTTGAGCGTACTAGAGACTGCAAACCAAGGTGTTGCAGGAGGTCATTTTGGACCCGATAGAATAATCAAAGCCATCCCATTTGCAGGATTATGGTGGCCCACTCTTCACATGGATGCGCATACCTATGTAAAGAGATGTGATGTGTGCCAAAGAACTCAATTTCCTACTCGTAGAGATGAAATGCCATTGAAACCCATGATGGGAGGACGTGCATTTTCTAAGTGGGGTATAGACTTTGTAGGACCCATTAACCCCCCTACAAAAGGTACACATGCTGAATAGATTATTGTTGCGACAGATTATCTTACCAAATGGGTCGAGGCAAAAGCCACGAAAAAGAATGATGCACACACGACTGCAAAATTCTTATTTGAAAATGTCTTTACAAGATATAAATTGCCTGTAGAGTTAGTGAGCGATCGAGGAACTCACTTTCTAAACCAAGTCATTGAATATTTGTTACAGGATTTTATGGTGATTCACAAGAAATCTGCACCACATCATCCTCAGGCCAATGGTCAGGCTGAAAGCACTAAGAAGATCCTTTGTAACATACTGACGAAACTCGTGAACAACAAACATTCAGATTGGGACAAACAGTTACACCACGCTGTTTGGGAATATCGAGTGGCCTACAAGACCGTACTCAATGCAACTCCCTTTCAGATGGTTTTTGGTCAAAATGCTATGCTTCCTTTGGACTTCTTGATACCGACCCTTAAGGTTGCACAAGAACATCAGTGGACCGGCCATGAATTATCACCAAGAATAATGGACTTGGAACGACTAGGAGAAACGAGGCTGAAAGGAGCACCATGAATATACGCAACAAAGAAGCGACAGAAAGCATATTTTGATGCACATGTGAAAGATAAAGGCTTAAATAAAGGAGATTTAGTCCTAGTATACACGCTGAAGCAACACGCATGGAAATTAGAAAAGCGAGGTTATGGAGCTATGATCATTAATAGACTCTCGACAAGTGGAGCAGTACAATTAGCCACCTTAGAAGGAGACATAATGCCTAATTACATTAGTGGCTGTAGAGTCAATTTATATCAAGAACCTCTTACTGAGGATATGCTTAGCTGACTCACGTTGGCAAAGAAGCATAAGGACGAAGAAAATAGAATACGCGCAGAAGCTCAGGCAGAAGCCATAGAATGCATTAAGCGCATGAAGGTAAGAAGACAAGGACTAGGGAGAGAACATTATAACCATCTGGAAACAACACCCAGATATCCCATGGCCATGTGTCAAGTAAAGTCAACCACTCATCCTAGCATAGTGGACAGGAGACCATTCATTACAGTCAGGCTAGAGCACGGCAACCCTTACCAAGAGCTCAGGGCTTTAATTGACTCAGGTGCTGCGACTAGTGCAATTAGATGGTCCCACTATAAGGACTCAGGAATAGAAATGCGGCCAATTGAGGCATACCTCATAGGGCTAGGAGGCATGGAAACCCCTTGCATGGGTGAGGTGGATCTTCCTATTCTCATAAAGGAAGTGACCATGACAGCAAAGCTACTAGTGTGCCATGATGACAACCTGATAGAACCCCTAATCCTTGGCCAAGATTGGCTATACGATCACTCAGTGGACCTAAATCTTAGACAAGGCTCCTTGCAGATTGGAACCTGAGATCAGAAGCAAGTGATGCCGCTTGACTTCCCTAATGGCACTCCGCCTGAGATATGTAACCCTAGACCATATGAACAACATGCGAAGGAAGACCGGAAGATCTTTGGTCAGATGGGTCACGTTACGTCTACACCAACCCACACGGGCTTGGGGATGGACAATTGTCAATCAAAAGGACTTTAGGAGATTTTCCCTTGGGCTTTCTACAAATTAGAAGGGGCAACCACCCAACCGCTCGGTCAAATGGACACCATCAGCTGTCAAATGGACACAATTAGCGGTCAAGTGGGTTACATCAGTGGTCAGGTGGACTTCATCAGTAGCCACAGGGGCAAAACACCCTGCAGTGCCCATCCTTCCACACTTACTGCGGACTGGCCTAGATCTCTGGTAAAAAATGCCTCGCTTCTTAATGGGCAGGTTTTGCAAGTGTTGGACCTCCCTTCTTTTCCAAAGCAGAGTGTCCATCCCACCTCTCAACCTCAACCACAAAGGAGTCAACCATGACGAAGGAACCCAGACCAACGACAATATCAGACAACCCAAAGAAAGCAGCAGGATCAATATCACAAAGTAAGAGGCACAAGACAAATATGGGTGCCAAAAGGACAAAAACCACTAACAGATTTCAACAATGCAGACGAAGCTCAGAAGAAGTCTCAGCAAAAGCAGAAGCAATATCCAAAGCCTTTTCAACCTTCTTCTACGAGTATGAACATTCGACAAATTTGGATCGCCAAGAAGTACCTTATGAATCGACCCACACCCACGCAGATTTGGGTACCCAAACAGTGTATAATAGCTCAATGCTCAAGCCATGTATAACCCTCAGAAATCTCTTCACCCTTTAATCCCACCACATCCGATATCAACTTTTGTCCCTCAGTAGAAACCTATCACCCGCTCACAAACTCTTAAGAAGTGGATACCGAAACGTATCCAGATGTCTTCTCTGACCCCTTTATCTAACATAAATCCCACCCCGACTAATCTGCAACCTTGTAATAACTCATTCACGATTGAACCTTGTACAAATCCACACACTATAACCCAACATCACTTGTAATAACACCTCATCAAGAAATGTATGCATCATCTGAAGCATGTAGGTGTCTAGAGACCTGCATTAGTTTGCAACAATCATTCCATAAACCACATCACAAAACTCGGCTACACGGGTTACACATCGGTTATGGAAAGGGATTGCGGTCTCACTTTAATTGGGATCATAATTAATTTCCATACTAATGTGTTAATCTTATGTGCAGATCTACTATGCATTCGCATCATTCATCATGCAGGCAGAAGGACCATCAGAAGCTGGCCCCAGTGTATCCATGGCCAATATTGGAGAACTACTAGCGGAGTCCCATCCTACGTCTCAACCACCAGAATTTCAGGGATTTCCAGGACCTATGCCGATTGACGACCCTCCTAGGGGTTACATTGAGAAGATTCATCGCAATTCTCACTGGTTTCAAGGTCTAGTAGGGCCGCTAGCGGATGCAGATTTTTTTTTTGAGGCCAATTTGGCGTTTGATCACCGTACTTGGGCCAAGTACCAATTTTTCTCAAGAGAATTCGAAGGACTACAGAACACAGAAGACTTAACGCATGTTTGGGCAAGAGCAGGCTTTACAGAATATTTCAGTGATCCATTGCCTAAACCCGACTTCTATAGATGCTATTACTTAATCACCACTTTGACAGCTTCGGAGAACAAGGATCTACCAGGAACATTCATTTTGCCATCATTAGTAAATGATCCGCCATATAAGAGGTTTTACCTTTCCAAAGATCTGATTCGCGCTGCAATCAAGATCCATGGTACACACACTCCACGAGAACGAGAAAGGCTGGGTCCAGAGCCAATGAAACGTGGAGATGTTACTAAGTGGGAAGATATTTCAACAATCACACCCGAGCTCTCTAAACCGTTGAGGATATGAATGCAGCATTTTGCTTTCCCCGCTCAGGATAGATTCACTTCTCACCATTGTGCTAGAGCAACACCAAATTTGGTGCCGTTGTCGGGGATCGAGTCTAGGACGAATGTGTGATGGTAAGAGTATAGCAAGAAGTGGCGTTGGAAGGTAAAAATTTCAGTTTTTGTTTTTGTTTTTAGTTAGTTTTTAGTGTTTTTCACCTCCCCCACACTCCATCTTCATCACCACATCATCATCTCCAACTCCAAAAAAATCAGAAAAATCACCATATCCACCCATTCTCCTCATTTCCCCTCATTTGTGCATGTGCAAGAGAGAGAGAGAGAGAGCTTTTGTGCTTGTGTGTACTTGTGTGTCTTTGAGTTTTCTTGCAGGTACAGAGCTCCAATGCATCAGGAAGGCTGCAAAAAGGTAAGAAAATCACTTTCTGTCAGAAATTGCCACTGTGTCAGACCATCGCGATGGTCTGCCAAGTTCGGAATTTGAGGTAAGCGAGTTCATGGGCGTGTAGGCGACCCTTGTGCCTCTAGGAATCCACAGACGCATTTCAAAAATTCACACTTTGGTGGACCATCGCGATTGGCTCAAACCATCGCGATTGTGTCACACCATCGCGATTGGCTCACGCCATCGCGACGGCTCGGCCGGACCATCGCGACGGTCTCACGCCATCGCGACGGTTCACTTGAACCATCGCGACGGTCCTTGACCATCGCGACGATCCCATCGACCCCACGCCATCGCGATTGGCCTATGCCATCGCTTTGATAGTGCCATGTGGCAAGCTAGACCATCACGATTGCTCACTAGCCACGCCATCGCAACGCGACCCTTACACCATCACGACAGCTCAAAATTTGGACCATCGCGATTGGCTCACGCCATCGCATCTGTGACCATCATGACGGTTCACTTTGGACCATCGTGACGGTTCACATTGACCATTGACTGACGCCATCGCGATTGTTCACTCAATCGGACCATCGCGACGCCTCACCCCGACCATCGCGATTTCTCACATTTAGACCATCGCGACCGTGCGCTTCAGACCATCGCGACGGTTCGCCTGGACCATCGCGACGGTCCCAGACCATCGCGATCATCTTAGACCATCGCGATTGCCCACCCCAAACACAAATTTTAGGGTTTCAATTTTTGGCCAATTTTGGGGCTATTTTTGGGAAATTTTTGGGTGATTAGACTCATAGGAGACCCCTTAGCTCATATTTGGAGAAAAACCTGTTGGTCAGTTTTTACCCCCGAGAGCCTGAATCCTCATATCTTTTTCATCCGAAGTCCGTTTTTGGAGCTTAATAGCTCGTTAGAAAGCTCTTTACGAGTACTACGTGACCTCAAGTATTTTTTTCAAAAAGAATACATTGATTTTTTGAGAGGATATTTTTGAGGTTGACATAGTTGGGACTAGGAAAGAAAGGGGGCTTTGGAAGAGAAGTTGCCAAAAGTTAAGGGACTTAAAAGTGTATAAACTTAGGTGCTTGATCATCCATTGTGATATTAGTCTAATATTGGATTTTTCCAGGTCTAGCAAAGGCAATCAAGGGCAACCAAAGCAAGGCAGTGAAGGGCATAAAGCTTGGGAAGCGCGGCTTCTTGGGCATCAGAGCAACCAACAAAGCTGACTCGAGGTTGGAAGATTACTCAACCCCCTCAGTCAATTATTAGCTTAGGCTAAAGCGTTAGCATTGTGGATTCAGAACGATAGGAACGCACCAAGTTCAAGAGAATTAAAGTTATCAAGTTCAAGAATAAAGTAAAGGTGTGTGATACGAAAACTTAAGGGAAAGAACATAAGTCTGACGGAACGAGAACTCAAAGTACCACAGAAAGTCGAATTCCTGACGCATACATTAAGACAAGAATCTAAAGAAATTTAAAAAGAATCAAGAAAGTAATAACAAAGAACCATTGACAATCTGAGCATGTACTGAGTGTGCAAGGAAGAAAATTCATGAACCTTAGATCGGGAAAACACATAGGTAAGTCAGACCGACGAAGCCTTAGATCATCAAAGGCAAGTGGAGGAACTACTGCACGATTGTGGGCTCAACAATTGAACACTAGTTATCCCTACGAGAGCTCAAATACTAGCGAATCAAAAATGGCATTTAGCACAGAAAGACCAGAAGGAGGGTCAAATGTAGCATACTTAGAAAGACCAGAAGGACCCTATAGGACTCAATTGGAGTTTCTTCGAACCAACCGCTTAGGTGCCTGCATCTATGAGGATGGTTTGAGAAGACAAGTGGTGCAAATGCATAACCCCGATCAACCCATTGGATTGGAACGTCTAGTAGTGAAATTCGAGAGAGACACGTACATAGACAAGGAAGGAACGATGTACATCTTAAGTACCCCCAGCCAAACAATATGAATGAGTTTGGCGTAATTCAGCTAGAGACGGAAACTAAATCTCAAGGAAAAGAACCATTAGAAGAACCTAGGACACCTAGAGGGAAATCTGCACTAACACGAGTACTAGTTCCAGAGTGGATCCCTCAGGACAACAGAAGCATAGAGTTGTTTGTAAATAAAGAAACTGACGAAGCATTTTGGAGATACACAAGAGAACAACCTAGTGAGGTAGGCTCCATCATAATCTATGAATTTAAGGACCTGGATACACCTGGAAAGTTTGTATACCTGGATGAAACTTCCGAAATAGTATTTGTGGTGCCAGACCACACTAGAAATACCTACACATGGAGAGGTGAGTTGGTATTCCCTCCATCACGATCAAACGTAAACGCAAGCCAACAAGGGGCAGGAACATCCTTAGCCCACACTAATCAAAGGGAGAAAAATAAAGAGAGACCCGAAGTAAGCTTCAATCATCCCATAGGGAGAGATAGAACAACCACGGACACTAATAGAGCGGATAGACAAAGGGAACATGGAATACTAGGTAGTAGAGATGATTTTCCTCTACCTAGACCTCGTGAACACGCAAGAATACTGAGACCCACTCAACTAGTGAAATCCATGAAAAACTACTTTGATGGGACAAGAGATCCCTATGACCATGTAGCAGAATTCAAGCAAGTACTAAGAGCAGAACAAGTCGAAGACATGTTCACGCAATACAACGCATTTGGACTAACGTTAAAGAATACCGCTTTAACTTGGTTCCAACCATTGCAACAAAGGCAATTTAGAGACATCCATCACTTTTTAGAGTCATTCATCACTGAATTCTCTAAAAGTGGGATCAGACACGACACGTCTTCGTTGATTCATAGTTTCAAACAAACCCCTCAAGAAACAGTTAGACTGGCAGGACGTAGGTTTAGACAATATGTGGAAAGATGTCCAATGCAAGAGTTACCCTCACAGGCCAAGCAAGTGTCATTGTTTCTAGATGGCTTGTTGAGCTCTAAACTACGCTTCTATGTGTACTTAAAAGAACCCAGAACGCTAGAGCAGTGTGTAAGAATATGTATAGACATTGAGGACAACTTAGGAGACGAGTTGGAACTCTCAAAGGTGTATAAGGACTCAGACTGTTCATCTCTAGCATCCACAAAATTCTCTAACTCGATAGAGGACCTAGCAGAAAAAGTGGCCCAGAAACTAGGAGTTTCTAGTAAACAGATGCCCAAGTTAACAACTAACGTACGTTGTTACACTTGTGGTGGAAATCATTTGGCAATTGTGTGTCCCAATACAACACAAACACAAGCCAACCCTAGTGGCCAATACTGTACAATTGAGAGAAGATACACGAATCATACGGCTCAGGACTTCCCATATAACAAACAGGCAGTGAGACAGAACTACCCGCAAGCATACCCGCAGCCAGGTAGGTATCAAGGCCAATACAATGCTCAGCCTTATTACTATAGGCCTCCTCAGAACTACCCATACGAGGCTCAACAGAGACCTCAACCTGTTTTAGCTCAGCAACCACCCCTACCAGCTAATATCATCTCAATGAAATACGCTGCTGCAGAAGAGAACCTCAATAGAGCTTAGTTCCCATTTCACCCCTAATAACTGACAGTGATCCAAACTCAAATAGTTTTGACTCTACTCATGTAGATAGTCCACCCGCGTACTACTCAGAGTCACCAGAACATGTAGAGACATATCAATATGATAGTCCACCAGTGGAACCTAGTTGGGAGCCCGACTATGCTCATGTGATGTACACAAACCCAAATCCACGGCCCCAATTGAGACAACAAAGACCACAGGGCCCTAGAGGACCATGCTTTAGGTGCCAAGAAGATCACTTCATAAAGGATTGCCCACATCCTCCGATAGCAGGGCAATCACAGTACTATAACATCCAAGGCTGTGCCGATTGTGGTAAAGAGCACATAATCAGAGATTGTCCTAAGAACCCAGTTAACGCTTCAAATGTGACACCAATCAACGTGATAGGTATTGTGCACAACACAGATGGATCCAACCCTACATACGTGCCTATCCAAGCTATAACCAGAGCCCAGACACTCTTACAGAACCAACAACTTAATCAAGAGAAAATAGCTCGAAGTAGTGAAGTTGCAAAATCTAGCAGTAAAAAGACGAAATCTTGGAAAGATTCTAGAGAAAGAATTAAGAGAAAATGGAGTAAGAAGATAACTGAGTTGGAAGGAAGTTTAAAGGAATCTATAGCCAAAATACTAGAATTGACTTCACAAGAATTGAATCAAGAGAATCTAGCTCAAAAATCAGGATCAGTTTTAGCGGAACCCATACCAGAAAACCTAGACATGATGTTTCGTGCATATCAGGCTAGATTAAAAGAGGGACCTCAAGTAGCTGAAGTGAGTAAAAACTACCCTCGAGCAGACTTAGAAATTGAGAGGACTAAACTTTGTATGAAGATGGTAGAATTAGCACAAGCTTTGTTCGAAGCCTCTAGATATCTTAATTGGAATAACATGGAAAAACCTGAACTACACTTTCAAGGACTAATGGAGAGGCTAGAATACTTGATAGAAAGCAAAGAGAAAAAGGATCAGCATAGGAATCTTAGTGTCCCAGAGACATAGGAAAGGAATGCACCATCCCTGTCTCAAGTACCCAATACAGAAAGTCAAGACAACCTGTCTTCTATACATAGGTATTCATATGAATTTTTGAGAGAAATCCAAGAAGAAAAGTGGAGAAAAGAACAAGGAACTCATCCTCCTATTCAAGAGATAGGCGACTTGCAAGAGCAATTTCCCCAAGATATCCCCTCTATTTACAATGATGTAGAGGAAGAACAATTGAGTGAACACACGGGTTTTGAATCCAATTCTTTACAAGAATTACCTCAGTTCACAGGACCTTGGGAAGCAAAGTCTATTAGTATGACATCATCCACGATAATAGTGAGGAATGAAGAATCAGTGATCCCCAGAAACACGGAAGTGATCAAGAACACTAAAGTACAGTGTAACCTCACTCTAGAGGAGTTGTTAAAGGTTAAACCAGAATTGTGGAAACATGTAGCAAATCAATTCCTTGAGCTTGTTACTACTCCCTCTCAGATAGGATCACAAAAGAAGGTACCAGAGATACCCGTAGAAAAGATAGGAGATGTAAGTGAAGGAGAGGAAGGTAACATGTATCTTCCAATAACCCATCAGGGCTACACCACGAAAGCGATCTTAGATTCAGGAGCCAGAGAAGCCATAGCTACCACCGCTTTATGGAAACGTTGGGGTAAGCCAGCACTCATACCTACCAGGATGAAGCTACAAATGGCTGATGGACACATAGAAAAACCATTAGGCTTACTAGAAGGAATATCTCTCACCACTTGTGGTGTAGAGTTTGAGCATACCTTCATCATTTGTGACTTTACGAAAAATCACGCTTACGAGATGATATTGGGACGACTATTCATGCGTCAGTTGCAA
The DNA here is from genome assembly GCA_020310875.1 of Ceratopteris richardii. Classification (NCBI taxonomy): domain Eukaryota; kingdom Viridiplantae; phylum Streptophyta; class Polypodiopsida; order Polypodiales; family Pteridaceae; genus Ceratopteris; species Ceratopteris richardii. The sequence goes on from CM035437.1 coordinate 138,034,886, forward strand.
ATTGTACAAGATTGGGAAACTAATTCTTTGTACTTGCAACATTTAGGAGTGACTACCAAAGTCAATCTTAAAGACTATTCACATCGAGACGTACCCCCAATACAATGGAATACCATCCATAAGACACCAGTAGAAACAGAATTAGTACACTCTTTAGAGTCAGACCCCTCATGGTTACACGAGGACACTAACTTATGGATGTGTAAAGTTGCAAAACAAGAGAAAGAACGGTTAGAAGCAAGGACCTTAGGTGCAGAACAACACCCACGAACGCTGCAAGACCCAGCTTACGCACCAGTAGGATTTCCAGATAAAGAATTCGATCCCCATGGTTGGGCAGAAATCCTAGCAACCATGGACGTAGCCATCAATGAAGAACAATGGACACCCCACTATGACGAAGATGGCTATGACATTTCTGTCTTCACAATAGAGCCAATCAGGTGTGATCCAATTTTAGAAGAATGTGAACCTAACACTGATGCATTTGAGGAAGCGAGTGATTTTGATTTAGAATCAATTATTATGGACCCTCCATTTGCATGAGAGGAAGAATATTTTTACGAAGTAGAGACTCATCATCAGAACCACGAAGAAATCATGAATGAGTTGAGGATAGCCACTCAAGTGACTAGCAAGAGTGAAGGAAAGAAAAGAAAGAAGAAAGAAACCATGTCAGAAACAGAAGAATCCTTATTTGAAGTACCCGAGAACTTCAAGAAGTATGAAATAGAAGATAGAAGAATCATGGTACGAATGCCTAACAGAAAAGCTGACATTGGACAAGTGTATGATAATCGATAGAAAACCAAGAAAATCATAGTAGCCATCGCAGGAGAAGAAGAGAAATGTACATACATAGGGCATGATTTGACGAAGGAAGAAGAAGAAGAATTAGTTGCCCTATTGCACGAATATAGAGATGTTTTTGCGTGGAGCTACAAAGATTTGAAAGGAGTAGACCCGGATATATGTTCTCATAGAATCCCTATGACTCCAGATGCGAAACCTACGAAACAGAAACCATACACGTACAATGATAACTATGCTGCGAAGATTAAAGAGGAGATAGATCGCTTGATAAAAGCAGGATTCATTTACGAAATTGAGCATACCGAATGGGTATCCCTCATTGTGGTTGTGCCCAAGAAGAATGGAAAATTGCGTGTGTGTATTAACCTTAAAAAAGTTAATGCCGCCACGATTAGAGACAATTATCCTCTTCCTATCACGGAACACCTATTGGAAAGGGTTGCGGGCAAGGAAGTTTACAGCTTTCTTGATGGATTCTCAGGCTATAATCAAGTAGCCATAGCTACACAAGACGGCTTTTGCCCCTGAATGGGGCATATTTGCATTTCGTGTGATGCCTTTTGGCTTAACAAATGCACCCACCACTTTCCAGCGACTCATGTGTCATGTTTTCAAGGAATTCTTACGCAAGAATTTGGAAGTTTATGTCGATGACTTATGTGCTCATTTGAATGTAAGACAGACATATATCCCAGAGTTAAGACAAATATTTGACAAATGTCGAGAATATCAGGTTTGTTTGAACCCAGAAAAATGCGTTTTCATGGTCAGACAAGGCAAAATTTTAGGACACATTGTGTCAAAGAATGGAATCTCTACAGACGAAGAAAATGTGAAAGTAATTGCAGAATTACCTAGACCAACTAACGTGAAAGAGGTACAGGCATTTATGGGCCATTGCAGTTATTACAGACGATTCATACACATGTATGCAATCATAGCCAAGCCTTTGTACTCTCTTTTGACCCATTTTGAATGGACAGATGAATGTGAGAATTCATTCAACAGAACTCAAACGACATTTGTGCTCAGCACCTATATTGACAACCCCAAATTGGAGTAAGCCATTCCATGTACATGTGGATGCATCCAATTATGCCATAGGATGTGTGTTAGCACAACCCATGAGTGAAGGTAACATAGATCTCCCCATAGCTTACGCGAGCAGACAATTGAACGCAACAGAAAGAAATTACACCACGACGGAACGAGAAGGATTAGGAATGATCTACGCAGTAAAGAAATTCAGACATTATTTGTTGGCAAACAAGTTCAAATTCTTTACAGATCATCAAGCATTACTGTACTTAGTCAACAAACCATGTAACACAGGACGATTAATACGTTGGTTTCTATTACTCATGGAGTACGATTTTGAAGTAGTAGTCAGGAAAGGAAAGACACATCTCAGAGCTGACCACCTTTCAAGATTAACCTCAGAAGAAGCTCCTCAAGGAGTAGTGGATGATTTACCAGATGCATATTTGTTTAACCTTGAGATAGCACCAGAATGGGCTAACCCGATAGTCCCTATTCTCACGTATGTACCCAAGAATCCTAGGATAAGGATCAAGGAAGGAGAGATTACCAAGTCTCAAAGATACCAAATCATAGCAGGAAGCATATATAAACAGGATAATCAAAAGATTCTTGCTTGTTGTGTAGATGAATCAGAACATGCGAATTGGTTGCAATTAGCACACATAGGTGCATTAAAGCAACATCATTCGAAACATCGTACATTGCAGACTCTACATAGACTAGGAGTATATTGACCTTCGATGGAAGCAGATGTCTACAAGTTGTGTAAAGAATGCCATGTTTGTTGTGAAAGACAACCAGTAGAACATGCTACATTGTATCACGTGTCTCTCACACCAGACTGGAGTGAACCTTTAGTGACATACTTGAGGACGAAAACATTCCCTCAAGGAATGACTTTAGCACGACAACGCAGTCTAGAGCAGGAAGCTCAGGACTATTCACTTATTGGTGCTAATCTATACAAAAGAGGAAGAGACCGATACCTAAGACAGTGTGTTCATGAAAGCGACTATCTGAGCATACTAGAGACTGCACACCAAGGTGTTGTAGGAGGTCATTTTGGACCAGATAGGATAATCAAAGCCATCCTCTTTGCAAGATTATGGTGGCCCACTCTTCACATGGATGCACATACCTATGTAAAGAGATGTGATGTGTGCCAAAGAACTCAGTTTCCTACTCGCAGAGATGAAATGTCATTGAAACCCATGATGGGCGGACGTGCATTTTCTAAGTGGGGCATAGACTTTGTAGGACCCATTAACCCCCCTGCAAAAGGTACACATGCTGAATACATTATTGTTGCGACAGATTATCTTACCAAATGGGTAGAGGCAAAAGCCACGAAAAAGAATGATGCTCATACGACTGAAAAATTCTTATTTGAAAATGTCTTTACGAGATATGGATTGCCTATAGAGTTAGTGAGCGATCGAGGAACTCACTTTCTAAACCAAGTCATTGAATATTTGTTACAGGATTTTATGGTGATTCACAAGAAATCCGCACCATATCATCCTCAGGCCAATGGTCAGGCTGAAAGCACTAACAAGATCCTTTGTAACGTACTGACGAAAATCATGAACAACAAACGTTCAGATTGGGACAAACAGTTACACCATGCTATTTGGGCATATCGAGTGGCCTACAAGACCGTACTCAATGCAACTCCCTTTCAGATGGTTTTTGGTCAGAATGCTGTGCTTCCTTTGGACTTCTTGATACCGACCCTTAAGGTTGCACAAGAACATCAGTGGACCAGCCATGAATTATCAGCAAGAATAATGGACTTGGAACGATTAGGAGAAACCAGGCTAAAAGCAGCAGCAGGAATATACGCGGCAAAGAAGCGACAGAAAGCATATTTTGATGCACATGTGAAAGATAAAGGCTTGAAAGAAGGAGATTTAGTTCTAGTATATACGCTAAAACAACATGCACGGAAGTTAGAAAACCTAGGTTATGGACCTATGATCATCAACAGACTCTCGACAAGTGGAGCAGTACAATTAGCCACCTTAGAAGGAGACATAATGCCTAATTACATTAGTGGCTATAGAGTCAAGCTATATCAGGAACCTCTTACTGAGGATATGCTTGGACGACTCATGTTGGCAAAGAAGCGTAAGGAGGAAGAAAATAGAATACGAGCTGAAGCTCAGGCAGAAGCTATAGAACGCATTAAGCGCATGAAGCTAAGAAGATAAGGACTAGGGAGAGAACATTATAATCATCTGGAAACATCACCCAGATATCCCATGGCCATGTGTCAAGCAAAGTCAAGTACTCATCCTAGCATAGTGGATAGGAGACCATTCATTACAGTCAAGCTAGAGCACGGCAACCCTTGCCAAGAGCTCAGGGATTTAATTGATTCAGGTGCTGCGACTAGTGCGATTAGATGGTCCCACTATAAGGATTCAAGAATAGAAATGCGGCCAATTGAGGCATACCTCATAGGGCTAGGAGGCATGGAAACCCCTTGCATGGGTGAGGTGGACCTTCCTATCCTCATAAACAAAGTGACCTTGACAGTGAAGCTACTAGTGTGCCATGATGATGACTTGATAGAACCCCTAATCCTTGGCCAAGATTGGCTATACGATCACTCAGTGGACCTAAATCTTAGACAAGGCTCCTTGCAGATTGGAACCTTAGATCAGAAGCGAGTGATACCGCTTGACTTCCCTAAGGGCATTCCGACTGAGGTTTGTAGCCCTACACCCTATGAAATGCATGCGACGGAAGACCGGAAGATCTTTGGTCAGATCAGTCAAGTTACGTCTACACCAACCCATGCGGGCTTGGCGATGGACAATTGTCAATCAGAAGGACGTCAAGAGATTTTCCCTTGGGCTTCCTGCAAATTAGAAGGGGCAACCGCCCAACCGCTTGGTCAAATGGACACAATCAGCGGTCAGGTGGGCTACATCAGCGGACACATGGGCAAAACACCCTGCGGTGCCCATCCTTCCACACTTACTGCGGACTGGCCTAAATTAAAAGTACAAAACAGAGCACTTCCTAATGGGCATGTTTCGCAAGTGTTGGACCTCCCTTCTTTTCCAAAGCAGAGTGTCCATCCGACCTCTCAACCTCAACCACAAAAGAGTCAACCACGACGAAGGAACCTAGACCGACGACAACATCAGACGACGCAAAGAGGAAAGCAGTCTCAACAACACAAAGCAAGTGGCACAAGACAAATATGGGTGCCAGAAGGACAGAAAGCACCGACCGATTTCAACAACGCAGGAAATGACAAGAAGAAGTCAAGGCAGAAGCAGAGTCAGTATCCAACATCTCCTCGACCTTCTTCTACAAGTTCGAGCATTCGATAAATTTGGATCGCCAAGAAGTACCTAACGAATCGACCCACACCCACACAAATTTGGGTACCCAAACCATGTACTATAGCTCAACCCTCAAGCCATGTAAAATATACCCCTCGAAAATCTTTTCAACCCTCCATACCACCAAATCCGCAGAGACCTATCACCCGATCACAAACTCTTAGGAAGTGGATACCAAAATGTATCCAGAAGTCTTGTCCTAACCCTTTGTCTAACATAACTACCACCCCGACTAATCTACAACCTTGTAATAACTCACTCATGACTGAACCTTGTATAAATCCACACACTATAACCCAACATCACCTGTAATAACATCTCATCAAAGAATTGCATGCAATATCTAAAAACATATAGGTGTCTAGAGACCTGCACTAGTTCTGCAAGAAAATTGCATCAAACACATCACAACACTTGGCTACGCGGGTTACACATCGGCTATGGAAAGGGATTGCGGTCTCACCTTAATGGGATCATAATTAATTTCCATACTAATGTGCTAATCTTTTGTAGCAGATCTTTTCCATTAGCACGACAATCATCATGCAAACCGAAGAAGGACCATCAGAAGCAGGCCCCAGTGCACCTGTAGCACCTATTGGTGTTTTACTCGCAGAGTCCCATCCGACGGCTCCACCGCCAGAATTCCAAGGATTCCCAGGACCCATGCCTATTGACGATCCTCCTCGAGGCTATACTGAGAAGTCTCATCGCAATTCTCATTGGTTTCAAGGGCTGGCAGGACCATTGGCAGATGCTGAGTTTATATTTGAGGCTAATTTAACTTTTGATGACCGTACATGGGGAAAATATCAGTTCTTCTCAAGAGAGTTCGAAGGACTACAGAACACACAAGACTTAACACATGTTTGGGCAAGAGTCGGCTTCACAGAGTATTTCAGTGACCCTTTGCCTAAACCTGACTTCTACAGATGCTATTACTTAATCACCACTTTGATAGCTTCAAAGAACAAGGATCTGCCAGGCACCTTCATACTGCCATCCTTAGTGAACGATCCACCATATAAAAGATTTTATCTTTTTGAAGATCTGATTCGAGCTGCCATCAAGATTCATGGAACCCACACGCCCACAGAGCGAGAAAGGTTAGTTCCAGACCCTATGAAACGTGGGGACGTCACTAAGTGGGAGGAGATTTCAGCGATCACACCTGAGCTTTCAAAGCCACTACGGATATGCATGCAACATTTTGCTTTCCCCGCTCAGGACAAATTCACCATGCCTCACAAACGAATATGGTTTGGTTTGTATTTATCATGTATGGGACCCTAGACAGTTGATCTAGCTAGCTGGATCATTGATCAGATGTATTTAGCACAACACAGATGGGAAAGAAAGAAGGTCATCAATGGATGTTGCACCCAGCACAGTCACTACTCAAGCAGCCGGAGTCCTAGGACCTACCACCACTACAGCAGAAGTTCCCACCACTATTGGTGCGGAAGCTTTCTCTTTCCCGATACCCCATTTAGAAGCAGAATAAGCAAGCACCACATTTGATTTTGAGATGCAGGATGTATTTTCAAGTGAATTTCAGTTTTCAGAAGGCCATATCTTCTCTCAGGAATATGAAAGGCCCAGCTATCCTACCACACCCCGAGATCAACCACAAGGACAAGTAGTGTCCAGTTCCGAGGAAGAAAGAACAGAAACCGATGAAGATGAAGGTGATGATGAAGCAAGTCAGGGAACTCATGAATCCCAAGAACATGTGCAAACAGACGAACAAGGACAACAAACCGACACCCAAGGTGACACGAACACACACGAAGAAGAAACCTTCGAAGCAGCAGCTTATACACTGGCCATCAAAAAGTTATACCGTACTATGGAAAAGGTTTGGGCACGCAAGAAGTTGATTGACGAAGAAAGCCAAACACTCATCGAACAAGAACTCGTCTCAGGAGGGTTCAAAGAAGTATATATCAGAGGTTTCAGAGAGCTTGTCAAATCAGTCGGACCTACCGAAGCCTTAAGATATTTACAGAGGAAACCATTACCGCAATATGACCCCCAACGCGTACGACTATTATCAAAACCGGGCGAATACATTCATGTCCCAATAGGAGCACAATCTTCAGAACAAGCCAGGGAAGCACGTCTTGTCCCTGAAGGCTCTTTGGCAGAAGAAGCCATCCTCGTAGATTCCCCACCCCGTGCTACTACTGTACATACCTCCACAGTTACCGAAGTACCGACCACCCCAACCGCTGCTCCATCACCTCCCATCCATCCAGTCTCCCCCATACACCCCCCTTCTCCCAGAACAACATCTTCCTTCTCTGGTGGAGTAGCAGAAGTCGTCTTTACGCCCATTCATCCCACAATTCCCGCACCCACTTAACCTAGTCTACCCCCTAACACATCCACCTTTCTATCCAACCCATTTCTCCATCCATCTTTTCCATCCTTCCCCACACCTCCAAGACCCCTTTTCCCATTCCCACCTCCATTAACCTTCTCCCTAGTCTCACCTCCCCGACCCACCGTAACCCCTCTTTCCCCTTTCCACCAAGCCGTCCAAGACAACCCCTCTGTAAATTACTCCTCAACCTTTGTAAATCCTGTATTTACACCCACATACTTGCCCACGATCACACCACTATTCACAGTCACTGCACTCGACACCACATCCAGCGATATGGATATATCACCCCCCACTGCACCTCCACTCACTTCAATTGTGGCACCACAATATTTAAGCACACCACAATTTTCCACAATCACCACAGCATCCACTTTCCCACCCCAATTCCCCGTTCCCTTTGCATCTACACCCACTGCATCTTCACTTAGCACACCATTAATATTATCACCCACCATAGACACAACATTTCGACAGATGTTCACGTGTATGATGCAAGTAAGAGATGAGTTTACATCTCTTGGAAATAATTATCAGCAGCTGCAGAGGACAACCAACGATTTGCAGTCGCAGCGTAACTCATTGTCTATTGAGAATGCCTCACTGAACACCCGATATCAAGAACTACGTGAGGCTTATCACAAGCTGGAACTAGAAAGTGAAGAGAAAGCCAAAGAGGCCACTGTTGATCTTGACAATTTGTTAAGGGCCCAGATAGTTCGCAATGTGATGCTTACACGAAACATGGGCTTACTCAGAAGACACCTAGCAGCAGCAAAGGAAGAGAACCAATGGCTACAAGAGAAGAACAGAGAAAATTTAGAAGCTGCTCTCGATAACCCAGACCAACCATTAAGTCCTAGCCGGTTCAAAGCAATGCCCTCCGAATCAATGAAAATGTTGCTCGATGATCACATCAGATTGCTCGACGACTACGATCAAATGAACGAAGAATATCAGAAGCTAAAAGATGATCATAATATACTCCAGCTCAGAGCACCTCCAACACAAGGACTCCCAGCTCCTGCAGACCCATCTCCTGACATCCTAGAGGAACTCAACAAATTACGGGCCCAGGTATCAACTCTTGAATCAAGGATAGCTATATATGAAGCACCACCAAGGCCAGATTCCCCACCAAAGCTCCCAACCAATGAAGAAAATGTAACCATTCCGGTGGAGGAAACCTTTGAAGAAGCCTACGAGCCACAACCCATCCCAGGCGGACGAGTCACGGCTGAAGGCCAGATGACTTATGAACTTCCAACCCCCGCATGGATGAAGACAGTGGAAGAGATTGGAACCACCCACTCAGCACGAGTAGAGGTGCAGCTGCATGCAATGGCAATGATTGAGGAAAGAATTTTACAGTCGCCCTACTTCGCTCACTTGGCCCCTCGCAGATACATATCAGGGCATGAGCTATAGTACAAACCATATTGTATGCTAATGGACGAGTATCAGTTGGCCATAGAGAAAGAAAGAGGCAAGAAACCATCTCACGCTACTCAGTTTGAGCATGATGATTTGCCACTGGATGCGCAGCAAGGCGAGATTTATCAACCAGAGTGGCGTAAAGATCTTTTACAAGAATATCCTGAGATGATGAGTACTTGGGTAAAGGCACCACTACATTTGAAATACAACCCATGTTGGGGACCAGTGCCATGTCGCCGCTCCTGGATAGCATTTGCTATTAAAGTACAGAACAACAAGCAGTGCCACGATTGGTTAAATTACCCATATTTCAAGCGACCCATAGAACTACCGACAGTGGGATACATGATGGCCACGATTCGTCACTAGCTCCCTCGCTTGAAACACATGGACGATATAGCAGCGCAAATGACTGTCAAAATCTTTGACATGATGCAAATGGTTTTCAAAGTCTTCCGTCGTGTAAAGGCACCTCATGTAAACACCCCGGGCTTCGAGCATGGCAATCTAGATCTTGCATACGATATGAGTACAACGCCATCGCTACGGGTGTGTTATGCCTGGCATTGCAGAATTAAATATTTACCGGCGTGCTACAAGCAGACTTTCGAAGAGATGTTCACAACCGGTTTTTGGGAATACCATTTAGAAGTGTTCATCAGCAGGTCTACACATCTCTTGCACTTATTCGCCTGTGAACAGATGGTTTATTCCACACACTATCGACTCCCACCACCTGATGAACCGCAACCAATTGATGGGGAGAAACTCGAGGCAGATTTGGCCCGAGGCATTCGAATATCAGAACACACCCTCGCTCAAGAACTACTACAGAACTATATCCGACAGACTGCACAACAAGGTTCTGTCGAGGACGATAGAAGCGAGAGGGAGGGGGGTGTTGGCAGTAGCCAGAGGCATAGAAGACACGAAAGCATGTAAAGATAGAGCAGGGAGCTAGTTGAATCAATTTTTTCAAAGAATTATGTTTTAAAATACTTTTCAAAAACCTCAAACAATGATTTTTATCACTATTGTAACATATGTAATATAGAAAAACCCTTTTCTTAATTTCTTGCTCCATTTTGTGCAAGTCGAGGAGTCCTCGAGCTTGAGGAGCTTAGGTAGAAGGAACGTATCAATTTTGGTTATTTTTTGACACCGTTTACCCTCTCAAATAGCGCATAGGACCTAATTTTTAACTATGCCGGTCACTAGATGTGAAACCGGTCAAAACTAGTCTAGAATCTATAAAAAGAGCTAGAGAGCTCATTTTTGAGGTTAGCTTGTGTGAGTAGAGAAGATCTTAGAGCTATTTTGAGCTTGTAAGAGTGTTCTTGAGTAATAGAGTTGATTTCTCACCTTCCATTGTGTCTTGCTTGTCTCTTTGTAGTGTGTGTGTATGTGTGTGTGCATCTCTATGCTTCTCACCTTCACTCTCACTTCATCTCACATTCACGATCTTCATATCACTCCTATTTCTTCCGCAGATTGACATAGGAGGTGGAGCTTCTTAACGTGGTTCTCACCATTGTGCTAGAGCAACACCCTCGTAGAGTTCACTTACTAACCAAACCTGGTGAATACATTCGTTTTATGATACCCACAGGTGCACAATCTTCATAACAGGCTAGGGAAGCACGTCTGATCCCTAAAGGCTCATTGGCAGAAGACACCATTATCATCAACTCCCCACCCCACACTACTACTGTACATACCACTGTAACCGAAGTACCGGCCACCCCAACCGCTCCTCTTTCACCTCCCGTATCTCCAATCTCCCCTCTATATCCGATCTCTCCCAGACCATCCACATCTTTGGATAGTGCTGTGGAAGAAGCCTTCCTTACTTCCATTCATCCGACAATTCCCACACCCACCCAACCTAGTTTTCCTCCTCGAACGTCAACCTTTCTCTCCAGTCCAATTTTCCCCCCATCCTTCCCGTCCTTCCCCACACCTCCAAGACCCCTTTTCCCATTCCCACCTCCATTAACCTTCTCCCCAGTCTCTCCCCCTCGACCCACCATCATTCCTCTTGCCCCTTTCCACCAAGGAGTACACGAGAACCCCTCTGCAAATTACTCTTCAACCTTTGTAAACCCTGTATTTACACCCACGCACACACCCACTCTCACACCATTATTCATGGTCACCGCACTTGACACCACGTCCAATGACATGGATATATCACCACCCACCGCACCACCACTCACTTCATTCATGGCACCACCATATTTAGGCACCTCAAGTTTTTCCACTGTCACCACTGCATCCACATTCCCATCCCCATTTCCCTTACCCTTTGCATCAACACCCACACACATCGCAACTGCATTCACTTTGTCACTAATATTATCACCCACTATAGACACCGCGTTTCGACAAATGTTCACGTGCATGACTCAAGTAAGAGATGAGTTCACATCTCTTGGAAATAATTGTCAACAGCTACAGAAGACAACGAATGATTTACAATCGCAGCTCAATTCAATGACCATCGAGAATGCCTCATTGAACACCCGCTACCAAGAGCTACAAGAGGCATATCACAAACTTGAACTAGAAAGTGAAGAAAAGGCGAAAGAAGCTATCACAGACATCGATAACTTGTTAAGGGCACAGACTATTCGCAATGCAACGCTCACTAGGAACATGGGCTTACTCAGAAGAAACCTGGCAGGAGCGAAAGAAGAGAACCAACGCTTACAAGAACAGAACAGAGAGAATTTAGAAGCTGCCCTAGATCAACATGACCAACCATTAAGCCCCAGTCTCTTTAAGGCCGTGCCCTCAAAATCTATGAAAATGTTGTTAGACGATCATGTCAGATTATTAGATGAGTATGACAGCATGAACAAGGAGTTTCAGAAGCTCAAAGATGAACACAAGATATTACAGCTAAGAGCACCAGTACAACAAGGACTACCAGCTCCTGCGGACCCATCTCCTGACATCCAAGAGGAACTCAATGCATTATGGGCCCAGATATTAACCCTTCAATCACAGATAACAGTATATGAAGCACCACCAAGGTCAGACTCCCCACCGGAACTACCAGCAGAGGAAGAAACAGTCACCATTCCAGTGGAGGAAACTTTCGAAGAAGCGTATGAACCCCAACCCATCCCAGGCGGACGAGTCACGGCTGAAGGCCAGACGACTTTCGAACTTCCAACTCCCGCATGGATGAAGACAATTGAAGAACTCGGAACAACCCACTCAGCGAGGGTAGAGGCGCAGTTACACGCCATGGCAATGATTGAAGAATGCATCTTATAGTCCCCATACTTTGCTCATTTGGCCCCTCGCAGATACATATCAGGGCATGAGCTATAGTATAAACCTTATTTTATGTTAATGGTGGAATATCAGTTGGCCATAGAGAAAGAAACAGGCAAGAAACCCTCTCACGCTACTTAGTTTGAGCCTGACAATTTGCCACTAGATGTGCAGCAAGGAGAGATCTATCAACTAGATTGGCGCAAGGATCTCTTATAGAATTATCCAGAGATGATGAGTACATGGGCCAAGGCACCACTACACTTAAAATACAACCCATGTTGGGGACCAGTGCCACATCACCGCTCTTGGAAGGCATTTGCGATTAAAGTACAGAATAACAAGCAATGCCAGGACTGGTTGAATTACCCATACTTCACCCCACCCATCGGACCACCTACAGTCGGATACATGATGGCAACAATTCGTCACTAGCTCCCTCACTTGAAACATATGGAGGATATAGCAGCGCACATGACTGTCAAGATATTTGACATGATGCAGATGGTTTTTAAAGTCTTCAGACGTGTCAAGGCACCACATGTAAACACCCCGGGCTTCGAGCATGGTAACCTAGATCTTGCATATGATATGAGTACAACACCATCGCTACAGGTGTGTTATGCCTGGCATTGCAAAATCAAATACCTACCGGCGTGCTAGAAGCAAACCTTCCAAGAAATGTTCACAACTGGTTTTTGGGAATACCATTTGGAAGTGTTCATCAACAGGCCTACACATTTACTTCAATTATTTGCTTGTGAACAGATTGTATATTCCATGCATTATCGACTCTTGCCATCAGATGAACCGCAACCCATTGATTGGGAGAAACTCGAGGCAGATCTGTCCCGAGGAATTCGCATATCAGAACACAACCTCACTCAGGAACTACTCCAGAATTACATCCGACAGACCTCACAACAAGGTTCTATCGCGGACGACAGAAGTGAGAGGGAGGGGCTGTTGGCAGTAGTCAGAGGCATAAAAGATGCGGAAGCATGTAAAGACAGAGCAGGGAGTAAGTCGAATCAACTTTTCAAAGATTTATGTTTTATAAATACTTTTCAAAACCTCCAACAGTGATTTTCATCACTTTTGTAATATATGTAACATAGAAAAACCCTTTTTGTAATTTATAGCTCCATTTTGTGCAAGCCGAGGAGTCCTCGAGCTTGAGGAGCTTAGGTAGAATAAGCGTACCAATTTTGGTTATTTTTAGACACCGTTTACCCTTTCAAATAGCATCTAGGACCTTATTTTTAACTATGTTGGTCACTAGATGTGAAATCGGTCAAAACTAGTCTAGAATCTATAAAATGAACTAGAGAGCTCATTTTTGAGGTTAGCTAGTGTAGACTTGTATGAGCTAGAGTGAGTTTGAGCTTGTAAGAGTTTTCTTGAGCAATAGAGTTGATTTCTCACCTTCCATTGTGTATTGCTTGTCTCTTCGTAGTGTGTGTGTATGTGTGTGTGCATCTCTATGCTTCTCACCTTCACTCTCACTTCATCTCACATTCACGATCTTCATATCACTCCTATCTCTTCTGCGGATTGATATTAAGGAGGTGGAGCTTCTTAACGTGGTTCTCACCATTGTGCTAGAGCAACATACATACATATACATATAGGCACACACACACACACAAAACACACACACACACAAAACACACACACACATACATACATGCACACATATACACACATACATGTGCACATGCGAACAACACAAGGATGACAAAGAAGATTGGTTTACAACACATTATACTGAAGGTATTGCCACTAGAATGTAAAAAGATAAGTAACCCGTTAGGGCAATAGGCATATATACAAGCTAGGGGAAAAAACCTCCCAAAGAGGGAAAAAAGTGCCTCGGCAATCCTAGTGTGTTCACACACATTACTACTTAAATATATCAACAAATCCCCCCCGGGAGTGCTGGGGTGATCAAGGAGCTGGCACTCATGTATAAGGAAATGCCAAGCTATGTCGAATCAATCCCCAAAAGGAATTAAGCCCAAAGCTTTCTGGAAAGCTTCAAACTTCTCCCTAGGTAGAGGCTTCATGAAAAGGTCTCCAATGTTCTCCAGCGTGGGCACATATGCCAAGATTATCTCTCCAGTAGAGAGTCTCTCCCTGACATAATGATAATTCACCTCAATGTGCTTAGTGCGAGCATGGAGCATAGGGTTCTTTGCAACTGCTAATGCACTCTGATTGTCGGTGAAGATGGTGGTGGCACAAGGCTGACCAACACCCAAATCATCCATAAGGAGTCTGAGCCACACGCACTCAACAGTGGCTGTGAAAGCTTCCGTATACTTAGCCTCACAACTAGAAGTTGCCATAGTAGGCTCCTTCTTGCTCAAACAAGATATACATGACCTACCAAGCATGAAGCAAAAGCTACTAGCGGACACACGAGTGTCATAGAAACCAACCCAATCAGAGTCAGAAAAAGCATGTAAATATGGTGGTAGTGATCCCCCCTTGAGATAAAAAAAATCCAATTAGCTGGATACCACTCAAGTAGCGAAAGATGCCCTTAACCGCCTGCCAATGCTTGACACTTGGGCAATGCATAAACCTGCTCATATGTGAGACAACAAACTGAATATCTGTCCGAGTAATGCATAAGTAAATCATGTATCCAATAGATTGCTAATAGAGAACAACATAAAATGCATCTCCATCATCATGACGGCTCAATCGTAAACCTATCTCCATAGGACTCGCAATGCGTTTACAGCCTTCAAGGCCAAAATGCTAGAATAATGTGTTAATATATTTTGTTTGACATAAAGGTATTCCTCCATCAACTTGCATAAACTGAATGCCTAAATAATGATGCAAATGCCCCAAATTTGACATCTCAAATGAGGCATGCAAATCAACCTTAAAACCAGCAATATGCTTCTCATGAGGACCAATGAGGAGCATGTCATCAACATACACATTAATGACTGAAGCACATCATTAGCACGCTTAACATATAAGATGCTCTCTATTGGAATATTCTTAAAACCATGTGTAATCAGGTAGGCATGTATTTTTTCATACCAAGCATGTGGTGCTTATTTCAACCCATATAATGCCTTTTTCAAATTGCACACTTGGTTTTCATGCCCTTTCTACACAAAGCCATGGGGCAAAAAAACATACACTTCTTCATGCAATTCACCATTCAAAAATGCAGTTTTAATGTCCAACTGATGTACATTCCAGCCATGATGAGCTGCAAGTGCACAGATGCTATGAACAGTAGTCGTTCAGCATGTAGGTGCAAAGGTCTCATCAAAATCAATACCTCTTTCTTGTGCATAACCCTTTGCAACAAGCCTAGCCTTATACCTATCAATTGTTCCATCAGGCTTATGCTTCAACTTGTATACCGACTTGGTGCCAGTGGCCTTCTTGCCAGGAGGCAAGTCACATACAGTCCGTGTACCATTTTTCATGATAGCATCATATTTTGATTGCATAGCAACCATCCAATTTTCAGTATGCTTCATCAAAGAGAATAGGCTCATTCTCATCACAGAGGCTAGATGTAGTCATAACATAGAATTATGACGCAAAAGAGCCACTATGAGAGCCTGAACAAGTACAATATGACAAAGGTGCATCTAATTTGCTATCACACAAAGTCTACACTAGCCATTTTGGCATAGTTTTTGCCTCGTCCCATTAAGTGCATCATGTAAATCTACATCAGAAATGGAATGTTTTGCATCATTACATGAAACATATAAAGGCTGAGATGTTGCCTCATTAGGACCAACATTAGACTGTCCACCTATAAAAAGAGGTGGCAAAGTATCATACATGTCTTTGGAGCTAATAGATGTCTCCTTAGTACATGAAAGTAATGGCTGAATAGAATCTTCCACAAAAACAACATCAAGACTAACTAGAATGGTTTTATTCTGTGGATGATAGAGACAATAGCCTTTGCTTTTAGAACTATACCCAACAAAAATACATTTCATTGCTTATCATCCGATTTCCTATCTTGTTGTTTAGGCACTAAGGCATATTCCAGACAACCAAATACACGTAGGTGAGAAACAAATAGCTTGCGACCATGCGAAGCCTCATATGGAGTGATAGATTGCAATGCTTTAGTGGGACACTTGCACACATAACAACCTCAAGCCAAAAACTATGTGTTAAAGCCTAAATCTTGACCATACACCTCACCATCTCCATGAGTGACCTGTTCTTCCATTTAGCAACTCCATTCTGTTGAGGTGTATACAACATTGTACACTGATGTTTTATCCCATGTTCAGCCAGAAATGCATTAAAGTCAGAGGACATATATTCCCCCCCTCAAATCAAGTTGCCATTTGATAGATAATGAATTGTACATCCGTCATCAACAAATTTCACAACCAAGCCAATCTTGGCTAAAGCTGAAAGCGATAACAGATTCTTCTTGATCCCTGGCACAAATAAAGCATCCGTGTTCAAGGCAAAGGTTTGAGTACTAGTTCTCATCATAGAAGAAGAGGAAGCACTTAAAACTACTCAGAAGATTTCATCATGACAACAATGATTTTTATCACTAAACCAATGTATCATATGTATATACATCCAATTATCGCAGATGCGACTCCATTTTTTGCAAGCCGAGGAGTCCTCCACCTTGAGGAGTCTAGGTAGAATGCTCACACCAATTTTTGTAATTTTTGGAAGCCGTTAGATAATTCAAATTAGAGGTAGAACCTATTTTTTAACTATGCCGATCACTAGATGTGAAACTGGTCAAAACTAAGCAAAAAATATAAATAGAGCTAGAGAGCTCATTTTGTGGTTGTTGTTGAACCAATGAGCTAGATCTAGAAGAGATATTGTAACTAGATTATGATGAATATGTTTATGAGTTCTTTCCTTGCTTTCCATTGAGCTCCATTGCGACTTTCCTAGTGTGTGTGTATGCATGTGCGTGTATGCTCTTACATTCCTCACCATCTTCTTCATGCAAATAATTCTCTCTTGATCTTCATATCGGCTTAAACTCTCCGCGGATTGAAAATTACGAGGTGGAGCTCCTCACGTTGGTGCTTTCCATTGTGCTAGAGTGACACCGAATTTGGTGCCATTGCCGGGGATGAGCTCTAGGTTGAGCATGTGATGGTAAGTGTATTGGAGAAAATTGTTGGAAGGTAAACTTTCTTTGTTTTTTTGTTGTTTGTAGTTAGTTTTTACACACTCTTACTCCTCTATTCTTCTTGTATCATTCCCCACCATTACCTCAAACCCCAAAAAATCACAAAAAAATCAATCATATTCCCCCTCTCTCTTCTCTTTCCCTCAATTGTGTGTGTGCAAGAGTGAGAGAGAGCTTTTGCAGGTGTATGTTTGTGTTTTTTGGTGCACTAATCTTGCAGGGCAGCCTCTGGACACAGGTAAAAACTCCATTTTTTCTTAGAAAATTGCTGTTGAAGCTGACCATTGTGACTATCAGAAAAGGTATGATTTTGGGAAAACTTTGTGCATGAAGGAGGAGCTTAGCTAAGCGGTTGCACACATCTAGGCTTAATTTTGAGAAATAGCATGATTTTTTGACCATCACGATGATGACACATCATCAAGACTGCGTCTGACCATTGCAATGGTCATTGACCATCGTGGCAATTGGCTCATGCAATCGTGATTGCGTCTCACCATCGTGATGGTGGCTCATCATCACGATGGTGCTTGACAATCATGATCCTGACCATCGTGATCCTCACTCATCGTCATTGCTTGACCGTCATGACTTGATTGTCATGATCATGAGTGATCATCGTGACTTGATAGTCGCGACTGTGACTGACCATCGTAAGGTTTGACCATTGTGACTTTTGACCATCGTGGGTGTCACACCATTGCAACGGTGACACACCATCACGATTGTGACTGACCATCACGACTGTTTAGACCAAACAAAAAATTAGGATTTTTGCAAAAATTTTAAAAATTTTTGGGTCAAATTTTTGGGTATTAATTGTGAACTTTTATGTGGCATAGAGCAAAGGAAGAAGTGGGAAAGTACCTCGAATTCTCATGCAAAGTCAAAACAGCTGCTTTTTAAGTCCAGGAGAACTCTCTAAGTGAGATTTCCATTTCTTGAATTGTTGATGATTTCTTTGAGTATGGTTATCTTGTGATAAACGGAGTGTCTTAGGACTCCTAGTGTAGCTAGGTATCACCCTAGCTCATTGAGTGGTAAGTAGCTGATGAGAGAAGACATAAGTGGGTGAAGGGACCAAGCCTAAAGGATTTTCTGTGAATTGAATATGCAACGCTCAAATGAATTAACCTTAAAGCATACCAAAGTGATTCCTTGCGACAAATGTGAACAAGACAAAAAGCTCTAAAGAAAATCAAAAAAGAATTAAGTGATTGACCAAATTAAAGGGGTGAGCTTGGTAAGGTGAGATTAGGATTAATGAACCTGAGGTCTAGAAAATACTTAGGAAAAAGTGATAAATGGAGTGTCCGATCTTTTGACGCTAGCTTAAGAACTACAACACGATCATGGGCACAACAGCTAGGAAACTATCCATATGAGGTTAGCTTAGATACAAGTGACTCAGATATGGCTTTCAACACGAGTAGAACAGGAGTATCATTTTATGTATCCCACCTAGAAAAGACGGAGGGACCCTATAAGACTCAGCTGGAGTATATGGACACAAACAGGTTGGGTGCTTGAGTATATGAGGATAGCCTTCATTGGTCAGTGATTCAATTACATAATCCTGATCAACCTATGGGATTAGAACATCCAACCGTTAAGTTTGAAGATGATGTCTACATAGACAAGGAAGGAACCATGTATATCGTCGCAATTAGGGTGAACTCAACCAATGACTTAGGAGAGATGGTAGAAAATGCAAACATAGATGTAGAAGGACATGGTAAATTGATTGAGGAACCCAAAACACTGAGAGGAAAATCTATTCTAAAAAGGGTGATAATGCCTAAGTGGATGCCCCAAGACAATCAGAGTATAGAATTGTTCTAGAATAAGGAGATTGACAAATCCTTTTGGAGATATAGGCCATAGCATCCTATTGCGGCAGGATCAAACATGATTTATGAACTAAAAGACCCAAAGATTCGAGGAAAGGTAGTATACCAGGATGGCCAGTCAAAGATTTAGATGGTACATAGAAAGATGTCCCCCTTTGGAAGTACCCACTCGAGCTAAATTGATAGCTTTGTTCATAGATGGCCTATTGAGTGCTAAGCTGAGATCATACGTCTTCTTAAAGGAGCCAAGAACCTTGGATCAATGTTTACGGATCTGTGTAGACATAGAAGATAACTTAGGAGATGAAATAGAACTTCCTAAGGTTCACAAAGACTTGGATAGCATCAGGGAGACTTCATCCAGACATTCCAATTCAATTGAGGACTTAGTAGAACAAGTGGCCAAACGTTTGGGAGTGTCTAGTAAACCAGGCATCAAATTAGCCCCCCCTCGAAGGTGTTATACTTATGGAGGCGACCATATGGCGAGCATGTGTCCACATGCATTGAAACCCATAGGAAACTGTAACGGAGTGTATTGTACTATAGAGCGAAGATACACAAACCACATGGCTCAGGATTGTCCATATAACAAACAAGTGGTTAGACATACCTACCCTCAACAATATCAGCTAGGTAGATACCAAGGGCAATACCAACCACAAAAATATTATCAAGCCCCCCCTCAGTATCAGGCTCCATATCTAGCATAGCTGAGATCGCAGCTTGTCTTGGGACAACAACCTCCACCCCCTACTAATGTAGTTTTGGTAAAATATGCTACACTAGAGGAGAATTCCAACATGGCATTAGTACCTATGACCCCATTAATCACCGATAATGACCCTAATGCAAACAATTTTGACTCCACTCATTTGGATACCCCATCTGCATACTATACGGAGTCACCGAAAAACTCAGACCATTACTATGAGAACCCTGTGTATGAGCAAAACTGGGAACCAGATTATGCTCAGGTCATGTACACCAACCCCAACCTGAGACCGCACACTAGACAAGTAAGACCACAAGCACCCAAAGGACCATGTTTTAAGTGCCAAGGAGACCACTTCATACGAGATTGTCCACATGCAGCAACTGCAGTGCAGTCGCAATATTTCAATATTCAAGGCTTTTGCCCTGAATGTGGAAAGGATCACTTCATAAGAGATTGCCCCAAGAAACCTGCGAACGCTTCTACGAAAGTGATGCCCATCAATGTGATAGGCATAGTGCAGCATTTCGAAGGTTCTATACCTCAATACGTACCCATCCAGGCAGTTAGTAGAGCCCAAGCACAAAGGCAAACACAACCAAAAAACCTAGGAAAAATAGTTGAAGCCAGTGAATTAGAAGAATCAACAGGAAAGAAAACTAGAACCTAGAAAGAGTCACGAGAGCGACACAAGAGGAAATGGGGTGAGTTAGAGCAAAGCCTAAGGGAAAGTAGAACTAAAATCTTAGAAGTGACATCACAAGAGGTTGAACCAGGAATAATAAGCTCTAAACTAGGATCAGTACTAGTAGACCCCACCCCAAAAAACCTTGATATGATGTTCAAAGCCTATCAAGCAAGAATACAAGAAGGACCCCAAGCAAGAGAATCTAGCAAAAATGACCCTCGAGCTCACTTAGAAAATGAGAGAACCAAACTGTGCATGAAAATGGTGGAATTAGCCCAGGCAATGTTTGAAGCCTCACAATACCTCAATTGGGAAATTATGGCCAGGCCTGAGCTATATTTTCAAGGACTCCTAGAGAATCTAGGGCAAGTTGTATCTAACCTTGTAGAAGTCAGCCCTAGCACAAAAACGAGCCCAATGGAACCCTTGAAGATCACTCCATCGGAACATGCTAGGTCAGATTTAGAAAATCATCAAACGGGGTATGCCATCTTGAAAGAGACTCAAGAAGAAAGATGGAGACAGGAACAAGAATCTCGACCACCCATACTCGAGATTGATGACTCGGGGGAAAAGTTCCCTACAGATTTCCCATCAATCTATGGAGATCAAGTGGATGATTGGCCAAGTGAGCACACTAGTTTTGAATCTAACTCTTTGCAAGAGTTACCTCACTTCACAGGCCCTTGGGAAGACTATTCAATTCAAGTGAAAGCGAAGAGAACTCAGTTCTTCCGAGGAACACAGAAGCTATTAGAAACACCAAAATTCAATGCCATTTAACTCTGGACGAGCTATTGAAGATTAAACTTGAACTATGGAAACATGTAGCAAACCAACTCACACAGATAGACACAACCTTTGCTCGACCAAGTGCACGAGGAAAGGTGCATGAGATAACCCTAGATAAAGTGGGTGATGCAAGTGAAGGAGAGGAGGGTAATGCTTATTTACCCATTAAGTACGAGGATCTTACTACCAAAGCCATTTTAGATAAACGTGCAGGAGTAGCTATCGCAACCACTTCAGTATGGAAACATTGGGGAAAACCAACCCTTAGACCCCCTAGGATGAAGCTGCAGATGGCAGATGGACACATCAAAAGACCTTTAGGACTATTGGAAGGAATTACCCTATCTACTTGCGGAGTAGAATTTGATCACACCTTTGCAATATGCGATTTTGGGAAGAATCAAGCATATGAGATGCTCTTAGGCCGACCTTTTATGCGATAGTTGCAAGTTGTACAAGATTGGGAAACCAATTCTTTGTATCTACAACACCTAGGAGTAATAACAAAAGTGAATCTCACAGACTATTCACATAGAGATGTACCACCTTTGCAATGGAACATGGTACATAGGAACGAAGAGGAGAAGGAATCAGTCCATTGCTTAACCTCAGATCCATCGTGGTTGCATGAGGATACACACCTGTGGATGTGTAAAATCACAACCAAGGAGGAGGAGCATGCTACAACAAGAGCGTCAGGAGTAGGACACACTTCGAGACCCATTGAGGACCCATCATATGTCCCGGTAGTATTTCCAGATGAGGAATTTGAACCCCATGGATGGGCAGAGATCTTAGTGACTATGGATATTACAATTAACGAAGGACAATGGACCCCTCATTGTGATGAAGGTGGGTATGATATATCAATCTTCACCGTAGGCCTAGTAAAAGAAGAAATCGAAGCAGATCATCTTAAAGAAGAAATATCTGAATGTAGTGAGCAAGTGAACAATGTGGAATGGGAAGTAGATTCAATCAGACATGAATGTTCATTGAAAGAGGAATTCCTAGGCTGGGTAGAAGCCATGTCCCCAGAACACACCATCCCCAAGAAGGAAAAGGAAAATTCAAGATCTAGTCAATGAGATCAAAAGGTGAGGAAGAACAAGAGTCTGAAAACTGAGGAGGAAGAACCCTTGATGGAAGTACCCGAAAATTTTAAAAAATACGCGATGGAAGACCGAAAAATCATGACCCAAATGCCCAAAAGAAACAAAAGTCCGGGAGAAGCCTATGACAATAAGGAAACCATGAAGAAAGTCGTAGTGGCAATAGAGAAAGGAGAAGATCGATGCACGTACATAGGACATGATTTAACTGACGAGGAGGAAGAAAGTTTGATTGCTCTATTGAAGAGGTATAGGGATGTGTTTTCTTGGAGTTACAAAGGTTTGAAAGGGGTAGATCTTGACATATGTTCCCATAGGATACCCATCACCATCGAGGCAAGACCCACTATGTATAATGACAATTATGCATTGAAAATCAAAGAAGAAATAGATATACTCATAGAGCCGGATTTATTTATGAAATAGAACACACCAAATGGGTTTCACCCATCATAGTCATGCCTACGAAGAACGGTAAGATGGGAGTGTGCATAATTTAAAAAAGGTCAATGCTGTCATAATTAGGGATAGTTATCCTCTACCCATTACAGAACAATTTTTGGAAAGAGCCGCAGGCAAGGAAGTGTACAGCTTCCTTGATGGATTCTCAGGCTATAACCAAGTTGCCATTGCCCCTGAGGACCAACACAAGTTGCCATTTGCCATAGAGTGGGGTATCTTTGCGTTTCGTGTAACGCCTTTTGGGCTAACAAATGCTCTTGCAACTTTCCAAAGGTTGATGTGCCATGTGTTCAAAGAATTTTTAAGAAAGAACGTAGAAGTGTATGTGGACGACCTATGTGCTCACTTAGTACTTGACCACAACATATCCCTCAGCTCGAACGCATCTTTGAAAAGTGTAGGGAATATCAATTCTGTTTAAACCCCGAGAAGTGTGCTTTTATGGTTACACAAGACAAGATACTTGGTCATATAATCTCAAAAAATGGAATCTCCACGGATGAAGATAAGGTGCGAGCAATCAATGAATTACCCAGGCCAAAGAACATCAAAGAAGCACAAGCATTTATGGGCCATTGTGGTTATTACCGATGACTCATACACATGTATGCAATCATTGCCAAAACACTCTACAACCTGCTAATCAATTTTGAGTGGATAGGAGAATGCGAGAGTTCCTTTAGTGAGCTTAAACGACGATTGTGTTTTGCACCTATTCTAGTAGTGCCTGATTGGAACAAACCTTTTCATGTACACATAGATGCCTCTAATCATGCCATATGATGTGTGTTGGCACAACCCATAGAGGAGGGAAATATAGATTTACCCATTGCATATGCCAGCAGGTAGTTGAATGCTGTAGAGAGAAATTACACTACCACAGAGAGAGAAGGACTAGGAATGGTTTATGTGGTGAGGAAGTTTCACCATTATTTGTTGGCAAATAAGTTTAAACTCTTTACTGACCACTAGGCTTTTTTTGTATTTGGTCAACAAACCATGCAACACTGGTAGATTGGTATGTTGGTTTTTACTCTTGATGGAGTATGATTTTGAAGTTTTAGCAAGAAGTGGAGAACACACTTAAGAGTAGACCACCTCTCTAAGATAACGTTAGGAGAAGCAGCTACAGGGGTGGCAGACGAATTACCAGATGCATATCTCTTCAATGTTGAGATTTGTCCCTAAATGGGCCAAGTCATTAGTTCTAGTACCGACATACGAACCTAAGAACCCTCAGATAATGTAATAAAGTAAGTCTATGATCTAAGGATCCAGCTGGTTCAGACAGATATGAAATCGGACTCCGTTTGGTCATCCGTATGTGTGGCCAAAGATCTCGAGTATAGACTTACTGGTAGGTCATTTACTCTTGTAACCAAGTAATCCACTTAGCCTAGTGGTTAAGACTCAAGGTGTGAAGGAGGAGGTCTTGGGTTCAACCCCCATGGGGTACATGGGGAGAGTATTTTGCCCAAAGAGCTCTATAACCTTCTAGAAGCATCCACTGGAGTTAACTCTGGCTAACTGGGACACTTGGTGCACATGTAGTTACATGGCTGACACTTGGATGGTTAGTATCCACCTGCCCACCAAAATGATGTCGGATGGTGCTTTAGCATGCCCAGGAGCAGAATTTCTATGCTTTTTGAAGAGCTATGCACACTAAAAACTGATGAGCAAGAAGCTATGGAGAGAGCTCTGATACCAATGCAACAACATAGCCACAGGAAATGCTCTTGAATGAATGACTCTCCTCCCAACCATATGCCTCTATATATAGCTCTCTCCAAGGGACTGCCTGCATGGGCAGGTGGATACAGATGCAAGTTCATCTACAATAGGAGTAGTACTAAGTCAAGATGGTCGACCAATAGCTTTCAAGAGTAGAAAGCTAAGTCCTGCTTAGCAAAACTACTCTACCTATGAGCAAGAGATGTTCGCTATTATAAATGCTCTAAAGAAATGGCACCATCACCTGTACAGATCAAAGTTAACCATAGTCTTTGATCAAGAGAGCATCAAGTGGTTTGCAAACCAACCCGATGTGCGAGGTAGAAAAGCAAGATGAGCCGAACAGTTGCAAGAGTTTGATTATGAACTAAGATACAGAAAAGGAAAGTTCAATGCACTGGTAGACGCCTTAAGTTGGATGCCTATGTTGAAAAACCTAAGTTTTGTACAAATTCAAAGTAAATTTATTTCAACTTTGAAAGGAAGCTGCAAAGAAGATCCAAGCTACAATCAAGCATGCAAAGCAGCTGAACAAACTGAATAGAATGAAGCAAGTACTTCGCAGAGAAAGTTTAAACACTAATCTCTCCAAGATGAATATTTGCTTTATAAAGGTAAGGTTTGTGTCCCAAGTATGCCGGACATACGAAATCAAGTACTTTTCAAATGCCATGATGCTCCAAGTGCAGGACATCCTTGTATTAATCGAACCTATGAGTTAGTGAAACGACATTTTTACTAGCCTAGTTTACATTGAGATGTGCAAAACTATGTATCAAAGTGCCATAAATGTCAAGTCAATAAGTTTGAATGACTTAAAGTTGGAGGATTGCTCCATCCCTTGGAAATTACCAAAGGAAAATGGGAAAGTATTTCCATGGATTTCATTTCTGGATTACCCCACACTCAGAAAAGCTTTGATTCAGTCTGGGTTGTAGTTGATCGATTGACTAAAGTTGTTCAATTTATTCCAATCAAGACTGCTAATAAGATTCTAGAACTTGCAAAAATATTTGTAAATCAACTTTATAGACTCTATGGTCTTCGAGTAGACATAGTTTCTGATAGAGATGCTCGATTTACAAGTCATTTTTGGCGAGCAGTCTTTAGTAGACTTGAAACTAAACTAAGTTTAAGTACAACTGAACATCCACAGATGGATGGACAGACAGAGAAAGTCAATCAAATCTTGGAAGACATACTTAGAACTTATGTTACTTCCAAACAGATTGATTGGGAAGACTATCTTCCTTTAGCTGAGTTTGCCTATAACAGTGCCAAGAATTCATCAACTGAATTTAGTCCATTCATGTTGATGTATGGTTTCCAGCCTAGGTCTCCATATGCAGTAGGACTTCAAAATGAACGAGTTTAAGCAGTTCAAAAAATCCCTTGATTGCATGAACGTTAAACTTAAGTTAGCTAAAGAAAACTTAAAGAAAGCTCAAGATCGTACAAAGGCTTATGCTGATTCGAAGCGAAGAGATGTTGCTTTTCAGGTTGGCGATCAAGTTTATCTTCGTACTCCTAAAAGATCAGAAAAGTTCAAGACTGGTCAATGTGCCAAGTTGTTGCCTAGATATTGTGGTCCTTTTCCAATCACCAAGAAAGTTGGTTTGTGGGCTTATGAATTGCAACTTCCAAATGATAGTTGGATTCATCTAGTGTTCCATGTTAGTCGTCTTAGGAAGAGGCTGACAGATTCAGATAATCTAGTTGGACAATAGGTCATACTTCCACTTCCAGTAAGTGAAACAGTTCCTCATGAACTTGAAAGGATACTTCGCACCCGAGATAAACGTACTTGTATGAAGAATGCTTAGTAAAATGGAAGGGTGGAACTAAACAAAATTAAACATGGGAAAAAGTTTCCAGAATCCAACGACATTTTCTAGCTTTTTAGCTCTAATTTTGGAGGACAAAAATATTTCCAAGGGGGGAAGAATGTAATAAAGTAATTCTGTGATCTAAGGATCCGGCTGGTTCAGAGAGATCTGAAATCGGATTTCGTTTGGTCATCTGTATGTGTGGCCAAAGATCTCGAGTCTAGACTTACTAGTAGGTCATTTACTCTTGTAACCAAGTAATCCACTTAGCCTAGTGGTTAAGACTCAAGGGTGTGAAGGAAGAGGTCTTGGGCTCAACCCCCATGGGGTACATGGGGAGAGTGCTTTGCCCAAAGAGCTCTAGAACCTTCTAGAAGCATCCACTAGAGATAACTCTGGCTAACTGGGACACTTGGTGCACATGTAGTTACATGGCTGACACTTGGATGGTTAGTATCCACCTACCCATGCAGGCAGTCCCTTGGATAGAGCTATATATAGAGGCATATGGTTGGGAGGAGAGTCATTCATTCAAGAGCATTTCGTGTGGCTACACTGTTGCAGGTAAAAACCCAAGAGAAAGAGGTTGTGAGAGTGCAAAAGTATCAACTTCTCACAATAAGTATTTATAAACAAGATCATCATAATATCCTTTCCTATTGTGCAGAAGAACATGAGTATAACAATTGGTTCAATTAGCGCATGTAGGTGCATTGGAGCAACACCATTCTAGACAAGCGACACTATCAAACTAAAAAAGGTTAGGTGTGTATTGGCCGTCAATGGAAAAAGATGTCCGATGACTGTGTGAAGAATGCCCTAAGTGCGGTAATAAACCCCCAATAGAACATGCCACGTTATACCTGGTGAACCTAACACCAGATTGGAGTGAACCTTTAGTGACTTACCTAAGAACACAGACCTTTCCAAAGGACATGACTATAGCTCGTAAACGCAGCATGGAACAAGAGGCCCTAGAATACAAACTCATTGGTGATAGCTTGTATAAGCGAGGATGAGATGGTTATCTGAGGATATGTGTGCACGAAAGTGAATCTCTTAACCTATTGGACGCTGCACACCAGGGTGCAGCAGGAGGCCATTTTGGACCTGATCGTGTTATCAAAGCCATATTATTTTTAGGATTATGGTGGCCCACTCTACATATGGATGCCCACACCTACGTCAAATGATGTGATGTGTGTCAAAGGACCTAGTATCCTATATGCAGGGATGAGATTCCCTTACGACCCATGATGGGAGGGTGCACATTCTCAAAATTGGGAATATATTTTATGGGACCTATCAATCCCCATGCGAGGAATTCCCATGATGAGTACATCATAGTTGCCACTGATTATCTTACAAAGTGGGTAGAAGCTAAGGCCACCAAGAAAAATGATGCACGCACCACTGCTAAGTTTTTGTTCTAGAATGTCTTCACAAGCTATGGACTTCCTATCGAGCTTGTAAGTGATAGGGGTACTCATTTCTTAAACGAGGTTATTGAATATCTATTACAGGACTTTATGGTTGTACACAAGAAATCAGCCCCATACCATCCACAAGCTAACAAACAGGCTAAGAGTACTCACAAAATTTTGTGCAATATTCTCACCAAAATAGTGAACAATCAATGTTCGGATTGGGATCAACGATTACACCACGTTTTGTGGGCTTATCGCATAGCCCAGAAAATAGAGTTTCATGCTACACCATTCCAAATGGTGTTTGGCCAGAATGTCGTGTTACCTTTAGATTTTTTGATACCCACACTCAAGATTGCTCAGGAGTATGAATGGACAGGTCATGAGCTCTCCTCAAGAATACTTGACTTAGAACATTTGGGAGAGACAAGACTGCGAGCAGCAGCAGGAATTCATGCCACTAAGAAGAGACAAAAAGCCTACTTTGATGCTCATATTAAAGACAAGGTATTGACACTCAAGGTGGAGCACAAAGCATGGAAGCGCATCAAAGAAGTGGACACACAAGAAGAAGGAGCATGTAGGGAGCTCCAAGAAGCACATGTCAAATTTTCAGAAGAAATGCCTATAAAAATAGTGATATTTATTACTAAAAACCATTGTAAATACCAATTTCCATTTTTGTCACTCCATTTTGTTCAAGCTGAGGAGTCCTCGAGCTTGAGGAGTATAAGAACTATCATCCTACAAATTTTCATAATTTTTAGACTCCGTTTGAGACCCCAAATAAGCCCTAGAACCTAATTTTTAACTAGGCCGAACCTAGGTCTGGACAGGGCCAAATCCACTCAAAACACTATAAAAAGGGCTGGGGAGCTCATTTTTGAGGTGACTTGTTATAGATTTCAGCTTTGTAAGAGAACTCTTTTGCAATCGAAGCTTTCCATTGTTCCACTCTTTGCTCTTATCCTGTGCGCATGTGTGTGTATGTGTGTATGCTTGTGTGCTTTCACTCACACACTTGTGCCATCACTTGCTCACGGTCTTCATACCGGTCCTCATGTCTCCACGGATTGACATTTATGAGGTGAAGCTCCTCACGTTGGTACTTGCCATTGTGCTAGAGTGACACCAAATTTGGCACCGTTGCCGGGGAGAGAGCTTGGAGGACGAGCGTGTGACGGTAAGATCATAGAGTAGCGACGTTGGAAGGTAAAAAAATCACCATTTTCAGTTCGGTTTCTGTTTTTTTCTCCATCTGCATCTTCATCATCATCAACATCTTCTCCCACCTTCATCTTCTCTGATTTTTTTATTTTTTGATCGTATATTCACTTCGTTTTCACTTGTGGTTGTGAGAAAGAACCTTAGTGAGGGTGCATAACTGAAACGTTGAAG
This sequence comes from Ceratopteris richardii, assembly GCA_020310875.1. Taxonomy (NCBI): domain Eukaryota; kingdom Viridiplantae; phylum Streptophyta; class Polypodiopsida; order Polypodiales; family Pteridaceae; genus Ceratopteris; species Ceratopteris richardii. The sequence goes on from CM035437.1 coordinate 138,064,378, forward strand.
AAATACACCTCAATACACCCAAAAATAGAGTGAACTACCCCGTACATGACACGACCTGCGCCAAGTGTCATGAGTGTGATATCGTGGGTTTGAAGATAGATTTTGCATCTACAAGCACATATAGATATCGTGTGTCGGGACATCCAAGTGTGGTGCGGCAAGTGTCACGATATCTGCGATATTCAAGTGTCATGATATCTGCGATATCCAAGTGTCGCGATATCCCTCGGGTGTCATGTGTCATAACCGCCCAAGTATCATGTGTCGTTTCCATCAGGTGTCACGATATCTGACTAGTGTCGAGTGTCCTGAACAACCAGGTGTCGTGTGGCCAAGTGTCATGATATCCCTCAGGTGTCGAGTGTCGTGGACATCAAGTGTCACGACATCTGCCAAGTGTTGTGTGTTGCCAGACCTCAAGTGTCGCAACATCTGCCAGATGTCGAGTGTCATGACCATTTAAGTGTCAAGTGTCATGATATCTCTCGGGTGTCGTGTGTCTTGACTTCCCAAATATCGTGTGTCATGACATGGAATCCCAAGTATCGTGTAGCGTCTCTTTCCAAGTATCACCGATACTTACTAAGTGTCGTGTGTCGCCTGTTCTGAAGCACTTCCTGAGAGGTCCTGTTTCCCTGTTTTAAACCCAAAACCCTGAACTAGCATAAGTTTCTCATACGAAATTGTTTGCTGTGATTTTGGGTTCGTTGGAAAGCTCATGGGGAGTACAACAAAAACATCGGGGTTCCAAAGGGTTTTTGAGAAATTCAAAGGGGAAATTGTGGACTAGAAGACAAAGCTTATGAACCTGAGATCTGGTAGACATTTAGGCAAGGATAGGCAAAGCATAAGATCATCTGAGGCCAGTGTCAACCATACAGCCAAGTCTTGGGCTCAACAACTAAGTGGTTATGCCTACGTGCTAAGTTCCGACACAAGTGACTCAGAAATGTCCTTCAACATGGAGAGACCCACACGTAGCTTAGGTACTTCCTATTTACAGATAGAATTTTCCAAGAGTGGTATTAGGCATAACACATCATCCCTGATCCACAGCTTCAAGCAGACACCCCAAGAAATAGTGCGACTTGCAGGAAGATGGTTCAGACAATACTTAGAAAGATGCCCTGTGCTAGAATTACCCACAACAGCCAAACAAGTGGCCTTGTTTTTAGATGGCTTGCTAAGCACCAAGTTGAGGTCATATGTGTACTTGAAAGAGCCTAGATCCATAGAAGAGTGTGTGCGCATGTGCATTGACATAGAGGACAACTTGGGTGAGGAGTTAGAATTGTCCAAACTCTATAAGGATTCTGATAGTTCCACTAATCATACCTCCAGAACCTCCACTAAGATAGATGAGATAGTGGAGCAAGTTGCCAAAAAGCTAGGAGTTCAAAATAGACAAATGCCAAGGGTCACCTCATTGAAGCGATGTTACAACTGTGGAGGAGACCACATGGCTAATGTTTGCCCAATGATGGCTCAGCCCCAAGGAAACCCTAATGCTCTATATTGCACCATTGAGAGAAAATACACAAACCACATGACTCAAGATTTTCCATACAATAGGGAGGCTATCAGACAAAATTTAAAGCAACCTTACCAGTATAGTAGGTATCAGAATCAATACCAACAGCCATATTATAGGCCACAATAGCAATATCACGCACCATATAGGCCACAACCAGTCCTAGGAAACCAACCACCAGCTCCTGCCAATGTGATCCCAGTTAAGTATGCAGTGGCAGAGGAGAACCTTAATAGAGCATTGGTGCCAGCGACCCCTTTGATTTCAAAAATGACTCTCATGCTCATAGTTCAGACTACTCCCATGAAGATAGTCCACATGGTTATTACACAGAGCCACCTGAGACTAGTGAGAATTATTCGTATCAATATGAGGCACCATCTATGGAACAAAACTGGGAGCCAGAATACTCCAATGTCATGTACACTAATCCCAACCCCAGGCCCCAAGCGAGACATGTAAGACCACAAGGCCCTAGAGGTCCATGTTTTAGATGTCAGGGTGACCATTTCATTCGTGAATGTCCCCACCCATCAACTCCGGGACAAGGACAAAACATCACAATACAAGGCTTTTGTCATGAGTGCGGCAAAGAACATCTCCCGAGAGAATGTCCCAAGAACCCCTCTAGTGCACCCAAGGTTACACCCATCAATGTGGTAGGCTTAGTGGCAGATTCAAGTAGTAACATGGCTCGTGTACAGGTAGTAACTAGGGCACAAGCATTAAAACAAGATAAACCAATGGAGCAATCAGATTCAAGTGAATCAGGAGAGCCTAGTAAGAGGAAAACAAGAACATGGAAAGATACCAGGGAGAGAACCAATCGTAAGTGGAACAAAAAGTTATCTGAACTAGAGGAAAGCTTGAAAGACACAAAAACAAAAATAGAAGACATGGCATCTCAAAGCCTCTCGCATGTCGAAACTCCATCCACACCACCTCATTCCACCCCACCAGCCATTGTAAATAGACCGCAACCAGAAGTTCTTGCAGATCCAACCCTAGAAGGCTTGGATATGATGTTCACGGCCTACCAGGCTCGACTTCAAGAAGGGCCAACAGCTGCAAACTTAGACAAGAGTTACCCTAGAGTAGATTTAGAGATTGAACGGACAAAAATGTGCATGAAAATGGTAGAGTTGGCTCAAGCTATGCTTAAAACCAGTCAGCTGTTCAATCAGACAAATCTGTCAAACTGGATTTGCATTTCCAGGGCTTACTAGAAAGATTAGAGCAGTTGGTAAACAAACAATAGGTTTCTTTACCTCCACAGGCTCAACCAGTAGTTGAAAGAGAAAGCTCACCGCCAACGAAAGCTTATGTTCCTAATTCCACGAATGTTGGAACACCTCTTTCAATTCAACAATACTCTCAAGAGTTCTTGCAGGAAATACAAGAAGAGAAATGGGCAAAGGAGAAGGGTAATCCCCCTCGTATTGATGACCTTCATGATCAATTTCCCCAAGACATTCCATCCATTTATGGAGATCATACAGAGCAACAAGAAGATGAAAGATTAGATTTTGAATCTAATTCTTTAGAAGAGTTGCCACAATTCACAGGGCCATGGGAATGTGAATCTCTTCAGATCAGAGCTCCCACAATATTGCTAAGAAATGAAGACTCAGTGGTTCCAAGAAACACTAATGTCGTGAAGAACACTAAGGTTCAGTGTCATCTCACCGTAGAAGAGCTGCTCAAAGCAAAACCTGAGCTATGGAATCATGTGAAGGATCAGGTTCCAACACTTGATTCCAATGTGCCAAAAGTAGGCTCTAAGCAAAAAGTACTAGAGATATCACTAGACAAAATAGGAGACATGAGTGAAGGTGAAGAAGGTAATACTTATCTTCTGATCACCTACCAGGGTTACACAACCAAAGCAATCGTAGATTCAGGTGCTGGTGTTGCTAGTGCAACCACCTCCTTGTGGAAGCGATGGGGCAAACCCACATTAAGACCAACTATAATGAAGCTTCAAATGGCAAACGGTCATTTTGAGAGACCTCTAGGATTGCTCGAAGGGATAACTCTAACCACTTGTGGTGTAGAGTTTTAACACACATTTGCTATATGTGACTTTGAGAAAAATAATGTCTACGAGATGATCCTAGGGAGACCTTTCCTACGACAACTGCAAATAGTACAAGATTGGGGAACCAACTCCTTGTACTTGCAACACTTAGGGTCACTACCAAGGTCAATTTGAAGGATTACACCTTTAGAAATGTACCACCCCTAGAATGGAATCCTATCCACAAAACGAAAGAAGATTCTCTCTCTGTGCATTCTGGAAGTTCACCTGATCCATCATGGATGCATGAAGATACTCACTTGTGGATGTGCAAGGTCGCGGAGGAAGAGGAAAGATGCCTAAAAGCAAGAGAAGAAGGAACTCCCCCAAGAGATAGACCAGTAAAAGACCCAACCTATACACCGATGATCTTTCGAGATGAGGAATTTGAGCCTCATGGTTGGGCAGAAATCTTGGCCACCATGGACATTGCTGTCAATGAAGAACAGTGGACACCTCATTGTGATGAGGAGGGTTATGATATTTCAATGTTCATGTGTCAGTCCTTGTTGGAAGAATGTGACCCTATTGATGTCATAGAAGAAGAAAAAATGACGATGATCTAGAGTCCATTGTAATGGATAGTTGCTTTACTTCAAAAAGGCACTATCTAGAAGATGTAGGAGTATTTAACCAACAAGAAGAAGAACCTCTCACAAGCATTAAAACTGTAAATTCAAAGGATGGAAGTGAAGGAGGTCAAAAGAAAAAGAAAGGAAAAGTAGTGAAACAAGAAGAGGAGGAATCATTGTTCGAAGTACCAAAAAATTTCAAGAAATATGAAGTGGAAGACTGGAAAATTTTGGTACGAATGCCTAAAAGAGAGGCCACCATAGGAGAAGCATATGACAATAAAGAAAAGACCAAAAAGATTGTTGTGGCCATTGAAGGGAATGAAGAGCGATGTACATACATAGGAGACAACTTAAGTGCAAAAGAAGAAGTAGAGCTTGCAGCTCTATTAAGGGAATATAGGGACGTGTTTGCATGGCACTATAGAGACTTGAAGGGAGTGTATCCAAAAATTTGCTCTCATACGATCCCCATGACTGCTGATGCCAAGCCCACCAACAGAAGCCCTACACATATAATGACACTTATGCAGCTAAAATCAAAGAAGAAATTAATAGGTTGATTGAAAAAGCTGGATTTATCTGTGAGGTTGAGCATACTAAATGGGTGTCCCCAATTGTCATGGTGCCCAAGAAGAATGGAAAATTGCGAGTGTGTATTAACCTTAAAAATGTTAATGCTGCTACGATAAGAGATAGCTATCCACTTCCAATCACGGAACATCTATTTGAGCGTGTTGCAGGTAAAGGAAGTTTATAACTTCCTTGATGGATTTTTAGGTTACAACCAAGTAGCCATTGCCCCATAAGATCAACACAAAACAGCTTTTGCCACAGAGTGGGGAATCTTTGCATTCCGCGTGATGCCATTTGGGCTCACCAATGCACCTACAACATTCCAAAGGCTCATGTGTCATGTCTTCAAGGAGTTCTTGCAAAAGAGCCTAGAAGTATATGTGGATGATTTATGTGCTCATTCCCAAGAGAAAAGATACCACATCCTTGAGCTCAGATAGATTTTCAACAAGTGTAGAGAATATCGAGTGTGTTTGAACACAGAAAAATGTGTGTTCATGGTACGACAAGGTAAAATCTTAGGTCACATTGTTTCTAAGAATGGAATATCAACAAATGAGGACAAAGTAAGAGCCATAGCGGAATTACCAAGGCCAAGGAATGTTAAAGAGGTACAAGCCTTTATGGGCCATTGTGGATATTATCAAAAGTTCATCCACATGTATGCAATCATAGCCAAACCTCTTTATGCCTTGCTAACAAACTTTGAGTGGAACGATGAATGCAAAAATTCCTTCAATGAGCTGAAGAGACGTTTGTGCACAACACCAATATTGACTACTCCAGATTGGAATAGGCCATTCCATGTCCATGTGGATGCATCCAATTATGCAATAGGATGTGTGTTGTCACAACCAACAGGTGAAGGAAATTTAGATTTGCCTATAGTATATGCTAGTAGGCAATTGAACGCTGCTGAACGAAACTATACCACTACTGTTATATTTGGTCAATAAACCTTGCAATATAGGATGCTTAGTAAGATGGTTTCTCTTACTAATGGAATATGACTTTGAATTGGTTGTTAGGAAAGGTAGAACCCACCTCAGGGTAGACCATCTTTCTCGCATCACTTCAGGCGAGTCACCGCAAGGAGTGTCTGATGAATTGCCCGATGCTTATTTGTTCAATTTAGAAGTTGTTCCTAAATGGGCAAATAAGTTAGTACCTATCTTAACCTTTGGACCTGCAAACAAGAATGTGAAAACGAACAAAGAGGAAATTGTAAAATCACAAAAATATCAAATATTGGAAGGAAGCATGTACAAACAAGATACAAGTGGTGTATTAGCTTGGTGTGTCGAGGATGATGAACATAGTAGTTGGTTGCAACAAGCCCATGAAGGATCGCTAGGAAGTCACTATTCTAAACAACGAACATTGCAAAATCTAAAACGTTTAGGAGTGTATTGGCCTAGCATGGACAAAGAAATTCATGAGTGGGTTAAGAAGTGTCCAATGTGCAAAGAGAGACCCCAGTGAAGCATGCCACCCTTTATCATGTAGCATTAATTCCAAAATGGAGCACTCCATTGGTCGAATTCATGAAATGGGGAACATTACCCAACGAGGCTAGTCTAGCAAGAAGACGAAGCATGGAGCAAGAGGCTAAAGACTATGCCTTAGTAGGCGATAACCTATACCGAAGAGGAAAAGATGAAACCTAAGATTGTGCGTTCATGAATCAGATTATTTGAAAATCTTAGAAACTACAGACAGTAGTGTTGCAGGTGGAAACTTTGGTCATGATCGAGTGATTAAGATCATTCTATTCTCAACACTTTGGTGGCCCACTCTTCATATCAATGCACATACCTACGTGAAGAAATGTGGCACATGCCAACATGCACAATATCCGACAAGAAAAGACGAGATGCCACTGAGGCCCATGATGGGAGGACGTGCATTCTCGAAGTGGGGTATCGACTTTGTGGGCCCTATTAACCCCCCAACTAGAAACTCCCATGTAGAGTACATTATTGTAGCCACAAATTACCTTACAAAGTGGATGGAATTAAAAGCCACAACAAAGAATGATGCTCAAATGACGGCAAAGTTCTTATTGGAGAACGTGTTCACGAGATATGGACTACCTATAGAGTTAATAAGTGATAGAGGTACGCACTTCTTCAATGAGGTTATTGAAAACATTCTCCAAGAATTCTTGGTAATACATAAGAAGTCTGCCCCCTATCATCCACAAGCTAACGAACAAGACGAGAGCACAAATAAGATCCTATGTAATGTATTGCAAAAACTTGTAAATGATAAACACTCTGATTGGGATAAACAACTTCATCATGCTATTTGGGATTATTGAGTCGCCTACAAAATGGTACTCAATACCACCCCATTTCAGATGGTCTTCGAACAGAATGCGGTGCTACCATTGGAATTTTTAATCCCAGCTTTAAGAGTGGCACAAGAGTATGAGTGGCATGCTAGTTGTCTTCCAGGATCTTTGATCTAGAATGCTTAGGTGAGACGTGGCTACGAGCGACAGCAAGCATCTATGCTGCAAAGAAAAGGCAAAAGGCATACTTTGATGCACACATCAAGGATAAAGGATTGAAAGAAGGAGATCTAGTGCTGGTTTATACGCTAAAGCAACATGCCCATAAATTGGAAAAAAGAGGATATGGAGCCATGATCATTAATCGAATTTCCACTAGCGGTGCAGTTCAATTGGCCACTTTAGAAGGTGATATCTTGCCAAACTATATAAGTGGTTGTCGAGTCAAGTTATATCAAGAACCTCTTATGGAGGATATGCTAATGAAAGTCAACACTGCTAAGAAGCGAAAAGAAGAGGAGTTAAGGGTTAGAGAAGAAGCATAGGCAGAGGCTAGAGAGCGCATAAGGCGAAATAAGTTAAGGTGAGTAGGCCTAGATGTCAACACAAAAGCCCCAAAATATTACATGGACATGTGCCAAAAATTGGTCATAATGACTTCTCGAATAATCAACCGACTACCGCCAAGAGCTACAATTGAACATCAAGCCCATAGAAGCCTATCTCATAGGTTTAGGAGGTGTGGAAACCCCTTGTTTGGGCAAGGTGGAGCTTCCCATCTACCTTCAAGATGTCCCAATGGGAGTCAAAATGCTAGTGTGTCAAGATGAGGACCTTACAGAACCACTTGTCTTGGGTCAAGACTGGATCTATGACCATGCGGTTAACTTGAACCTAAGAAGCCAACTTCTTCAAGTTTGGGTACATGAACAATGAATTACATTAAAACTAGAGAATTGCATGCTCACAAAATCCAGGTGTCACACATTCTCTTAGTTCTTCTAGCACTAATCTTAGCAAAAAAGGTATTGTATGTGTCGAAATCTCTATGTTCCAGAAAAACTCAATCATGGAAAAATAGGCTCAAAGACAAGCGGACTCCTCCTCTTGCTCAAAGACTAAAGCAATCACAACAACTCAACCAAAGAAGCAAGTAAAACAGCCCAAGAGAACCGCTATAACAAATAGAAAGACAAAATTCAAGAAGAGAGAAACTCCATGCACGAAGCAGATATGGGTTAGAAAAGGAGAGCAACCACCAGCTTTGCCGCAACAATTTCCATCCAAGCGGGCTAATCATGCCAAAAGAAGCAGCAAGAAACAAGGACAAGCTCAACCACAAGGTCTCCGACAAATGTGGGTATCGAAGCAATCGATGAAGGCCGACCACATTGACGTACAAATCTTGGTACCTAAGAAATTAGTGGCAACTCAACAAGGGCGATTACATATGTGGGTTCCCAAAGCACTCTTACATGCACAAAGACCTATGCTCTCCACCATGCAAAAGGTCTCAACAAAGCAACCAAGGAGAGGAAAGGGTAAGAACCGAGCAAAAAGAACACAAAAAGATAAACTCGACCCTTCTGCAAAAGTAAGACGACAATCATCAAGGATATGGGTTTGGAAGCCAAAAGTACGAGTAACGTCCACAAAACCAAAGAGCCAACCACATTGGACACCAAGTTTCAGCAACCATCCAAAGAGGAAGAGGCTAGAGGTGATCTCTATAAGGCCAACTACTATTCTCAAATGTATCCCTAAAGGGAGGAATGGTCAATTGTCATTTCACCATCGACTGATCACATCATTTCAAGGTCCACCGGCTACCTCCAACAAAGATTGCATCAATGTCCACCAACAACATTGAAAGCCTCGACGTGCAACAACCATGTGCCTTTGGCATAATCTTGTCTTTTGCACCATTCAAGTCATGCATTTCCAAAGTATGCATTAATATAGGGCCACCTTACACGGTTGTTGCATAGACACAATTGAGAAATCCGAGGCACATGAGACACAATTTCCACATGTAAAATATTTTCTTGATACTTACCTCTTTCTTCCTGTTTTCTGCCATTGTTCCACCGAAAAAAAGAAGAAAAAAAATGAACAAGACTGTGTGTTTGAAGAAGCTTATCAGTGAACCATCAACAAGGACATCATTCAACAAAAACGACAAGCCAATGGTCAAACACCACGATGGAAGTACAACACGAAGGGGTGAAGATCAATGGATCTTTCACCATGGTAAGACGTATATGCTTCAACAACACTATAACCATGATAGATTAGGAAACCTCTTCGTGGACATACCCTTGAGCACTTAGCTCAAGACCCAACTTCTTGCACCATTCTTCTTCTAATGCATTTCTCAAGTATGCATGCATAGGGCTACATTACAAGGCCGTGCACAAGGCACATTCTTTTTCCAATCCATGCACTAATGCACTTACCCATCACTCATTATGGGTCATGAGTACTTGGCATGGCAACTAGGGAAGCCATATTTGACAACCAGAGGTCATCAAGGTGACAATAGCAAGAGCAAGGAAGCAATCCACTGCCGAGAGCTACTCACAATCAACTGTGATAACCTCTTTTGAGCAGCTCACAATTTTTGAAAGCTCAACAATACACTCTCATGCTAGAATCAAGGAAGAAGTATATATAGAGGGACTAAACATGAAGAATGGGACAAGCGACCCTGCTACAAGTGGAAGACAGACTGCTCTGGTGGTGACATGAGGAACTCTACTCTACATGGAACAACCACTACAACAAGGGTCTGTCAGGGACGACAGACTCTAGAGAGGGGGGAGTGTTGACACTCAAGATGGATCACAAAGCATGGAAGTGCATCAAAGAAGTGGACACACAAGAAGAAGGAGCATGTAAGGAGCTCCAAGAAGCACATGTCAAATTTTCAGAAGAAATGCCTATAAAAATAGTGATATTTATCACTAAAAACCATTGTAAATACCATTTTCCATTTTTGGCACTCCATTTTTTTCAAGCTGAGGAGTCCTCAAGCTTGAGGAGTCCTCAAGCTTGAGGAGTATTAGAACTATCATCCTACCAATTTTCATAATTTTTAGACTCCATTTGAGCCCCCAAATAAGCCTTGGAACCTAATTTCTAACTAGGCCAGACACTAGGTCTGAACAGGGCCAAAACCACTCAAAAAACTATAAAAAGGGCTAGAGAGCTCATTTTTCAGGTGACTTGTTATAGATTTCAGCTTTGTAAGAGAACTCTTTTGCAATCAAAGCTTTCCATTGTTCCACTCTTTGCTCTTACCGTGTGCGCGCGTGTGTGTATGTGTGTGTATGCTTGTGTGCTTTCACTCATGCACTTGTGCCATCACTTGCTCACAGTCTTCATACCGGTCCTTACGTCTCCACGGATTGACATTTATGAGGTGAAGCTCCTCACGTTGGTACTTGCCATTGTGCTAGAGTGACACAAGGGATTACGCGTAGGAGATTTGGTGCTAGTTTACACCTTGAAACAACATGCTCGCAAGTTAGAGAAATGAGGTTACGGACCCATGCTCATCAATAGGATATCAACTAGCGGTACAATTCAGTTAGCAACTCTTGAAGGAGAAGTGTTGCCTACTTATATTAGCAGATGCCGAGTTAAGCTATATCAAGAACCTTTAACTGCAGACATGCTTAAACGACTAACTCTTGCCAAGAAGCGAAAGGAAGAAGAGGAACGAATTAGAGCTGAGGCCCAAGCAGAAGCATTGGAATGTATTAAGCGAATCAGACTATGAAGTAGAGGAGTAGATAGAGAACCTCAATCGGTGGACACCCCACGATACCCTGTAGCTATGTGCCAACTCGGAGGAAGAAATGTCCCCAATACCATCGATAGGAGATAGTTCATTACCATCACTCTAGGTCAGGAACCCATGCGCATGCAGTGTAAGGCTTTAATTGATTCAGGTGCAGCCATGAATGCAATTCGACTCTCTCTTTGTAAGGAACATGAAATTAAGCCTCTTGAAGCCTATCTTATCGGACTAGGTGGATTAGAAATCCCTTGCATAGGCAAGGTCAAGCTACCCATCTCCATAGAAAACATGACCATGATCATAAAACTATTGGTTTGGCATGACGACAATTTGATAGATCCTATGATCCTAGGCCTGGATTGGTTATATCATTACTCGGTGAGTTTAAATCTTCACAAAAGTGTGATTCATTTGGAATTTGCACGACAGTATCATGAACTGACCCTCCAAAGCCGACATAGAGAGGTGTTGGATGTGACAGAAGTTCCCCCAACCCTATGCATGTCAGCACACCCTACTGGACCCACACAAGAATTACCACCTATCCAGGAGTGGAAATTGGGTAGATAGACCAGCATCCGATAAGTATGGCGGTGTAAGACTCAATCTTCAGATGAATGTCAATGATCACCATTTCCAGGCAAGAGTGCTGTTGATTCTCCCTTATTTTCCAAAATAGCATGTGATACGATATCTCACCCTTGAGAAGACACCTGATCACATCATCCATGTAAACATTGGTGTAACTTATCAGAGTGGTTCGTTAGACAGTCCACTCAGGCATACCCTCAACTAAAGTGGAAACGCAAGGCGACCGTACCCAAAAAGTCAAAACACTCTAGATCTTGTGCAACCCTCTCAATTTCAATTGAGGCAACACATTTGGCAAATTTGGGTGACCAAGTCCATAGTGACAGCTTAGTTCAAGTCTCTCTAGCTCTCGGTACCTAAAAAGTGCTTAGTTTATGCTTCAACCTCGCTCAACCCTAAGAAGACCTTTTCTGAGACCACCAGGAAACCCTACACACCTTCTTTTGTAAATTATACTTCATCCCTTCTAACCCCCACAATGACACAAAAATGGATCCCTAAGCCTTCTATATTCACGATGACTCTTGACCCAGCTCATCTTGACCATCGACTTAGTGAAACTAACACTCTTATTAACCACTACATGGAGACCGAGTTTGACAACTTCATATCACCACTGTCCTTGTAACCCACACTAACTCTGTAGTAGTCATTCGACATCAATTGTAAATTCACACACCTCACAGACTCCCACTCACAGTCAATCACACACTTCTCACAAATCACTTCTGACATTGATAAAATCACACACTGCACAGGAAGCATGCTGGTGGTGGAAAGGAATGGAGGTCTCATCTTCTTGGGATCTTAATTATTTTCCATGACTAATGTGTTTTCCTCTTCACTTCAGCTTAGGTCTGCAACATGAGCTTTCCATCATGCAAGCGGAAGGATCTACCAACGCGACGCTTAGGCGACAAGTTGTGGATTTTTTGGCTCTTCCATTTGAGAGCTTACCTAAGGCTATCCCTGAGGAGTTCTACGGTTTTACTGGACCGATGCCCATTGAAGACCCTCCTCAAGGACAAATGGAAAGGGTAAGTAGCAAGGCAAATTGGTTCCAAGGTCTTGCAGGGCCCTTGGGAGAGAAAGAATTCATATATGAAGCTAATCTGACATACGGTGAAAACGTGTGGATGCGCTACCAATTCTTTTCATGAGAGTTCGAGAATCTCCAGAATAGCGAAGATCTCTAACCTATATGGCAAAGGGAAGGATTTGCGAATTATTCAGTGCCGAACTCTCGAAACTGGATTTTTATCGGTGCTACTATTTAGTGGCTTCCATTAGAGAACAGGAGTGCAAGGAATTGGACCCTCTCTTCATATTACCATCCTTGGTGAATGGCCGACCTTTCAAGAAGTTTACATTGTCTCTGGACTTAATCAAGACTGCAATGAACATTCACAACACTCACATGTCCACCGAGAAGGAGCGTCTCATCCCATAACCAATGAAGTGAAGCAATGTGGACAAATGGCCCGCCATTTCAGCCATCACCCTTCAGTTAACCACTCCACTCCGAATCTATCTACAACACTTTGCTTTCCCTGCATAGGAATGATTCACCATCCCACACAAGCGTCTCTGGTTTGGTTTATATTTGGCCACCACAAGGCCTCAGACGATTAATATTTCCACCTATATTCAAGATCAACTTGTATTGGCCGGACATCATTGGGAGAAGAAGAAGGTGGTTCATGGATGCTATGCTCTCACACGCATTATTGATGTTGTTGATAGCCTTGAGGTTCGCATTCCGTCTCCCATTTCTGTTTGGCCCCCTGAAGCTAGCCCCCATTCAGAATAGTGCTCCCATTCCCCTAGTTTCCATTCCACCTATCATGACACCCCCACATTTCCCCTCATATACCACTAATTTGCTATACTCCTTTCCCGTCTCCACATAGTCAACCTCTTTCTATACTTCTTTCACATCCTTTTTGCAACCCCGATCTACACCTTTTTTTGTTTGTGAGACCCGCACAGGAATTTCGCCCACTATGGCCACCACGCACACCTCCTCACTCACCTCTCACCACACACTTGCAGCCACCACCATGCACCATAGCACCGACATCACTCTTTCATGTGGAATCTGAAAGTTCCACTAGTGACATGGACATCTCACCACTGCTTCACCAGACACACAATTACAAGCATCCACCACACCACGTAACACATCTCACACGTCATCTATTCGCACATCACTTTTGTCACTCACCACTGCAACCACTATCCCTATCCCTACTCCCACTCTCATCGCATTACAAACTACCCCGCATGTCGCATTCTCCACCCTTGCATCATCTTCTTCATCCACTATTGATGCTGCCAGCAAACAAATGATATAGTGTCTGCAACAAATTAATGTTGAATATTCATCGCTCGGGCAACAACATTCCGCCCTACAATGAACTACACAAGATTTACAGGTATGCTTAGATGCACTCACCCTACAAAATGAGGAGCTTAACATAAAGTATCGAAACTTGGAAGCTGAACATGAAAAGTAGTAGAAAACTCTTGAAGCCCAAATACAGGAATGGATCAAGGGTGGTGAATCCCAATTAGATGTTCATTTGATGCAAAATGCCCAACTATCACGCAATATGGCGCTTCTTTGCCGACACCTCAACGTTGCAAAGGAGGAGAATCAACACCTGCAATAGTAGAATCATGAAAGTTTTGAAGCTACATTGGACAATCTGGACACGCCTCTTAGTCCGTCTTGATTTCAGGCTATTCCCCCGAATCGATGCAGATACTATTAGAAGACCATGCACGTGTGCTTGAAGAATATGAACGTTTACAGGAAGAATGCCGAACACTCAAGGAAACCAATAAAACCTTGCTGCTTAAAGATTATTTGGGACCCACTAATGTCTAGGAAGTGACACCACCCACTCTCTTGGAAGAATTGAACTCACTACATATGAAAGTACAGGAGTTACAGACTCAAGTATCTACTATGATGGAGCCCCCTCGACCAGAGTCACCACCTGATCTACCGGAACTAGAGGAAACAATACCTATCCCTGTCGAGGAGGCATTTGAAGAAGAATATGTACCCTTACCTATTGTTGGTGGCCGTTCATCCCTTGAAGGACAGGACACCTACGACTTTCCGCCACCAGCTTGGTTAAAGACCATCAAAGAATTGGGTAAGACACACTCTGCTCATGTAGATGTGCAACTCCACACAATGGCAAATCTCGAAGAAGTTATTTTGAAGTCACCTTATTTTTCCGCTATCACCCCCCCATAGACATAGAATGTCCAGTGAATTACAGTATAAGCCATATTTCCTTTTGCTAGAGGAGTATAGTTTTCAATTGGAGAAAGAGACTAAGAAGAACCCCATGTACGCTATGCAATTCGAGCCCGAGGATGTTCCATCAGAAGCCGAGCGAGGACACATCTATCAACCCACCTGGTGCGTAGACCTGCTACAAAAGTACCAAGAAATGATGCATACCTGGATGCGAGCACTAACACACTTGAAGTACAACCCATGTTATGGACCGGTTGCATGTAGATGTACTTGGAAGGAATTTGCTATAAAGGTCCAAAATAATCGTCAATGCAAGGATTGGATTAATTATCCTTATCTCGTGCCTCCAACGAATAATATTCTGACTGTCGGCTATATGACGGCCACAACTCATCATTGGTTTCCTTGTTTACACAAAATGATAGATATCACTGCTCAAATGACTGTAAAGATATTTGGTATGATGCAGATTGTATTCAAGACCTTTCGATGCATCAAGGCTCCCATTGTAAATACACCAAGCTTTGAATATGGGAACTTGGACCTCGTTTATGACATGAGCATGAAACTGTCTCTCAAGGTATGCTATGCTTGGCACTGCATATTGAAGTATATGCCCTCCTGCTACAAGCAGACGTTTGAAGAAATGTTCACCACCGACTTCTGGGAATATCACTCAGAAATGTTTATCAGTCATCCAATGCATTTGCTACACTTGTTTGCTTGTGAACGAATACTGTATTTAGAACATTATATGCACCCACCTCGAGATGAACCCGAGCCCATTAATTGGGAGAAACTTGAACATGATCTTATCTGGGGACTTCGCATCACCGAACACACCTTGGCAACAAACCTGCTTACAAAATACATTACTCACGCTAAATCAGGTTCTGTCGAGGATGACAGGAATGAGGAGGAGGGGATGTTCAAGGAAAAGGTTCGAGTACTAGTTCTCATCATAGAAGAAGAGGAAGCGCTTAAAACTACTCAGAAGATTTCATCATGAAAACAATGATTTTTATCACTAAACCAATGTATCATATGTATATACATCCAATAAGCATGGATGCGAATCCATTTTGTGCAAGCCGAGGAGTCCTCAAGCTTGAGGAGTCTAGGTAGAATGCTCACACCAATTTTTGTAATTTTTGGAAGCCATTAGATAGTTCAAATTAGAGGTAGAACCTATTTTTTAACTATGCCAGTCACTAAATGTGAAACTGGTCAAAACTAATAACATATAAGGTGATTTCAGTTGGACTGTTCTCAAAACCATGTGCAACTTGATAGGCATGTATCTTCTCATACCAAGCACGTGGTGCTTGCTTTAAACCATATAATTCCTTCTTTAACCTGCACACCTCATTTTCATGCCCTTTCTGCACAAAGCCACGGGGCTGAAAAACATACACTTCTTCATGCAAGTCAGCATTTAGAAATGCTGTTTTAATGTCCAACTCATGTACATTCCAACCATGATGAGCTGCAAGTGCACAGATGCTCTGAACAGTAGTCATAGGACATGTAGGTGCAAATGTCTCATCAAAATCAATGCCTCTTTCCTGTGCATAACCCTTTGCAACAAGCCTAGCCTTATACCTGTGAACTGTACCATCAGGTTAATGCTTCAGCTTGTATACCCACTTAGTGCCAATGGCCTTCTTGCTAGGAGGCAAGTCACATAAAGACCAAGTACCATTCTTCATTATTGCATCATATTCAGATTGCATAGCAGCCATCCAATTTTCTGAATTTTGTGCTTCATCAAATGAAACAGGCTCAGTCTCTTCACAAAGACTAGATGTAGCCATAGCATAGCAATCTGATGCAAAAGAGGCACTATGAGAGCCTGATCGAGTATGATATGACAGAGGTGCATCTAATTTGCTGTCACGTAAGGTTTGCACCAGCCATTTTGGCATAGTTCTTGCCTGCTCAATATCAGCTCTCTCATCAATAAGTGCATCATGTAAATTTGCATCAGAAATGGAATGATCTACATCATCACATGACACCTGCAAAGGTTGAGAAGTTGCCTCATTAGGACTAGCACTAGACTGTCCACCTGTAAAAAGAGGAAGCAAAGTATCATACATGTCTTTGGAACTAACAGATGTCTCCTTAGTACATGAAAGCAATGGCTGAATAGCATCCTCCACAAAAACTTCACGGCTAACCAGAATGCGTTTTCTCTATGGATGATACAGATGATAGCCTTTACTTTTAGAACTGTACCCAACAAAAATACATTTTACTGCTTTATCATCTAATTTTCTGTGATGTTGTTCGGGCACTAATGCATATGCCAAACAACCAAAAAGATGCAGATGAGCAACAGATGGCTTGCGGTCATGCCAAGCCTCTGTTAGAAGGCCGCCGGATTGGGACAGGTATAACAAAATCTTTGTAAACACGTGCGAAAAAAAACTGTTACGCGCATTCTTGTAAAAGCTTATATAAAGCAATGTAAAAGAGACGCTCGGGCGCAGGAGAGACGTCTTTTCTAGAATTGCCAGATTGTTCGCCTAATTTTCTTGTCAGAATACTGTGTACACTGTGGTGGAGTTCTGCGTATTGTGAATGTTGAGTTCTGTATCGTATGCTCGCATTGAAATTCACCGTAACGGGTGATTCAGTAACACATTGTGTGTCTGAGTACTGTTGGAGTTGTGTGGTGTCATCGAGAGGTTGAGTCATATTTCTATATTCTTCTGTTCAATCTGTTCGTCTATTCCTACTGTAGTGCAGAACAATGAACATGTAGTCTCAAGTGTGAATCTGTTGTTGACAGTTGTGTTCTGTATTCACTATTGATTCCGTTCACAAGAAAGGACTAATATCGATAATAGTATGAACTGCGAGTTGGAGCACTGATAAGTTTGGTGATGAGTTAAACTCTGATTAGTATGACGGTTGATTGAGTTCGGCATACGGTAAGCCTGTACACCCTCTGGTATGGTCGTATGTCTAATAACTACCTGGTATACATGTCTGTCCTAAAGAAGTGTGTAGTGATTCGCATAAGTTTAGTAAGTTGAGTAACTCTGTTAGTCTGCAAGTCAGAACCAGACTACTGCTCCGTTACCATAGCAGATTAGTCTGTAAGTTCGGCATCCTAATACACAGAAATAGTTACTGGTCAGTTAAAACTAAGTATCTGAGCTAAGACACGATAAGAGTATTGTGGTTATGTAAGGATTTGGGAAAATAGTACACGGCCTCTGTCTAACAGACCCCTACCACTCCCAAGAACCCAAGGACCAGGTAAAACGCACTTCTGATAGTTGGAAAAAGGCGCTTTACCAAACGATCGGTTAACACCTCATATGGAGTAATAGATTGCAACGCTTTAGTAGGACACCTGTTCAGTACATATGCTGCACACATGACGGCCTCAAGCCAGAAACTATGTGGTAAAGCTTGACTCTTGACCATACACCTCACCATCTCCATGAGTGACCTGTTCTTTCATTCAGCAACTCCATTCTGTTGAGGTGTATACAACACTGTACACTGGTGTTTTATCCCACGTTCAACTAGAAATGCATTAAAATCAGAAGACATATATTCCCCCTCTCGATCAGAATGAAGGGTGCTCATTTTACATTGATAAATTTTCAGCCAAAACCAAAAACTGTTTGAAGCACATGAACACTTCAGACTTTGCCTTCAATGGATACACCCATGCATGCCTGGAAAAATCATCGATGAAAGTCACAAAGTAAAGATAATTCCCAAAAGAAGGTGTCTGCATAGGACCACAGACATCACTATGTACAAGCTGCAATTTCTGAGTAGCCCGAATTGAACCATCTTTTGGAAAGGATGAATGCTGCATTTTGCCCAAAATACAGCCTTCACAAACATGTTTTCTAGGTGCCTCAAGTTTGGGCAAAGAGGTTTTATCCCACGTTCAACTAGAAATGCATTAAAATCAGAAGACATATATTCCCCCTCTCGATCAGAATGAAGGGTGCTCATTTTACATTGATAAATTTTCAGCCAAAACCAAAAACTGTTTGAAGCACATGAACACTTCAGACTTTGCCTTCAATGGATACACCCATGCATGCCTGGAAAAATCATCGATGAAAGTCACAAAGTAAAGATAATTCCCAAAAGAAGGTGTCTGCATAGGACCACAGACATCACTATGTACAAGCTGCAATTTCTGAGTAGCCCGAATTGAACCATCTTTTGGAAAGGATGACTGCTGCATTTTGCCCAAAATACAGCCTTCACAAACATGTTTTCTAGGTGCCTCAAGTTTGGGCAAAGAGGACACCATTTCAGATTTCTGCAGGCGTAGCAAACTAGCAAAATTCAGATGACCAAAGCGTGCATGCCAAAGCTTTGCATCTGACATAGCCTGAGAATTGTTAGATGTTAAACGCTTTGTTCTAACTATCAGAAGTGCGTTTAACCGACCTAAGTGGGTTCTTGGGAGTGGAAGGGGTCTGTAAAAAACAGAGGCCCTTAGACTTGATTTTCCCAGGCTAACCACTTTGCACCTATCAATGCCTTGAGGTCCCACTCTATCGAACCTCAACTACACTCGTAATCTTACAGTTCATAATCAAACTCGTTCAAGCCTCCCGACTACCCTAAAAGGGTTACTGCTCCGTTCCTACCTTACTGTACTGTGAGAGACTTGAATAGCACTTCCACCTTACCGAAGAGGTACGTCTAATCAACAACACCGAATATCACCGATTACACTCAGAGTTCTCAGAATAGTATCGCAGTTACACCAACTCTACTCAACAGATTTCCGCACCTTACAGGTATAGCAACATCACTGCACACTTAATTAGTAGATCATAACAATAAGATCCTGCAAGATAATCGGCTCAGACCATCAACTGAGAGATCTTATTGAACCTCTATGAAACTAACACCCACGTCAGTATCTATAACAATCGACAGAACGCGACAGAGATTTCAACTTAGCCGGCCAGGTACATGCAATGTCCCAACCCAGTCATCAAACGAGTCGTCACGCTAACTCAACTCCTCACAGATAACAAGACACAGAGGTGCACAGAATACTCAGAGGATTCAAGAACTTAGACAAACAATCGTTACCACAATGCGCGGAAATTCCCCCCCCCAGACGAACAGTCTGGTGCTTCACCACCCATTACGGTAAATCACAGTACTAACAGACAACACGATACGGAATCGTACACAATACCCAAAGTACCCAGAGATTTCACAAACAGTGTTACAACAACGCTATGTCAATCACCCAGACGAACAGTCTGGTGATTCCAAGAATCGTCGTCTCCGACTCTCTTTACATTGCTTTATATAAGAAATTACAACTGTCGCATAACCACTTTTCGCGCGTGCGAATACAAGATTCGGTTTTACATGTCCCCATTCGGTGGCCGACTAACATTGGCACGCACGGTGGACTCGAACCCGCATGTTATATAAAATTATTGCTCGTCTACTATTCCTTCTAAGTACATATTCCGGGCTAGTCTAAACGTTCGGGCGATCTTTTTCTTAAGTGTTTCTAACATTTGTTTAAGGGTATCTGGTTCTACTAGTTGCACATCTATTCTAACAGAGCTTAGAGCGATGGCTTCGGTGAGCAAAATTTTGGCCTGTGTTTGCAAAAAGGCCTCCTGTAGGTAGAACTCGTTAGATAGAGCTGCATCTCTTGAAACTTTTACTTCTGCAACCTGCTTCTGCATCTCGATTACTCGTTCTTTCTGATTGCTCAGTTGATTTTCTCGCCTTTCTATTTCTTGGTTTTGATACTATATTGTTGTTGAGTAGGCATCTCTTTCTCGTCGGAGCTGTGCGATTTCTTTCTGTGCTTGAGCTTCTTTTGCCAGGTAATGTTTCAGCATTCTGTTGACATCTGTTAGAGCCTCACTTGTTGTATGGAGTTCTTTTTCTGTCAATTTAGCTTCCCTCTGTTGTTCTTGGCTTTTCTTTACTTCCTCGGCTAGACTCGTTCTGGTTTCTTCTAGTAAATTGCCTAGTGTTATCGTTGCATCTTCTTTTTCCTTGAGTAGTTTATTCATTTTGTTTATCTCTGCATCTGCAACGAGCAGTATTTCTTCTTTTTCTTTTGTTGCTGCCAGGGCTTCATCCCGCTGAACTGTTAATTGTTCCTGTTCTTGGATTCTGGCCTGTAGCTGCTGTACTTGTTCATGAAGCGCATGATTTTCGATCTTCACGGCCTGTAGTTCTTCTTGGAGGGGTGTGACGTCTGCCTCCATGACTTCTAATTTATGCTGGAAATCTTCGCGAACACTTTCTGTAATCTGCTTCAGTTGTTGCGGCAGTTGTCTTGATAACTCTATTAGCATCTGACCCATCGATTCCAATTGAGCAAATATTGGTGTGGAGGGTGGTGGAAGAGGGGGACGAGGTTGGGAAGACGCTGCAGTAAGTAGTTGCTGTGAGGTCGGAGGGGAGTAGTTGGGGGATGAGGCGGAAGAAGGTGCGGGCTCGACGGGTGCATTGGGTGGAATAGGAAGGTTTGGGTTTAGTGGAGGTTCCGGTGGTGGAGTGGGAATGGTAGAGGTAGTTTCTGATACCTTATTTTGTTTGTCGGTGTCCGCGACGGTTGACTCAACGGACTTGAGTAGCTCTTCAAAAACATGTTTATCAATTTGTTGTTCATCTCCTTGTTGTTCCTGCTCAGTTTGTTGCTGAGAAGCTTCTTCGGTAGAGATTGTTTCTGTTTCAGTTTGCTTTTCCTGTTCTTGTTGCTCAGATGATGATGACTGTGCGGATGACTCATGTTGCATGGATGTGGCGGTGTCGTGGAATGTGTCTTCTTCTTGCTTTTCTTCATCTTTATCTTCTTCTTTATCTTCTTTATCTTCTTCTTTATCTTCTCCGGCTGACTTCTGTGCTTCACTCTCAGACGAGCTGATTCTGATTCGTTTCCGGTGGAATAGCTAGTTGAGTTCTTCTTCATCTTCTTCTTCATCGTCTTCTAGCAGCTGTACCGATTCCTCATGTCTCAGAATGGGTCCCCGAGGTGGTGGTTGGGCTGCAAGGATTGCTGGAAAGAGAAATGATAGTATGTGCGGTAATCGGGACCTAGGCATGCCTCCCTTGTTCACCTGCTTGATTATTGCTACACACTCCTTGTGGATACATTGGAAGAAATAGGTCGCGAAGTTCACTGGTTCTTGGGCAGCTAAGTCTATGGCAGAGTAAAATGGCCGGGATATGCCGTAAGTGCGCTTCTGTAGGTTTAGGATTGCAACGAAGAACTGCAGGGCTGATCTTTCTGGTTCTGGTCGACATAAAATCGCATACTCGTTCGATGAATACCTAGGGAATAATTCTCTCATGGTTGCTTCGGGGAGGTTAGGGCCCTTTTGTCTACCTTGCGCAAGGAGTCGAAACGACTCAACGAATGACTGAAGGGTTATTACGGTCCGTGTAGGCAAGGTTGTGATCGGCCAACTCTGCTCTGTAGCCGACGTGTTTGCGATGGCGGAGATGATATTGGCAAAGAAAGGGTGGGATTCCACTGAATGCCATGGCAGTTCAGCGAAATTAGCAATCACACGGTTGCGCAAGAACTCTCCTACGTCGGCAGGGAGTCCATTACGGAAGGCGGCGTAATTCGCCAAAGCTTCCATAGCGCAACAAAGACAGTAATCACACAACGCAGGCACACAAGGAATACACAAACATACAAAGCACACAAAGACAATAGCGATTTTTGGCGGAATGGAGAAGGTTATGTTGATGCGCTGCCGGGAAGGGTAATGAGGGATGGTTAATCATCGTGCGGTATTGAAATGATAATTCTTTAACTTTGGTGTGCATGCGTGAGTAGCTGGCAAGAGCATGGCAGCTTATGACATAATTAGGAATCAAGACGCAGATATTTACAGACATATATTATTAAACTCACAAAAAGGAAAGAAAAAGAAAGAAAGCGAGCGCCAAACGACGCGGCCCACCGAAAAACGTTTCAGTGTGGTTTAGACGCGTGTTGGTATGGTCGCAGCTTTGAACCGTTGATTACTTTCGGAAGAGGATTTCCGATCAACGTAGTCAACCGAAAAGTTGCTGGGCCCACTTGTTCTGAAATCCGGTAAGGGCCATACCATCGTAATTTGAATTTACCAGCAGATCGATTCGACTTTGCATTATAAAAAAGGACAAGTTGTCCCACCGTAAAAACTAGAGTTTTCAAGTGTCAATCATGCGTCCGAGCCTGTCTTAGTTGTACTTCCTGCATAGTTAAAAAGGTGTGCCATCGTTGCTCGTCTAACTCTCTGAGTGTATCCAACCGAAATGACAGTGAGTCTTTCGGTAGCAGTTTCTGAGCGATTGCTACTCGTAAACTTGGTGTAACTATCTCCATTGGTGCTATTGCTTCCAATCTGTAAGTTAGTTTGAAAGGTGTTAATCCTGTTGTTACCTTGTATGTAGTCCGGTATGCCCATAATATTGCAGGTAGCAGTTGATCCCATCTTTCCGGTGCTTCCATGATCAATTTCCAAAGCATATTTAGCAGAGATTTGTTTGTACTTTCGGCCAAACCATTAGCACGAGGATAATAAGGAGAACTAAACTTATGCATGACCTGGAACGACTGTGTAAGTGCCTTCATTAAATTGTTTACAAAATGAGTGCCTTGATCTGAAACAAGTTCCATTGGTAAACCAAAACGTGGAAAGACATCGGTTAGCAGACACTTTGCTACCGCAACAGCTGTAGCAGACCGTAAAGCCCAGGCTTTTGCCCATCTGGTTGCATAATCTGTACAGGTCAGTATGTAATGATTGTTACTGAAGACTGCTGGAGGTGTGATCGGACCAATAAAATCTAGACCCCACTTCTGGAAAGGTTCCAATGGTAAGATGGGTTGCAGAGGGAAAAGATGACGTTGCAGGGGCTGTCCAGATCTTTGACAAGTATCACATTGTTTGACAAACTGTGATACATCTCTGTACATAGTAGGCCACCAGAGACCACTTTGCAGAATTTTCCGGTGCGTTAAGTCTGCAGCAAAATGACCACCGGAAGGAGTTGAGCGAGCCAAAGTAATAACTGAGTTAACTTCATGTGGTGGAATACATCGAAGTAAAATTCTGGTATGATCCACATAGTATAATTCTCCAGCAATCAACCAAAATCGACGGCTAAAAACTATAATTTTCCTGCGTATTGCCGTAGAAGTCTGAGATGGAAGGCAACCATCAGTGAGAAAAGTTAGGATCTGATCATAATATGTAGATGGTATAGGTGGGTCTCTAATTTCATCATTCGTTGGTTCAGAGACATAAATCGCCGGAGTTGTGTCATCTATGCCTACTGGAGCTTCACCAGAATCTAAGCGGGAGAGGAAATCTGCTAAGGCATGTGAATTACCTGGCCGATGAATGACTTCGTAGTCAAATTCTTGTAAAAGTAGAACCCATCGTGCTGATTGTCCACCTAGATGTTGTTGCCGAACTAGATAGACAAGTACATCATGATCTATATGAAAGGTTTACGGCCCAACAAGTAATGTCTGAATTTCTTGACAGAATACACTAGACCTAGACATTCTCTTTCTGTTACAAAGTAATTCTTCTCAGTAGAGGCTAATCTTCGACTTGCATAGTACACTGGTCTGAACCACTTATCTCCACAGAATTTTGGAAATCCACTATCACATTACCAAGAAATTGATTAACTGTGAAGAAATCACTTCTCTGAAAAGTCTGCTGCAGATTAATCACTCATTGACTAATCATTCATGTAAAGTTTTTTATAAAACTTTGTATGATATATTGCGTGGAGTTTGCGCAACTCCTCCAAATTAAATTTCTCAAAATGATTGAGTATAATTTGAGAATTAACTCAAACAACTTACCTGTGTCTGAAACTGCCTCTCTGCAATAGCGAATTTAACACCTGCAACTTCTTAGCAATGGTTCTCCCAAACTATATCCCGTTTGATGAAATGCTTTTAGCCATAAATGGATTATCTCTCAACTTAAATTTTAAGCTATCACTTGTGTAAAAATTTACACTATGTGCTGAGAACTGATCATTTCTTTGATCACGAAATCTGCGCCTGTTTTAGAAGACACTTAGAACATTTCACATATGAATGTTCCTATGCAAAATTCTCTTAGCCTGATTACAATTAGACTCTCAAATTCTAGCCATAGATTGATTAACTATGGACTTAGATATGTTCAGAAGGATTTCTCGAAAGATTAACTACAGAAGTAGAAGACATCGAAACATCGGGCGCAAGATTTTCTTCGATTACTCAGAAAAGTTACGACTGTTTGAAGAAGTAACTCAACTAACTTTTCATGTGTCCAATGACACTTTCTACATCTGATTTCTCTCTTCCTATTCTCTATTCTCTATGCCCCGACTTTTTCCAAAACATTTATAGGCAAATATGTACAAACTTATGACTAATCAAAAGTGTGAGTAACCTATATCTGAACTAATGTACATATGTGTACATAGCTTTGAATTTCTGAGTATGTCCTTCCTTCAAACTTCTGAATTTGTTCTCTTCTTAATTTCTTGACTTCATTTCTTCATAAACCTTCAATTGATGATTGGCATGCACCAACAGCTCCCCCTCAATCATTAATTGAGTTTTTTTCTCTATCTTCTTAATACCTGCCATATCCTTGAATCTTTGTAGCTTTGGTCCATCTAGACTTTTTGTCATCATATCTGCAAGTTCATCTTTTGTAGGAGTATGCATAACTTCAATTTCCTTATCAATGACCTTCTCTCTCAGAAAATGATACTGTATGTCAATATGTTTAGTTCTAGCATGAAACACAGGATTAGCTGCCAAGTATAGAGAACTCATATTGTCTCCACAAATAATAGGAGTACTTTGAATCACATCAAAAACCTTCATAAGTGTCTTTAGCCATATTACCTCCTTTGCAACTTCCACCATACCTTTATATTCTGCTTCTGTAGATGACAAAGCAACTGTATGTTGCTTCTTAGAACACCATGAAATCAATTTGTCTCCTACATAGCACAAATATCCATGTGTTGATCTTCTATCATCCACATTACCTGCCCAATCTGCATCACTATATATCTTCACTCTTGTATCAGAAGTAAATCCATAGTACAGTCCTTCTCTGAGTGTACCCTTGATGTACCTAAGTACTCTTTGTCCTGCAATCCAATGTTCCTTTCTGGGACAATGCATGAATTGTGAAAGCACACCAACTGCATATGACAAATCAGGCCTTGTTAATGTAGCATAAATCAAGCCACCAACCAAACTTTGATAGAGCTTCATGTCTCTGAATTCTTCTCCTCCAAATCTAGACAATTTATGGTTCACTTCCAATGGTGTAGGTGCAACCCTGCAATCTTCCATTTTAAATTTGGTTAGCAAATTTTTAAGATACCTTTCTTGGGTCACATATACTCCATGTTGAGTATATAAAATCTCCATTCCCAAGAAGAATGACAAGTTCCCCAAATCACTGATTTTGAACTCTTTCTCCATCTGCTTCTTGATCATTTGTATTCCTTTATCATCTGTTCCTGTAAGTATTATGTCATCAACATAAATACAAACATAAATGAATCCATCTTCACTTGCTTTGACTAGCAAGCTACTATCTGCCTTTGATGCTTGAAATCCAAGTTCCTTCAAGAACCTTACAAGCCTATAATTCCATGCCCTTGGGGCCTGCTTTAATCCATACAAAGCTCTCTTGAGCTTGCACACATAATTTGGACTCACTTGATCTTTGAACCCATCTGGTTGCTCCATGTAAACTTCATCTGAAATGTAACCATTCAAAAAAGCATTTTTAACATCTAATTGAGATAACTTCCAACCTTTGCAAGCAGCAATTGCTATGAGAGTTCTGATGGTTGTCATTTTTGCCACAGGACTATAGGTCTCATCATAGTCCACTCCATATGTCTGTGCATACCCTTTCACAACAAGTCTGGCTTTGTACCTAGACACACTTCCATCTGCAAATCTTTTTGTTTTGTAAACCCACTTACATCCAATAATTTTCTGGCTATTAGGTTTAGGAACCAGATCCCAAGTCTGATTCTCTATCAATGCATCATACTCCTCTTGCATGGCTTCTTCCCAATTTCTCTTGCCTTTGGCTTCATCATATGTAGATGGATCTTCATCTGCTTTTACCAAATAAGCATAATCTTTAGTAGTCAAGAATGAGGTGTCATAGCTATACCTTGTGGGTTGCCATTTGTGCCTAGATGACCTCCTAACCTCTGCACTTCTTGAAGTCTCTGGTTCATCACATTCTGGATCAAACCTTGGCCTCTCTTCAACTTCAACCTGTACTTCATTATTCTCATTTTCATCAAGTAATTGAATCTTTGCTTTACCTTTCCTTTGATTCACTACTTCTTCAACATCTGCATGTATGTTATGTTTACCTGCATACCAAGTACCTTGCTCATCAAATGTAACATCCTTGGATACAAGGAATTGCTTTGTGGATGGACTCCACAACCTGTATCCCATTTGCTTATCATCATAACCAATGAATACATACTTTTCTGCCTTAGGCTCCAACTTATGCCTCAATTGAGATGGCACATATGCATATGCCAAGCATCCAAATATTCTGCAATGATCCAAGGTAGGTCTCTTACCCCACCAAGCTTCATATGGTGTCATACCTTGCAAAGCTTTACAAGGCAATCTATTAACCAAATATGTAGCTGTATTAACAGCTTCAGCCCACAAATAATTTGGGCAATTCTTCTCTTTCATCATGGACCTTGCAAATTCAACAAGTGTCCTGTTTCTTCTTTCTACTACACCATTTTTGTTGAGGAGAGTACCTGCAAGTAACCTCTCTTTTTATACCTGTATTCCACAAGTAATCATTGAACTCATTTGAAAAATACTCTCCCCCTCCATCTGACCTTAGTCTCTTCAATTTTTGACCTGTAATTCTTTCTGCATATGCATGATAGTGTTTAAATGTATTAAACACTTCTGACTTTTCTTTAATCACATAAATTGTGATCCATCTGGTAGCATCATCAACATATATGACATAATATCTTGAACCATTTATACTAAAGTCCTTTGAAGGACCCCACACATCTGTATGCACCAACTCAAGTCTTTCTGAATACATAAACCCATGCTTGGAATAAGATTGTTTATGGGCCTTACCTAATTGACATGCCTCACATCTGTATGTCATGTGTTGACCTGCAACATTAGGCAATCCAAGCACTGAACCATTATTAATCATGTCTTTGATACCTCTTTCATTGAAGTGTCCAAGTCTTTTGTGCCAAAGATCCAATTCTGACACCTTTTGCTCTCCATATGTGAACATAGCATGTCCAACATTTCCTTGTACCTTCAATGTGAAAAGCCTCCCTTCCTTCTTTCCTGTAACAACCTGTTTATACCCTTGACTAGGGTCTTCAACATAGACTCCATCATTGGTAAACCTTACCTCATATCCTTTTTCCACAACTTGACCTACACTGATCAAATTCTTTGGAATTGTGGGAACATAAAGAACCTTACTCAGAAGAGTGCTCCCATCTTTAGCTTTGACTGAACCAATTGACTTTACCTTATGCTTTGTATTATCACCTGTCTGAACTGTATGGTTAATTGCATTATGATCTAGATCAGTCATCAAAGCAATATTTCCACTTAAATGATTACTACATCCTGAATCAATATAGAGCACTCTCATGTCCTCATGTGAGGTTTCACATGTTGCATTCATAATGAGAGTCAAGTCCTCCTTCTGATCTGATGCATAGTTGTAGTAGGTGTTATTATAGGATTGATTTTGGAAGCTTCTTCCTCCACCTCTTCCAAAAGAATTCCTACCATCTCTACCTCTTAAGTTTCCTCTCTGAAATCTACCACCTCTTGCTCTTTGATTAAAGTTCTGATAATTACCATTGTTCTGATTATTGTGCCAACAATCATGAGATAGATGATTGGTCTTACCACATATCCAACAAGCTCTTGCATTATCTTTGTTGTTTCTGCCTCTTCCTCTACTTCTGCCATTTCCTTTTCCTCTTATGAAATTTGCTTGGTTTGAAGTACCTTCTTCTTCACCTGATTGTTGCTTTCCTTTGTTAGCTTTCTTCTTGTCTTTAGAGTACATTGCATGACCTGCACTCTTATCAACATCTCCTTTGATATCATTCTCAAAAGTTAGCATATGACCTAACAATTGATTCAAATCAGGAGTGAAGTGATCTAATGAAAGTTCTGTAGAAAAAATAAAAGGCTTCCACTTCTCATCTCCTCTTAGCCTTGTGAGAATTTGTCTTAACAATTTATCTTCTTCAATATCTTCATCCACTGCACCTAAAGAATCTGCAATGTCCTTCATCTTTGTCACATAATCAGAAATTGATTGTGAAGCCTTCTTCTTGAAAGTAGTAAATTCTGCCCATAGTGAAGCCTTCCTTGATTTGGTTGTGTTTTGGAAATGCTCTTCCAAAGCATTCCAAATGTCACATGCACTTTCAAGTCCTCTAATGTGAGGAAGCAAATAGTCATTGATTGCCATGTAGATTATGCTCCTTGCTTGAGCATCCTTCTTCATCCAATTCTTTAAATATGACAATTCTTCCCTAGTTGGAACACTAGGATCTCTGAACTGAGGCTTCTCTTCTTCACCTGTAATGTATGCTATCAAATCTTTGCTCATCAGATGAGCTTCCATTCTCATAGACCAAGCTGGATAGTTCTCTCTATCCAACTTTTCAATTTGGAGACTATCTCCCATCCTTGCTTCACCTGTAGTCTCAAAGTTTTAGCCTTTACAAGAAATAAATGTACCTTAACTTTGAATGTTGCTTCTTCTGATTCTTTTGATAATCTTTGCGTGTCTCCCTTCAATCTTTCTTCACACTTTATCCTTCTGAACCTTCGAGATGTAGAATTTGTATATCTGCAGCAGTCGGAGTCTTCCTTTCCTCAATTTTGACACAACCTGCTCTGATACCACTGATGGAGAGTGTTAATCTCCAAAAGAACAAGCTATCCTTGGTATTAGACCACCTCTAGACCAAGAATAACTTTAGACTCCACAAAATTTTGGAAATCCACTATCACATTACCAAGAAATTGATTAACTGTGAAGAAATCACTTCTCTGAAAAGTCTGCTGCAGATTAATCACTCATTGACTAATCATTCATGTAAAGTTTTTGATAAAACTTTGTATGATATATTGCGTGGAGTTTGCACAACTCCTCCAACTTAAATTTCTCAAAATGATTGAGTATAATCTGAGAATTAACTCAAAAAACTTACCTGTGTCTGAAACTGCCTCTCTGCAATAGCGAATTTAACACCTGCAACTTCTTAGCAATGGTTCTCCCAAACTATATCCCGTTTGATGAAATGCTTTTAGCCATAAATGGCTTATCTCTCAACTTAAATTTTAAGCTATCACTTGTGTAAAACTTTACACTATGTGCTGAGAACTGATCATTTCTTTGATCACGAAATCTGCGCCTGTTTCAGAAGACACTTAGAACATTTCACATATGAATGTTCCTATGCAAAATTCTCTTAGCCTGATTACAATTAGACTCTCAAATTCTAGCCATAGATTGATTAACTATCGACTTAGATATGTTCAGAAGGATTTCTCGAAAGATTAACTACAGAAGTAGAAGACATCGAAACATCGGGCGCAAGATTTTCTTCGATTACTCTGAAAAGTTACAACTGTTTGAAGAAGTAACTCAACTAACTTTTCATGTGTCCAATGACACTTTCTACATCTGATTTCTCTCTTCCTATTATTTCTCTATGCCCCGACTTTTTCCAAAACATTTATAGGCAAATATGTACAAACTTATGACTAATCAAAAGTGTGAGTAACCTATATCTGAACTAATGTACATATGTGTACATAGCTTTGAATTTCTGAGTATGTCCTTCCTTCAAACTTCTGAATTTGTTCTCTTCTTAATTTCTTGACTTCATTTCTTCATAAACCTTCAATTGATGATTGGCATGCACCAACAATGCCATCTTACTTGGCCCATGAAGCGCATAACTTCCTTCGGTGTAATGGGCACTGGAGCTTCTAACACGGCTGAAATTTTATCTGGATCTACTTGTATGCCCTGTGCAGATACAATATGACCGAGTAATTTGCCACATGAAACCGCAAACACGGTTTTGTTTGGGTTCAAACAAAGTCTGTATTCTCTGCATTTTTGAAAGCAGCACCGTAAATGGAACAGGTGTGCTATCATCTTACCGAAAATTGAAAAATCATCAAGATATACTTGCATAAAGGAGGTAAGGTAAGGAGAAAATATTTCCTACATACACCTTTGGAATGTACTTGGGGCATTCCTTAATCCAAACCACATAATAGTACATGCGAAAACACCCCAGTTGGTAATGAAGGCGGTCTTCGGTATATCCTGTTCAGCCATTCTAACTTGATTATACCCACTGTACCCATCTAAAAATGAATACATTTCATGTCCTGCTACTCTATCAAGCATTGTGTCAAGAAAAGGGATCGAAAAAGGATCAGGCACTGTAGTTGCGTTCAGTTTTCGGTAATCTACACATATTCGCAACTGCTTATTCTTTTTCGGAACAATAACAATTGGTGAGATCTATTCCGCATGTTCTATTGGTACAATAAATCCGACTTTAAGTAGCCTATCAAGTTCTGCCTTTACCTTTGATGCGTAGTTTGGATTCATCCGGTAGCTGGGTTGTTTGTTCCGTTTTGCTATCGGCTTTAGCATGACTCTGTGCTGATAGATGCACGGGTCCAATCCTTTCATATCTTTGTAATCCCATGCAAAGACGTGGGAGAATTCTCGGAGTAGCTGGATTAAGCCTGCTTGAAATGTTTCCAATAAGTTTTGCTTTATCTTCACAGGACACGGATGATCTTCATTGCCTAAATTATAAGTGATCAACTGATCTTCTGGGACATAAAATTGTCGAGGCTTCTCTGTATCGTCAGCTGGCTTAAAAAGTTGTTGCAGTTGAGCATCATCTATAGCAGCAGTATCTTCCTTCTTATCTTCTTCTGTTACAGTCATTACCGTACAAACTGCAGGGTTCCAATTATCTACAACAGATTGTAGATCAACAGTTCCTAGGGAGATCAAGTCAATGTTTATTTTCAGAAACTCTTCTTCTTCATCATCTGACAATCCATCTAACATATGGACTGGTTCCGCCAAATACGGTCTAGCATGCAACTCACAAGGTTGTATAACATCTAATTTTACAATGTATTTACGATTTTTATCCTTAAAAGTGAGCTCTTGTGCAGACCAATCCTGTATCACCTTAGCGTGCTTCAGCCAAGGTCGACTGAAAAGGAGGTTGTAATCAAGAGCGGATTCCGGTAAATCTAGTATGACAAAAGTCATTTTGAATGTTATACCTTGTAAAGTGATTGGTACATTTTGTACAAGTACAATGGGATGGACTCTTGATTGGTCGGCCATTCTGACAAAAAACTGAACTGGTTCGATTTCGGTCCACCCTAACCTTTTACACAGTGCAGTAGTAGCAATGTTCACTCCAGATCCTCCATCAATTAGTACCTGTGTGATTTTATGATTCTTATACCATACCGTAATTAAAGGAACTGAATGATCGACCGTAGAATCGGGTTCCGGTTGTACTGTTGCTGTTGTCGGAATGCAGGAAGGCACATGACTGAACTGTTGTTGAAATTGCTGTCGAACTCCCGGTACTAGTGCAAGTAATTGGCCCAAAGGAAGAGTGATGGATGCTTTAGATAAAATTTCCCAGGCCTTTTGTGATTAGATTGTTTCCATAGATTCTGAAGATGATGCGCCTGCTGAAGATGATGTGTCTGCTGTTGATGATGTACCTGCTGCTGACGATGTGCCTGCTACTGATGATGTGCCTACTGCTGATGATGTGCCTGCTGCTGAATTGGAATCCTGTTGTTGTGCTCCTTCTTCGGTTAACGGAGTTTGGGTTACCGGAATAGGATCTGGGAAGACTGGAGGTTCTGCGGTGGTCCATTGACTAGCCTTGTTGTACATCCTTTGTTGTTCGCGTATACCTCCTTCAAATAATTCTGTTGCAGGCTGCAGTTGTTTACCGGAGCGGGTCTGAATTACTGCAGCGTGTGTTTCCACTAGTGTAATTTGTACCATATTAGCCATTGGATTTTGATGTTCTTTCTTCCTCTGATCATATTCAGCTGCATCTTTATAGAACCTTCTAATGTGACCAAATTCACCATAGAAATGACAGCGCGATGGTGGCAAATTGGGATTTTCCGGTGCTGGTCTAGCCTGCCAACGGTTTGCGTTGTAGTTGTTGTTTCTCTGTCCTCTATAATTTCGATATCCTTGTTGATGATTGTTCCTCATTTGCAGAGGCACATAATGATTGGCTGGTTGTCCTTGTTCCTGTATAATAGCATTGACAGTTGCGGTTCCCTACACTTTTGCGTTGTATGCGCAGTTTTCGGTGGTGTATCCGGTAGTGTTGCAGATAGCACAGAATAACTGATTAAGTGCACAAGTGGCACTAGTATGGCCTGAATTCTTGCATGTGATGCAGTATACTTGTCTGGTCATATCTTCGATGATATTTCTATTTGTTTTTAACCACTCCAGGTCTTCTGTAAATCCTCCAACCTTGTTTTCCAGCTGCAGAGCCATTGCAATCACTACATCTAGTGTCATTGCTCCTACACAGCGTATGATCATAATCTGTTTAAGTTGTGGAGTCAAGCCATTGATGAACCACTGAGTGATAACGTCGTCCGCTAGGTTGGCATGTGCTGGTGGTAACTGCCTCAAGTGAGTCCTAAATAGAGTAGCGTATTCCTGTACTATTTGATTTACCTTCTGTCTGTTGTTTTGCAGATAGTCAAAAATTTCGACTGGATTCTTCTTTAGCCTAAATCTCTACAAAAAGGCATCTCGTACTGCTTCATAGGTGCCAAAGTGATTAATATCATATTTTGTAGGCCATCTGGCCGCTTCGTTGACCAAAGTGGACTGGAAAACAATAGCCTTATACGCCGGGTCAGGTGGATGATTGAGCATTGCGTAACTTATCTCAAATATGCGTACATGAGCATCTGGGTCATCTCCTGGGAATCCTCCGAATTTAGTGTATGTTACTCCTGTTGGAGGCGGCCTGGGTGGACATAGCTGCTGTTGTTGCTGTTGCTGTTGTCTGTTCATCGTGCTGATGGTTGTGTGACTACTATCTCCTATGTACTCAGGCTGAATATCTGAACGGTCGGAGTCTGTGTCCCCGTGTGCACTTTCCAGTTCGATGATCTTGTTCAGTATACTTCGAATCTGGGTTTCAAACAAGTTTCCTTCCTTCTTGATGTCAAACGTAGGAAGGCTTACTCCTAATGGCGGTGACTGGGCTAAAGATTCACCAAGAAACGGTAACTCGTCACCGAAAATCCGTAAATTCTCAGTGACTTGTACCGGAATGTCACCGGAGGGTGGTGATTTCTCACCAAAACAAAGTACTCCTTCTCCTTCACTGGTTTCCTTGGCTAAGGCGTTCTTATTCGTCAACAAATTTGAATCTTTACTCAATGTTGTTAAATTAACTTCAGGCTGCATTCTGATGGATTCCGGAGTTACTATATTTTCGACGGACTATACCGAAATAGTACCGGAATTTATCAGATATGCAGTGTGTTCCACCGGAATATGACCGGAATCACTAAAAACGTTCTTTGCTGTCTTTTCAACTGGTTTGGTACTTCCCGCGCTTCTACCTCCTGGAGGCGTCCTTAGCAGGTTAGGTACCCAAGGTTGTTTGTTCTTAGGATACGTTTCACCGGATCGAGTAACCGGAATATACTACGCGTACTATTCTTCTTTACGGTTGTCCAAAAAATTCCCTAATCTTTTCCCACAAGCAATCAACGAACATCTTAAATGCCACTTTCCCATAGGTAAATGGCAATCGTGATGCCACTTTCCCACAGGTAAATGGCAATCGTGATGCCACTTTCCCACAGATGGCGCCAGTGTTAGATGTTAAACGCTTCGTTCTAACTATCAGAAGTGCGTTTAACCGACCTAAGTGGGTTCTTGGGAGTGGAAGGGGTCTGTAAAAAACAGAGGCCCTTAGACTTGATTTTCCCAGGCTAACCACTTTACACCTATCAATGCCTTGAGGTCCAACTCTATCGAACCTCAACTACACTCGTAATCTTACAGTTCATAATCAAACTCGTTCAAGCCTCCCGACTACCCTAAAAGGGTTACTGCTCCGTTCCTACCTTACTGTACTGTGAGAGACCTGAATAGCACTTCCACCTTACCGAAGAGGTACGTCTAATCAATAACACCGAATATCACCGATTACACTCAGAGTTCTCAGAATAGTATCGTAGTTACACCAACTCTACTCAATAGATTTCCGCACCTTACAGGTATAGCAACATCACTGCACACTTAATTAGTAGATCATAACAATAAGATCCTGCAAGATAATCGGCTCAGACCATCAACCAAGAGATCTTACTGAACCTCTATGAAACTAACACCCACGTCAGTATCTATAACAATCGACAGAATGCGACAGAGATTTCAACTTAGCCGGCCAGGTACATGCAATGTCCCAACCCAGTCATCAGACGAGTCGTCACGCTAACTCAACTCCGCACAGATAACAAGACAGAGAGGTGCACAAAATACTCAGAGGATTCAAGAACTTAGACAAACAATCGTTACCGCAATGCGCGGAAATTCCCCCCCCCCAGACGAACAGTCTGGTGCTTCACCACCCGTTACGGTAAATCACAGTACTAACAGACAACACGATACGGAATCGTACACAATACCCAGAGTACCCAGAGATTTCACAAACAGTGTTACAACAACGCTCTGTCAATCACCCAGATGAACAGTCTGGTGATTCCAAGAATCGTCATCTCCGACTCTCTTTACATTGCTTTATATAAGAAATTACAACTGTCGCGTAACCACTTTTCGCACGTGCGAATACAAGATTCGGTTTTACATGTCCCCATCCGGCAGCCGACTAACAGAATCATTTACTGCACATGCCAAATCATTTATAGATCTTTCATAGTCTATGAGCTTATACAACCCACGACATAAAATGCCAGAAGCAATAATCACATCGCCATTTGACAGATCATGAACTGTACACCTGTCATCAACAAATTTCACAACCAAGTCTGTTGCTCTAGCACAATGGTGAGAACCACGTTAAGAAGCTCCACCTCCTTAATGTCAATCCGCGGAAGAGATAGGAGTGATATGAAGATTGTGAATGTGAGATGAAGTGAGAGTCAAGGTGAGAAGCATAGAAATGCACACACACATACACACACACTACGAAGAGACAAGCAAGACACAATGGAAGGTGAGAAATCAACTCTATTACTCAACAACACTATTACAAGCTCAAAAGAACTCTAACCTCAAACAAGCTAACCCCAAAAATGAGCTCTCTAGCTCTTTTTATAGTTTCTAGACTAGTTTTGACCGGTTTCACATCTAGTGGCCGGCATAGTTAAAAATTAGGTCCTAGATGCTATTTGGAAGGGTAAACGGTGTCTAAAAATAACAAAAATTGATACGCTTGTTCTACCTAAGCTCCTCAAGCTTGAGGACTCCTCGGCTTGCACAAAATGGAGCTATGGATTACAAAATGGGGTTTTCTATGTTACATATGTTACAATAGTGATAAAAATCACTGTTGGAGGTTTTTGGAAAGTATTTGAAAACATAATTCTTTGAAAAAAGATTTGACTGGCTCCCTGCTCCGTCGTTACATGCTTCCGCGTCTTCTATGCCTCTGGCTGCTTCCAACACCCCCCTCCCTCTCGCTTCTGTCGTCCCTGACAGAACCTTGTTGTGAGGTCTGTCGGATATAGTTCTATAGGAGGTCATGAGCGAGGGTGTGCTCGGAGATACGAATGCCTCGGGCCAGATCTGCCTCAAGTTTCTCCCAGTCGATTGGTTGCGGTTCTTCCGGTGGCGGGAGCTGATAGTGTGTGGAATAGACCATTCATTCACAGGCAAATAAGTGTAATAAATGTGCAGGCTTGCTTATGAATACCTCTGAATGGTATTCCCAGAAGCCGATTGTGAACATCTCTTTGAATGTCTGCTTGTAGCACGCCGGTAGATATTTTATTCTGCAATGCCAGACATAACACACCCGTAGCGATGGCATTGTACTCATATCATATACCAGATCGAAATTGCAATGCTCAAAGCCCGGGGTGTTTACATGAGGTGCCTTGACGCGTCGGAAGACTTTAAAAATCATTTGCATCATGTCAAAGATTTTGACAGTCATGTGCGCCGCTATATCATCCATATGCTTTAATCTAGGGAGCCAGTGGCGAATTGTAGCCATCATGTAGCCTACAGTTCGTAACTCAATGGGTGGCTTAAAATAGGGGTAATTCAACCAATCTTGGCACTGCTTATTGTGTTGTACCTTAATAGCAAAGGCAGTCCAAGAGCGGCGTCGTGGCACTGGTCCCCAACACGGGTTGTACTTCAAATGCAAAGGTGCCTTTACCCATGTACTCATCATTTCTGGATACTTCTGTAGTAAATCTTTTCGCCACTATGGTTGATAGATCTCTCCTTGCTGCGCATCTAGTGGCAAATCGTCTTCCTCAAACTGAGTCGCATGCGATGGTTTCTTACCTGTTTCTTTCTCAATGGCTAACTGGTATTCGGCCATTAACATAAAATACGGTTTATACTGTAGCTCGTGCCCAGATATGTATCGTCGCGGGGCCAAATGAGCAAAGAATGGAGATTGTAAAATTCTTTCTCACATATATATAATCCTTGTAAGTGCACAACATCCATTGATGACTTTCTTTCGTTCCCATCTATGTTGTGCCAAATAGAGCTGATCAATTATCCAGCTAGCTAGATCAACCGTTTGGGGTCCAGTACATGCTAAGTATAATCCAAACCAGATTCTTTTGTGGGGCATGGTAAAACGATCCTGAGCAGGGAAAGCAAAATGCTGCATGCATATCCTTAAGGGCTTGGAGAGCTCAGGGGTTATAGCTGAAATATCCTCCCACTTAGTTACGTCGCCACGTTTCATCTGCTCTGGGACTAGTCGTTCTCGCTCCGTCGGAGTGTGCGTTCCATGTATTTTCAGAGCTTCGCGAATTAAATCTTTAGACAGATAAAACCTTGTGAATGGAGGATCATTTACCAAGGATGGTAACATGAATGTGCCGGGTAGATCCTTGTTCTCTGAAGCCGTCAAGGTGGTTACTAAGTAAAAGCATCTGTAAAAATCAGGCTTAGGCAGAGGGTCGCTAAAATACTCTGTAAATCCCGCTCG
Organism: Ceratopteris richardii; assembly: GCA_020310875.1. Classification (NCBI taxonomy): domain Eukaryota; kingdom Viridiplantae; phylum Streptophyta; class Polypodiopsida; order Polypodiales; family Pteridaceae; genus Ceratopteris; species Ceratopteris richardii. The sequence continues at coordinate 138,102,428 of CM035437.1, forward strand.
TGCCCAAACGTGCGTTAGATCTTGTGTATTCTGTAGTCCTTCAAATTCTCTTGAAAAGAACTGGTACTTGGCCCATGTGCGAAGATCAAATGCCAAATTGGCCTCAAATATGAAATCAGCGTCTGCTAAGGGTCCTGCTAGGCCTTGAAACCAGTGAGAGTTACGATGAATCTTCTCAGTATATCCTCTAGGAGGATCGTCTATTGGCATGGGTCCTGGAAAACCTTGAAACTCTGGAGGTTGCATCGTCGGATAAGATTCCGCTAGTAATTCTCCAATATTGGCCATTGGTGTGCTTGGGCCAGCTTCTGATGGTCCTTCTTCGGTTTGCATGATGATTGACGAGCTAATGGAAAAGATCTGCTACAAAAGATTAGCACATTAGTATGGAAATTAATTATGATCCCATTAAGGTGAGACCGCAATCCCTTTCCATAACCGATGTGTAACCCGTGTAGCCAAGTGTCATGAAGTGATTGATACAATGATTATTTGCAAAACTAATGCAGGTCTCTAGACGCCTACATGGTCAGATTATGCATACATTTCTTGATGAGCTTTTATTATGCATGATGTGGGGTTTTGGTGTATGAATTTATACAAGGTTTGGTTGAGGGTGAATTATTACAAGGGTGGAGTTTAAACGGGGGGGGGGGGGGGGGGGGGGGGGGGGGGGGGGGGGGGGGAGAATTGTTAGATAAGGGGGTACAAGAAGACGTCTGGATACGTTTCGGTATCCATTTCCTAAGAGTCTTTGAGTGGGTGGTGTGTTTCTGCTGAGGGACGAAAAGTGGTAACGGGTTTGGTGGTATTGAAGGATGGAAATATTTCTGAGGGGTATATATTACATGGCTTGAGGGTTGGGCTATAATACATTGTTTGGGTACCCAAATCTGCATGGGTGTGGGTCGATTGATAAGATACTTCTTGGCGATCCAAATCTGCCGAGTATTTGTACTTGGGGAAGAAGATCGAGGGGACTTTGGATGCTGACTCTGCTTCTGTTGCAACTTTGTCCTGTTCTCGTCTGCAGTGTTGCCAATAGCCTATGGTTGCTGTCCTTTTGGCACCCATATTTGTCTCGTGCCACTTGTTCTGTGCTACTGATACTGCTGCTTTCCTTGCCTTATATGGTGGTGTCGTCGGTCTGGGTTCCTCTGTTGTGGTTGACTCCTTCGTGGTTGGGTTTGAGAGGTCCATTGGACGCTCTGCTTTGGAAAAGAAGGGAGATCCAACACTTGCGTGACCTGCCCATTAGGAAGTGATTCGTTATTTATCTTTAATCTAGGCCAGTCCGCAGCAAGTTTGGAAGGATGAGCACTGCAGGGTGTTGTGCTCATTTGGCCGCTGATGCAACCCACCTGACCGCTGATTGTGTCCATCTGCCCTAGCGGTTGGGTAGCTGCCCCTTCTAGTTTGCAGGAAGCCCCAAGGAAGATCTCCTGTCGTCCTTCTGATTGACAACTGTCCCTAGCCAAGCCCGAGTGGGTTGGTGTAGACGTAACATGGCTGATTTGACCCAAGATCTTCCGGTCTTCCGTCGCATGTATTTCATAGGGTCTAGGGTTACACACCTCAGTTGGAACGCCATTAGGGAAGTCAAGCGGTATCACTCGCTTCTGTTCTAAGGTTCCAATCTGTAAGGAGCCTTGTCTAAGATTTAGGTCCATTGAGTGATCGTATAGCCAATCTTGGCCAAGGATTAGGGGTTCTATCAGGTCGTCATCATGGCACACTAGTAGCTTCGCTGTCACGGTCACATCCTTAATGAGGATAGGAAGGTCCACCTCGCCCATGCAAGGGGTTTCCATGCCTCCTAGCCCTATGAGGTATGCCTCAATTGGCCGCATTTCTATTCCTGAATCCTTATAGTGGGACCATCTAATCGCACTAGTCGCAACACCTGAGTCAATTAAAGCCCTGAGCTCTTGGCAAGGGTTGCCGTGCTCTAGCCTAACTGTAATGAATGGTCTCCTGTCCACTATGCTAGGATGAGTGGTTGACTTTACTTGACACATGGCCATGGGGTATCTGGGTGTAGTTTCTAGATGGTTATAATGTTCTCTCCCTAGTCCTTGTCTTCTTAACTTCATGCGCTTAATGCGTTCTATTGCTTCTGCCTGAGCTTCAGCTCGTATTCTATTTTCTTCCTCCTTACGCTTCTTTGCCAACGTGAGTCGTCTAAGCATATCCTAAGTAAGAGATTCCTGATATAGCTTGACTCTACAGCCACTAATATAATTAGGCATTATATCTCCTTCTAAGGTGGCTAGCTGTACTGCACCACTTGTCGAGAGTCTGTTAATGATCATAGGTCCATAACCTCGCTTTTCTAACTTACGTGCGTGCTGTTTCAGCGTATATACTAGAACTAAATCTCCTTCTTTTAGGCCTTTATCTTTCACATGTGCATCAAAATATGCTTTCTGTCGCTTCTTCGCTGCATATATTCCTGCTGCTGCCTTTAGCCTGGTTTCTCCTAATCGTTCCAAGTCCATTATTCTTGCTGATAATTCATGGCTGGTCCACTGATGTTCTTGTGCAACCTTAAGGGTCGGTATCAAGAAGTCCAAAGGAAGCACTGCATTCTGACCAAAAACCATCTAAAAGGGAGTTGCATTGAGTACGGTCTTGTAGGCCACTCGATATGCCCAAACAGCGTGGTGTAACTGTTTGTCCCAATCTGAACGTTTGTTGTTCACGAGTTTCGTCAGTACGTTACAAAGGATCTTATTAGTGCTTTCAGCCTGACCATTGGCCTGAGGATGATATGGTGCGGATTTCTTGTGAATCACCATAAAATCCTGTAACAAATATTCAATGACTTGGTTTAGAAAGTGAGTTCCGCGATCGCTCACTAACTCTATAGGCAATCCATATCTTGTAAAGACATTCTCAAATAAGAATTTTGCAGTCGTGTGTGCATCATTCTTTTTCGTGGCTTTTGCCTCTACCCATTTCGTAAGATAATATGTGGCAACAATAATGTATTCAGCATGTGTACCTTTTGCAGGGGGGTTAATGGGTCCTACAAAGTCTATACCCCACTTAGAAAATGCACGTCCGCCCATCATGGGTTTCAATGGCATTTCATCTCTGTGAGTAGGAAACTGAGTTCTTTGGCACACATCACATCTCTTTACATAGGTATGAGCATCCATGTGAAGAGTGGGCCACCATAATCCTGCAAAGAGGATGGCTTTGATTATCCTATCGGGTCCAAAATGACCTCCTGCAACACCTTGGTGTGCAGTCTCTAGTATGCTCAGATAATCGCTCTCATGAATACATTGTCTTAGATATCCATCTCGTCCTCTTTTGTATAGATTATCACCAATAAGTGAATAATCTTGAGCTTCCTGCTCTAGATTGCGTTGTCGTGCTAAGGTCATTCCTTGAGGGAATGTGTTCGTCCTCAAGTATGTCACTAACGATTCACTCCAGTCTAGTATGAGAGACACGTGATATAGTGTAGCATGCTCTACTAGTGGTCTTGCACAACAATGTTGGAGCAAGTCTATGACAAGCCTAAGTATTGGCTTGAGTCTCACAAAGTCTTAGAAGAAGCTTTAAAAAGAAGACTATGTAAAGTTCACTTGTGAACTACCTCTTGTAATTTTTGAAGAGTTTACTTAATGTAAAAGTAAGAGAATCTTAAGTGGTTGAGTCCACTTGATCAAGAATGGAAAGAGGAGCCACGAATTCGTGATTTGTGGTAGGTAGAGAATCAAATCAATCATTGATTGATTGGAGAGTGATTGAGGGAAGTTAGCCTCCCAAACTCAACTATAAATAGATGGCAGTTTTAGTCGTGGTTAGAGAGACCTATGTGAAGACCTCCAAGAGCTGAGCTTTATGCCATATCAAGGTGTGATTACAAGGCACACATATGTATCAGTAAGTCATTGTATTGTACAAGAAATATACTTTCATTTTCATGATTATTTGGTTTCATCTTTCCATGTTCTTGTGAAGTGTACTACTCACTGCCATTACTCTCAGTTTTCTCAGTCAGCTTGCAGAGATGTTTTCTCTGAGCTTGGTGCATCATTTTCAGTGATTTAACTTGGTAAAGTTAGCTCTATAAGTCTACTATATGCTCATAAATTTTCATGTCATTTGGATGTTGCAATCTTCAGTTATGTTCATTTGAAGTCAACAGGGTCTGTTCATCTTCACCTCTCTGTCAGGTACCCGACTTTTTCACTCATCTTGTCAGAGGTGTTTCTCAGTGGTTACTTATTCAAATTCAGTGATGTAAAGCTTGTTGGATTCAACTTACTGTCTAGTATAACCATACAAATTTTCATAATCATTGGATTTCTACATTTTGAGTTATGGGGATTTTTTTGCTCACTGGTATATTTCTATAGCAGCCCGTGAAAATCGGGATGATGTCATCACTTGTTAAAACTAATTCTCAGTGTGTGCTTTGTTATTTTTGATGAGATTACTCTTGAAAGTTAGCTGTTTAAGCTAACTAGACTTCCCCAAGAGGAATTAAGCTAATTGCTGCTGTGCTCAGAGAATTATGTAAAACACTGGACAGGTGTATGAACCAAGAATAGCAAGTTTTCACCTCTGAGCTAACTCCAACTTATCTGTTTTGATCTATCTTTTTGAGAGTGATCTTCCAAGGTACATAGGGTGTCTAATACATCCATTGGCAAGCTAAAAGGGCCCACCATCTACTCCTGGAGTTCATTTGGCTGGTGTAGATCAAGGATTTTGCAACACCTCTTCATCTTCAAGCACATACTTATCCATCTCTTCACAGTGGTATCAAAGCAAGGTTGGACAACATGGCAGATGGATTTCCTTCATCAATTGATAAATTAGACAGAGGTAACTACTCAGCTTGGTCATTAAGAATGGAAGCTTATCTCCAAGGTAGAAGTTTATATGGTTATGTGGCTGGAGATGAAGTTATGCCAAGTTTCAGGAACAAAGGTCAACCAACACAAGAAGAGCAGGAAAGATTGAGCACATGGTGCTCCAAGGATGCACTTGCAAGGTCTTATCTCCTCAACTCTATCTCAGATTTTTTGTTGCCTCACATTAGAGGTTGTAAGACATCTCAGGAAGTGTGGGATGCACTTGAAGCTTTCTTTTCTTCAAGTACTAAAGCTAGGAAGCATCAACTATGGCTGGATTTCACAACTCTCAAGAAGGCTCCCAAACAAAATGTGACTGATTTTGTCACAAAGCTCAAGGACATAGCGGATCAGTTGGGAAGCATTGGAGAGGTAATAGATGAAGAGCAAATTGTAAGGCAGGTCATCAATGGCTTGAAGGCAGATGATAAGTGGGAAGCATTCACCACAGCTATGGATTTGTACATGGACATGCATGTACCTGATTTCAACACACTCATTGGACAACTACTTACTCAAGAGGCAAAGCTTATCAAAAATGGAGAAAGCTCTAAAGGTAATCAATCTTCAGCTTTATACACGGATAAAAGCAAGTCTAAAGATAACAAAGGAAAGGCAAAGAAAGTGGATGATGAAGCAGGTACATATCAAGCTAACTATGCAGGTAGAGGAAGACATGGCAAAGGTAGAGGAAGAGGAGGTAGACAAGGCAAGGGGAGATCCCAGGACTCCAACTCATGTTCTATTTGTGGATTAACTAATCATACAACTGAAAATTGCTTTAGGAATTCCAGGAATCAAAGAGGCAGAGGATACAATAGAGGAAGTTATGGTTATCAAGAGGAAGGTTCAACAACTACCATGGCAACTACAACAACTACAATCATTCAAACTATCAAGGAGGCTACAAAGGAAGGAGAGACTACAATAACTACACAGAAGACTCAAACAAAGAGGATTCCATTTTGATCATGAACATGGCTATGCCAAAAGGTAAATCTGATGAGCATGTTTTCTACATAGATTCAGGTTGTTCAAATCATGTGGCAGGAAATGTGGCACTCCTATCAGATTTAGAAGATCTAAGGAATAAGCATGAGGTACAAATAGGAGATGATACAAAACATCCTGTGGAGAAAATAGGCAATGTCAAAGCACCTGATGGAAACATCAACCTACTCAGTAAGGTACTCTATGTCCCTACCATTACAAAGAATTTGATAAGTGTTGGGTAGATAGTAGAGAAAGGGTTGCAAGTCAGGTTCACAAGAGCAGGAGCATTTGTTGAAGATCCAAGTCAAGGATTCAGAAGAATTGCAAAAGGTGAAAAGACAGGTAGATTGTTCACATTTGAATTACAGGACACTAGAAACATTGCTCTCTTTAATTATGGTAGTCAGACACTCACAGAATTGGAAGTATGGCACAAAAGGTTAGCACATATTGGTGAAAGGTCATTAAAGCAAATCTGCAGGGACCAAAGTGTACTTGGACTTCCTAATTTGTCAAAACAACATATGATTTATAAGTGCAGTGCATGTCAATTTGGAAAGTCTCACAGGTTACCATTCATGAAGAAAGGTTATATGCATGGAGATCTCTTGGAGTTGGTTCATACAGATGTATGGGGACCTAGCAAGGAAGCTTCAATATCTGGATCAAGGTATTATGTTTCCTTTATTGATGATTGCAGCAGATGGACTATCCTATTCTTTATGAAACACAAAGATGAAGTTTTTTCATGTTTCAAAAGATATTTGGCTCTTGTGGAGAATCAAACAGGTAAATCACTAAAAAGGCTAAGGTCAGATGGAGGGGGAGAATACTTTTCCCATGATTTTGATTCTTTTCTTCAAGAAAGAGGAATCAAAAGAGAGGTAACTACAAGGTACACTCCTGAGCAAAATGGAGTGGCAGAAAGGAGGAATAGGACAATTGTTGAAGCTGCAAGGTCTATGTTAAATGAAAAGCATTTACCTAATTACTTATGGGCTGAGGCTATATCTACAGCCACTTACTTGATTAACAGGTTGCCTTCAAAATCCCTTGATGGGATGACTCCTTATGAGGCTTGGAATGGAAGAAGACCAAGCTTAGATCATTGTAAAATTTTTGGATGTATTGCTTTTTCTCATGTTCCTTCACAGGTTAGAGGCAAGATGGATCCAAAGGCAGAAAGGTGTGTATTTATTGGATATGACAACAATGAAAAGGGCTACAGGTTATACAACCCTACCAACAAAGGATTCTTGGTAAGCAGAGATGTAGTTTTTGATGAGAACAATTCATGGTATGAAGATTCATGCAGGAAGATCAATTTACCATATGATCTTGAAGAAGATTTTCCAAAGCTTGGTAGAGAACAATCAAAGATTGAAGAACAAGACACCTCAGAGGATGATGAAGAATCTCACATGGAAAAGATCAAAGCATGGAAGTCTAAAGGTAAAGCAAAATTGCAAGAACTTGGACATGAAGCAGAATCATCACATCATGGCCTAAGAAGATCTATGAGGGAAAAGAAAAAACCAGAAAGGTATGGGTTTGACACCTCATTAGTAACTAAACATTCTATCTACATAGCACAGGACATAAACCAAGAGGAGCCATCATCATTTGAAGAGGCCAAAGCAAAAACAGAATGGAAGCATGCAATGAAGGAAGAGATTGAAGCACTTGAGGAAAACAACACTTGGGATTTGGTGCCCAAGACTTCATCCATGAAGGTAATAGGCTCAAGATGGGTCTATAAACTCAAGAAGAATTCTGATGGTTCAATTAACAGGTATAAGGCAAGGCTTGTGGCAAAAGGCTTTGCACAAACTCAGGGAATTGATTATGAGGAGACTTTCTCTCCTGTGGCAAAGATGCCTACTATTAGGGTTTTGCTTAGTATTGCCTCTTCCAAGAATTGGAAGATACTTCAACTAGATATAAAGAATGCATTCTTGAATGGTTGGATAACAGAAGAGGTATATATGGCACAACCACCTGGTTTTGAGAATCAAGTTTATCCTGATTATGTGTGTAAACTTAACAAAGCATTGTATGGTCTCAAGCAAGCTCCAAGAGCTTGGAATTTCAGGCTTGTTTCATTCTTGCAGGACAAAGGCTTTCAACCAAGCAAGGCAGATCCTTCACTCTTTATTAAAAAGAGTAATTCCGAGGTCATCTATCTATGTGTATATGTAGATGATATTATATTGACAGGAAATGATGCAGATGGTATTCAGAAGATCAAAGATCCGATGAGAGAAGAGTTCAAGATAAGTGATTTGGGTTCACTTACCTACTTCCTAGGTTTGGAAGTTGTCTACAAAGATCATGGTTTGTTTCTCACTCAAAGAAAGTACATTAAGGACATGTTGGCAAAATTCAAGATGCAAGATTGTAAGATTGCAGGTACTCCAATGGAAGTCAATCACAAATTGAGCTCACATGAAGGTGAACTCATAGAGGACATCACATCATATCAAAGTCTAGTGGGTAGTCTCAACTATGCCACATTGACAAGAGTAGATATATGTTACAGTGTGAGTGTGCTAAGTCAATTTATGCACACACCAAGGAAACCACATATGGATGCTACCAAAAGGATTCTCAAGTATCTCAAAGGATCCATAAATGAAGGACTTTATTATCCTTATGTATCTGATTTAGGTTTGAAGCTATTTTCTGATGCAGATTGGGCTGGCTCCAAGGAAGATAGAAGGAGCACTTCAGGTTATCTTACCTTTGCAAGTTCAAAGCTTATTTCATGGTCATCCAAGAAGCAACCCACAATTGCTCTCTCTTCTGCTGAAGCTGAATATAGAGGTCTTGCCATAGCTACACAAGAAGCTATGTGGATGAAGACATTATTCAAAGATCTTGGATTGGAGTTTGGAACTCCAACTATTTTTGGTGACAATATGAGTTCTATTCATTTGGCTGCTAATCCTATTTTTCATGCAAGGACTAAACATATTGAAGTTCATTATCACTATGTACGAGAGAAGGTTCTAAGCAAAGAGATTCAAATATCATATGTGTCCACTCATCAACAATGTGCAGATATTCTAACCAAAGCATTGGATGGTACAAAGCTTTGCAAATTCAAGGCTATGATAGGTTTGCAGGTAATCTTGGAAGATTGAAGACCTCAAGCATACTTGGCTTGAGGGGGAGCTGTTGGAGCAAGTCTATGACAATCCTAAGTATTGGCTTGAGTCTCACAAAGTCTTAGAAGAAGCTTTAAAAAGAAGACTATGTAAAGTTCACTTGTGAACTACCTCTTGTAATTTTTGAAGAGTTTACTTAATGTAAAAGTAAGAGAATCTTAAGTGGTTGAGTCCACTTGATCAAGAATGGAAAGAGGAGCCATGAATTCGTGATTTGTGGTAGGTAGAGAATCAAATCAATCATTGATTGATTGGAGAGTGATTGAGGGAAGTTAGCCTCCCAAACTCAACTATAAATAGATGGCAGTTTTAGTCGTGGTTAGAGAGACCTATGTGAAGACCTCCAAGAGCTGAGCTTTATGCCATATCAAGGTGTGATTACAAGGCACACATATGTATCAGTAATTCATTGTATTGTACAAGAAATATACTTTCATTTTCATGATTATTTGGTTTCATCTTTCCATGTTCTTGTGAAGTGTACTACTCACTACCGTTACTCTCAGTTTTCTCAGTCAGCTTGCAGAGATGTTTTCTCTGAGCTTGGTGCATCATTTTCAGTGATTTAACTTGGTAAAGTTAGCTCTATAAGTCTACTATATGCTCATAAATTTTCATGTCATTTGGATGTTGCAATCTTCAGTTATGTTCATTTGAAGTCAACAGGGTCTGTTCATCTTCACCTCTCTGTCAGGTACCCGACTTTTTCACTCATCTTGTCAGAGGTGTTTCTCAATGGTTACTTATCCAAATTCAGCACATACTTATCCATCTCTTCACAAACAAGCATGGCATTCTTTACACAACTTGTAGACATCTGCTTCCATCGAAGGCCAATATACTCCTAATCTATGCAGAGTCTGCAATGTTTGATGTTTTGAATGATGTTGCTTTAATGCACCTACGTGTGCTAATTGCAACCAATTTGCATGTTCTGATTCATCTACACAACAAGCAAGAATCTTTTGATTATCCTGTTTATATATGCTTCCTGCTATGATTTGATAGCTCTGAGACTTGGTAATCTCTCCTTCTTCGATCTTTATCCTAGGATTCTTGGGTCCATACGTGAGAATAGGGACTATAGGCTTAGCCCATTCTGGTGCTATCTCAAGATTAAACAAGTATGCATCTGGTAGATCATCCGCTACTCCTTGAGGAGCTTCTCCTGAGGTTAATCTTGAAAGGTGGTCAGCTCTAAGATGTGTCTTTCCTTTCCTGACCACCACTTCAAAATCATACTCCATGAGTAATAGGAACCAACGTATTAGTCGTCCTGTGTTACATGGCTTGTTGACTAAGTACAATAGGGCTTGATGATCTGTAAAGAACTTGAATTTGTTGGCCAACAAGTAGTTTCTAAACTTCTTTACTGCGTAGATCATCCCTAATCCTTCTCGTTCCGTCGTGGTGTAATTTCTTTCTGCAGCGTTCAATTGTCTGCTCGCGTAAGCTATGGGGAGATCTATGTTACCTTCATTCGTGGGTTGTGCTAACACACATCCTATGGCATAATTGGATGCATCCACATGTACATGGAATGGCTTACTCCAATCTGGTGTAGTCAATATAGGTGCTGAGCACAAGCGTCGTTTGAGTTCATTGAATGAATTTTCACATTCATCTGTCCATTCAAAGTTGGTTAAAAGAGAGTACAAAGGCTTGGCTATGATTGCATACATGTGTATGAATCTCCTATAATAACCGCAATGGCCCATAAACGCTTGTACCTCTTTGATGTTCGTCGGCCTAGGTAGATCTGCAATCACTTTTACTTTTTCCTCATCCGTAGAGATTCCATTTTTTGACACAATGTGTCCTAGAATTTTGCCTTGTCTGACCATGAAAACGCATTTTTTTGGGTTCAAACAAACCTGATATTCTCGACATTTGTCAAATATTTGTCTTAACTCGGGAATATGCGTCTGCCTGATATTAGAATGAGCACATATGTCATCGACATATACTTCCAAACTCTTGCGTAAGAATTCCTTAAAAACATGACACATGAGTCGCTGGAAAGTGGCGGGTGCATTTGTTAAGCCAAATGGCATTACACAAAATGCAAATATGCCCCATTCAGTGGCAAATGCCGTCTTGTGTTGGTCCTCTGGAGCAATGGCTACTTGATTATAGCCTGAAAAACCATCAAGGAAGCTGTAAACTTCCTTGCCCGCAACTCTTTCCAATAGATGTTCTGTGATAGGAAGAGGATAACTGTCTCTAATTGTGGCGGCATTAACTTTTTTAAGGTTGATACACACATGCAATTTTCCATTTTTCTTGGGCACTACCACAATGGGAGATACCCATTCGGTATGCTCAATCTCATAGATGAATCCTGCTTCTATCAGCCGCTCTATCTCCTCTTTAATCTTCGCAGCGTAGTTATCATTGTACGTGTAAGGTTTCTGTTTCGTAGGTTTTGCATCTGGAGTCATAGGGATTCTATGAGAACATATATCTGGATCTACTCCTTTCAAATCTTTGTAACTCCAAGCAAAAACATCTCTATATTCGCGCAATAGGGCAACTAGCTCTTCTTCTTCTTCAGTTGTCAAATCATGCCCTATGTATGTACATTTTTCTTCTTCTCCTTCTATGGCTACGATTATTTTCTTGGTTTTCTCTCGGTTATCATATACTTGTCCGTCATTCGCCTTTCTATTAGGCATTCGTACCATGATTCTTCTATCTTCGATTTCATATTTCTTGAAATTCTCGGGTACTTCAAACAAAGATTCTTCTTTTTCTGACATGGTTGCTTTCTTCTTTCTTTTCTTGCCTTCACTCTTGCTAATCACTTGAGTGGCTATTCTCACATCATTCATAACTTCTTCCTGTTTTTGAGGGTGAGTTTCTACTTCGTAAAAATATTCTTCTTCTGATGCAAAGGGTGGGTCCATGATAATTGATTCTAAATCGAAATCGCCTGCATCCTCAAATGCATCAGTGTTAGGTTCACATTCTTCTAAAATTGCATCGCACATGATTGGCTCTATCGTGAAAACTGAAATGTCATAGCCATCCTCGTCATAGTGGGGTGTCCATTGTTCTTCATTGATGGCTACATCCATGGTTGCTAGGATTTCTGCCCAACCATGGGGTTCAAACTCTTCGTCAGGGAATACTACAGGTGCGTAAACTGGATCTTGAAGGGTTCGTGGATGTTGTTCTGCACCTAAGGTCCTTGCTTCTAATCTTTCTTCCTCTTGTTTTGGAACTTTACACATCCATAGATGAGTATCCTCATGCAACCAAGAAGGATCTGATTCTAATGAGTGCACGGATTCCGTTTCTACTGGTGTCTTATGGATGGTATTCCATTGTATTGGGGGTACATCTCGATGTGAATAGTCTTTAAGATTGACTTTGGTAGTCACTCCTAAATGTTGCAAGTACAAAGAATTGGTTCCCCAATCTTGTACAATTTGCAACTGACGCATGAATGGTCGTCCCAATATCATCTCATAAGAATGATTTTTTGCAAAGTCACAAATGGTGAAAGTATGCTCAAATTCTACACCACAAGTGGTGAGAGATATTCCTTCTAGTAAGCCTAATGGTTTTTCTATGTGTCCGTCAGCCATTTGTAGCTTCATCCTGGTGGGTCTTAATGTTGGCTTACCCCAACGTTTCCATAAAGCGGTGGTAGCGATGGCTACTCCGGCTCCTGAATCTAAGATGGCTTTCGTGGTGTAGCCCTGATGGGTTATTGGAAGATAAGTGTTACCTTCCTCTCCTTCGCTTACATCTCCAATCTTTTCTACGGGTATCTCTGGTACCTTATTTTGTGATCCTATTTGTGAGGGAGTAGTAGCAAGCTCGGGGAATTGATTTGCTACATGCTTCCACAATTCTGGTTTAACCTTTAACAACTCCTCTAGAGTGAGATTACACTGTACTTTAGTGTTCTTGATCACTTCCGTGTTTCTAGGGATTACTGATTCTTCATTCCTCACTATTATCGTGGGTGCTCTCATACTAATAGACTTTGCTTCCCAAGGTCCTGTGAACTGAGGTAATTCTTGTAAAGAATTAGATTCAAATCCTGTGTGTTCACTCAGTTGTTCTTCCTCTACATCATCGTAAATAGAGGGGATATCTTGGGGAAATTGTTCCTACAAGTCATCTATTTCTTGAATAGGAGGATGAGTTCCTTTTTCTTTTCTCCATTTCTCTTCTTGGATTTCTCTCAAAAATTCATGTGAGTACCTATGTATGGACGACAATTTGTCTTGAATTTCTGTATTGGGTACTTGAGACTGGGATGGTGCATTATTTTCCTGTGTCTCTGGGACAATAGGGTTCCTATGCTGATCCTTTTTCTCTTTGCTTTCTATCAAGTATTCTAACCTCTCCATTAGTCCTTGAAAGTGTAGTTCCGGTTTTGCCATGTTATTCCAATTAAGATATCTAGAGGCTTCGAACAAAGCTTGTGCTAATTCTACCATCTTCATGCAAAGTTTAGTTCTCTCAATTTCTAGATCAGCTCGAGGGTAGTTTTTACTCATTTCAGCTACCTGAGGTCCCTCTTTTAATCTAGCCTGATATGCACGAAACATCATGTCTAGATTTTCTGGTATGGGTTCCGCTAAAATTGATCCTGATTTTTGAGCTGGATTCTCTTGATTCAATTCCTGTGAAGTCAATTCTAGGATTTTGGCTCTAGATTCCTTCAAACTTCCTTCCAACTCAGTTATCTTTTTACTCCATTTTCTCTTAATTCTTTCTCTAGAATCTTTCCAAGATTTTGTCTTTTTACTGCTAGATTCTGCAACTTCACTACTTCCAGCTACTTTCCCTTGATTAAGCTGTTGGTTCTGTAAGAGCGCCTGGGCTCTTGTGATAGCTTCGATAGGCACGTATGTAGGGTTGGATCCATCTGCGTTACTTACAATACCTATCACGTTGATCGGTCTCACATTCGAAGCATTAACAGGGTTCTTAGGACAATCTTTGATTATGTGCTCTTTGCCACAATCGGCACAAAAGCCTTGGATGTTATAGTACTGTGATTGTCCTGATATTGGGGGATGTGGACAATCCTTTATGAAATGGTCTCCTTGGCACCTAAAGCATGGTCCTCTAGGGCCCTGTGGTCTTTGTTGTCTCAATTGGGGCCGTGGATTAGGGTTTGTGTACATCACATTAGCATAGTCTGGCTCCCAACTAGGTTCCACTGGTGGACTATCATAATGATATGTCTCCACATGTTCTGGTGACTCTGTGTAATATGCGGGTGGACTATCTACATGCGTAGAGTCAAAACTGTTTGAGTTCGGGTCATTCTCTGTGATCAAAGGTGAAGAAGGCACTAAGGCCCTACTTAGGTTCTCTTCTGCAGCAGCGTATTTGACTGAGATGACATTCGCTGGTGGGGGTGGCTGCTGGGCTAAGACAGGTTGAGGTTTCTGTTGAGCCTGGTATGGGTAGTTCTGAGGAGGCCTATAGTAATAAGGCTGAGCATTGTAATGGCCTTGATACCTACCTGGCTGCTAGTATGCTTGCGGGTAGTTCTGTCTCACAGTTTGTTTGTTGTATGGGCAGTCCTGAGCCGTATGATTCGTGTATCTTCTCTCAATTGTACAGTATTGGCCACTAGGGTTGGCTTGAGGTTGTGGTGCATTGGGACACACATTTGCCATATGATCACCACCACAAGTGTAACAACGCTTGTTCATTAGTACCCTAGGTTTGCTAGAAACTCCTAGTTTCTAGGCCACTTTTTCTGCTAGGTCTTCTATCGAGTTAGACAATTTTGTGGATGCTAGAGATGAACAGTCTGAATCCTTATAGACCTTTGAGAGTTCCAGCTCGTCTCCTAAGTTGTCCTCAATGTCTATGCATATTCTCACACATTGCTCTAGCGTTCTGGGTTCTTTTAGGTACACGTAGGAGCGTAGTTTAGAGCTCAACAAGCCATCTAGAAACAATGACACTTGCTTGGCCTGTGAGGGTAGCTCTTGCATTGGACATCGTTCAACATATTGTCTAAACCTACGTCCTGCCAGTCTTACTGTTTCTTGAGGGGTTTGTTTAAAGCTATGAATCAACGAAGACGTGTCATGTCTAATCCCACTTTTAGAGAATTCAGTGATGAAGGACTCTAAAAAGTGATGGATGTCTCTAAATTGGCTTTGTTGCAAAGGTTGGAACCAAGTTAAAGCTGTATTCTTTAACGTTAGTCCAAATGCGTTGTATTGCGTGAACATGTCTTCAACTTGTTCTGCTCTTAGTACTTGCTTGAATTCTGCAACATGGTCATAGGGATCTCCTGTCCCATCAAAATAATTTTTCATTGATTTTACTAATTGAGTGGGTCTCAATATTCTAGCGTGTTCACGTGGTCTAGGTAGAGGAAAATCATCTCTACCACCTGGTATTCCATGATCTCTTTGTCTATCTGCTCTATTAGTGTCCGTGGTTGTTCTATCTCTCCCTATGGGATGAGTGAAGCTTACTTCGGGTCTTTCTTTATTTTTCTCTCTTTGATTTCCATGGGCTGATGATGTTCCTACCCCTTGTTGACTTGTATTCATGTTCGTTCTAGATGGAGGGAATACCAATTCACCTCTCCATGTGTGTGTGTTTTTAGCGTGGTCAGGCACCACAAAGACTCTTTCTGAAGTCTCATCCAGGTATACAACCTTTCCAGGGGTATCCGGGTCCTTGAACTCGTATATCGTGATGATACCTACCTCACTAAGTAGTTCTGTCTTGTATCTCCAAAAGGCTTCATCAGTTTCTTTATTTACAAACAACTCTATGCTTCTGTTGTCCTGAGGGATCCATTCTGGGATTAGTACTCGTGTCAGTACAGATTTCCCTCTAGGTGTTCTAGGCTCTTCTAATGGTTCTTTTCCTTGAGATTTAGTTTCCGTCTCTGGCTGAATCACACCAAACTCATTGGTATTGTTTGGCTGCGTACTTAAGATGTACATTGTTCCTTCTTTGTCTATGTATGCGTCTCTCTCAAATTTCACCACTGGACATTCCAATCCAATGGGTTGATCGGGGTTGTGCATTTGCACCACTTGCCTTCGCAAACCATCCTCATAGATGCGAGCACCTAATCGGTTGGTTCGGAGAAACTCTAGTTGTGTTCTATAGGGTCCTTCTGGTTTTTCTAAGTATGCTACATTTGACCCTACTTCTGGTCTTTCTGTGCTAAATTCCATTTCTGAATCACTAGTATCTGAGCTCTCGTAGGGATAACTAGTGTTCAATTGTTGAGCCCACGATCGTGCAGTAGTTCTTACACTTGCCTCTGATGATCTAAGGCTTCGTCAGTCTGACTTACCTATATGTTTGCCCGATCTAAGGTTCATTAATTTTCTTCCTTGCACACTCAGTACACGCTCAGATCGTCAATGATTCTTTGTTATTACTTTCTTGATTCGTTTTAGATTTCTTTAGATTCTTGTCTTAATGTATGCGTCAGGAATTCGACTTTCTGTGGTACTTTGAGTTCTCGTTCCGTCAGACTTATGTTCTTTCCTTTAGATTTTCGTGTCACACACCTTTACTTTAGTCTTGAACTTGATAAATTTAATTCTCTTGAACTTGAGGCGTTCCTATCGTCTTTAATCCACAATGCTAACGTTTACCCTAAGCTAAGAATTGACTGAGGGGGTTGAGTAATCTTCCAACCTCGAGTCAGCTTTTGTGGTTGCTCTGATGCCCAAGAAGCCGCGCTTCCCAAGCTTTATGCCCTTCACTGCCTTGCTTTGGTTGCCTTTGATTGCCCTTGCTAGACCTGGAAAAATCCAATATTAGACCAATTCACAGTTGGATGATCAAGCACTTGGGTATATACACCTTTTAAGTTCCTTCCCTTTTGCCCAACTTTTCAATGTTTGCCCCCTAGCTTTCTAGTCCCAAACTAGGTCAACCTCAAAAGAGCTTTCTAACGAGCTATTAAGCTCAAAAAACGGACTTCGGATGAGAAAGTTATGACCGTTCAGGCCCTGGGGGGTAAAAACTGACGAACAGGTTTTTCTCCAAATATGAGCTAACGGGTCTCCTATGAGTCTAATCACCCAAAAATTTCCCAAAAATAGCCCCAAAACTGGCCAAAAAATGAAACCCTAAAATTTGCGATGGGGGTGCACAATCGTGATGGTGTGAGACAATCGCGATGGTCTGGGACCATCGCGATGGCGTGAGGGTGAACAATCGCGATGGTCTGAAGTGCACGGTCGCGATGGTCCAAAAGTGAGCAATCGCGATGGCGTGAGTGTGAATCGTCGCGATGGCTCGATCAGGCGGACAATCGCGATGGCGTGAGTGTGAACCGTCGCGATGGCTCGATCAGGCGGACAATCGCGATGGCGTGAGTGTGAAGGGTCAACGTGAACAATCGCAATGGTCCAAAGTGAACCGTCGTGATGGTCACAGATGCGATGGCTTGAGCCAATCGCGATGGTCTAGGCGCGATGGTGTGAGCCAATCACGATGGTCCAAAAGTCGGGTTGTCGCGATGGTGTAAGGGTGTCGTCGCGATGGCCTAAAGTGTGAACCGTCGCGATGGTCCAGCTTGCCACGTGGCACCGTCGGCGCGATGGCGTGAGCCAATCGCGATGGTGTGGGGTCAACCGAACAGTCGCGATGGTCCGCGAATCGTCGCGATGGTCCAAATGAACCGTCGCGATGGCATGGTCCGGCCGAGCCGTCGCGATGGCGTGAGCCTTGTTGGAGAAACAATCACTAATTGGACATATATTTGAAGGTCAAATCTTAGGAAGAAAACACCATGCCTATGTGAAGGGAAAAATTCACAAGTGTATCATATTTGTAAAGTTAGTTCACTTTAGTTCTAGAAGTTTTTTAAAATCACGAGAATACGAAAATCTATATAAGTTAGTTTGTATCAACTGACGCAGAGAGAGAGTGAGAGAGAAGAAGTAGAAGAAGGAGTTCATTTTATACGACTGAGTATAGTCGGGCTTCTCTGAGTGAGAAAGCATCTGTAAAACTTCTGAGTTTTTTATAGTTATGAAAAGAACTGAGTAAAGTTCTGTGTATGAGCCTCTCTCCATCATCTCCATGATTACCTACTGTGTGATGAATTCAAAAGTTCAAGTTTTCTGAGGAATTCGATGCCTGGCATCGAATCTTGGCTGATAAGTCATTTTTTCATTCTCTGTGTGTTAACTGTTGTTGAATCTTCTAAAAATATGAAGTTTGTGGAGCAACTCGATGCCTGGCATCGAGTTCTAGCATAAAATGGATGCCCGGCATCGACTTCTAGCATATAAGTCATCTTCTTCATGTGTGTGTAAAATAGAGTGTTTCTGGTGCAGAAAAATAGCCAAAAAAAGCCCAAAGTCGATGCCCGGCATCGACTTGGACTGAAATTCGATGCCAGACATCGAATTTTTTATTTTTGGACACAAGGAATACTAAAACAGGCAAAGTTTCCAGTTTTGGAAGCTCATACAGGGTCATCTTGTAAGAGCCATAACTTGAGTTCTAGAGATCCGTTTCATGCATATGATAGCTTGTTGGAAAGCTCTACTCTTCTACTTTTAGCCTATAAAGTTTCATGGAAAAATAATACTTGAGCTAGGAGAAATTAGAAAAATACTGAAGGTATGTCATTTCAGTGACTAGGAATTTCTGTAGAAGCAAAGTTCTCACTTTAGGCTATCATTTCTCAAAGTTTGGAGTGGCAATGAGTTAATGGTGACCATAGAGGTGTCCTAGTGTCACATTAATTCATTTCTTGTGGTGTTTCATACATCAACAAGTGGTATCAGAGCAGAAAGATTCTCGAGAGTAGAAGACGACAAAGGTACGAGAAGTTTTGGAAAGTTTTCCATTAAAGTTTCAAAGGTGAAGCATTTGAAGACACAAGGCATCAAAAGGTTACTTCAAAAGTATCTTCATACACAAAGAACTCCAAAAGGTATTATTCTTTATCCTTTAAGCTCACAGGTTGCAGCAGAAGGGAAGGAGTATGGCAGATCATATCTCCATTGACAAACTGGACAGAGATAATTACCCCGCATGGGTAATGAGAATGGAAGCCTTACTTATGAGTAAGGATCTCATGGTATATGTAACAGGTGAAGAAGAGAAGCCAGTATTTGAAGATGAAAGCCGACCAAAGAAAGAAGAACTTGATGCTTTAAAGCATTGGCAGAAGAAGGATGCAAGTGCAAAAGCATACATCTACAATACAATCTCTGATCATTTGCTACCACACATCAGAGGATTGAAATCATCTGAAGATATATGGAATGCATTGGAGTATCATTTTCAAAGTACTACTAAAGCACGGAAAGCAAGTCTATGGTCAGAGTTTACAACATTCAAAAAGAAGCCAAGTCAAAGTATTAGTGATTATGTCACTAAGATGAAGGATCTAGCAGATAGTCTTGGATCCATAGATGAAGATGTTGAAGATCACAGATTGATTGCTCAGCTACTTGCAGGTTTGAGAGGGGATGAAAGGTGGAAACCTTTTGTCTTATCAACAAAACTTTCATTAAATCATTATGTTCCAGATTTGAACCAGTTGCTTGGTTTGATGCTCACATATGAGCAAGACTTGAAGGGAGATGGAGATAAAGGACAAAGTTCTGCAATGTACATGAAGAACAAGAAGAAAGGAGATAAAGGTAAAGCAAAGGATGAAGAAGAGTCAACTTCTCAAGTTTATTATGCAAGAGGTAAAGGCACTGGCAGAGGAAGAACAAGAGGTTTTGGAAGAGGTAGAGGTAATCAAAATAATAACAAGAAGGCTTGCTGGATCTGTGGATTGAGTAATCATTTGGCTCATGACTGTTGGCACAACCAACAAGGATCAAACCAGAATCAAAACAACAATAGCAGAGGTCGAGGTGGAAGATATCAAAGTAATTTCCAAAGAGGTAGACAAAGTCAAAGAGGAGGCTATGGTAGAGGTGGAGGAAGAAGTTGGGGACAGAATCAATCCTACAACACCACCTACTACAACTATGCAAATGACACACAGAATGAAAGTCATACATCATTGATGATGAACTCAATCAACACATCAGATAAAGAAGATCTAAAGGTATTTTACATTGACTCTGGATGTTCTAATCATTTGTCAGGAAACATAGAATTGATGTCAGAATTGGAAAAAGGCATTTCTAGTCACACAGTTCAAACAGGTGATAATACAAGACATAGTGTACATTCAATTGGAAAGGTGAAATGTAAGAGTGGAGCAGATTTGCTAACCAATGTTTTGTATGTTCCTACAATACCTAAAAACTTGATTAGTGTGGGACAGATAGTTGAAAAAGGTTTTCAAGTCAGGTTTACAAATGAAGGAGTATTTGTGGAAGATCCAGAGAATGGATATAATCAGATTGTCTCTGGTAAGAAAGAAGGTAGACTCTTTACTTTAAGAGTGCAAGGGAACATTGGTCAAGCTTTGCTCACACATGGTGAAGGAGTGATTACAGAACTTGATCTCTGGCATAAGAGATTAGGTCACTTTAATGAAAGAGGAATTAAAGCTATGGTTGCTAATCAATCTGTACTAGGATTACCAAACGTGCAAAGTCAACATATGGTTTATAAATGTGAAGCATGTCAAATGGGAAAAGCACACAGGTTACCATTTCAAAAGAAAGGTTTCAAACATGATGGAGTACTTGAGCTCATTCATACAGATGTATGGGGACCAACAAAAGAAGGATCTATCAGTGGCTCAAGGTACTATGTTCTTTTCATTGATGATGCTACAAGATGGATAACATTATATGTTTTGAAGGAAAGATCAGAAGTGTTTGGAGCTTTCAAGCATTTTCATGCATATGCAGAGAGAGTCACAGGTCAAAAGCTTAAGAGACTGAGGTCTGATGGAGGGGGAGAATACTTCTCCCAAGAGTTCAATGATTATCTTTGGAATGCAGGTATTAAGAGAGAAATAACTTGCAGGTATACACCACAACAAAATGGTGTAGCAGAAAGAAGGAACAGGAATTTGGTTGAGTTTGCTAGAGCTATGCTAAAGGAGAAGAACTGTCCAAATTATCTTTGGGCTGAGGCTGTAAATACAGCTACATATCTTGTGAATAGATTACCATGTGCAGCTCTGAATGGAATGACTCCATATGAAGCTTGGTGGGGTAAGAAACCAACACTAGATCATTGTAGAGTGTTTGGATCAATTGCATATGCTTATGTGCCATCACAACTTAGGCATAAACTCGAACCAAAGGCAGAAAAATATGTGTTCATTGGTTATGATGAAAAGCAGATGGGTTACAGGTTGTGGAATCCTTTAACCAAACAATTTCTTGTTTCTAGAGATGTTACATTTGATGAACAGAAAAGTTGGTATGCAGATCAAAGTAATACAGCTGAGGAATTTGAAGAAGAGGTAAGAAGATGTGAGAAAGGAAAATCAATTGTGCAGGTAAATAGAGATGAAGACTATATGCAAGCAAGTACATCCACAAGTGGATTAACAAGAAGAAATGAAGAAGCTCCTATATTTGATGAAGAGGTGTATCCAGACACATATGAAGAATGTGAACCAAGAAGGTCAAGCAGGACTAGAAGACAACCAGAAAGGTATTCTTATGATACTTCTTACATAACTCAGAAGAACTATGCATATATGGTCAAAGATGATGAAGAACCCCAGAACTATGATGAAGCTAAAGGTAAGAAGCAATGGGAAGAAGCAATGAAGGAAGAGTTCAATGCACTGGAGGAGAAAAAGACATGGGAACTTGTTCCTAAACCAAATGGTAAGAAAGTAATTGGACATAAATGGGTTTATAAAGTGAAGAAGCTTGCAGATGGAAGTATAGCCAGATACAAAGCTAGATTGGTGGTGAAAGGCTATGCCCAGACCTATGGCATAGATTATGATGAGACATTCAGTCCCGTAGCTAAGATGTCAACTATAAGGACAATCATTGCTATTGCAGCTTCAAAAGGATGGACTCTAAGTCAATTGGATATAAAAAATGCATTCTTGAATGGATACATATCAGATGAGGTATACATGGAACAACCTCAAGGGTTTATAGATTCCAGGTATCCAAATTTTGTTTGCAGGTTGAGAAGAGCATTGTATGGATTGAAGCAAGCTCCAAGAGCTTGGAACTATAGACTGGTGAAGTATCTCAATGATCTTGGATATCAAAGTTCAAAAGCAGACCCAAGTCTACTTATCAGAAGAACAGAGGAAGGTACAATCTACATTTGTATTTATGTAGATGACATTATAATCACAGGTACTTCAGATGAAGGAATCAAGGAGGTAAAGAGATTGCTTGAAAAAGAATTCAAGATCAGTGATCTAGGAAAGTTGTCATACTTTCTTGGAATGGAAGTTACTTATACAGATCATGGCATATATGTATCACAAGAAAGGTATCTTCTGAATTTATTGAAGAAGTTTGATATGGAAAATTGCAGAGAAGCTTCAACTCCACTTGAAGTTAATCACAAGCTCAGTAAATATGATGGTGCAGAATACAAAGATATGAGGAAGTATCAATCTCTTGTGGGTAGTTTGATTTATGCTACACTAACAAGACCTGATCTTAGTTATGCAGTGGGAGTTTTGTCACAATTCATGCATTGTCCAAAGGACCCACATTGGATTGCAGGTCAGAGAGTTCTCAGATATATCAAAGGAACTATAAAGGAAGGATTATATTATCCTTTTACATCAGATTTGAAGTTGAGAGCCTATAGTGATTCAGATTGGGCAGGTAATCAAGATGACAGAAGATCAACTCATGGTTACATGATATACATTGGTGATAAGCTTGTAAGTTGGTGTTCAAAGAAACAACATACAGTAGTATTATCATCAACTGAAGCAGAGTACAAAGGACTTGTGGAAGCAGCTAAGGAAGTCATATGGATGCAGACATTGTTCAAGAGCTTAGGCATTGATCAAGGTACACCTACAATACATGGAGATAATATGAGTTCACTTTATCTTGCAGCAAATCCAGTATTTCATGCAAGGACAAAGCACATAGAGATACAATATCATTTTCTCAGAGAAAAGGTAATGGAGAAGGAGATTGAAGTGGAGTACATTTCTACTAAAGATCAGTTAGCAGACATAATGACAAAGAGCTTGGATGGTGTGAAGACCAGCAGATTCAAAAGCATGGCAGGAGTAAAAGAAAAGAAGATGATATGAAGAAACAGGGAATGTCAATTAGTGATTGAGGGGGAGCTGTTGGAGAAACAATCACTAATTGGACATATATTTGAAGGTCAAATCTTAGGAAGAAAACACCATGCCTATGTGAAGGGAAAAATTCACAAGTGTATCATATTTGTAAAGTTAGTTCACTTTAGTTCTAGAAGTTTTTTAAAATCACGAGAATACAAAAATCTATATAAGTTAGTTTGTATCAACTGACGCAGAGAGAGAGTGAGAGAGAAGAAGTAGAAGAAGGAGTTCATTTTATACGACTGAGTATAGTCGGGCTTCTCTGAGTGAGAAAGCATCTGTAAAACTTCTGAGTTTTTTATAGTTATGAAAAGAACTGAGTAAAGTTCTGTGTATGAGCCTCTCTCCATCATCTCCATGATTACCTACTGTGTGATGAATTCAAAAGGTCAAGTTTTCTGAGCAATTCAATGCCTGGCATCGAATCTTGGTTGATAAGTCATTTTTTCATTCTCTGTGTGTTAACTGTTGTTGAATCTTCTAAAAATATGAAGTTTGTGAAGCAACTCGATGCCTGGCATCGAGTTCCAGCATAAAATGGATGCCTGACATCGACTTCTAGCATATAAGTCATCTTCTTCATGTGTGTGTAAAATAGAGTGTTTCTGGTGCAGAAAAATAGCCAAAAAAAGCCCAAAGTCGATGCCCGGCATCGACTTGGACTGAAATTCGATGCCAGGCATCGAATTTTTTATTTTTGGACACCAGGAATACTAAAACAGGCAAAGTTTCCAGTTTTGGAAGCTCATATAGGGTCATCTTGTGAGAGCCATAACTTGAGTTCTAGAGATCCCTTTGATGCATATGATAGCTTGTTAGAAAGCTCTACTCTTCTAGTTTCAGCCTATAAAGTTTCATGGAAAAATAATACTTGAGCTAGGAGAAATTAGCAAAATACTGAAGGTATGTCATTTCGGAGACTAGGAATTTCTGTAGAAGCAAAGTTCTCACTTTAGGCTATCATTTCTCAAAGTTTGGAGTGGCAATGAGTTAATGGTGACCATAGAGGTGTTCTAGTGTCACATTAATTCATTTCTTGTGGTGTTTCATACATCAACAAGCCTATCGCGATGGTGTGACACAATCGCGATGGTCTGAGACCGTCGCGATGGTCCACCAAAATGTGATTTTTTAATATGCAGCTATGGATTCCTATACACGCAAGGGTCGCCTACACGGTGGTGAACTCGCCTTCCTCAAAATCCGAACTTTGCAGACCATCGTGATGGTCTGACACAATCGGAAATTTCTGACAGAAACTGAAAATTTTAAACTTTTCCAAGCTTTCCTGATGCACTGGAGCTCTGTACCTGCAAGAAAACTCAAGAAAACAAAAGTACACACAAGCACAAAAGCTCTCTCTCACTCTCTCGCATGCACAAATGAGGGGAAATGAGGAGAATGGGTGGATATGGTGAATTTTCTGATTTTTTTGGAGATGAAGATGATGATGCGGTGATGAAGATGGAGTGTGGGGGAGGTGAAAAACACTAAAAACTAAGTAAAAACAACAACAAAAACTGAAATTTTTACCTTCCAATGCTACTTCTTGCTATACTCTTACCATCACACATTCGTCCTAGACTCGATCCCCGGCAACGGCGCCAAATTTGGTGTTGCTCTAGCACAATGGTGAGAACCACGTTAAGAAGCTCCACCTCCTTAATGTCAATCCGCGGAAGAGATAGGAGTGATATGAAGATCGTGAATGTGAGATGAAGTGAGAGTGAAGGTGAGAAGCATAGAAATGCACACACACATACACACACACTACGAAGAGACAAGCAAGACACAATGGAAGGTGAGAAATGAACTCTATTACTCAAGAACACTATTACAAGCTCAAAAGAACTCTAACCTCAAACAAGCTAACCCCAAAAATGAGCTCTCTAGCTCTTTTTATAGTTTCTAGACTAGTTTTGACCGGTTTCACATCTAGTGGCCGGCATAGTTAAAAATTAGGTCCTAGATGCTATTTGGAAGGGTAAACGGTGTCTAAAAATAACAAAAATTGATACGCTTGTTCTACCTAAGCTCCTCAAGCTCGAGGACTCGTCGGCTTGCACAAAATGGAGCTATGGATTACAAAATGGGGTTTTCTATGTTACATATGTTACAATAGTGATAAAAATCACTATTGGAGGTTTTTGGAAAGTATTTGAAAACATAATTCTTTGAAAAAAAAATTGACTGGCTCCCTGCTCCGTCGTTACATGCTTCCGCGTCTTCTATGCCTTTGACTGCTTCCAACAAAGTCAATCTTGGCTAATGCAGAAACTGATAACAAGTTCTTCTTGATCCGTGGCACAAATAAAGCATCTGATAAAGTGAAAGAACTACCATCAGCAATAGTCAAAATGATCCCAACTCCCATAACAGGATAAGAGGAGTTATTGGCACATGTAACAGTATTCCCTATAGGGGCAAGCTTGAGTGAAGAGAAGAAACTGCGCTGCGAGGTAATATGTTTCGTCGCCCCACTGTCAAAGTACCAAACATCTGAGTCTACTACAGACATGCACAGCTCATGAGAAGATGGGTCAAAACTGGAAACAGTAGTAAATGCCCATTCTTCTTCCTGCACAAGATTAGCAGACTCCGTTTTTGGTGTAGAGGCCTCTACAACAACCATTCCAACCTCTTTCTTCTTTGCCTCTTTAGCAGCTAGTTTTGGACAGTTCTTTATGATATGATCATTCCCTTTACAATACTTACAAAACAATTTCTGCTTTTGTGCTTTTTTCTCATCTTTGTCTTGGTTCTTTGAATGTGCAACATTTGCAGATTTCTGTTTACTAGTAGAAGAGCTCCATTTTCCTTTGCCCTCCTGACTAGCCAGGAAAGCTTGATCTGCAATACGCATAATGGACCTGTTCTGCCTGGACTGATCTTCCTGCAACAGAAGAGATACTAACTCCTCAAATGACAAGGCATTTGGATTGCCTTTCATCATCAACCGAAGAGTAGAAGCAAAACTCTGATATGAATCAGGAAGACCATTCAAAATGGTCTCCACAAGTGAGCTATCTGGTATAACCTCATCAGCAGAAATCAACTGTTCCTTCAAGTCTTTGTTCTTTGTTAGGAAACTATCCATAGAATCACCTTCATTCATGTGCTCACTCTCCAACTGTTTTCGGAGGTAAGCAACACTAGCCTCATTCCTAGCTTGGTACAATGTGGAAAGTGTATCCCAAGCATCCTTAGCTGTTCTACAAGAGCGAATATGAGGAATAATGGCACGTTTGACAGACAAAGCTATCAATGCATGTGCCTGGGCATCTCTACCATCCCAACGAATCTGCTCTACAGTAGGTGCAGCAAAAATCACAACACGAACAAGAATATGTAGAATATCACCATCTTCGACACCTTCTGCATCAGCTTCAATACCTACAGTTGTAACAGTTGCAGGTGTGATAGGATGTTTTTCGACATCCTGCACAATGTTCCACAGTTCTTTTGCAACCAACACATGTCGCATCATATAAGCCCATAACGGGCAGTTGGTACCATCCAACTTATCCTCAATAGCCAACATACCGAATACATCACTGCTTTCAGCCATGGCTAGTGACTTAAATACCTTGATGCAAAAAATTGACTGTATCTCAGAAAGTTGAACAGAACTGCCCAAGCGAATTCTGCTAGACCTGTAGCAGACTTCGAGATGGTTATACTGGCAAACAAAAATTGGTATATACCTTTGGCACAAGAAGACAAAATAGCCTACAGACACGCTGCGATAGTGCATTCAGGAGGCCGAAACGAGCTCAAATTGCGATTTTGGCACCACAAAGTGAAGCAGTTTTGATCTCTGAAACAACCTGAGTATGCTCACCAAATTTTGTGCAAATTTGAGATTGCAAATGGAGGAGTGTCAACGATACCCAAGATGAAGTGACGACCTGCTCTGATACCAATTGTTGGAGTTAGACGTCTGTGGAAGCACGCGAGCAACACAAGGAAGAAGAAGAAGCTTGGAGCACAACACACAATACTGAATGTATTACCAGAGGATGTACAAAGATAAGTAGCCCATTAGGGCAATGGGCGTATATACAAGCCGGGGGAAAAAACCTCTTAAAGAGGGAAAAAAGTGCCCCGGTGGTCCTAGTCTGATCACACACATCACTACCTAAATATATCAACAGTGAAATGAGCTCAGATCACAATTTTGGCACCACAAAGTGGATTGGTTTTGATCTCCTAATCACCCTGAGTATGCTCACCAAATTTTGTGCAATTCTAAGACTGTGATCGGAGGGGTGTCCATGACATGCTAGATGAAGTAGCAACCTTCTCTGATACCAATTGTTGGAGCTTGATGTCTATGGAAGCACGCGAACAACACAAGGATGAAGAAGAAGCTTGGAGCACAACACACTATATTGAATGTATTACCACTAAAATGTAAATAGGTAAGTAACCTGTTAGGACAATAGGCATATATACAAGCTAGGGAAAAAGACCTCCTAAAGAGGGAAGAAGGTGCCTCGATGGTCCTAGTGTGTTCACATACATCACTACCTAAATATATCAACAATATATATATATATATATATATATATAGTGTGTGTGTGTGTGTATATATATATATATATATATATATATACATATATATATATATATATATATATATATATATATATATATATATATATATATATATATATATATATACATATATATATATATATACACACACACACATATACATATATGTGTGTGTGTGCACATATGTATATAGTGAGATAGAAAGATAGATACACACTTGCACACAAACACATGTACATACATAAGTAAACACACACACACACACAAACATACATACATACATACATACATACACACACACACACACACACACACACACATATATATATATATATATATATATATATATATATATATATATATATATATATATATATATATATATATATATATATATATATATATATATATATGTGTGTGTGTGTGTGTGTGTGTGTGTGTGTATGTATGTCTGTGTGTTTGTATGCCAGTGAGTATGTATCTTTCTATCTCATTGTATACATATGTACACACTCCATTTCTACCTACACACAAGCAACTTAGATGCGATGGAAAAGATTCTCAAGCTCATGCATTGATTGTGCTTTCTATTAAGTGTCGTATAGTTCTATACATTGGATCATGGTCTACATCAAGACAGGCACGGGACACTCTTGCTTCTTTGTATGCCATGCATAATGAAGCACAGGTTGCATACCTGAGGAAGCAACTTGAGGATGTATGCATGGCTGAAAATGATTCCATGGATGTGTATGTGACATGCATCAAAGACCTGAAAAGAGAAATTGGAAAACATAGATGAGATTACTCCAGATGCATCACTCATCTCTACATTGTTGAAAGAATTACCAGAATCTTTTCAAAGCTTTGCCAGTGCACTCCATTTTCTTGCAAAAGGAAATCCCAATATGTATCCATTTGATGAGGTTATGTCTCTTTTTTGCAATAAGAGAAATCTAGAATGAATAGGAGTGGTTTGATTAAGGGAATGCAACCACTTCCTATCTTACAAAAAGGGACGAGTAAGTATGGTTCAACTTTGGGTTCATCAAAGCCAAAGTGTCAACCTTCCTCTGCCATGCATTCCTCTAATGATGCTAATTTGCAAAAGAAGAAGAGATGCAAATATTTCCAGAAGGCTAATCATACTATTGATGGATATAGAAAGCTTGGTAAACACAATGAAAATAAGAAGGAATCCAGCACGCCTATTACTGAAAAATCTTTAAATGCAAAGAATGATCATGGCTTAAGATTTTTGGGTATGTGTAGTGAGTGAGCTTGATTTGGATTGGTTCTTTGATAGTGGTGCTTCAAAGCACATAACTTCATGCAAAAGTTTTTTTGCATCTTTGAAAGATGAACCCAAAGGATGACATGTGGTGTGTGCAAACAATGCCTCTTATCCTATCATTGGAGTAGAAGAAATTGAGCTTATGGCTGCAAATGAAGGTGCGATTCCCTTGAAAAATGCATTATACATGTCTTAGATCAAGAAGAACTTAATTTCAGTTCTGCTGATAAACAAAGTTGGAATTTATGTACACTTTGTTGATGATAAGTGTATGGTTCATGATTTCAGCAATGGTGATATTATCATGATGTCCAATACATTATGTAATGGTTTGTATCGCTTGGATACATACAAAAGGGCTGCCTCAAATGCCTTGGTTGCTCATACTTCTTCCATGGCTAAAATGTAGCTTTGGCATGCTTGTTTTGGTCACTTGAACTTCAATAATTGCTTTACTTGCAAAAGCAGTACATGCTTATTGATTTTCCATTACTTGATTCCATTGAAAAGCATGCATGTGAAGGTTGCATTCTTGGAAAAATGCATCATGCTTCGTTTCCAAAAGATGGTCATACACACACTACAAGAAAATTATCTAAGTCGTCTGGTTTTGTATCAGCTAGAATTGATCCTGGTTTCTCTGATTCTTGAATCAGCCATGGAGTGAGAACTTCTTCCCGAATCTCTCGTTCCTTATGCTTCCTACTGCTTCTGATTTGTTTCTTATTGTCTTGACTTTTTTTTTTCATCCATTTCTCTTTGAGCTTCTCTCTTCTTTCCTTCCATTTTTGCGTTTTCATGTTTTGGGTATTCTCATGTGGGTCCTCTGAATCTTCCACTATTTGAATTTTGGGGTTTACGGTTCTATTGTTTTCTTGTTCCAGATCTGGTTGTTTTTCTTCTCGTTCCTTCGTTTGAGCTCGTGTAATGGCCTTTAAGGGCACGGTGTATTCCTTATCACCTCCAAGTGCTTCTATCACTTCAATTACATTAATAGGTGCGGTGTCTTAGGCCTTAGTGGGATTCTTTGGGTAGTCTCTGAAAAGATGTTCCTTCCCACAATCATTGCAATACCCTTCCCAAGTTCTAGGAGGTGGTGGATTGTAAGATCGAGGACATTCTCTAATAAAATGATCTCCCTGCACCTATAACAAGGTCCTCTCGGCACTGGAGGTCTAATGGATGGTCTCCCATGTGCGGGTGCCTTGGGGGCAGTGTACATTAAAGTAGGCAACTCCGTTCCATAGGCCTGGTCATAACCTTCATATCCATGGTATGCTAGGTCATATGCTGGTTCATACTCAAACATATTGGTTTCATAGGGATAGTAATCTCCTTGGGATAGCTCGTATCCAAGGTTTGCTGATTCTACACTGGTCATCATTGAGGCTGGTACTATGGCTCTTTCCAAGTTTTCTTCTGGTTGGACGTACTTCACAGGTACCACATGTTGGGGTTGTGACAGTTGTGGTCCTAACACTGGTTGGGGTTGTGGGTATTGTGCTTGCTCGTATGGTCTCGGTGCACCTGTTGGTGTTGGGTAGGGATTGTACCTGGGCATATCTCTACCTGGCTCTCTAGGTGGATATCCATATGGCCAATACTGAGGTGGTTGTAGAGGTCATGCCTGCCTATTGAATGGGTAGTTTTCTGTGGTGTGATTGGTGTATTTTTGTTCTATGTGGCAATATAAGGCAGCTCCTTGATGGGGCTGCCTATTGTAAGGATATGTCTGCGGTACAATTGTTCCTCCTCGTACACACATGTGCGTGGGGTGATCTCCTCCACATAGACTACACCTTCGCAACATGGGTACTCTTAGGGGTTTATGTTGATAATTTCTCTGTCCTTGGACTCCCAATTTCTTTGCCACTAGCTCCGCTAATCTTCCACATTACTGGAATTGGAAGTAACCGTACTCCGAGAGTCTTCTGATTTAGTGGGGTTGGGCGTACTCTTCAGATCATGCGCTAGGTTGTCCTCTAAGTGAATACATTCCTGTAGGCATTTGCTCAATGTCTGTAGCCTCTTTACGTATACTAGCATTCTTAGAGTTCCATTTTTTAGTCCATCCAAAAATAATGATATTATTTTTTGTTGCGTAGGTCTTTTTGCTATCGAACATCTATCCACATACTGGTTGAATCTTCGCGCAGCTGTTTTCACGGTTTCATTAGGGTTCTGCTTAAAACTATGGATTAAAGATGCAAAATTGTGTTTAATCCCTCTCTTAGTGAATTCCTCAATGAATTTTTGAAAGAATTGCTCCATATTTCCAAATTGGTTGGGGTCTAATGGCTGGAACCAAGTCAGAGCCATTCGTGTGAGGGTGAGTCTGAAAGACTCATAGTGCACGAAGAAGTCATCTACTTGTTCCTCTCTTAAAACTTGTTTAACTTCAGCAATGTGGTCATAAAGTTCTCCCAATCCGTCATAATGATTCCTCACGCATTTGGCCACCTGAATAGGTCTCAATCTTCTCATTGGT
Source organism: Ceratopteris richardii (assembly GCA_020310875.1). Taxonomy (NCBI): domain Eukaryota; kingdom Viridiplantae; phylum Streptophyta; class Polypodiopsida; order Polypodiales; family Pteridaceae; genus Ceratopteris; species Ceratopteris richardii. The sequence continues at coordinate 138,133,992 of CM035437.1, forward strand.
TCTGGCTGCCTGGGCATTACAGGGAAGGCGGGAACCGTTGGTCTAATTGGGGGTATTCTTGGTTGTACTCCTATTGGTGGTTGTGGCCTTACTGGTGGTCGGTGTTGATTTCCTACTCCTGGGTGGGTCTGATTGTGTGGTTGCACTCCGCGAGTTGCAAATTGTACATGAGTTCGGTTCGAAACGCTCCGTTGGCTTGTTTGTCCCGACATTGTGTGCTCTGCCTCCTGTTGTGTTCCGAAGGGGTTCTGAGAGGTGGTTGTCTGTTCTCATGTTGGAAATACAGGCAGACCCATATACTTTAATCGAGATCTATCTATGGCATCAACAAGCCAATACCTTCTTTGGTTTTTGTCTAGATATGTTACTCTAGACTCGTCTTCCGGATCCTTTAAGTCATAAAACGTCATCCGACTTTCTTCTCTTCCTTGGGCCGGTGAGTCAATTTGAAGTAATAAGTCCGATCCATGGATCAAATAGACTTCCAGTAGGTAGTCATCTTGAGGTATCAAGTCCCCTCTCAAGACTCGCGTCACATGGGACTTGCCTCTAGGGGTCGTCACTAACTCCTCAGGGTTTGGTCTCCCTGAGTTTTCTTGTCCCACTAACTCTCCCCTCTCATTGATCAAATCAGGATATTCAGTCACTATGTAGATGTGACCCAACTTGTCCATGTATGCTCCACTTTCATACTTGACAACAGGTCTGGGCACAATTGTTGCATCTAGGGAAGTCATCATCCTAGCCACAGATCTATTTAAACCATCCAGATAGATGGGGATCTCCTAGGCATTCGTAGAAACGTACTGTGGAGAAGTGCGATACTCTCCTTCTATAGTGGTCATGAAGTTTCTTCCGGGAGTGGGACCCTACATGTCTTCTGAAGCCATGGGTATCTCTTCCTCTGAGTCACTAGAGGTGTCTGAATAGACAGAGCGGTGACTTACCCGAGCGGCACTTCCAATGGAAGATATGACACTTCTCCGGCTACTTAGCACCCTTGCTGACCTCAAGTTCATTCACCCTCCTGGGGCTCTCTAGGTCTCTAAAACTCTCCCTAAGTGGCTCCTCAAATGCCTCAAATTTACCCTTGAAAATGATCCAAATGTTCTGTGCGATACGACTTTTGGCGATACTGCACCAGGCAATACTGCTCATCAGACGATACGATACCACTTCTCTAGACGATATGATACTATGGCAATAGACGATACGATACCGCTGTTGGGCACGATACGATATTGGAAACTTGGCGATATGTTGTTATAAGGGTTGCCCACAATTTCCTCATGCAATGGCACCCTCTAGCCCTCATAAAAATATCTCTTTTTTGTATTTAGGAGATGTCCATATGAACACTCTCCTAAGCCCCTTTTTTTATATTTCCCTTAGGCTATGGTTTTTAAGCCTCTCAAATAATGTAGCTTTTTGGCACATGTAGAAATCCCCACGTAGAAGTTTCCCACGCCTTCATTTCTTTTGAGTTGGTTGTTGGAGAATATTCACAAAGATTTAGAGAGAGAAGAGCATGTGCTCCTTTTTGACTAGTCAAAAAGAGCACATGGGAGAATGTGCTGAGCCTATAAATAGAGGCTCATTTCTTGTAAAGGAGGCCCTTGGCCATGGCCTTGGCCTCCATTTTGGTAATGGAAGAAGGTGTCATTTGTTACTCTCTTGCCTCCTTGTGTGCAATGGCGTTGGTCTTGGTGTATGGATTTGCATGTGAGTGTGCATGGTTGGGAGGATGTTCCCCTTTGCTCCTTGTGACGTTGGCCATTGTTGCCATTGGTCCATGAGCATGGGTGAACCTCTCCTCTCATTCTTTGCCCCAACTTGGAGAAACCTCTCACTTCCATGTGAGGCGGTTAGGGTTTGTTGCTCCCCTTTTCTCAACAAATTTGGTGCCGTTGCCGGGGACGTCGGCCTTTAGCCGTTGGTTTTTCCAAGTTTGCGTGTCCATACTTCGTGAGATGCACCTTGGCACTTGGAGGAGGATGAATACGTGTGGCCTTCGGTTGGCCTTGGGTACCTCTCTTCTTTCAATTTTTTAGTAATTTAGATCTTTATTTTTGTTTTTTGCACAAAAACACCCTCTTACCCCCCTTCTCTCTCTCTTTTTCTCTCACATATACACAGTCTCCCACACAGTCACTCAAGCATCACCCTCCATCTCTCTTCCATTTCTTGTTTTCAGTGATGTTCTTGAAAAGAGGAAGGGGTACTACTCTCTCTAACGCCTTCCTTTCTTCATTTCTTTAAAAGAAAAAAAAAATATAAATATATATTTGTATGTCAAAGAAAGACAAGATTCGAAATGGTCACTAATATAAAATCTTCACTCGCGAATTTTTTTTTTTGGATATGTAGTTTCTGGATTTGAGAAGACTATCTTTCTTGAGCAGAAGTGAGTACGAAGGTCATTAGAGGGCATGTTAAGTTCAAGATGTATTATTTTTCCCTCTCGCTCACTCTAAGTGAGTAATGAATGATGTTAGGCGTGCAGAATCTGAGTCCTGACATGCATTTCTTTTGGTTGTCCTTACCACCCACCGCATTAAAGAGAGGTTAAGGTGGGCAAAAGCCCTCGATTCTCTCTCTTGTCGAGGTGGTTGTCATCTTAAGTTAGGGGGAGAGCATGCTCCCCATCCCTTTTGTCTTTTCGAAGACGCAAGCAGCAGCGGCATTCCTTGGCAGGTTATGGTGTTGTCTGCTCCCCCTCCGTGTGTACTGCATCAAGTTGAGACTCTGTGTCTCTCCCTCTGCATCACACTTGCCATGGAGTTTGGGGTAAGGCTGCGCCATGACCTCTCTCTGCAAGCAACAGAAGATGGGTTGAGCCTCGCTCCCCTTGTGCTTCTTTACTTCGCAGACGGGAGCTTCGTGTTCCCTCTTCTCTGTGTTCGACTTATTTTGCCGCTCCATATCTGTTACACAACGAACGTCTCTGTTGCAGGGTGCAGATCTGGTTGTGCACTTAACTATCTTTACGAAGGAGTATGGAAGTCTGAGCCGTTGGCCCCCGATGTGCGTGATTGCTCAAATTGGTCTCCCGCAATCGATCTCCTCTTTTTGGCATCCAGCTAGTTTGTTGTATGTTATTTTCTGTTAACACTCAGGCTGTACGTTGCACCTCGTCATGTCGCTGCATGTATGAGCTTTGCAATCGTTTGTTTTTCATCTCTGAGACGTGGTGCGAAGCTATGGTGGGTTGAGCTATGTGCTCCTCGACTGCTTGAGGGGTGCAAAACACATAGCTATTGGGCTAGACTTGATGCACGGCTTCCGACATCATTTCCAGACTACACTGTTATTGTCCCTTATGATTTCTTCTCTATCGTGCTCGATGCTAGTTCTATGGGAAGGGCTGACTCTGTACTCCTTTTTTGTATCCAGCATTGCCTGTGAGGCGGTTGCGGTCTTTCTCTTTCTAATACTCACATTCGAAAACTAAAGAGTAAGAATTTTCTCTGTTGCGTGAAATCTTTGTGCGGGGTTCGTTCAGCACTTGGCAAATCTGATCCTTATTCCCATTCCCACACTGCTGCTTAGTTCTTCTGTTACGATGTAATGTGGCACTTTCTCCATGTAAGCATCATATTGCTTCTCGCATTTGTGTGTGTATACTTATGGTATGATTCCTGACTAGATGTTCTGAGCTCTAATCTTTTCTATGTGTTGTGCTTCTAATGCTTGAATCTTGGTTAATTTATACGCAATGGTCAAGATTTTTGGGGTTGTGGGTATCGATCATATCATGTTGATTCGGATCAGGTTGAGCATTTCACAATGTCCCTGTGCATTAACTATCTGTTGTTCAACCCCGTGGTGCAATCATATAGGCTCCTTTCAACCTATTTTGAAGGTCTCCAATGTTTTGGACGAACATTTCCCTTTTTTGCGTTTTCTAGACTAAAGTGGGCAAATAATCGACTTGCTATTATCTTAGTATGATTGATGCATCATCATAATAACTGAGGTAGCTAATACACCAACACCATTGAGTGAACAGATCAAGCACTCGTGCTCTAATGAAAAAATCACCGTGAGCTGATGAGGGGGTGCAACGTTTGACATTCTTGTAGATGATTTCGGCCCACATTCAAGGTGGCTTTGCAACAATGTCTGACACTTTCGTATATCCTTGGTTTTGTTTTATATGTGCTTGGTTGTGTGTGGGTTTGGTTTCGGATTTAGCTTTGTTGAGACTGCCCCCTCTCTATGGTGCATGAAACAAATTTTTTTTTTCTAAATCTCAAGCCTGTTCGATTGATATTTGCCCTCATAAGGACTGAGTTTCAAAGGGGTTCTTGGGGTTCTCGACTGGGTTGGCCCCTGCCTTCTGCTCACTCTTGATTTATGGATTCTTGTCAGTAACAGCTAGGGAAACAGAGAACTGGCACCGACCTCAATTTGGTGTATTAGTGAACATGAGATGAGCTTGACTTCTTATCTCATAGGGATTCTTATGAGTGCTGATTGAGATAGATTGGGTCCAAACTCTAAGTTGTGATGATCTTGTTAGGAAATGTTTTTGCCATAAGATGGCTTGCAAAGTCGGGCCTTGGAGTCATGCATGTTGTTCACCTATGCAATTATCGTGCTCAAAAAATGTTTTGTGAACTTTGATCAATAAACAAAGTGATTATGTTTTAATGTACATATACTTGCTGCAGTGCCAATATGTAAAACTAATGTAACAACATTTCTTGGTTATGCTTGTTGCCCGGGTTTCAATGTTGTATTCTTTTCTCTTTATTACAAATGAGTTATGGCCTTAAATACACTCTCCTAGTTGCTTGACCATTGGTACCACTCTATGCTGGAAAAGCATGGTTGCTGCCATCCTTTTATTCTCTTATTTAGAAAAAATGATCGTCACGGGGAATAGGTGCCTTAACTCTCGACTAGCATTATATTTTCTCTGCCACCGTTCTTGTGGTTTGTTGAGGGTTTAGGTAACTACCTTCCTTGAGCATTGTATTCACACTTCTGTCATGATAGCAGTTATAAGTATCAGCACATTCCAAGATGTTGGAGGTGTTGAAGTCAGGTTCCTACTTCGGCGTCTATTCATGAATGACTCCTCTACTCTGCCTAGTTCATCCAAGTGGGTCTTGGCTTGAAACTCATAGAAATGCCTCTACCTAGAACATGATTTCTCCTGCTCTTTTTTGAGCCAAAGGACCTTGGGCATGAAGGCCCAATTGACATAAAAGACTTATCACTAACAACATTGGGGGAGGATCAAATGAAGGATTGTGTGTAGAGTTTAATGTTGACATGCCTAGGAAAAGAAAGTTTTAACTCCTTACCATTTTTGTTTTGCCATGTTCACGTAAGTGCAAAAATTTTCCATTACTAATTGAGCTTGGCAGGCGCAGAATGCTTCCTCAGATTGAAACGTAGATCGATGGTGGTCGTTAGGTTCAACCAATCTAAATATGCAGGTATTCTCTTTTTGAAATACCTGATGTGTTGGGAAGTTGCAGGATTGATAGGATGAGATCCACTCATGCTGTTCTGTGTTCTTGTGAGTAACATATTGAGAATGTCCTAAACCCTATTGAACACATCTTCACAACGTAAGGCATTCATGATAGTCACTCTGTGAACCTATTTTTCTTGGGCTCTTAAAGGATAATATGCAATGTATGGTCACATTTTAACTTTTGCAGCTTGGAGCTTCTTTTCAGGGAAGGTGCCTTGAAGTTATCAAAGCTAGATGGATAAGACTGCTCAATTTTTAAGTGATGAAAGCTAACATAATTACTGACTGCCTGGAGTATATTGATTATATTGTTAAGGAAGGACCCCCTTAGAATGATTAAAGAGCTTTTGGGGATACTGAATTCTTTTTGCTGATCTTTAAATGAGAAGCTAACTGTGTACTCATACTCTAGATGTTACAAGTTTGAAATGAAGGATGATGGTGCTTCCATGTCTTACGAAGTTTCTACTGCATGCTTCTGTCATAATCATTAGAAATGGATAAAATGCTTGTATTGGGTGCATGTAATCACTTATGTTTGAAAGGAAATTAGTAGTACCATAGGGTTGATGTGTGAATATTGTGCTCAGATTGGCTTGCTCCAAGAGTGTGTCTGCCCAATATTTCACGCATAGATTCTAAAGGGCTTGTTTTGATCTTGCAAAGTTACTGGAAGAGTGGATTTAGACTTGTTCAGATATAACAGTCTCGATGATATGAATGTTGCTTGATGTTCTGTATCCATTGACCCACTAACAAAAATCAGGTATAATACTACACAACTCTTGCTACTTGCCAATGCATCTCTTTTGATTCCATTCTTTATTAAAGCAAGTGACTGCTTCTAGCGAAATTCCTAGGTTGGGTGCATAATGCTTTAAAATGTTCTTCATGATGCAAGCATGTCTTCTTTAAAGGATATTTGCAGGTGAACGTGCACATAGGAGGTTGAAAATTTTTAGACCTGAACTAAATTAAGTGTGACTACATTGAATGAGTGATTGTTTTTTGCTAGGGAAGTAACTCTCTAGTTCGACATTCCTCATTTAAGGCTTAATTTTTCATAGTTCATTATAGGCCAACACACTTAGAACTTCAGCATTGGATGATTTGATGCTTTGCAGGAATAGTGTTGGATAAGTTGTTTGAATCTCAGGAAAGCTTGTAAAATGACAGGACTCATAAGGTTGCACTATTGTTTATTCATTTTATGAGCACAGAACACTCATGTTAAATTTCAAACTTGATTGACTAGGAGCATAGTATGAATGATGGAAGGAACATAAGTTAAACATGCTACTACATATTCATCTCATGCTATGCAATGCAATATGTCACACTCACTTGGAGATCACAGATTTTGGCATCATCTTTGGACTATAGAGATAAGAAGATTTTCAGGAGCTCTTCTCATTAGAAGAGAAAGTCCTATGTGAAAGATGCTCCCTGAAGTGGAAACTAAAAATGGAATTAACATTTTTTTGGCTGCTTCTTTTCAAAAATCAGTCTACTTGTTGTGTATGTTTAATTTTCAGGTATTGGAGCTTTGAGTGAAGGCACATGGGAAGGAGGCTGGGCTGACTTCCCCCCAAGGGGATTGTGTCGCTCAGCATTGCAGGCCTGAAAGACTTGAAGACTTACAAATTTGGATACATGCTGGGCTGACTGCCCCCCAAGGGGATTGTGTTGCTCAGCCATATGGAGTTGCAGACTTGAAGATTGACGACTTGCTGATTCAAAAGATTTGCAGCCTTGCAAAATTCAGATTGGAACTGCTGCATATTTGAAGAATTGAAGACTCCAAACTTGGACCAGTTCGGCATTATATACTTCTCTCTTAGCTTTGTCAAGGACGACAAAGTCTAGGAGGAGGAGGGTGTTGTTATAAGGGTTGCCCACAATTTCCTCATGCAATGGCACCCTCTAGCCCTCATAAAAATATCTCTTTTTTGTATTTAGGAGATGTCCATATGAACACTCTCCTAAGCCCCTTTTTTGATATTTCCCTTAGGCTATGGTTTTTAAGCCTCTCAAATAATGTAGCTTTTTGGCACATGTAGAAATCCCCACGTAGAAGTTTCCCACGCCTTCATTTCTTTTGAGTTGGTTGTTGGAGAATATTCACAAAGATTTAGAGAGAGAAGAGCATGTGCTCCTTTTTGACTAGTCAAAAAGAGCACATGGGAGAATGTGCTGAGCCTATAAATAGAGGCTCATTTCTTGTAAAGGAGGCCCTTGGCCATGGCCTTGGCCTCCATTTTGGTAATGGAAGAAGGTGTCATTTGTTACTCTCTTGCCTCCTTGTGTGCAATGGCGTTGGTCTTGGTGTATGGATTTGCATGTGAGTGTGCATGGTTGGGAGGATGTTCCCCTTTGCTCCTTGTGACGTTGGCCATTGTTGCCATTGGTCCATGAGCGTGGGTGAACCTCTCCTCTCATTCTTTGCCCCAACTTGGAGAAACCTCTCACTTCCATGTGAGGCGGTTAGGGTTTGTTGCTCCCCTTTTCTCAACACGATACGATACCAAATCCAGTCATGATACGATACCTAGGGAGTCCATGATACGATACCATAAAATTGGGCGATACGATACCGCGAATTCTGGCGATACGATACTAAAGTTGGGACCATAGGATACCACCTTTTGGATGATACGATACCAAAAAGGGTGATGATACGATATTGGAATTCCCCATGATACGATACCTGAGTAATGCATGATACGATACTAGCAAGTCAAGCGATATGATACCAATGCAAGTCATGATACGATACCGCCAACTTGCATGATACGATACTAAAATGGTATCGTGATACGATACTGGGAAGTGAGACGATACGAAACCAAAAGTGGACCGCGATACGATACCACTTTGGTAAAGTGCGATCGCGATACCAACCAGGCGATACGATACCACAAGTGGTATCGTGATACCAAGGCTGGTAATCGACGATACGATACTTCGGCGAGTATCGCGATACAAGGGAATTTTTGGTATCGCGATACCAAGAACTCAACCGACCAGGATACTCAAGCCAAAATACCTCCAAATTCAAAAAACTTTTTCCCCCCTTGCTCTTCTCTCACCCCTCTTCACTCCTAGCCTATTGTCTCACTCAAAGAAGTTCAAAAAACACTTTGTCCTGCCCCGCGATACCAGATGCGCATTTAATCACGTGTGAGTGCACTTCTATTGTGTTTTTGCTATTGGAATCTTATGGGATCTTACCTCTGTGATGTCCTGCTTGTGCCTTGAGCTCGCTAGCTAGCTATGAAGGCCTGGAGAGCGCGATACTACACAGACGATACAGATCGCTGCCTAGAGATGATACCACTTTCTGAGCAAATGAGAAATGAGCTAAAAATTTTTGGTTTTTATACTTTTTTGTGACTGAAACTTAACTACACTAATTTGGCAAATTTTTTTGGAATTTTTCTTGGTGACCTTGGCTTACTCCTACTCCACTTCTCTTCCTAACCTAACCCTAGCTCTTTCTTCTCTCCCTCTCTACTAACCCTAAACCTAAAAACTCATTATACACACCTTTGGGATGTGAAGAACAAGTGCTGAAGTGTTTAACTACTTGCCACTGAACGAGTTCACTTCTACAAGTAGAATTTTGTCACTCTCGAGCTATAACCATCACGAAGGCACCTTGGTTGAGTGTGTTCCCCGGTAGCGGCACCAAAAACGTGTGTACCTAAGTCAAGAAGTCTTAGGGACTTGTGCCAAAGAGACTAAATCTCATTTACCACACAAGTGCATATAGTGGGGAATTGACACACGCTTATTTGTCAATCCGACGAACCGACCTAACCAAGCATATGAGGACTTGTGCTCACGTGATAGGAAATGAAGTGGTTCAGCTCACATGCATGAGAAAAGACTAATCTACCTCTCCAATTCACTTAACTACTGAAAGTGTCTGTCGCGATACCACTTACAGTAGTTTTCACTAAATCGAGGATTTCTCCCAGCTCCAAACTCGGAATAGGACGAATAGAAGTTCATTTCGAAGCTCTCAATGCAATGCATCTATTGGAGTAGTTTCACTTGCTTCTGACAACTGTGCTTCAAGTTATGACCAAAATAGTGAATGGTGGGAAGCACACACACTCACTCCACAACTCGTACTAGCTCACACACACACTATAGTAGCTCAAAAACAGTGGGGAGGGCTAGGCAACAGTCCTACACACACATTCCAAGCATTACACACACACCAAAGATCATAGAGAAGGTAGAAATCTGCAAGAAAGAAGCAAATTCGAAATTCCCAAGTTCTTCTTCTTCACAATGGCAAAAAGTGTTTACAAAGAGTCATCAAGTGACTTATATACATGATCCCTAATAATGGTCCTTTCACACAAGAAACCGGCACTTTATTAACTAATCTCTATTTTCCTACTATTTTACAAGAATTATATTACAATGATTTGAGATTATGCATCTAGAGGACTCCTCTAGTGCATTTACATGCCTTGAGGGAATTTCCTAAGACTTTGAAGAAGAAAAATATGCCCATTAATTTGAAAATTTTGGGGCTCCTCTTTTGTGCATCTTTTCTCTGAAACACTCTCCCCTTCTTTGTCTCTGTTGTCCCTTGATAGGCTTTTGTCTCTCGTTTGCTGCTCGTCTAAGCTTTCTGAATACACACACCTAGTGGTCGAAGAAGCGACAAGGACTCTCAGGCAATTTGTTATTTTATCCGAGGTATGTCCTTTGCTTCAGTTTTCCCCTTGGTATTCCGTACATCACAAATCTGAGTTGCTGTATTAAGTCGGGCAGCCACGCACGCCATCAGTGGAAGGATTATTACCTGCCAAATATCTTCTTGCACTTCTTCATGGATACTTCCTGGCCCTGGTCCGTCCTTCCCTCCTTTGTGCTTTCCCTTATTGTGTTGCGTTGAGCATGTTTGCCTTCTGCCACCGCACGCATCCAATGGACGAGGAGATACCTAGGACCTTCAGACAATTGGTTATCTTACCCGATGAAGCATCCTATGTGTTCTGTCTCTCTCCTCGACTTGTTTCGCTTCACCGCCAGCTCCTAGTGGATGAGGAAGCTGTGTGCAACCTCCAATGAAATGTCCTGGTTGTTATCTTTCTTTAATTCCACTCCTCACGACGTGGGCCTTTGGCGTTGTTGCCTAATGCGTGCCCCTACGGGGCTTTGGGCAGAGAGTCGTTCTTTGTCTTTATGATTTTCCTTCCTCATTGAGCAACTTTATTCTTTGATTTTCTTCTTCTTCTCTTTTGCTTGATTCCACTTCCACAAAGACCAAGGTTTTGTTGCAAGCAAAGAAGATTCTTCATTGTTCATTAAGAAGACTAATTCAAAGGTTATTTATCTATGTGTTTATGTGGATGACATTATCATTACAAGAAATGATGCCAATGGCATCAAGAAGATCAAAACTCAGATGAAGGAGGAGTTCAAGATCAATGATCTTGGGTTGCTTACATATTTTCTTGGTTTAGAGATTGTTTATATAGACTCTGGTGTTTTCATTACTCACAGAAAGTACATCCATGATATATTGATTAAGTTCAAAATGGAAAATGTAGAAATTGCAAGCACACCCATGGAATTGAATCACAAACTTAGTCCTCATGAAGGAGAGTTGCTTGAAGACATTACAAGTTATCAAAGTCTTGTTGGGAGTCTCAATTATGCAACCCTAACAAGAGAGGATATATGCTATGGAGTAAGTACATTGAGTCAATTCATGCATACACCACAAAAACCTCACATGGAAGCATAAGTACTTGAAGGGTACCATAAATGAAGAATTATTTTATCCATTTACATCTGACTTGGATATCAAGCTATACTCTGATGCATATTGGGATGGCTCAAAAGATGATAGGAGGATCACCTCGGGATACTTATCTTTTGCAAGATCTAAGTTGATTTCATGGTCAGTAAAGAAACAACCAACTATGGCATTGTCATCAGCTGAAGTTGAATATAGGGGCCTAACAAATGCGACACAAGAGGCAATGTGGTTAAAGCTACTCTACTTAGAATTGGGACTTCATGCATACACTCCAATGATCTTTGGAGATAATACTAGCTCACTACATTTGGCTACTAATCATGTTTATCATGCAAGCACTAAGCACATTTAAGTGCATTATAATTATGTGAGAGTGAAGTTACTTAGCAACGAAATACAATTGTCCTATGTATCAACAAATTTGCAATGTGCAGTTATTCTAACTAACTCTTTGGATGGAACTAAATTGAACAGGTTCAAGATGATGATTGGATTGCAAGAGATCAAAGAGAGTTGAAGCCCAAGCATGTTAGGCTTGAGGTGGAGCTGTTGGTGCAATTACTCCAAGCCTTAATGATTGAACACTTATCCTAAAGTTCACATGTGCATTCATGTATTAGCACATGAATGATCTCTTGTAAAAGGTTAATTTTTACTCTTTGTAAAAGTGCATATGTGAAAGGAGCACTTGCAATCACAAGTTCTTAGGAGAATCTTTCCACAAAATATTTGGTGAGGATTTATGGAAACTCAAGTCCTAAAACTTTGGAACACGTTTAGGTAAAGATTCAAATTTAAACTTGAATCTTGGCTCCAACAAAAAGGCTATAAAAGAGGACTATCTAGTCATGTGGATATGCAGCCAGAAGAGCCTAGTTTGGAGAGATACTTAGAGGGATTTACAATGGATATTGAGCTCACAATATACCTCTACCATTTCACTCACATTGTGCAATCATTTATTGCCAATGTCAATGTAATTTAGGTGCATTAATACATATAGTTTTTTCATATCCCATCTCTTCTACTCTATCATGTATCACTCAAAATAGTGAACTTCTCTGATCCATTTCTCAGCATGTACTTGATCATTTGCACTAATTCAAGTTGATATAGATTTTTGACCGTTCATCTTCTTGCTACAAAGTTTCATTTCAATTGGCTCATTAATTCTCGAGTTATGTGCCAAATATTGCCCTTTGGTGTGCATACTATTAACTCCCGAAAATGTCGGAATGCATCTCTTATTTGCTAAGCATCATTCTCTGAGAATAGTTTATCATTTCACGTGAAATAACTTGAATAGGTTAGCTACCCAAGTTAATTAGATATGCCCAAAAGGATTTTGTTCAATTTGTAGCAGAGAAAGAGAACTATTCATTTCTCTGAGCAAGTATAATGACCAAAATAACAAGTTTTTGGTTCACAATGAAACTCCAACTTATCTATTTTGATCTAATGATTTGAGGATCATCTTCCAAAGTATTTGGGTGATTATTTGTGCTTGTTGGAAAGCTCAAGAGGTGCACTTTGCACTCCTCAACTCATTTTTGACTGGTGTGATGTAGGAAATTGCAACACCATCTCATCTCTGGAAGGTGTCCACCATCTCCTCCAACGGTTCTCTATTTTCACTTGCGTGTTGCTTTGTCAAGTATAAATATTGAGTATCTAGGTGTTGAAATGGTAGCATGTGAGGCATCATGACTAGATATGCTACTTGCATATTTAGGTGGATAATTTAGAAGCCTATTACCATTTATTGTGATAATATTAACATCATACTATTAGCAAGAAATCCTATTTTTAATCTAGAACAAAAAATATCGAGGTACATCATGTGCTCATCATGGAGAAGGTATTGGCATGTGATATTGATCTTGTTTATGTGAGGATAGATGAGTGCATTTTTTATATTTTCACTAAAGCACTGGGAATAAAGAAGCTAAATATGTTTCAAAAGATGCATGGATTATAGGATAGAGGGAGTGTTGAGAAATCAAGCTCAACATGTGATGATTACAGATTATGCATACCACATTTCATTTCTCTAACATGCATAGTGGTTATGCTTATATATATCAGGGATACTTTTAGTGAGCTTTACTAGATTTATCTATCAATAGTGATGGCACATTTGTTTCTAGCCAACTCACTTTATGTATTGCTCTTTATATGTTGTACTAGTCATATTGTTGTATTAGTTCATTCTTATATATTCTTTGTATGTAATAGACAAAGTAGAAGAAGATCATTTTTCCTTGCTTCAATTTGTGTATGCTCCTCTCCTTTTGTGTGAGAGCTCCATTTCTTATCTCCTTTATCTTGCAATGAAAAACCCAATCACTTATCAAACTCTATTGTCAACGATCCAACACTTTCAACTCCCATCATCCAAGTAAACTACATCACACATCACTTATCCTCCCTTTCAAGACTACCATCTATCACACAACATCTAGACCCCAGCACTGATACTTATCCCTTCCCTCTAAGCTCATCATTTTCCGTTTAGCATTAGGCCCTTCCATGTCATCTATCATCTTGCCTCTCAAATAAAAATGCAATCAAAGGCCATCTCCATTAACACATCATTGAAAAATACCTTGAACTTTTTGCACATTTCCAAGGCCCATCTCAGTCTCTTCCCCACCTTGATATTACTAAACCTCTTCAACAAACCCTCTCTATCACCATCGTAGGTCATCATCTTGTCAAACATCAAGATCCACACACTTATCATCATATTGAAAAATCTTATCCATCAACCAACCTACCTCTTTCATCTTTTTTTTAATGAACCACGAGCCAATTGGATGTCAAAACAATAAGGACTTAGTTTCCTAGAGAGGAATACCTAGTGGTGTAAATAGGTGCTATGTTAAGAGCAATCACATAACTTGTTATGTGCATGATCCTTATCATTGAAACTTCAAGTTTATGCCAACATAGGACTCTTTATAGAACACTTTTATATACTATAGTCAATAATTTATATTTTTTTTTCACTATAACTAGAACCTGAGAAGGAATGGTAATTCAAACGTGCAAGAAGCAAAACTATATCCTTGCCTACCAAGATAGCGAGTGTGCTCTAGTACTACGTTTATATGTCAAATTGAGGGAGAGTGACCATAATTGTACAAGCAATCGTAGTTGGATTTGGAGAACCACATGCTATTGTTCAAGATAGAAGAGTTAAAAGTACAAATGTTAAAAGTACTTTTTGTTAAGTCCTTTTAATCTCGTTTCTAGGTTCTTGGGATGGACAGGGGTCTGATAGTACAGAGGCCCTTTTAATTTTTCCCAACTTAACATTCAATTAGCCATTAACTACTTTCCGATTCAACACTTATCAGTACGCAATGCATTTACCATGCGTATCAAGCACTTACGAATTCGCACAGAACTGTTACAATTAATTGCAATGTTTCAGTAATTAACGATTAATTACTGAACTTAATAAGCAAACACAGTACTCAGAGCTCTTCAAAATCTGCAACACAACATCTCCAGTGCTATCGCCCAGACAGACAGTCTGGCGATTCCTCCTGCCCAAAGAATGTCGTGCTTGCCTTTTTATTACTCAAAAGAGGGTTACATCTTTTCGCCATGCCTTGCCTTTTCAGTGCATGCGAATATAGAAAATAAAATTACATAGAGATCCAATCCAACGAACACTGGCACGCACAGTGGACTCGAACCCAAAAATGAAATTTACAATTAAGGCTCATCAATAATGCCTTGGACATACAGAGTTTGAGCTAACTTAAAAGTTCGGGTAATCTTCTGTTTTAAAGAATCTAACAGATCTTTCAAAATGGTAGGCTCGATAAGTTGGGTATAGTTCGAACAGAACTGGCAGTGATAACTTGACTCATTAGCGATTCTGTTTGTGTCTACAAAAATGCTTCCTGAAGGTAGAAGTCATTAGCAATGGCAGCATCTCTTTTCAGCTTCATCTCAACTATCTCTGCATCAATTCGAGAAAGCCTATCAGCCTGAGTGCCTAATTCTTTTTCTCGTCTTTCCAGCTCTTGAGATTGAAATTGAATAGTTTTGTAATAAGCATCTCGTTCTTTCACTTCCTTCAATTCCGCAAGCGTGCTGTCCCCTTGAGCAATCAGATTGTCTCTTTTGGCTAATTGTTCTTAAAGTTGCTGAAGCTAAATCTGCATTGCATGATTCTCTGCTTTGACTTCCAGTGCCTCTTCTTGGAGCAGGGCAATATCGGCTTCGAGCAAGTCCACCTTACTCTGCAACTCTTGCGGAATGTTCTGAGTTGCTATCTTCATCTGGAGGTGCGATTGCTTGGAGAATTGGATAAGGAGTTGGCCCATAGATGCCAATTCTGTGAACATAACTGCTGGAGGGGGAAGAGAAGAAGGAGGTTGTGATGATGAGGCAGAGAGTAGATGAGGGGAGGATGGTGGAGAGTAATCGGGAGAGGATAATGGATGAGTTGATGCCTCGCGAATGGCAGTAGAAGGTGCCCCATGAAGAACTGCAACAGGGTCAAGAATGGTAGGTGGCAGAGGAAGAGGGATAAGAGCGGATGATGCCAAAACTATTCCGGTCTCAATCTGGGTTTCCTCCACAGCAGCTTCGGTAATGGTCTCGACATTTCCAGTCAGATGCATGACTACATCTGCTTGGAACGTGACTGCATCTGCTTGGACCGTGACTGCATTTGCAGCGGTTGGTGATGAAGGAGATTGACAGTCCGTACCCCCACTAGCTTCTGCTATCTCCTTCACAGCCTCAGCATCCGGTTGATGAGGTTCCTCCCGCGATGAGACTTTAGCTACATCTTCCTTGATCGCATCTTGATCTGGATGCTTGAGAGAAGAAGATGGGACGGACTCTACCTGTAAGGAGGTGGTGGTGTCATGGAAGACTTCAGCTTCTTGAACCGCATTGGAGCCCTGTACCTGGCTTTCGGATGGACTAACGCGTCTGTGTTTGCGGTGAAAAAAATGAAGTAGGTCTTCATCATCGTCGTCTTCGACCATCCGTGTAGTTTCTTCATGCAACATAATAGTATTGGGTGAGGGTTGCGTGGCTTGTACCACCGGAAGAAGAAGGGTAAGGAGATGGGGTAAACAAGTGTGTGGAATGTCATACTTGGCTAACTGGTTTGTAACCGCTACACATTCACGGTGAATGCGCCTAAAGAAAAAGGAGGTGAAATTGATAGGTTCTCGGGAGGCCGTATCAATCATTGAGTAAAAAGTTTGGGAAATACCATAGGTGCATTTTTGCATGTTTAACACTGCGACAAGGAATTGCAGAGCGGTACGCTCTAGTTCGGGTCGACAAAGAATGGCAAACTCATTAGATGAGTGCCGGGGAAACAAGTCCTTCATGGTGGCGATGGGAAGGAGTGGTCCATTTTCCAACCCTTCCTGAGGGAGACGGAATCCCTCATCAACCGTGTTTAGAGTAACTATGATACGGGGGTTTAAACACGTCAATGGCCAGCACTGCTCTGTAGCAGGCGTGGCAGCGATGGAAAAAATGATCTGCACATGGAAGGGATGACATTCCACTGAATGTCAAGGCAATTTAGTGAAGGTCATCAGTCCCCGAGCATGCAAGTACTCACTCACATTGGGAGTGAGACCCACATGGAAGGTTGCGATGTTAGACAGAGCTTCCATGGTGCACGCAGAGAGAAATAAAGACACAGAATACACAATGGTCGCAAACACACAAACACAATAGCGATTACCAGTGAAAATAACAAGATTAAGTAGAAAACACTACAACGACATAGGCGGCAAGGACCCTAATCATAACGTAGGATTGGAAATATACCGACATAATGGCAAGGACCCTAATCTCATGCATGTATTAACAGACGCAGTGACAGAGAGGCGGCTATTAATCATGATTAGATCAGCAAAACGGAAGTATTACGGCAGTTGGTCAACCAAAACACAGGGGGTAGAAAAGAAAATCAAGTGACAAGTGAAAAAGAGGAAAATACCGAGTACACCTCATGAATTAGTAAATGATGGGTGATAGGGGTGGAGCTTGGAGCCATTTATCACTTTTGGAAGAAGGACACCGGTTAAGGTTGCCAACCAAAAAGTTTTGGGTCCCACTTGTTCAGCAATTCGGTATGGGCCGAACCACCGTAGCTTAAATTTTCCGGCAGATCTATTGGCTTTAGCATTATAGAATAAAACGAGTTGGTCAATCATAAATACAGGGTTTTTTTAAAAGCAATCATGAGTATGGGCTTGGCATAGCTGAACTTCTTGAAGAATCATGAAGCTTGCCAAGCGTTGTTCATCCAATGATCTGAGAACATCTAACTGGAATGGCAAAGATTCTTCCGGCAACAATTTCTCGGATAAGGCCACACACAGACTCGGCACCACCACTTCCATTGGCTCAATAGCTTCCAATCCATAAGCAAGTTTAAACGGAGTCGTTCCGGTAGCTACTTTATACGTGGTCTGATAAGCCCACAAAACGGCAGGTAAGAGTTGGTCCCATCGTTTCGGACACTCCAAGATCAGTTTCCGGAGAATATTCAGCAGAGTCTTATTAGTGCTCTCAGCAAGACCATTCGCTCGTGGATAGTATGGTGAGCTGAACTTATGCACAACCTCGAAAGTCTGAGTCAGCACTTGCATTAAGGTACTTGCAAAGTGTGTACCTTGGTCCGTCACTATCTCCAGAGGTAATCCATATCGAGGGAAGACATCCTTCATCAAACATTTGGCCACCGAAACAGCTGTGGCAGAACGTAGAGCCTAAGCTTTCGCCCACCTAGTGGCATAGTCTGTACAAGTCAAGATATATCAATTGTTGGTGAGGGTGGCTGGGGGTGTAATTGGGCCAATGAAATCTAAACCCTACTTCTGAAAGGGTTCAAGAGGTAGGACAGGTTGGAGAGGAAAGAAATATCGCTGCAAGGGCTGTCCAGACCGTTGACAAACATCACACTGCTGCACAAATTTAACATCTCTGTACATTGTAGGCCACCATAGTCCACTTTGCAGGATTTTGCGATGAGTAAGATCAGCTGCGAAGTGTCCTCCAGTGGGTGATGAGTGAGCCATGGCAATAACAGATGCCGATTCATGTGGAGGGATACATCTGAGCAGGACACCAGTTTGATCTATGTAATACAGTTGACCCACAATCAACCGGAATCGTCAACTGTAGACTGCAATTTTCCGGCACAGAGTAGCGGGAGTATTAGGAGGGAGACAACCATCAGTAAGAAAAGTCATTAATGTATCATAGTATGCAAGGGCAACAGGAAGTTTTGCAGATTCTTCAGGAGCTGCCTCAATTACATAAATAGTTGATGTCATGTCATCGACACCTATCGGAGTCTCACCGGAATCCAGACGAGATAAAAAGTACGCCAAGACATGTGTCATACCTGGTCGGTGAATAACTTCATAATCAAACTTCTGTAATAGTAGAACCCATCTTGCCAGTATACCGCCTAAGTGTTGTTGGCAAACCAAATACACCAGTGCGGCATGATCCACATGGAAAGTGAATCTTCATCCCAGCAAGTTATGTTGGAACTTCTTAACAGAGTATACCAGACCAAGACACTCTCATTCTATCACGGAGTAATTCCGCTTTGCAGGAGCTAATCTGCGGCTCGCATAGTACACTGGTTGAAACCATTTATCGGTTTGTTGCATTAGCACACTGCCAATCATGATGTCGGACGCATCCACAAATACATGGAATGGACGTTCCCAATCAGGCAGTTTCAGGATCGGAGCCTGCGTCAGTAGGACCTTCAAATGATCAAATGCTCTTTGACACTCATTAGTCCATTCGTACTTACGCGGGGTGCTGCTCATAAGTCGGTTGAGTGGCATCGCCAGATGAACCAGCCACCGTAAGTGTCTGCCATGCCACCTGATCTGGCCGAAAAACCGCATAACTTCTTTGGGTGTCTTTGGGACTCGTGTCTCCAACATTGCTGCTACCTTATCAAGGTCTACCTATATTCCTTGTTTGGAAATGATATGATCGAGCAGCTTCCCACAGGAGACTGCAAAGACCGATTTGGTAGGATTCAAACATAATCGATACTCCCGACACTTTTCAAAACAACACCGTAAATGATACATGTGCGCCGAAGTATTTCCAAATAATGAAAAATCATCCAAATACACTTGCATAAACATTGTCAGGTAAGGTGAGAACACTTCCTGCATACATCTTTGGAATGTACTCGGGGCATTCCACAAACCGAACCACATTACCGTGCATGCATAGATGCCCCAATTGGTGATGAATGTCGTCTTCGATATATCCTGTTCCGCCATCCTCACTTGATTGTATCCATGGTAGCCATCTAGGAAAGAATACATTCCATGACCATCTACCTCATCGAGCATCGTATCTAGAAAAGGAAGAGGGAACGAATCCGGTACGATGGCTGCGTCAAGCTTCCGGTAGTCGACACAAATGCGTAACTGTTTATTTTTCTTAGGCACTATCACTATTGGCGAGATCCACTCTGCATGTTTGATAGGGACAATGAATCCAACCTTCAGTAAGCGATCTAGTTCCACTTTTACCTGGGCTGCATAATGTGGGTTCATTCGATAGCTGGACTGCTTGAAGGGCCGTGCATCTAGCTTCAGCACCACCCGGTGTTGATAAATTCGTGGGTCAAGACCCTTCATATCTCTGTAATCCCAAGCGAAGACATTTGAGAATTTGCGCAGGAGTTGCACCAAATCGTCTTGGAATTTGTCTGCTAATCCTACCTTAATTTTTACTAGTCTCGGGTTGGCCATGTCACCCAAATTGTATGTCACCAGCTGATCCTCAGGTACATAGAACTGCCGAGGCTTTGCCAAATCATCAGCTAGCTGCAACACTTGTTGTAATGTCGATTCATCCATAGTTATGTTGGCATTTGCTTCTGCGTCTCCGGTGAGTGGTACAACCGTACAAGCTGCCGGTCTCCAATTATTTGCTACCGACTGTAAGTCTACAGTACCGAATGCAATGAGGTCCTTATTTGTCTTGAGGAAAGCCTCCTCCTTATCATCAGATAGCCCATCCAACATATGGACTGGCTCTACTATATGGGCGTGCGTGTAGATCACAAGGTTGCATAGCATCCAATGTAACGACATATTTCCGGTGATTATTCTTAAAAATTAACTCTTGAGCTGACCAATCCTGCACGACCTTGGCTTGCTTTAGCCACGGTCGACTAGAGTAAGCTGTAGTCAAGGCTAGATTCGGGTAACTCCAAGACTACAAAAGTCATTTTAAATGTAGTTCTTGCAGGGTTATGGGAATATTATGCACTAGTCCAACCGGATGGACTCTGGATAGGTCCACCATTTGCACAAGAACTGCACTGGTTCAATTTGGGTCCAACCCAATTTCTTACAGAGTGCAGCTGTTGCAATATTCACTCCAGACCCTCCATCAATTAAAACTTGTGTGATCCTCTAGTTTTTATACCAGACGGTGATCAGCGGTACCATATGATCCACCGTAGGATCCATCTCAGGTTGTATGGTTGCAGTTGCCGGAGTACATGAAGGTCCAGGGCTGACCAGCTATTGGAATTGCTCTAGGAACTAGGGCGAGCAACTCTCCCAGAGGAAGTGTGAGGCCTTAGATATAACGTCCCATACCTAGTCTATATGTGCTGTGGTCATCACCGACTCTGATTGTGATTCTGATGTTGCCGGGGCAGAATTCTATGCATCCGGTCTTGCATTTGGCAGAGGAGGCAGAGTTATCGGAACTAGGTCAGGGAACACCATCGACTCCTTACTTGTCCATTGACTGGACTTGTTAAAAATCCGCTGTTGCTCACGAATTCCGGGCTTGAAAACTTCTGCTGCTGGTTGCAACTGTTTTCCCGATCTTGTCTGTACCGTGCCTGCTTGTGAATCAATCGGGGAAATATAAACCATATTTGTCATCGAATTTTGTCTTTCCTTTTTTCTTTTGTCATACTCTGTGGCTTCTTTACAAAATCTACGAATATGCCCAACCTCGTCGCAGAAATGACATCGAGGGGATGGGAGAGAGGTGCCTTCAACCGATGTACCCGCATGCCATCAATTTTGATTGAAATTGTTACTTCGTGGACCCCGATAGTTCCTGTATCCCTACTGCTGATTGGGGCGGTACGTAATGGTTGGCTGGTTGCCCCTGCTCCTATATTATGGCATTTATTGCAGCTCTACCCTGCACCTTTGCATTGTATGCATAGGTTTCCGTTGAGTGCCCTGACGTGTTACAAATGGCATAATACATTTGGTTGAGAGCACATGTGGAACTAGTGTGACCGAGATTCTTACACTTAGTACAGTACACTTGTTTGGACAGATCCTCGGTCATGTTCTTACTTGCTTTCAACCATTCGATATCCTCGGTAAACCCTCCAACTTTGTGCTCCAATTGTAAGGCCATTGTAATGACAGCGTCTAATGTCATTCCGCCCACACATCGAATGATCATGATCTATTTTAACTGTGGATTCAATCTGTTGATAAACCATTGTGTTATGACATCGTCTGGCAGGTTGGCATGCGCCGGTGGCAGCTACCGCAAGTGAGTTCTGAACAGTGTCGCATACTCCTGGATACTCTGGTGTGGTTTCTGCCGATTGTTTTACAAATAGTCAAAAATTTCTGTAGGGTTTTTCTTCAAGTGAAACCTCTGCAGGAACGCATCCTTCACATCATCATAATTACCAAAATAATTAATATCATATTCTGTCAGACCTTGCTGCTTCATTAATCAACGTGGCCTGAAACACTATGGCCTTATACACCAGATCTGGTGGGTGGTTCAACACTGCATAACTGATTTCGAATGTGCGAACATGTGCATCGGGGTCCTCCCCCGGAAATCCACCAAATTTCGTATATGTGACCCCTGCTGGTGCCGGACACAATGGGATAACCTGTTGCTGCTGAAATTGCAGTTGCGGTTGTGGTGGTGTTTGTTGTTGTTGCTGTGAACCACTCATGTTGATATTGTTGGTGGTGTTGTTGTTACCTAAATTTTGGGGAGATATCTCTTGATCTTCCTAAACTGTATGGTCAACTTGCTCACTTTCCAGTCCTAAAATGTCGTTGAACCATTTGCTTAACTCCAAAGCTAGCGGCCTTTGCTCAACTTTGCTGTCGAAATTAGGTAGACTTGCACCAAAAAGTGGTGAACGTAGTAAGTGTCCACCAGGCAGCACCGCAGTGTCACCGAAAAACTTCAAAGTGCCACCAAGTTATACCGAACTTCCACCGAAACTCACCGAAGTCTCACCGGATGAGGCTACACTATCACCGAAAAGGTTCTCACCCGGTAATGTGAACCTATCATCAAAAATGGCCGAATTCTGACCAGATAGTGCGGAACTGACTCTGCACTGCATCTCTGTACAACCAAAACTCACCGTACTTTCTCCAAAAGGTACCGGACTCACACCGGAATTCATCAGAATCTCGTCATGTGCTATCGACCTAGCACCGGAATCACTGTTGACTGGTTGTACTGAACCTTCTGCAACTGGACTTAATTGTCATGTACTTCTACCAGGGTGTTCCTAATAAGTTTGGAACTGCCCAAGGATGTTGATCTCTGCGGTATTAGGGGTATGATTCACCTGAGCATGTTACCGGCATATATCAAAGAATTCTTCGTCAATCTTTAATCTTCTGTGCAATCAACTACTCCATTTCCCATAGACAGTGCCAATGTTAAAAGTACTTTCTGTTAAGTCCTTTTAATCTCGTTTCTGGGTTCTTGGGATGGACAGGGGTCTGATAGTACAGAGTCCCTTTTAATTTTTCCCAACTTAACATTCAGTTAGCCAGTAACTACTTTCCGATTCAACACTTATCACTACGCAATGTGTTTACCATGCGTATCAAGCACTTACGAATTTGCATAGAAACTGTTATGATTAATTGCAATGTTTTGGTAATTAATGATTAATTACTGAACTTAATAAGCAAACACAGTACTCAGAGTTCTTCAAAATCTGCAACACAGCATCTTCAGTGCTATCGCCCAGACAGAGAGTCGCGATTCCTCCTGCCCAAAGAACACCGTGCTTGCCTTTTCATTACTCAAAAGAGGGTTACATCTTTTCACCACGCCTTTTCAATGCGTGCGAATATAGAAAATAAAAGTACATAGAGATCCAATCCGGCAAACACAAAGTACCACCACATATGAGTAAATTTTGTATGTGGTAACATGAAGAAAAAAACATATGGCCAATAGTAGAGTGACAAGTGCCCATGTATAGGGAAAAGGTTCACATGAAAGCTAATCGAGGAACACATAACTGTAACAAACCTTCCTAGAGCAAATGATGTGAACATATAGAGGAAGTGATAGATCAGCCCGCACTAGGCAATAAGCCTAAATCTTTGTGAAAGGCTTCAAACTTTTCCCGTGCAGAAGCTTTGGTGAATATGTGTGCCACATTATCTTGTGTAGGAACATATACCAAATCAATATCTCCTGCATGAAGGTGCTCTTTCACATAGTGATAATGCACCTCAATATGTTTTGTCCTTGCATGAACCATTAGGTTTCACGCAAAATCCAATGCACTTTGACTAGCAGTGAGAATATACGTAGCAACATCAATCTCCATGTAAAGATCCATCAATCAGTATCTCAGTCATATACACTCCACTATAGTTGTGAAAACTGCCCTATACTTAGCATGACAAATCCAAGAGGTTGCTTCACATAAAGCTCTTCTTGCAAATCACCATTCAAAAAAGTTGTTTTTATGTCCAACTGATGTACTTTCCAACCTCATTGGGCAACCAATGAAACCACGGTATGAATGGTAGTCATGCATAAAGTAGGTGAAAAATTTTCCTCATAGTCAGTGCCATATTGTTGCGGATATTCTTTGGCAACCATTATAGCTTTGTAGCGATCAATGCTAAAATTTTACTTTATCTAATCTTGTAAACCCTTTTTGTACCAATGGAATGTATTTCTTTTGGAAATTCACGTAACTCCCAAGTACCATTCCTATGTATGGAATCCATTTCTGATTGCATAATGCGCATCCAATGTGGATCATCACATGCATCCTCAAAAGTAAGTGGCTCTTCATTACATGCTTTTGCAATAAGAGAATAATCCACAAAATTGCTTGATGCATGGTGAGAGCTTGATCTCGTTCTACCAAGTAAAGGTGCACTCAGTTTACTATTCTACAAAGTTTGTTTCAACTGCTTTCGCATAGTTTGTGCACTCTTGATAGACATGCATTCATTATGTAATACATCGTCAACATGTATATCATGCACGTGCTAAATTTTGATGCTCATTTTTTGCCATATTTTGATGCAAATGTTTACTCGTATGTGGCTGAAAATTTATAGTAGTTCTGACCATTTTTGGCTTAAAAATTTCAGCCATGTTTGGTTGAAAATTATTTGCATTTTCAGCTCTATTTTGCTAGAACTTTTCAACCCTATGAACCTTAGTCAGCTAGTCTACATGGCCATAGTCAAGTGCACCACTTTGGAACAAAGGCATGAGTTTATCAAACACATCTTGTGAGCTAAGTAATGGTTATTTTTTGCATTAAAGTAGAGGAAAATTTGAATTTTCAACAAATACCACATCTCCACTCACAATAATTCTATTCATGAATGGATGGTACAAAGTTTATCCCTTAATTTTCCAATATAACCAACAAATATGCATTTCTTTGATTTATCATCAAGTTTCTGATGTTGTTGTGATGGCATAAGAGTATATGGCAAACAACCAAACATGTGCATATGACTAACCATAGGTTTATGTCCATCCCAAGCCTCATAAGGAGTGATGACTCTCAATGCTTTTGTAGGATAGTGATTCAACACATAGTTTTCACACATGATCGCTTCCATCCAAAACGTGTAAGGAAGGTTCTTTCCTTTAATCATACATCGTGCCATTTCAAGGAGTGTTCTATTTTTATGCTCAACAATGCCATTTCACTGAGGTGTATATGACATTGTACATTGGTGTGAAATTCCTCCTTCATGAAGAAAAGCATTGGACTCATGTGACATGTATTTGCCACCACAATGTGTGTGTAGATTCAAAAGCTTTTTTGAATAAAAATTTTTAGCAATAGCTAAAAATGCTTTGAAGCAAGAAAATGCCTCATTCTTTGCGACATACTCAAATCAAAGACAAGACCGCATTCCTGAATTGCAGAAGATATTTAATAAATGCTGACATTATAGAGTCTGCCTGAACCCTGAGAAGTGTGTCTTCATGGTAAGACAATGGAAGATCTTAGGACACATAGTCTTTAGAAATGGAATATCCACAGATGAAGACAAGATTAAGGTCATTTTGGAGCTTCTTAGACCGAAGAATGCAAAAGAAGTGAAAGCATTTATGGGACATTGTGGATACTATCATCAATTCATCCACATGTATGCCATAATCGCCAAACCCTTGTATGACTTTTGACTCAATTCACATGGATAGAGGAATGCAAGAAGGCATTCAATGAGTTAAAGAAGGGGCTTAGCACAGACCCAATTATGAAAACACCGAATTGGAACAAGCCTTTTCATATTCATGTGGATGC
The DNA here is from genome assembly GCA_020310875.1 of Ceratopteris richardii. Classification (NCBI taxonomy): domain Eukaryota; kingdom Viridiplantae; phylum Streptophyta; class Polypodiopsida; order Polypodiales; family Pteridaceae; genus Ceratopteris; species Ceratopteris richardii. The sequence goes on from CM035437.1 coordinate 138,159,855, forward strand.
TTCAAATTACGCAATAGGATGCATATTAGCTCAGCCGGCAGATGAAGGAAAGTTAGATCAACCAATTGCCTATGCGAGTAGGCAACTAAATCAAGCTGAGAGGAACTATACAACTACAGAGTGAGAGGGATTAGGAATGGTCTATGCAGTGAAAAAATTTAGACACTATCTCTTAGCCAACAAGTTCAAGTTCTTCATAGATCATCAGGCATTATTGTACTTAGTCAATAAGCCCTGTAACACGGGAAGACTGGTAAGATGGTTTCTACTATTGATGGAGTTCGACTTCGAAGTAATAGTGAAAAAGGGAAATACTCATGTAAGAGCAGATCACCTCTCTAGGTTAACACACGGAGAACCACCAAGTGGAGTACCAGACGAATTGCCAGACACTTATTTGTTTAATCTAGAAGTGTGTCCAAAGTGGGCAGAGAAACTAATTCCGATACTCACTCATGGCCCACAACACTCAATCAATAAAGGGAGTAAAAAGGAAATTTTGAGTCAAGGAATTTGCACATTATAGCGGGAACTGTGTACTATAAGGAACCCAATGGCGTACTACTGAGATGTGTTGAGGAGGACGAGCAAAGGATGCTGATTGAACAAGCCCATGCGAACAAATGGAGGACACACAAAGGAATTCACGAAACTCTAAGAGAATTGAAACGATTAGGAGTATACCCCGATATGCCTAAAGCAGTCCATGATTATGTTAGTAACTGCACAGAATGCCAGGAGACGATCCCTGAGGATCATAGATCCTTACCTTTCTTTACAATAGCACCCAAATGGAGTGAAGCACTAGTGAAATTCTTAAAGACCAAAGAACATGCAGAGGGAAGTAGCTTGGCAAGGAAGTGATCTCTAGAGGAAATGAGCAAGGATTATGTACTCATGGGAAGAAACTTGTTTAGGAGAAGAAAAGACAACCAATTACGACTATGTGTGCATGAAGGAGAATATTTAACCATATTAGAGATGACACATGCAGGTGCGGCAAGAGGTCATTTCTTAGCTGAGCGAACTATGAAAATGATCCTCTTTGCAGGCTTGTGGTGGCCAACTTTACATATGGATGCGAAAACCTATGTACGAAGCTGCGAGACATGCCAAAGGGCTAAATATCCGATTCGAGGAGATGACATGCCATTGAGACCTATGGTTTGCACTAGAGCCTTTTCTAAATGGGGATTGATTTCATAGGACCCATTAACCCACCTGCCAAAGGGTCACATGCCGAATACATCATAGTATCCACAGATTATTTGACAAAATGGGTAGAGGCAAAGGCTACTAGAAAAAATGATGCTCAAACCACTGCTAAGTTTCTTTTTGAGCATATATTCACTCGTTTCGGATTACCAATTGAGATTGTGAGTGACCGAGGAATGCACTTCATTAATGAAGTAATAGAGTCTTTAATGAATGCGTTTTTAGTGATCCATAAAAAATCAGCCCCATACCACCCCCAAGCCAATGGTCAAGCGGAAAGTTCCAATAAGGTGTTATGCACAATATTGACAAAGATTGTCAATAATGGGAGGTCTGACTGGGGCAAACAATTGCATCATGCAATTTGGGCCTTCCGAGTTGCGTACAAGACTGCCATTGGAACTACCCCATCCAATCTAGTATACGGACAGAACGCAATTTTGCCAATTGATTTTTTGATACCCACTTTGAGAGTAGCCCAGCAGTATGAATGGATAGGACATGAATTATTTGAGCAACCAGAACAAATTGAGAAGTTACATGAAACTAGAATACAAGCGTTAGCAGGTATTTATGTGGCTAAGCGAAGACAAAAGGCATATTATGATGCACACATAAAAGACAAGGGACTAAAAGAAGGAGACTTGGTCCTAGCCTACACCTTGAAGTAACATGCCAAGAAATTACAAAAACGCGGATATGGACCTCTAATCATTAATAGGATCTCTACAAGTGGAGCAGTTAATCTAGCCACTCTAGATGGAGATATTCTTCCTAACTACATAAGTGGATGTAGAGTGAAAAGGTTCATGGAGCCATTGACGGATCAAATGTTAGCACGTCTCGTAGGTGCACAAAATAGGAAGAGAGAAGAAGAACGAATTAGAGAAGAAGCATGACAGGAAGCTTTAGAGTGCATTAAGAAATAGAAAGAATGGATTAGGCAACGAGAGGAACGGTATCTCGAAGGAGAAGAGCCTATCCCCATGGCTAATTACCAGGTCCATAAGTCTGACACGACTAATGTTCACATGTCCCAGCCTTATTTAAACCTAGGAATTGGAACAACGGAGTACCGGTTGATAGATGCCTTGATAGACTCAAGAGAAGGACTCAGTTGCATACGAAATACGGTCATCCAAGATTTTCAAACGATTATGATACCCATGAAAGCTCATATGATAGGTATCGGAGGTCAAGTCTAGAATGCATTGGAGAAACTATTGTATCCCTCCACCTAGGAAATTCCTCCATGGAACAACGAGTCTTAGTGTGTAAAGATGAGGATCTCATAGAGAATCTAATACTAGGGCAAGACTGGATAATTGAGAATGAAGTGAGTATGCATCTAGCTCAAGGATACATCTCCGCCAAAGTGGGACACAAAGAAATATTTAGCCTGTTAGAAGAGAAACCATCTCATGGACCAAGCATCTTCGAGAATGCTAAGCACAGTAGTGAGAAGGACATAGAAACTGAACCCATCAATAAGCTACAGGAAAGACAACCAAAGATAGATCAGATTTTAAGCATCAAAGCGATAGAGGAGGAAGTAGGTTCACTCCACGCAAATCGAAAACAAACAAAAATAGAGCCAGCCAACACCACACTAAAATTATCAACAAGGAATTCTATCGACAGAGTTCCACAATATAGACATAACTTGAAATGGGTTCGCAAGGATCAAATGAATGGATCAGGGGGAGCGACACAAACACAAGTCAATCATAATTAGAAGGTGTAGACGGATACAAATTCCTCATCGCAAAGACCAGAATCAAAGGATCTGTTTAGAGTTTGGCTCCCAAAGTCATTAGTAGTAGCACAAAGGAACCACCAACAAATATGGATTCCAAAGAATGTATGACAAGTGGCATGACAGGAAATCAACAACCAAAAAGAAACAGCCTATTGACGAGATAGCAGTGTGAAACCAAACAAGACCAAACAAGTACATCGGAAAAGAAAGATTGGAGCTAAGAAGATGCCAGCGATTCAGGAAGCTACACGAAGGAAAAGGCGACATGATGAGAGGACGAGAGCTTGTACTTCAATGCTCCAGTGGATATGGAAACCAAATAAAGAATCCTACCAAATCAGTTTTTGCGGTCTCCTGTGGAAAGCTACTTGGTCATATTATCTCTAAACAAGGAATCCAGGTAGATCCTGATAAAGTAGCAACCGTGTTGGAGGCACCCATCCCAAAGACACCGAAAGAAGTTATGCATTTTCTTGGCCACATCCGATGGCATGGCAGACATTTATGGTGGTTAGCTTATCTAGCGACGCCACTTAACAGACTTATGACCAGTACCCTGAGGAAGTATGAATGGACTAATGAGTGTCAAATGGAATTTGATCGTTTGAAGGCCTTATTGACGCAGGCTCCGATCCTGCAACCGCCTGATTGGGAATGTCCATTCCATGTCTTTGTGGATGCGTCAGATATCGCAATTGGTAGTGTGCTAATGCAAAAAACCGACAAATGGTTTCGGCCTGTGTACTATGCGAGTCGCAAACTAGCTCCTACTGAGAGAAATTACTCTGTGACAGAACGCGAGTGTCTTGGTTTGGTCTATTCTGTTAAGAAGTTCAAGCATTACTTGTTGGGACAAAAATTCACTTTCCATGTGGATCATGCCGCACTCGTGTATTTGGTTCGTCAACAACATTTGGGGGGCAGATTGGCCAGGTGGGTTTTACTATTACAGGAGTTTGATTATGAAGTTGTTCATCGACCAGGTACGTCACATGTCTTGGCAGATTTTTTATCTTGACTGGATTTCGGTGAGTCTCCAGTAGTTGTGGATGATACGACGCCGGCTATTTATGTCACCGAGACAACTTCTAAAGAATCTACAGAACCTCCTGTTGCTCCTACATGATATGATATGTTAATGATTTTTCTCACTGATGGTTGTCTCCCACCTAATACTCCCACAACTCTACGCCGAAAAATTGCAGTCTATAGTCGACGACTTCTGTTGATTGTGGTGGTCAACTGTACTACGTCGATCAGACTGGCGTCCTACTCAGATGTATTCCTCCCCATGAACCGGCATCAGTTATTGATATGGCTCACTCATTACCCACTAGAGGACACTCGCAGCTGATCTTACTCACCGAAAAATTATGCAAAGTGGGCTATGGTGGCCTACAATGTACAGAGATGTGGTTCAATTTGTGCAGCAGTGTGATGTCTGTCAACGGTCTAGATAGCGCTTGCAGCGACACTTCTTTCCCCTTCAACCTATCTTACCTTTGGAACCCTTTTAGAAGTGGGGTCTAGATTTTATTGGCCCAATAACACCACCATTGACCCTCACCAATAATTGATACATATTGACTTGTACAGATCATGCCACTAGGTGGGCGAAAGCTTGGGCTTTACGTTCTACCATAGCTGTTTCGGTGGCCAAATGTTTGATGAAGGATGTCTTCCCTCGATATGGCTTACCTCTGGAAATCGTGATAGATCAAGGGACACATTTTGCAAACACCTTAATGCATGTATTGACTCAGACTTTTCAGATTATGCATAAATTTAGCTCACCGTACTATCCACGTGCTAATGGTCTGGTTGAAAGTACCAATAAGACTCTGTTGAATATGCTTCGCAAATTGATCTTGGTATGTGTGGAACGATGGGACTAGCTCTTACCTGCAGTTTTATGGGCTTACCAGACCACGTACAAAGTGGCTACCGGAATGACTCCGTTTAAAATTCTATAATGCTAAAGCTAATCGCTCTGCCGAAAAATTTAGGTTACGATGGTTCTGTCCATACCGAATTGCTGAATAAGTGGGACCAACAACTTTTCAGTTGGCGACCTTAACAGGTGTTCTCCTACCAAAAGTGATTAATGGTTCTAAGCTCTGCCCATATCACCAATTATCTGATAACCTATGAAGTGTATGCAGTTTTTTCCCCTCTTTTTTGTGTGTCACTTGTTTTTCTTTTTACCCCCCCGTATTTCGGTTGACCACTAATCGTAATCTTTCTGTTTTGGTATCTAACTATGATTAATCACTGCCCTGTGTTACTGTTTCTTTTCATGGATGCATGCCATAATTATGAAGGATATCTCTCCAATACGGTGCTATGATTAGGTTTTTGCCGCCTACTGTTTCCCGTGCTCTTACTTAATCTTGGTTTTTCTATTGATAATCGCTATTGTGTTTGCGTGATTGTGCGCTCTTTGTATTATGTGATTTTGTGTTTACTTTGCGTGCCATGGAAGCTCTCGCGAATGTCGCTACCTTCCATGCCAGTCTCACTCCAGGGGTGAGTGCGTACTTGCGCGCTCGGGGATTGTTGGCCTTCGCTGAATTGCCCTGGCATTCAGTGGAATGTCATCCATTCCACGCGCAGATTATTTCTGCTATTGCCGCCAAACCTGCTACAGAGCAGTGTTGGCCAATTACCTGTTTAAACCCTTGTGTAGTCATTACTTTAGCCACGTTCGCTAAAGGTTTTTGACTCCCTCGGGAAGGATTGGAGAATGGTCCACTTCTTTCCGTGGCCACCATGAAAGAATTGTTCCCCCGGCACTCATCTAATGAGTATGCCATTCTTTGCAGACCCAAACCAGAGCGCACTGCTCTACAATTCTTGGTCGCCACACTCAATCTACAGAAACGCACATATGGCATTTCACGCCCTTTTTATTCCATGATAGATACCGCTTCCCGTGAGCCTGTAAATTTCACATCCTTCTTTTTCCGGCGCATTCACCTTGAATGTGTAGCGGTTATGAAACAAATCGCTAAGAGTGACCTCCCTCATTCCTGTTTACCCCATATCCTCCCTTTCCTCTTTCCGGTGATCCAAGCCATGCAACCTCCTCCCACCGCTCCCTTCTTGTTACATGAAGAGTCTACCCAAATGCTTGAGGACAAGGATGACGATGATAAAGATCTGCTTCAATTGTTTCGATGCAAAAGAAGATGTGTTAGTCCATCAGAAAGTCAGGTGCAGGACACTGTTGCAGGTCACGACGTTGAAGTTTTCCATGACACTGCTACTCCTCTTCATGTAGAATCATCCGTTCCCTCTTCTCCACTCGAGCAGCAGGAACAAGGTGCATGCATGGAAGACTCGGATGAAGTCTCGTCTCGAGAGGAATCTCATCAACAAGATGAGGAAACTATGCAAGAGATTGTAGCCGAAATCATCCAGGAAGTAATTGCTAATGCTGAGGCCGTGATCGAAAGGCCTGAGATGACAAGTCAGAATGTGACCGGAATAGTCCTGGTGCAGAATACCCTTATCCCCTTCCTGTGCCAATTAACCCTGCTGAGCCTATTGCAGTACGTCCTAGTGCAATCTCCAATGTAATTCGCAAAGCACCCACTCCTCCATCCTCTTCTCCCAATTACTCTCCACCACCCTCCCCTCATCTGTTTTCCGCCTCTTCATCACAACCCCCTCCTTCCCTTCCTCCTCTTCCAGTATTGTTCACCGAATTGGAATCTATGGATCGCCTCCTGATCCAGTTTTCTCAGCAATTACCTCTTCAAATGAAGCTGGCAACTAAGCATCCGAAAGGAATTGCAAGGCAAATTCAATTTGCTAGAAGCGGATATTTCCCCATTACAAGAAGAAGCCAATGCAGTCAAAGCAGAGAACCATGCTCTGCAGGTTCAGCTTCAATAAAGCCAAGCACAGATAGCAGAGCAGAACAACCTGATTGCCCAACGAGATGCCGCTCTTAATGTGTTGAATGAAAAGAATGTTCTTTTAGACGCTCGCGATGCAGAAATCAAGCAGTTAAAACAATTGGTGTAGGACAAAGACGATGCTTGAATTGCTCTGGGTAATTTACTGGAAGAAACGCGTGAAGATCTTGCATTAGTTACACAAAAAGGACAAGAAATGGCTGACTTGGCCATGCAGAACACTGAAGAGCTCAAGATCGTGGCTGCCGAACTCTTTTAGAAGAGTCGTGAATTGGAAGCACAGATGGGCCGGATGATTCAGATAAAGAAGGAGATGGAAGGCATTATGAAAGAAAGGGATGCATATTATAAGACCATCCAATATCAAGCTCAGGAACTAGAACGCAGAGAAAAACAGCTAGGTGTTCAAGTGGATAGATTGTCCAGAATTGATGCCCAAATTGCTGACATGAGGCTGAGCAGAGATGTTGCGTTAGCCAACGAATTCTATTTACAAGAAGCATTTTTGCAGACATAGAGAGATTTATTGATGAGTCAAGTTATTGCGGCTAGTTCGGTGAGAACAGACGCACAACTGGTTGAGCCAAAAACTTTGATGATTATGCTGGATTCTTTAAAGCAAAAAATCACCAGAACCTTTAAACTAGCCAGAACCCTGTACATACAAGGCATAGTTGATGAGCCTTCATTCTATTTTTCTTTGCGGGTTTGAGTCCATCGTGCGTGCCAGTGTTAGGTCGCCCGAATGGATTGTATTTTTATTTGTCATATATCGCACGCACCGAAAAGGCGTAGCGAATAGTTGTAACTTTTTATCCATTAATGAAAGGGCATTACGGTGTTCTTCGGCGAGAGACGAGATCGCCAAACTGTCTGTCTGGGCGACCTGCTGAGACGCTGTGTTGCAGATTTGCAGATATCTTGAGTATTGTGTTAGTCAGCCACCGGATTGGGATAGATGTAACGGAAATCTTGGCAGAACACGTGCGAAGGGTGGTTACGCACATATTTGTACTTTCTATATAAAGCAATGAAAAGAATGCACGAGAGAGCGGTTTTTTAGGCCATTTCGGGGTATCACCAGACTGTTCGTCTGGGTGAATGTCTGAGTGTTGATGTAGTGTTTGTTTTTGCATAATCTCTGTGTTCTAAGTTCTTGTTCGTATCTGGCTTTGTCTACCGATAACTATACTATCAGTCTGAATGTTACTGTGTAATGATTGGAGTAACTCAGAATATCTTGGCAATCTCCTGCGTAGATTGATGGTACTGTGTGTATCTGTGTTTGTTACCTAGTGAACTCCATTGAGGTTGCGAGTTACATTACTATTGTCTGAGTAAGCTCTTTATGCATTTCTATTGGATTATGCTCGCGCACTGTGTATTACGACTTCTTGGAAGTTTTTTGTCAAGAATTGGTGAAATCCGAGCAACTGTGTTAGCGTTGTGATATTCGGATCTGTACTGTGTTGTTGTAGTGTTGGGATCTGTCTATCTGCGGCAAAGTCAAGTGCAGTAAGGATCTGCTAAGTTGAGTACTGAGCCTCCAATACTGTGTGTTGAACTCTCAAGTTCTCTGTGTTATGGTGTTGTTTGATCAATGAGACTTGTTCTGTGAAGTTGATCGAATACTCTTGTTTCTGGCATTTCCAGTAAGTTTATGTGTAGATGCAATATGGCATCTTAGTGCATTTGGTACATTTGGTTGAGCTAAGACTGTGACGGTAAATTCTAAGTACGGCAACCTGATAGAGCTCTCAGCATTAGTATAGTGCTGGGTGTAAACACTACTTTTGGGAACTAAGTACAGGGTCTCTGTCTAACAGAACCCTACCACTCCCAAGAACCCACGATTCATTTGACACGTGCTGACAGTTAGAACAACGCATTAATTCAATAATGGCCTTAATAGTGGCCGTTTTGTCCCGTAGTCTAACACGTGGCGCTGTCTGTGGGAAGGTGGTATCAAGATTGCCATTTACCTGACGAAAGTGTTATCTGTGGGAAAGTGGCATCAAGATCGTCATTCGTCTGTCAGGATCGAACATCAAGATTACCGTTCATTTGTCGAAAGTAGCAACAGAATCAGATTGTTGCAAACTTGTTGTGGAAACATGATTATAAAATTTTAATCGATAGTGATACTACGCGATTAGTACAAAAAATGATACATGCCAGTTACTCGATCCGGTGAAGCGTATCCCAAGAACCGTCAATCTGGAGTACTTAATTTACTAAAGATAACTCCGGGAGGTAGAAGTACAACTAGGTCTAACCCAGTTGTCCAGAAAGTCAAGAACGTTAGAAGTGATTCTGATCATATTCCGGTGAAACGTGTTACGCCTCTGGTACATTCCGGTACTATTTCGGCATAGTCAGTCGAAGATATAGTAACTCCAGACTCTACCAGAACGCAGCCTGAAGTTAGTTTAACAATCTTGCATAAAGATTCAAATTTGTTTACGACTAGAAACACCTTAGACAAAGAAATTGGCGAAGGCAAAAAAACACCTTATTTTGGCAAAATTTCGGCACATTCTAGTGATATTTCGGTAACAAAATCACAGTTTTTCGGTGACGGTTTACCATTTTTTGCTGAATCTTCAGCCCAGTCACCGCTTTTTGGAGTAAGTTCCCCTATACTCGACATCAAGAAGGAAGGAAATTTGTTCGAAACCGAGATTCGAAACATACTGGACAAGATTATCGAACCAGAAAGCGCACAAGCCAGCGATACAGACTCCAATAATTCGGATATTCAGCCTCTGGATACAGTAGAAACTCATTATACAATCATCAGCATGATGAACGGGCAACAACAACAACAACAGTAGGAACAACAACAGCTATGTCCACCCAGGCCGCCTCCAACAGGAGTAACGTACACTAAATTTGGTGGATTCCCAGGTGATGATCCAGATGCTCATGTACGCATATTTGAGATAAGTTACACAGTACTCAACCATCCACCAGATCCGACGTATAAAGCTATTGTCTTTCAGTCTACATTGGTCAATGAAGCAGCTACATGGCTTATAGAGTATGATATTAATCACTTCGGCACTTATGAAGCAGTAAGAGATGCCTTTTTGCAGAGATTCAGGCTAAAGAAGAATCCAGCCGAAATTTTTGACTATCTGCAAAACAACAGACAGAAGGTAAATCAAATAGTACAGGAATACGCCACACTATTCAGGACTCATTTAAGGCAGTTACCACCAGCACATGCCAACTTACCGGATGACGTTATTACTCAATGGTTTATCAATGGATTGATCCCTCAACTGAAACAGATTATGATCATACATTGTGTAGGAGCTATGACGCTCGACGCAGTGATTGCCATGGCTCTGCAGCTGGAAAACAAGGTTGGAGGATTTATAGAGGATTTAGAGTGGTAAAAAACAAATAGAAATGTTGCGGAAGATATGACCAGACAAGTATACTGCATCACATGCAAGAATTCAGGCCATACTAGTGCCACTTGTGCACTTAATCAGTTATTCTGTGCTATCTGCAACACTGCCAGACACACCACCGAAAACTGCGCATACAACGCCAAAGTGCAGGGAACTGCAACTGTCAATGCTATTATACAGGAACCAGGACAACCAGCCAATCATTATGTACCTCCGCAAATGAGGAACAATCAGCAACAAGGATATCAAAATTACAGAGGACAGAGAAACAACAACTACAACGCAAACCGCTGGCAGGCCGGACCAGCACCGGAAAATCCCAATCTGCCACCACCGCGCTGTCATTTCTGTGGTGAGTTTGGTCACATTAGAAGATTCTGTAAGGATGCAGCTGAATATGATCAGAGGAAGAAGGAACGTCAAAATCCAATGGCTAATATGGTACAAATCACACCAGTGGAAACACACGCTGCAGTAATTCAGACCCGCTCCGGTAAACAACTGCAGCCTGCAGCATAATTATTTGAACCAGGTATACGCGAACAACAAAGGATGTACAACAAGGCTAGTCAATGGACCACCACAGAACCTCCAATCTTGCCAAATCCTATTCCGGTAACCCAGACCCCGTTAACCAAAGAAGGAACACAACAACATGATTCCAATTCAGCAGCAGGCACATCATCAGCAGCAGGTACATCATCAGCAGTAGGCACATCACGAGCAGTAGACACATCATCTTCAGCAGGCGCATCAACTTCAAAACCGGTGGAACATGCAACCCAATCACAAGAGGTCTGGGAAATTTTATCTAAAGCATCCATCACTCTGCCTTTGGGCCAACTACTTGCATTAGTACCGGGAGTTCAGCAACAATTCCAACAGCAGTTCAGCCCTGTGCCTTCTTGTATCCCAGCAACGGCAACAGTGCAACCGGAACCCGATTCTATGGTCGATCATTCAGTTCCTTTAATTACGGTATGGTATAAGAATCATAAAATCACACAGGTACTAATTGATGGAGGATCTGGAGTCAACATTGCTATTGCTGCACTATGTAAAAGGTTAGGGTGGATCGAAATCGAACCAGTTCAGTTTTTTGTCTGAATGGCCAACCAGTCAAGAGTCCATCCCATAGGACTTGTACGAAATGTACCAATCACTTTACAAGTTACAACATTTAAAATGACCTTTGTCATACTAGATTTACCAGAATCCACTCTTGATTACAACCTCCTTTTTGGCCGACCTTGGCTGAGGCACGCTAAGGTGATACATGATCGGTCTGCACAAGAGCTCACTTTCAAGGATAAAAATCGTAAATACATTGTAAAATTAGATGCTATACAACCTTGCGAGTTGCATGCTAGACCGTATTTGGCAGAACCAGTCCATATGCTAGATGGATTGTCAGACGATGAAGAGGAAGAGTTTCTGAAAAATAACATTGATTTAATCTCCCTAGGAACTGTTGATCTACAATCTGTTGTAGATAACTGGAACCCTTCAGTTTGCACGGTGATGACTATAACATAAAAAATACAGAAGAAGATAAAAAGAAAGATACTGCTGATATAGATAACGCTCAACTTCAACAACTTTTTAAGCCAGCTGATGATACAGAGAAGCCTCGACAAATTTATGTTCCAGAAGATCAGTTAATCACTTATAATTTAGGCGATGAAGATCATCCGCGTCCTGTGAAGATAAAGCAAAACTTACCGGAAACATTTCAAGCAGGCTTAATCCAGCTACTCTGAGAATTCTCCGACGTCTTTGCATGGGATTACAAAGATATGAAAGGATTGGACCCGCGCATCTATCAGCACAGAGTCGTGCTAAAGCCAGAAGCAAGACCAATCAAGCAACCCAGTTACCGGATGAATCCAAACTATGCATCACAGGTAAAGGCAGAACTTGATAGGCTACTTAAAGTTGGATTCATTGTACCAGTAGAGCACGCTGAATGGATCTCTCCAATTGTTATTGTCCCTAAGAAGAATAACCAATTACGAATATGTGTAGATTACCGAAAACTGAACGCAGCTACAGTGCCTGATCCTTTTCTGATCCCTTTTCTTGACACAATGCTTGATAGAGTAGCAGGACATGAAATGTATTCATTTTTAGATGGGTATAGTGGATATAATCAAGCTAGAATGGCTGAACAGGATATACCGAAGACAGCCTTCATTACCAACTGAGGTGTATTTGCTTGTACTGTTATGTGGTTTGGATTAAGGAATGCCCCAAGTACATTCCAAAGGTGTATGCAGGAAATATTTTCTCCTTACCTTACCTCTTTTATGCAAGTATATCTTGATGATTTTTCAATTTTCGATAAAATGATAGCACACTTGTTCCATTTACAGTGCTGCTTTTAGAAATGCAGAGAATACAGACTCTGTTTTAACCCAAACAAATCTGTGTTTGCGGTTTCATGTGGCAAGCTACTTGGTCACATTGTATCTGCACAAGGCATACACGTGGATCCAGATAAAATTTCAGCTGTGTTAGAAGCTCCGGTGCCCACTACACCGAAAGAAGTAATGCGCTTTATGGGCCAAGTAAGATGGCATGGACGACACTTACGGTGGCTTGCTCATTTGGCAATACCACTGAACAAGCTAATCACCAAGACTCCTCGACAATTTGAGTGGACCCAGGAATGCCAGATAGCATTTGATCGTTTAAAGAGTTTATTAACACAAGTTCCCATCTTACAGCCTCCGAACTGGGATCGCCCATTTCATGTATTTGTTGATGCTTCAGATATAGCAATAGGAAGCGTTTTGATGCAACAAATTGATAAGTGGTTCAGACCAGTGTACTATGCAAGTCGCAGATTAGCCCCTGCTGAAAAGAATTACTCTATAACAGAAAGAGAATGTCTAGGGCTAGTATATTCTGTCAAGAAATTTAGACATTATTTGCTGGGCCGTAAATTTACTTTTCATGTAGATCATGCTGCACTTGTCGATCTAGTTCGGCAACAACATCTAGGTGGACAATTAGCACGATGGGTTCTACTTTTACAGGAATTTGACTATTAAGTCATTCATCGGCTAGGCAATTCACATGCCTTAGCAGATTTCCTCTCCCGCTTAGATTTCGGTGAAGCTCTGGTAGGTATAGATGACACAACTCCGGTGATTTATGTCTCTGAACCAACGAATGATGAAATTACAGACCCACCTATACCATCTACATATTATGATCAGATCCTGACCTTTCTCACTGATGGCTGCCTTCCATCTCAGACTTCTACGACAGTATGCAAGAAAATTGCAGTCTTTAGCCGCCGATTTTGGTTAATTGCTAGAGAATTATACTATGTGGATCATACTGGAATTTTACTTCAATGTATTCCACCACATGAAATTAACTCAGTTATTACTTTGGCTCACTCGATTCCTTCCGGTGGCCATTTTGCTGCAAACTTAACACACCGGAAAATTCTGCAAAGTGGTCTCTGGTGGCCTACTATGTACAGAGATGTGTCATAGTTTGTCAAACAATGTGATAACTGTCAGAGATCGGGACAGCCCCTGCAACATCATCTTTTCCCTCTGCAACCCATCTTACCATTAGAACCTTTCCAGAAGTGGGGTCTAGATTTTATCGGTCCGATTACACCTCCAGCAGTCTTCAGTAACAATCGTTACATACTGACCTGTACAGACTATGCAACCAGATGGGCAGAAGCCTGGGCTTTACGATCTGCTACAGCTATTGCGGTAGCAAAGTGTCTGCTAACCGATGTCTTTCCACGTTTTGGTTTACCACTGGAACTTGTTTCAGATCAAGGCACTCAGTTTGTAAACAATTTAATGAAGGCACTTACACAGTCGTTCCAGGTCACGCATAAGTTTAGTTATCTTTATTATCCTCGTGCTAATGGTTTGGCCGAAAGTACAAACAAAACTTTGCTGAATATGCTTCGGAAATTGATTATGGAAGCACCGGAAAGATGGGATCAACTGTTGCTTGCAGTATTATGGGCATACCGAACTACATACAAGGTAACAACAGGATTAACACCTTTCAAACTAGCTTATGGATTAGAAGCAATAGCACCAATGGAGATAGTTATACCAAGTTTACGAGTAGCAATCACTCAGAAACTGCTACTGGAAGACTCACTGTCATTTCGGTTGGATACACTCAGAGAGTTAGATGAGCAACGATGGCACAACTTTTTAACTATGTAGGAAGTACAACTAAGACAGGCTTGGATGCATGGTCGACACTTGAAAACTCCAATTTTTACGGTGGGACAACTTGTCCTTTTTTATAATGCAAAGTCGAATCGATCTGCTGGTAAATTCAAATTACGATGGTATGGCCCTTACCGAATCACCAACACACTCGCCAATGCGCAAACCTGGGCTATCACTTCCTTACCCTCCCGAACCGTAATCACCCTCTAAACTTTCGCTGAGTCGTATCGACTCCCTTCGCAAGGCCGAGAGAATGGCCCGAATTTGCCATTAGCCACCATGAACAATTTATTCCCTAGATACTCATCCAACGAATACGCAATCCTATGTCGACCAGAACCAGAGAGATCCACCCTTCAATTCCTAGTAGCCATCCTCAACCTCCAAAAGCGGACTTACGGCATTTCCCGTCCATTCTACTCCGCCATAGACCTAGCAACCCGAGAACCAATAAACTTCGCGTCTTATTTCTTCCATAGAATCCACAAAGAATGTGTCGCCATCATGAAACAGGTAAACAAGGGAGGTACGCTGAGATCCAGACTACCACACATCGTTTCATTCCTCTTTATGGCCATACTCGCAGCGCAACCACCACCCAGGGGACCAGTTCTGTGACACAAAGAGTCAGTGCAGCTGTGGGACGACGAAGAAGAAGACAAAGAGGAATTAAACCAATTATTCCGAAGAAAAAGAATAAGGATTAGCTCTTCTGAAAGCGAAGCACAACAATCTGCCGGAGAGAACAATGAGGGCAACAAAGAAGAGGATAAGCAAGAAGAAGAGACATTCCACGACACCACAACATCCATACAAAACGAATCATCTGCACAATCGTCCCAAGAACAACAGGAAAAACATACAGAAGACGACACATCATCGACCAAAGAAGAATCATGGCAGGAGTCTCACGAAGAACAATAGATAGATGAAGAACAAGCTGCTCAGGAAGCACTAGACAGACTGCTAAAGGCAGTAGAATCCACAATCGCAGAGCAGGAACAACAAGACGCAAATCAGGTAACAAATCAAACCACCCTTCCCACTCCCCCACCGGAACCTCCCATCTTCCCCATCCAGCCCATTCACCCTGCCGAAACCGCCGAATCCTCATCCTCCTCCCTCAAATACTCTTCACCAAACTCCCAACAGATCCTCAACGCATCCTCTTCCCAACCACAACCCCAGCTACCCCTCCCCGCCATCCCAATACTGTCCGAACTGGCCAATATGGGTCAAGTTCTTATTAATTTATCAGAGCAACTGCCCATCCACATGAAGGCAGCCACAGACAGTATCCGCAACGAGCTACAACATAAAGTTGATATGCTAGAAGCTGACATCAGCCCCCTATAGGAAGAAGTGTTAATCACTAAGGCTGTGTGTATCTGTGTGTATCTGTGTGTATCTATGTTTGTTACCTAGTGAACTCCATTGAGGTTGCGAGTTACATTACTATTGTCTGAGTAAGTTGTTTATGCATTTCTGTTGGATTGTGCTCGCGCACTGTGTATTATGACTTCTTGGAAGTTCTTTGTCAAGAATTGGTGAAATCCGAGCAACTCTGTTAGCGTTCTGATATTTGGATCTGTACTGTGTTGTTGTAGTGTTGGGATCTGTCTGTCTACGGCAAAGTCAAGTGCAGTAAGGATCTGCTAAGTTGAGTACTGAGCCTCCAGTACTGTGTGTTGAACTCTCAAGTTCTCTGTGTTACGGTGTTGTTTGATCAATGAGACCTGTTATGTGAAGTTGATCGAATACTCTTGTTTCTGGCATTTCCAGTAAGTTTATGTGTAGATGCAATATGGCATCTTAGTGCATTTGGTACGTTTGGTTGAGCTAAGACTGTGATGGTAAATTCTAAGTACGGCAACCCGATAGAGCTCTCAACATTAGTACAGTGCTGGGTCTAACAGACCCCTACCACTCCCAAGAACCCACGATTCATTTGACACGTGTTGACAGTTAGAACAACGCATTAATTCAATACTGGCCTTAATAGTGGCCGTTTTGTCCCGTAGTCTAACAATTGTTATTCTGTTCTTGTTGAATTGCAGTGATTCATTATGAACACAGTAACATCGTCTTAACATTAATAAGTTTGTGCGACGTTGTGATTGTTAATTCGCGCGCTAATGTACTGTGTAGCGATAAGTTGTTGCCTTGAAGGATAGTTACTGCTTAGTTGAATGTTAATTTGGGAAAATTAAATAAAGGGCCTCTACACTGCTAGACCACTATCCATCCCCAAGAACCCGAAATGAGATTAAAAGCGACTTGTCAGAAGTGCTTTTAACAAATCACAAATCAAGATATACATGGATGAGGCAGAGAAGTTAAGGAATAGAAACAAGGAGCTGATGGTAGCTCTTCCAAGTAATCAATCTATAGAGGCTCAGGAAGTGCCAGAAAAAGACCTAAAGGCAATGGAGGAAAAGATAGCCAGGTATGAAGATCAGCTCAAGCAGGAGCAGGCAATCATTGTCGAATGGGAGAAAAGATACATGGATGATACTGTAGCACTAAGGATGAAATGAAAGACAGCTGAAAATCAGTATATAGCACAATGCAAAGAAGACAGTGATCAACTTGAAGTCATCGGACAAGAGCTCATAAAAAACAAAGACACAATTATTAAGTCTACTGAAGAAATCAATAGCAAAGATGACATGATCAAGCAATTACAAGAACAGCTAGCACAGAAGACAACAGAGGGCACACCAGTAGTTCCAAACTCCACGGCGGCTACTAAGAAAATTGAGGTACATCCTCTCTCCCCCCCTTACATCATTCACCGATAAGGAGGAAACGGAGATCCAATCTGAAGATAATCATCGGGATATTGCAGAAATGAGCCAACATGAGAGGGCACTACTAGTGTCCCAGCTTACTCCAAAATTTGAAGATCAAATAATAAAGGTCATGAAGGAAGCTCAGATTGAAAGCAAAAATTTGGAATAGATATTGAAGCCATTTAATGTACCATATGGACTCCTTAAAGAGCAAACACGGCAATATATAAAGACTACAACAAATAAAGAGCCTGACAACAACCTCCACTTCAGCAATAATACATTCAACTATACTCAAGAGGAATTTGAAAGAGCTGACCCTATATGGAGGCAAAAACTTTTGGAAAAAAACCTTACACTGCGAGTACAATGGGAAGCATCGCCATATGCCCTTCAGGTAAACCCATCCTTTTGCCTAGTACCACGCAGACGATCCCGATTGCATTTTTGGGATGGACAGCGCCAGGGTATCATAAATAATCAATGGCTCAATTATCCACTATTACCAAGTCCACTGCATAATTACCTACCAACGGAAGAATACATGGTGAAAACCATGGAATTTTGGATTGCTCGATATGTCACTGGACCGGATTTGGCAGTCAAAATGACTAATAAGATTTTCAGCATGCTACTTACAGTTATTAAAGTCTTCCAACATGCCAAATATACCTTTTTGAACTTCATCGGCATTACACAGGGATCC
Organism: Ceratopteris richardii; assembly: GCA_020310875.1. Taxonomy (NCBI): domain Eukaryota; kingdom Viridiplantae; phylum Streptophyta; class Polypodiopsida; order Polypodiales; family Pteridaceae; genus Ceratopteris; species Ceratopteris richardii. The sequence continues at coordinate 138,177,886 of CM035437.1, forward strand.
GAAGCACTTGTTTTTTATCTTTCAACTATCCCGAGCCGATTAACAATTATGGCATACTATTCATGACTTATGTTCTTGCCAAGCACGTATATGCAGACTTTTGAAGAAGCATTTTTTTACTGGTTTCTTTGAAATTGATTTAGAAATTTTTGTAAAAATGACTTCAAATCTTAATGCAAGGCTGGTGGCTTATGAAACAAGCTTCTTTGCGGATCACCGGCAAGCACCAGAGGATGGAGTGAAGTCAAGCCAGTGGAAAGAGTTCATGATATGTCACGCCAATGTGCTTAATCAATGAGAGCAAGCTGCAATACAAACGTACTCACGTCGCCACAAGAAGCCTATCAGGGACGACATAGTTCAGGAGGAGAGACATATGGAAGGGGAATCAAGCAAAAAGAGAAGAAGAAGAAAATGAAAGAATAAAGTTGCTCAATGAGGAAGGAAAATCATAAAGAGAAAGAACGACTCTCTGCCCAAAGCCCCGTAGGGGCACGCATCAGTCAACAACACCAAAGGCCCAGGTCATGAGGAGTGGAATTAAAGAAAGATAACAACCAGGACATTTCATGGGAGGTTGCACACAACTTCCTCATCCACTAGGAGCTAGCGGTGAAGCGAAACAAGTTGAGGAGAGAGACAGAACACATAGGACACTTCATCGGATAAGATAACCAATTGTCTGAAGGTCCTAGGTATCTCCTCGTCCACTGGATGCATGCGGTGGCAAAAGGCAAACAGGCTCAGTGCAACACAATAAGGGAAAGCACGAAGGAGGGAAGGATGGACCAGGGCCAGGAAGTATCCATGAAGAAGTGCAAGAAGATATTTGGCAGGTAATAATCCTTCCACTGATGGCGTGCATGGCTGCTCGACTTAATACAGCAACCTATATTTGTGATGTACGGAATACCAAGGGGAAAACAGAAGCAAAGGACATACCTCGGATAAAATAACAAATTGCCTGACAGTCTTTGTCGCTTCTTTGACCATTGGGTGCGTGTATTCAAAAAGTTTAGACGAGCAGCAAACGCGAGACAAAAGCATTTCAAGGGATGAAAGAGACAAAGAAGGGGAGTGTGTTGCAGAGCAAAGAGTCACAAAAGAAGAGCCCCAAAATTTTCAAATTAATGGGCATATTTTTCTTCTTCAAAGTCTTAAGAAATTCCCTCAAGACATATGGAAGGGGAATCAAACAAAAAGAGAAGAAGAAGAAAATGAAAGAATAAAGTTGCTCAATGAGGAAGGAAAATCATAAAGAGAAAGAACGACTCTCTGCCCAAAGCCCCGTAGGGGCACGCATCAGTCAACAACACCAAAGGCCCAGGTCATGAGGAGTGGAATTAAAGAAAGATAACAACCAGGACATTTCATGGGAGGTTGCACACAACTTCCTCATCCACTAGGAGCTAGCGGTGAAGCAAAACAAGTTGAGGAGAGAGACAGAACACATAGGACACTTCATCGGATAAGATAACCAATTGTCTGAAGGTCCTAGGTATCTCCTCGTCCCCTGGATGCATGCGGTGGCAAAAGGCAAACAGGCTCAGTGCAACACAATAAGGGAAAGCACGAAGGAGGGAAGGATGGACCAGGGCCAGGAAGTATCCATGAAGAAGTGCAAGAAGATATTTGGCAGGTAATAATCCTTCCACTGATGGCGTGCATGGCTGCTCGACTTAATATAGCAACCTATATTTGTGATGTACGGAATACCAAGGGGAAAACTGTAGCTCAAGCGTAAGCACCACCTCCTTTACTTGTCAATCCGCGGAGACGTGAGGACCGGTATGAAGACCATGAGCAAGTGAAGGCACAAGTGCGTGAGTGAAAGCACACAAACATGCACACACATACACACACACGCGCACACGGTAAGATCAAAGAGAGGAACAATGGAAGGATTTTGATTACTAAAGAAATCTATTACAAAACTGAAATCTACAAGAAGCCAACCCAAAAATGAGCTCTCTAGCTCTTTTTATAGGTTTTTAACTAGTTTTGGCCCTGTCCAGACCTAGTGTCCGGCCTAGTTAAAAATTAGGTTCCAGGGCTTATTTGAGGGCTCAAACGGAGTCTAAAAATTATGAAAATTGGTACGATGGTACTTCTAATGCTCCTCAAGCTCGAGGACTCCTCGGCTTGCACAAAATGGAGCTACCAAAATAGAAAATGGTATTTACAATGATTTTAGTGATGGAAATCACTATTTTTGTAGGGGATTCTTATGAAAAGTTGACAGTTACTTCATGGAGCTCCCTACGTGCTCCTTCTTCTTGTGTGTTTCCACCTTTCTGATGTGCTTCCATGCTTGTGCTTGACTTTGAGTTCCAACACTCCCCCCCCTCTCGAGTCTGTCGTCCCTGACAGACCCTTGTTGTAGTGGTTGTTCCATGTAGTGCTTTGAGAGGTAGTATCCATTCTGTATGAACGAGAGCCGTCTATCTTCCAAATTTGGTAGTGTTGGTTGTCAGGTTCTTCATGTGTCACTGCAAGCCTTTACAAGTCGTAGTCCCTTGGTATGTGCTTCTTTTATGAATTGCAGCATGAATGCGTCGTTGTGAGCTCTCAAAAATCGCGAGTTGCTCAAAAGAGGTTGTCAAGATCGAGTTAGAGCAACTACTAGCTTCGAATTGCTTCCTAGGTATGGATGTTGCCCCCAGGATGTCCTCTAGCGCTTTCGAAAAATGATGTTCCGAGTAGTCATGCCAAGTACTCATAACCCATAGTGAATAATGGGTAAGTGTGTCAGTGCATGGGATGAAAAAATTATGTGCCTTGTGCACGGCCTTGTAATGTAGCCCTATGCATGCTTACTTGGAAAATGCATTGGAAAAAGAATGGTGCAAAAATTGAGGCTCTTGAGCTAAGTGCTCAAGGGTATGCTGATGAAGAGGTTTCCTACTCTATCATGGTTATAATGTGGCCCAAGTAGGAGATTCTTACCATAGTGAGAGGTCAATCGATGCGGATCTCTTTGTGTTGTACACCTGTCATTGTGATGGACCATTGGTTGGTCTATCATTGTCGATGAATGCCCTGGTTGATGGTCCACTTAAGCATGACTCATTCATGTTCCCTAAGTCAAACCTAAGAACAAGCTCTCTCTCGCTTTTCTTCTCTCTCTTTTTTTTTTTTTTTTTTTTTGTGGGAAAAATTATCACAAAACAAGAACACAAAAGTTAGTATCAGTAGAAAAAATTTGACATATGTCAATGTGCTCTTGTGCTTGGGATTCTCAAGTGTGTCTATGCACGACCGTGTAATGTGGCCCTATAATGATGCATACTTGGGAAATGCATGACCTGAATGGTGCATAAGACAGGGTTGTGCAAAGAGCACATGGTTGTCGCTCGTCGAGGTTTTCAATGTTATTTGCAGATATTGATGCCATCTTTGTTGGAGGTATCCATTGTATCTCGAGAGGACAACTGATCATTCCTCCTTATAGGGATCCATTTGAGAACGGTCTGCGATTGGGTAGAGATCACCTTTGGCCACTTCATGTTTGAATGATTTCCTAAGGGTTTGATCCATTGTGGCTGGATCTTTATTTTGGTGGATGCTATCGGTGCTTTCGTCTTCCAAACCCATATCCTTGCAGAAGAGGTTCTTTGATCTTTATTGGAGCTCTGTGCTTGATTCAGTTCTTTACCTCGCCTTGGTGTCTTTGTTGTGCAGGTTGTTGCCTTGAAGTCCCCCCTTGGATTTTGTCTGAGCTTAGGCTTGATTGCTTGGGGTCCTTGGATTGGAAGTGGTCTTTCTTGAGGATAAGTCATGGTAGGCCTAGACCATAGATTTTGAAGTCTAGTGTGAGGGGACTGATTTTGTGCCAGGGCTTTCTTTGGTACCCATATCATAGTGCGATTTGGTTGGGCTCTAAGTAATTTCTTGGCCACCCAAATTTGCTTGACATAACCAAGAAAATGTGATTTCTGTTTCTTGATGTAAGGGACTTTTGGGCCTTCTATGTGAGTTTTTTGAGAAAACTCATCTTTACATAGGGAATGCAACAAGGGTTGATCTTCTATACCTACATCAGACTTATGCAAGGGATCAATGGGTTGTGTGGTTTGAGGTTGATCTAGAGATTCATCGAGACATTTATCCTTATTACACATAGAATCCCTAGGTGTACAAATGGGTGATAGATTGTCCTGATTCACCCTAGAGTCGACATCATTTTCCAGATCAGTGATATAAGGCATTGGTTGATCATCTCCTTCTTGATCATATGAGTGTAGATCATCCCTGCTTATGGTTTCATGAGGGAAATCCAAATTTACAGGAAGAGAGGGTCCTTCCACATCCCCCAAACACTTGGAGTCCTCCATTTCTCCATTCTCTAAGGTTTCCTGTGATTTACTCAAAGAAGGATTAGATTCAAAAACATGAGTAGAAAGAAAAATTTTTTCATGAAAAGCACACTCTTTGGAAAGATGATTTTGCCCCCAATTATCATAAGGCAGATAGTCATTAGGATTTTCCATTGACAAATATGTAGAAGCACGGGTAATAGGTGGAGAAGACACCTCAAATTCTTGATGATTTTGTGTAATGAACCTTTGGGTGCCAATGATCAAGTCTTCATCTATGCAATCCATGACAAAGAATGTTTCCGAAAATTGCATATCATCCACCATAACAGGCAACACAACTTTACCCATGCATTCATAATGTTCCCCATCCATGAGGATAGAAGGATGAGTTGTTGGTTGAATGTTCTCAAAGATAAAGGTCAATAGCTCAATATGAATTAAATTCCACTCACAATTAGGATTGATATAAACACCCAACTTTCTAAGGTCATATCCTATTCTGATATGCACAAAAGTATTATCATATTCTCTTGTTGCAAATAAGGATCCAACCCCCTTAGACATTTCCCCCGTGTCCTTGACTCCTTGCAATTTTTCTCTAAATGTTTCACCTTGATGTGATATTATCTCATGTATTTCATGTTTATCGCCCTCCGTTTTTTCGATCTTAGCCCCTTTTCTTCTATCTTTTGCTTTTTTCTTTCCCATGACACAATTTTCTCCCCCTTTGTATTGCTCAAAAATCCTTGGGAGCCCCCCTGGTTTCCTAGTCCCACTTGAGGGTCAACTTCAAATTATCCTATCTCAAAATCAACGCGTTATTCTTGAAAAAAACAGTTGAGGTCGTGTGGGATTTGAAACGAGCTTTCCAACGAGATATAGAGCTCAAAAAATGGACTTTGGATGAAAAAGTTATGCCAATTCAGGCTCCTGGGGGTCAAAACAGGCAAACAGGACCTTTTGGAAAAAAATCGCGATTTTGTGAACTTTCAGAGAATCGCGATGCTGTGAAGTCAAAAAATCGCGATGTTGAGCACAAGATCGTGTTTTTGAAAATCGCGATTTTGAGCAGAAAATCGTGATCCACAAAATCGTGTTTCTGAAAATCGCGATGTTGAGCACAAAATCGTATTTTTGAAAATCGCGATTTTGATCATAAAATCGTGTTTCTGAAAATCGCGATTTTGAGTAGAAAATCGTGTTTTGAAAATCGCGATTTTGATCATAAAATCGTGTTTCTGAAAATCGCGATTTTGATCATAAAATCGTGTTTCTGAAAATCACGATTTTGATCATAAAATCGTGTTTCTGAAAATCGCGATGTTGACTCAGAGAATCGTGATTCACAAAATTGTGTTTTTTTTTTTTGCTGAAAATCGTGTTTTCTCAAAATCGTGTTTTTGGCATGAAAATCGCGATGTTGAGCACAAAATCGTGTTTATGAAAAGCGCGATTTTGACTCAAAGAATCGTGTTTTAGAGAATCGTGTTTTTGGCATGAAAATCGCGATGTTGATCACAAAATCGTGTTTTTGAAAATCGCAATTTTGACTCAGAGAATCGTGATTCACAAAATCGTGTTTTTTTTTTTTTTTTTTCTTTTGCTGAAAATCGTGTTTTCTCAAAATCGTGTTTTTGGCATGAAAATCGCGATTTTGATCACAGAGAATCGTGTTTTTCTCAAAATCGCATTTTTTCGCTGAGAATCGTGATTTATGAGAATCGCGATTTTGAGCAGAAAGTCGTGTTTTTCACAAAATCGTGTTTTTGCTGAAAATCGTGATTGGTGAGAATCGCGATTTTGAGTAGAGAATCGTGTTTTTTGAGAATCGCGATTTTGAGCAGAGAATCGTGTTTTTTGAGAATCGCGATTCTTTTCAACCAACTTTTAGGCGGGAAAACTGAAAATCGTGATTTTTCAAAAAATTTTGAATTTTCACAGAATCGCGTTTTTTGGCGGGAAATTCAAATTTCTGAGGGCCGGCTATGGCGAGCTCCGTATGAGCAGAAAATCATGAAAAAAACACAGCGCTTGCTCTCCCTTGCACCTCCTAACTCCTTCCCACACAATAATGCATGAAAAATGGTATGAAAATGGTGAAAATGCACTAAAAAACAAGAAATTTCTATGAAGAAGAAGATGGAAGAAGGTGGAGATGACGATGATGATGAAGATGAAGAGGAAAAAACAGAAAATGAACTGAAATGACAGTTTTTTTACCTTCCAACGTCGCAAATCTACGATCTTACCATCACAACGCTCGTCCTCGAAGCTCTCTCCCCGGCAACGGCGCCAAAATTTGGTGTAGCTCAAGCGTAAGCACCACCTCCTTTACTTGTCAATCCGCGGAGACGTGAGGACCGGTATGAAGACCATGAGCAAGTGAAGGCACAAGTGCGTGAGTGAAAGCACACAAACATGCACACACATACACACACACGCGCACACGGTAAGATCAAAGAGAGGAACAATGGAAGGATTTTGATTACTAAAGAAATCTATTACAAAACTGAAATCTACAAGAAGCCAACCCAAAAATGAGCTCTCTAGCTCTTTTTATAGGTTTTTAACTAGTTTTGGCCCTGTCCAGACCTAGTGTCCGGCCTAGTTAAAAATTAGGTTCCAGGGCTTATTTGAGGGCTCAAACGGAGTCTAAAAATTATGAAAATTGGTACGATCGTACTTCTAATGCTCCTCAAGCTCGAGGACTCCTCGGCTTGCACAAAATGGAGCTACCAAAATAGAAAATGGTATTTACAATGATTTTAGTGATGGAAATCACTATTTTTGTAGGGGATTCTTATGAAAAGTTGACAGTTACTTCATGGAGCTCCCTACGTGCTCCTTCTTCTTGTGTGTTTCCACCTTTCTGATGTGCTTCCATGCTTGTGCTTGACTTTGAGTTCCAACAAAAACAGAAGCAAAGGACATACCTCGGATAAAATAACAAATTGCCTGACAGTCTTTGTCGCTTCTTTGACCATTGGGTGCGTGTATTCAAAAAGTTTAGACGAGCAGCAAACGCGAGACAAAAGCATGTCAAGGGATGAAAGAGACAAAGAAGGGGAGTGTGTTGCAGAGCAAAGAGTCACAAAAGAAGAGCCCCAAAATTTTCAAATTAATGGGCATATTTTTCTTCTTCAAAGTCTTAAGAAATTCCCTCAAGACATATGGAAGGGGAATCAAGCAAAAAGAGAAGAAGAAGAAAATGAAAGAATAAAGTTGCTCAATGAGGAAGGAAAATCATAAAGAGAAAGAACGACTCTCTGCCCAAAGCCCCGTAGGGGCACGCATCAGTCAACAACACCAAAGGCCCAGGTCATGAGGAGTGGAATTAAAGAAAGATAACAACCAGGACATTTCATGGGAGGTTGCACACAACTTCCTCATCCACTAGGAGCTAGCGGTGAAGCGAAACAAGTTGAGGAGAGAGACAGAACACATAGGACACTTCATCGGATAAGATAACCAATTGTCTGAAGGTCCTAGGTATCTCCTCGTCCACTGGATGCATGCGGTGGCAAAAGGCAAACAGGCTCAGTGCAACACAATAAGGGAAAGCACGAAGGAGGGAAGGATGGACCAGGGCCAGGAAGTATCCATGAAGGAGTGCAAGAAGATATTTGGCAGGTAATAATCCTTCCACTGATGGCGTGCATGGCTTCTCGACTTAATACAGCAACCTATATTTGTGATGTACGGAATACCAAGGGGAAAACAGAAGCAAAGGACATACCTCGGATAAAATAACAAATTGCCTGACAGTCTTTGTCGCTTCTTTGACCATTGGGTGCGTGTATTCAAAAAGTTTAGACGAGCAGCAAACGCGAGACAAAAGCATGTCAAGGGATGAAAGAGACAAAGAAGGGGAGTGTGTTGCAGAGCAAAGAGTCACAAAAGAAGAGCCCCAAAATTTTCAAATTAATGGGCATATTTTTCTTCTTCAAAGTCTTAAGAAATTCCCTCAAGACATATGGAAGGGGAATCAAGCAAAAAGAGAAGAAGAAGAAAATGAAAGAATAAAGTTGCTCAATGAGGAAGGAAAATCATAAAGAGAAAGAACGACTCTCTGCCCAAATCCCCGTAGGGGCACGCATCAGTCAACAACACCAAAGGCCCAGGTCATGAGGAGTGGAATTAAAGAAAGATAACAACCAGGACATTTCATGGGAGGTTGCACACAACTTCCTCATCCACTAGGAGCTAGCGGTGAAGCGAAACAAGTTGAGGAGAGAGACAGAACACATAGGACACTTCATCGGATAAGATAACCAATTGTCTGAAGGTCCTAGGTATCTCCTCGTCCACTGGATGCATGCGGTGGCAAAAGGCAAACAGGCTCAGTGCAACACAATAAGGGAAAGCACGAAGGAGGGAAGGATGGACCAGGGCCAGGAAGTATCCATGAAGAAGTGCAAGAAGATATTTGGCAGGTAATAATCCTTCCACTGATGGCGTGCATGGCTGCTCGACTTAATACAGCAACCTATATTTGTGATGTACGGAATACCAAGGGGAAAACAGAAGCAAAGGACATACCTCGGATAAAATAACAAATTGCCTGACAGTCTTTGTCGCTTCTTTGACCATTGGGTGCGTGTATTCAAAAAGTTTAGACGAGCAGCAAACGCGAGACAAAAGCATGTCAAGGGATGAAAGAGACAAAGAAGGGGAGTGTGTTGCAGAGCAAAGAGTCACAAAAGAAGAGCCCCAAAATTTTCAAATTAATGGGCATATTTTTCTTCTTCAAAGTCTTAAGAAATTCCCTCAAGACATATGGAAGGGGAATCAAGCAAAAAGAGAAGAAGAAGAAAATGAAAGAATAAAGTTGCTCAATGAGGAAGGAAAATCATAAAGAGAAAGAACGACTCTCTGCCCAAATCCCCGTAGGGGCACGCATCGATCAACAACACCAAAGGCCCAGGTCATGAGGAGTGGAATTAAAGAAAGATAACAACCAGGACATTTCATGGGAGGTTGCACACAACTTCCTCATCCACTAGGAGCTAGCGGTGAAGCGAAACAAGTTGAGGAGAGAGACAGAACACATAGGACACTTCATCGGATAAGATAACCAATTGTCTGAAGGTCCTAGGTATCTCCTCGTCCACTGGATGCATGCGGTGGCAAAAGGCAAACAGGCTCAGTGCAACACAATAAGGGAAAGCACGAAGGAGGGAAGGATGGACCAGGGCCAGGAAGTATCCATGAAGAAGTGCAAGAAGATATTTGGCAGGTAATAATCCTTCCACTGATGGCGTGCATGGCTGCTCGACTTAATACAGCAACCTATATTTGTGATGTACGGAATACCAAGGGGAAAACAGAAGCAAAGGACATACCTCGGATAAAATAACAAATTGCCTGACAGTCTTTGTCGCTTCTTTGACCATTGGGTGCGTGTATTCAAAAAGTTTAGACGAGCAGCAAACGCGAGACAAAAGCATGTCAAGGGATGAAAGAGACAAAGAAGGGGAGTGTGTTGCAGAGCAAAGAGTCACAAAAGAAGAGCCCCAAAATTTTCAAATTAATGGGCATATTTTTCTTCTTCAAAGTCTTAAGAAATTCCCTCAAGACATATGGAAGGGGAATCAAGCAAAAAGAGAAGAAGAAGAAAATGAAAGAATAAAGTTGCTCAATGAGGAAGGAAAATCATAAAGAGAAAGAACGACTCTCTGCCCAAATCCCCGTAGGGGCACGCATCGATCAACAACACCAAAGGCCCAGGTCATGAGGAGTGGAATTAAAGAAAGATAACAACCAGGACATTTCATGGGAGGTTGCACACAACTTCCTCATCCACTAGGAGCTAGCGGTGAAGCGAAACAAGTTGAGGAGAGAGACAGAACACATAGGACACTTCATCGGATAAGATAACCAATTGTCTGAAGGTCCTAGGTATCTCCTCGTCCACTGGATGCATGCGGTGGCAAAAGGCAAACAGGCTCAGTGCAACACAATAAGGGAAAGCACGAAGGAGGGAAGGATGGACCAGGGCCAGGAAGTATCCATGAAGAAGTGCAAGAAGATATTTGGCAGGTAATAATCCTTCCACTGATGGCGTGCATGGCTGCTCGACTTAATACAGCAACCTATATTTGTGATGTACGGAATACCAAGGGGAAAACAGAAGCAAAGGACATACCTCGGATAAAATAACAAATTGCCTGACAGTCTTTGTCGCTTCTTTGACCATTGGGTGCGTGTATTCAAAAAGTTTAGACGAGCAGCAAACGCGAGACAAAAGCATGTCAAGGGATGAAAGAGACAAAGAAGGGGAGTGTGTTGCAGAGCAAAGAGTCACAAAAGAAGAGCCCCAAAATTTTCAAATTAATGGGCATATTTTTCTTCTTCAAAGTCTTAAGAAATTCCCTCAAGACATATGGAAGGGGAATCAAGCAAAAAGAGAAGAAGAAGAAAATGAAAGAATAAAGTTGCTCAATGAGGAAGGAAAATCATAAAGAGAAAGAACGACTCTCTGCCCAAAGCCCCGTAGGGGCACGCATCAGTCAACAACACCAAAGGCCCAGGTCATGAGGAGTGGAATTAAAGAAAGATAACAACCAGGACATTTCATGGGAGGTTGCACACAACTTCCTCATCCACTAGGAGCTAGCGGTGAAGCGAAACAAGTTGAGGAGAGAGACAGAACACATAGGACACTTCATCGGATAAGATAACCAATTGTCTGAAGGTCCTAGGTATCTCCTCGTCCACTGGATGCATGCGGTGGCAAAAGGCAAACAGGCTCAGTGCAACACAATAAGGGAAAGCACGAAGGAGGGAAGGATGGACGAGGGCCAGGAAGTATCCATGAAGAAGTGCAAGAAGATATTTGGCAGGTAATAATCCTTCCACTGATGGCGTGCATGGCTGCTCGACTTAATACAGCAACCTATATTTGTGATGTACGGAATACCAAGGGGAAAACAGAAGCAAAGGACATACCTCGGATAAAATAACAAATTGCCTGACAGTCTTTGTCGCTTCTTTGACCATTGGGTGCGTGTATTCAAAAAGTTTAGACGAGCAGCAAACGCGAGACAAAAGCATGTCAAGGGATGAAAGAGACAAAGAAGGGGAGTGTATTGCAGAGCAAAGAGTCACAAAAGAAGAGCCCCAAAATTTTCAAATTAATGGGCATATTTTTCTTCTTCAAAGTCTTAAGAAATTCCCTCAAGCCATGTAAATGCACTAGAGGAGTGCTCTAGATGCATAATCCCAAATCATTGTAATATAATTCTTGTAAAATAGTAGGAAAATAGAGATTAGTTAACAAAGTCCCGATCTCTTGTGTGGAAGGACCATTTTTAGGTCTCATGTATATAAGTCACTTGATGACTCTTTGTAAACACTTTTTGCAATTGTGAAGAAGAAGAGCTTGGGAATTTCGAATTTGCTTCTTTCTTGCAGATTTCTACCTTCTCTATGATCTTTGGTGTGTGTGTAATGCTTGGAATGTGTGTGTAGGATTGTTGTCTAGCCCTCCCCAATGTTTTTGAGCTACTCTAGTGTGTGTGTGAGCTAGTACGAGTTGTGAAGTGAGTGTGTGTGCTTCCTGCCATTCACTATTTTGGTCATAACTTGAAGGAGGATTGTCAGAATCGAGTGAAGCTACCTGCAATAGATGGGTCGCATCGAGAGCTTCAAAATGAACCCATTATTGCCCATAGTCGGAGTTCGGAGCTAGGAGAAATCCTCGATTTAGTGAAAATTGATGTAAGTGGTATCACGACAGACACTTTCAGTAGTTAAGTGAATTGGAGAGGTAGATTAGTCTTTTCTCATGCATGTGAGCTAAACCACTTCATTTCCCATCATGTGAGCACAAGTCCTCATACGCTTGGTTAGGTCGATTCGTCGTATTGACAAATAAGCGTGTGTCAATTCCCCACTATATGCACTTGTAAGGCAAATGAGATTTAGTCTCTTTGGCACAAGTCCCTAAGGCTTCTTGACTTAGGTACACAGTCTTGCAAGTATGTGACCAGCCTGTGGTTCCAAGCTATATGAGCTTGCTTTAAACCATATAGTGCCTTCCTTAATTTACATACATAATTAGGTTTGTTTTTATCTTCATATCTTGATGGTTGAGCCATGTAGACCTCTTTAGAGATCCACCCATTAAGGAATGCATTTTTAACATCTAATTGGTATAATTTCCAATTCTTTGAAGTAGCAATACTTACTAAAACTCTGATAGTTGGCATTTTAGCAACAAGTGAGAAGTTCTCCTCATAGTCCACTCCCTGGGTTTGGGCAAAACCCTTTGCTACTAGCCTTGCTTTATAGCGATTTATTATGCCATCTAAATTCTTTTTCACTTTGTAAATCCACCTGGATCCTATTACCTTCATGAATGGTTTTTTGGAAACCAAATCCCAAGTGCTATTCTCTTGAAGAGCTTCAATTTCCTCTTGCATAGCTTCTCTCCATCTTTCTTCCCTATTGGCTTCCTCAAATGTAGATGGTTCCTCTGACATAAAGTCTTTAGCCATGTATATAGAATGCTTGGTGACTAATGATGTGTCATAGCCATACCTTATAGGTTTCTTGCTTTCCCTTTGAGATCTTCTAAGTTCTTGATTGGATGATTCTGGATTAGCTTCCAATTTTTTGAATTTTACTTTGCCCTTGGACTTCCAAGCCTTGAATTCTTCAAAATCAATTTGTTCTTCATCTTCTGAGTTGAGATCCTCTGATGTATGTGGTTCTTCTTTGGTTAGATTTGGAAAATCATTCTCCAAATCATAGGGTAGCTTTATTTTCTTGCAACCATCCTCAAACCAAGAGTTATTTTCATGAAATACCACATCCCTACTAATTGTAAATCCTTTGTTGGTGGGATTATATAACCTATATCCTTTATGATTTTGATCATAGCCCATAAATATGCATCTTTCAACTTTTGGATCAAGCTTTTCCCTAATCTGTGAGGGTATGTGTGCATAAGCAATGCACACAAAGATCTTACAATGATCTAAAGAAGGTCTCCTGCCATTCCATGCCTCATAAGGTGTCATCCCATCCACAGACTTGGATGGAAGCCTGTTGATTAGGTAAGTGGATGTGGAAACAGCCTCTCCCCATAGATCAATAGGGAGTTTTTTCTCATTCAACATTGATCTTATAGCCTCTACTATTAATCTATTTCTTCTCTCTGCCACTCCATTTTGTTCAAGAGTGTATCTGGTTGTAGTTTCTCTCTCTATGCCTCTGTCCTGTAAGAAGGAGTCAAACTCATGTGAGAGATACTCACTACATCCATCAGATCTGAGCCTCTTCAAACTTTTACCTGTTTGATTCTCAAATAATGCCAAATACTTCTTGAAACAAGTGAAGGCTTCATCTTTATGCTTCATAAAATAAAGTATTGTCCACCTACTATAGTCATCTATGAATGAAACATAATACCTTGACCCTTAAATTGATGGCTCTCTTCTATGACCCCATACGTGTGTACAAGATCCAAGTAGTCTTCATACATGTATCCTCTTTTTTGAATGGTTGCCTATGTGACTTGCAAAATTGGCATGCTCCACATTTGGAAATCATGTTTTGCTTGGACACATTTGGGATGCCAAGCAAACTCCGATCCCTGAATATTTGCTTCAATGTCATTTCACCTATATGTCCTAGTCTCTTATGCCATATCTCCAATTCAGATAGGGTTTGGTCCTTATAATTGAAGAGAGCAATATTTCTTGTATCTTCAACTTCAAAGGTAAAAATTCTACCAGATTTCTCAGGTCCTCCACATATGCTCCATACCTTGTGAATCTAACCTATAAACCCTCCTCAACAATGTGTCCAACATTGATTAGATTCTTGGTTATTGTTGGCACATACAATACCTTGCTTAGAAGATTCATGTTACCATCAGATGATTTCCAATCTTCTTTATTGAGTGCCTAATGTCATCACCTACATAAACTTCATGCTTTCTTTTGGGTTCTTCAAGTTCAGACAATAATGCTACATTGCATGTTACATGATTGGAGCAACCAGAATCAATATAGAATAGGTACTCGTCATCTTTACCTTGCTTGGCTGTCATATTCATGAGTAATAACAAATCCTCTGGATCATATGTGTAGTTGTTGTAGTCGCTTCTTCTTCTGAAGCCTCCTCGATAGTTGTTGTAGCCTTGGTTGTAACTGTGATGGTAGTTATTTCCTCCATTATTGAACCTGCCTCTTGATTCTCCATAGCCTCATCTGTGGAAGTTTCTTCCTCTCTGATTCTTTGTGTTCCTAAAGCATTCATCTATGGTATGATTGGTCAACCCACAAACATTGCAAGGTGAAGATTTATATGGTCTCCCCTTGCCTTGCTATCATCCTCTGCCCCTTCCTCTAATACCTCTTCCTCTACCTTTGAAATTCACTTGAGAGGTACTTGCATCTTCTTCATCCTTCTTATCTTTGCCTTCATCTTTACTCTTATTTTTATGTGTGTAAAGGGCAGAAGATTGATTACCTCAAGAAGTATCTCCATTCTTGTTGAGTTTTGTCTCATGTGTGAAGAGTTGACCCATCAATGTATTGAGGTCAGGTATCTGCATGTCCATGTCCATGTATAGGTCCATTGCTGTGGTAAAAGACTCCCATTTGTCATCGGCCTTGATGCCATTTATGATCTGCCTTACTATCTGCTCCTCTTCTATTTCTTCTCCAATACTCTCAAGTTGATCAGCTACATCCTTCATCTTGGTCACATAGATACACTTTCCTTTGGCTGCTTCTTTAAGGTTCTGAACTCCATCCAAAGTTGGTTCTTTCTGGCCCTTGTATTTGATGAGAAGTATGAAGATAGTACTCCCTAGTCTCTCGGGAAGTCTTAAAATTCATAATATGAGGTAAAAAGAAAATCAGAGATTGATTTGAGTATGTAAGACCTGGCTAGAACATGCATTGCACACCATGCAGCTAGTCTCTCTTGCTCCTCTCTTGTAGGTTGGTTTTTGCTTCTAAAGGTTGGCATTTCTTCATCTTATGGATATATTTCCTCCTTGGAGGTAACCCTTCATCCTTAGGGACCAAGCTAGATTTTCCCCTGTCCAATTTATCAATGAACGATGGACATCCATCTCCCATTTTACCTTGATGTTTCTCTGATACCACTATTGGAGGAGATGGTGGACACCTTCCAGAGATGAGATGGTATTGAAAATTTCTGCTTCACACTAGCCAAAACTAGGTTGAGGAGTGCAAATTAGACCTCTTGAGCTTTCCAAGAAGCACAAATAATCACCCAAGTACTTTGGAAGATGATTCACAAATCATTCGATCAAAACACATAAGTTGGAGTTTCATTGTGAACCAAAAACTTGCTATTTTGGTCACTAAACTTGTTCACAAAAATAAACAGTTCTCTTTCTCTGCTAACACTTGAACAAAATCCTTTTGGGAATATCTAGTTAACTTGGGTAACTATTGTTTTGCAAGTTATTTCACTTGAAATGATAAACTATGATCATAGAATGATGCTTAGCAAATCAGAGATGCATCTTGACATTTTCGAGAGTTAAGAGTATGTAGCAAGAGGGAAATGTTTTGCACATAACTCCAGAATGCATGAACCAATTGATATGAAACTTTGTAACAAGAAAATAGACGGTCTAATAAATCTATGTCAACTTGATGCACTACAAATGATCAAGTACATGCTGAGAAATGGATAAAGAAGTTCACTATTTTGAGTGATACATGATAGAGTAGAAGAGATGGGATATGAGAAAAGTATAAGCATTAATGCACATAAATTACACTGACATTGGGAATGAATGATTGCACAATGTGATGGCAATGGTGAGCTATAGTGTGAGCTCAATATCCATTGTAAATCCCTCTAAGTATATCTCCAAATCAGGTTCTTCTCGTTGCATATCCTCATGACTAGATAGTCCTCTTTTATAACCTCTTTGTTGGAGCCAAGTTTCTCTCATCAATAGATAAGAGCACTTTGAATTTCTTCTAGGCTTAATATTGATGCTCTTCTTTCTTGTTTGACTTGAAGAGGCTCCTTTCTATAAGTTTCAAGCACTCCTCAACATCATATGGATGCGGGACTTCCAAATCGTATTGGATGCCATACTTTTTATGTTGATGGAAGTATATCAAAACCTATGCAATGAGGAATCATGAATAACATCCACAGGTACACTTCACAACACTCTGCAACCCAAAGCTGCTCTTTCTTAGATCTTATACAAAGAATTCCAAAGATATTTTGTATACATGTAGAAGACACAAGGATATCTCAAAAAAGATAAATTTAACTCCAAATGGATGCCTACACTTAGAGTAAGATGTGCCACTCGATTGTACATAAGAGATTGCCAAATAGAGACCATACTTGACTCTAGTAATCTTTTCTTAGAGAATAATTAGAGAATGAAAATTGATGAGATGCACTTTAAGGGCTATATAAGGACATTAATATTATAGAAAATGGTTAATCAGAGAAGTAGAACCGGTTGTTATAACTCAAAGCAAAATAGCTCCAATAGAGCCTACACATAGAGAGAGATATCAATCACCACACATCGCTATTATAAAGGTTTCTCCTAGAACACTCAAAGATTGATCTAAATACATGGTGTGTGTTGGAAGCAGCCAGAGGCATAGAAGACGCGGAAGCATGTAACGATGGAGCAGGGAGCCAGTCGAATCTTTTTTCAAAGAATCATGTTTTAGAAATACTTTTCAAAGACCTCCAATAGTGATTTTCATCACTAATGTAACATATGTAACATAGAAAAACCCTTTTCTTAATTTCTAGCTCCATTTTGTGCAAGCCAAGGAGTCCTCGAGCTTGAGGAGCTTAGGTAGAACAAGCATATCAATTTTCGTTATTTTTAGACACCGTTTACCCTTCCAAATAGCATCTAGGACCTAATTTTTAACTATGCCGGTCACTAGATGTGAAACCGGTCAAAACTAGTCTAGAAACTATAAACAGAGCTAGAGAGCTCATTTTTGAGGTTAGCTTGCTTGAGGTTAGAGTTCTTTTGACCTTGTAATAGTGTTCTTGAGTAATAGAGCTAATTTCTCACCTTCCATTGTGTCTTGGTTGTCTCTTCGTAGTGTGTGTGTATGTGTGTGTGCATTTCTATGCTTCTCACCTTCACTCTCACTTCATCTCACATTCACGATCTTCATATCACTCCTATCTCTTCCCCGGATTGACATTAAGGAGGTGGAGCTTCTTAACGTGGTTCTCACCATTGTGCTAGAGCAACACCAAATTTGGCGCCGTTGCCGGGGATCGAGTCTAGGACGAATGTGTGATGGTAAGAGTATAGCAAGAAGTAGCGTTGGAAGGTAAAAATTTCAGTTTTTGTTGTTGTTTTTACTTTGTTTTTAGTGTTTTTCACCTCCCCCACACTCCATCTTCATCACCGCATCATCATCTTCATCTCCAAAAAAATCAGAAAATTCACCATATCCACCCATTCTCCTCATTTCCCCTCATTTGTGCATGCGAGAGAGTGAGAGAGAGCTTTTGTGCTTGTGTGTACTTTTGTTTTCTGGAGTTTTCTTGCAGGTACAGAGCTCCAGTGCATCAGGAAAGCTTGGAAAAGGTAAAATTCCTAGTTTCTGTCAGAAATTTCGGACTGTGTCAGACCATCGCGATGGTCTACAAAGTTCGGAATTTGAAGAAGGCGATCACACCAGCGTGTAGAGCACACTTGCGCCTCTAGGAATCCATACTTGCATTGCAAAAACTCATACTTTGGTGGACCATCGCGATTGTCTCAGACCATTGCGATTGTGTCACACCATCGCGATTGGCTCACGCCATCGCGACGGCTCGGCCGGACCATCGCGACGGTCTCACGCCATCACGACGGTTCATTTGGACCATCACGACGGTTCGCGGACCATCGCGACTGTTCGGTTGACCCCACACCATCGCGATTGGCTCACGCCATCGCGCCGACGGTGCCACGTGGCAAGTTAGACCATCGCGACGGTTCACACTTCACGACATCGCGACAACACCCTTACACCATCGCGACAACCCAAATTTTTGACCATCGCGATTGGCTCACGCCATCGCACCCTAACCATCGCGATTGGCTCACGCCATCGCATATGTGACCATCGCGACGGTTCACTTTGGACCATCGCGATTGTTCACGTTGACCGTTGACTCACGCCATCGTGATTGTCCGCCTGATCGAGCCATCGCGACGGTTCACACTCACGCCATCGCGATTGCTCACTTTTGGACCATCGCGACCGTGCACTTCAGACCATCGCGATTGTTCACCCTCACACCATCGCGACGGTCCCAGACCATCGCGATTGTCTCACGCCATCGTGATTGTGCACCCCCATTGCAAATTTTAGGGTTTCAATTTTTGGCCAATTTTGGGGCTATTTTTGGGAAATTTTTGGGTGATTAGACTCATAGGAGACCCCTTAACTCATACTTGGAGAAAAACCTGTTTGTCAGTTTTTACCCCTGAGGGCCTGAACGGTCATAACTTTTTCATCCGAAGTCCGTTTTTTGAGCTTAATAGCTTGTTAGAAAGCTCTTTACGAGTACTACTATTTTTACAGGATACGTCTATTGTTAGATAAGCTATTTTGAGGTTGACCTAGTTTGGGACTAGAAAGCCAGGGGGCAAGCATGAAAAAGTTGGGCAAAAGGGAAGGGACTTAAAAGGTGTATATACTCAAGTGCTTGATCATCCAACTGTGAATTGGTCTAATATTGGATTTTTCGAGGTCCAGCAAGGGCAATCAAGGGCAACCAAGGCAAGGCAGTGAAGGGCATAAAGCTTGGGAAGCACGGCTTCTTGGGCATCAGAGCAACCAGAAAAGCTGACTCGAGGTTTGAAGATTACTCAACCCCCTCAGTCAATTCTTAGCTTAGGATAAACGGTAGTATTGTGGATTAAAGACGATAGGAACACCTCAAGTTCAAGAGAATTAAATTTATCAAGTCCAAGACTAAAGATAAAGGTGTGTGACACGAAAACCTAAAGGAAAGAACATAAGTCTGACGGAACGAGAACTCAAAGTACCACAGAAAGTCGAATTCCTGACGCATACATTAAGACAAGAATCTAAAGAAATCTAAAAAGAATCAAGAAAGTAATAACAAAGAATCATTGACGATCTAAGCGTGTACTGAGTGTGCAAGGAAGAAAATTAATGAACCTTAGATCGGGCAAACATATAGGTAAGTCAGACCGACGAAGCCTTAGATCATCAGAGGCAAGTGTAAGAACTACTGCTCGATCGTGGGCTCAGCAATTGATTAGTAAGTACCCCTACGAGAGCTCAGACACTAGTGATTCAAAAATGGCATTTAGCGCAGAAAGACCAGAAGAAGGGTCGAATGTAGCCTATTTAGAAAAACCAGAAGGACCCTATAGAACGCAACTAGAGTTTCTCCGAACCAACCGATTAGGTGCTCGCATCTATGAGGATGGTTTGCGAAGGCAAGTGGTGCAAATGCACAACCCCGATCAACCCATTGGATTGGAACGTCCAGTGGTGAAATTCGAGAGAGACGCGTACATAGACAAAGAAGGAACAATGTACATCTTAAGTATGCAGCCAAACAATACCAATGAGTTTGGCATGATTCAGCCAGGGACGGAAACTAAATCTCAAGGAAAAGAAGCATTAGAAGAACCTAGAACACCTAGAGGGAAATCTGTACTGACACGAGTACTAATCCCGGAATGGATCCCTCAAGACAACAGAAGCATAGAGTTGTTTGTAAATAAAGAAGCTGATGAAGCCTTTTGGAGATACAAGACCGAACTACTTAGTGAGGTAGGTATCATCATAATATACGAGTTCAAGGACCCGGATACACCTGGAAAGGTTGTATACCTGGATGAGACTTCAGAAAGAGTCTTTGTGGTGCCTGACCACGCTAAAAACACATACACATGGAGAGGTGAATTGGTATTCCCTCCATCTAGAACGAACATGAATACAAGTCAACAAGGGGCAGGAACATCATCAGCCCTTGGAAATCAAAGAGAAAAGAATAAAGAAAGACCCGAAGTAAGCTTCACTCATCCCATAGGGAGAGATAGAACAACCACGGACACTAATAGAGCGGATAGACAAAGAGATCATGCAATACCATGTGGTAGAGATGATTTTCCTCTACCTAGACCACGTGAACACGCAAGAATATTGAGACCCACTCAGTTAGTGAAATCCATGAAAAATTATTTTGATGGGACAGGAGATCCCTATGACCATGTCGCAGAATTCAAGCAAGTACTAAGAGCAGAACAAGTCGAAGACATGTTCACGCAATACAACGCATTTGGACTAACGTTAAAAAATACCGCTTTAACTTGTTTCCAACCTTTGCAACAAAGGCAATTTAGAGACATCCATCACTTTTTAGAGTCATTCATCACTGAATTCTCTAAAAGTGGGATTAGACATGACACGTCTTCATTGATTCATAGCTTCAAACAAACCCCTCAGGAGACAATTAGACTGGCAGGACGTAGGTTTAGACAATATGTTGAATGATGTCCAATGCAAGAGCTACCCTCACAGGCCAAGCAAGTGTCATTGTTTCTAGATGGCTTGTTGAGCTCTAAACTACGCTCCTATGTGTACCTGAAAGAACCCAGAACGCTAGAGCAATGTGTAAGAATTTGTATAGACATTGAGGACAACTTAGGAGACGAGTTGGAACTCTCAAAGGTCTATAAGGACTCAGACTGTTCATCTCTAGCATCCACAAAATTGTCTAACTCGATAGAAGACCTAGCAGAATAAAGTGGCCCAAAAACTAGGAGTTTCTAGTAAACCTAGGGTACTAATGAACAAGTGTTGTTACACCTGTGGTGGTGATCATATGGCAAATGTGTGTCCCAATGCACCACAACCACAAGCCAACTCTAGTGGCCAATACTGTACAATTGAGAGAAGATACACGAATCATACGGCTCAGGACTGCCCATACAACAAACAGACCGTGAGACAGAACTACCCGCAAGCATACCCGCAGCCAGGTAGGTATCAAGGCCAATACAATGCTCAGCCTTATTACTATAGGCCTCCTCAAAACTACCCATACCAGGCTCAACAGAGACCTCAACCTGTCTTAGCCCAGCAGCCACCCCCACCAGCGAATGTCATTCAGTCAAATACGCTGCTGCAGAAGAGAACCTAAGTAGGGCCTTAGTGCCTTCTTCACCTTTGATCACAGAGAATGACCCGAACTCAAACAGTTTTGACTCCACTCATGTAGATAGTCCACCCGCTTATTACACGGAGTCACCAGAACACGTGGAGACATATCATTATGATAGTCCACCAGTGGAACCTAGTTGGGAGCCCGACTACGCTCATCACAATCACTTCATAAAGGATTGTCCACATCCTCCAATAGCAGAGCAATCACAGTACTATAACATACAAGGCTTTTGTGCTGATTGTGGCAAAGAGCATATAATCAAAGATTGTCCTAAGAACCCTATCAATGCTTCGAATGTGACACCGATCAATGTGATAGGTATTGTAAATAACGCAGATGGATCCAACCCTACATACGTGCCTATCCAAGCTATAACAAGAGCCCAGGCGCTCTTACAAAACCAACAACTTAATCAGGAGAAAGTAGCCGGAAGTAGTGAAGTTGCAGAATCTAGTAGCAAAAAGACAAAATCTTGGAAAGATTCTAGAGAAAGAATAAAGAGAAAGTGGAGTAAAAAGATAACTGGGTTGGAAGGAAGTTTAAAGGAATCTAGAGCCAAAATCCTAGAATTGACTTCTCAGGAATTAAATCACGAGAACCCAACTCAGAAATCAGGATCAGTTTTAGCGGAACCCATACCGGAAAATCTAGACATGATGTTTCGTGCATATCAGGCTAGATTAAAAGAGGGACCTCAGGTAGCTGAAATGAGCAAAAACTACCCTCGACCTGATCTAGAAATTGAGAGAACTAAACTTTGCATGAAGATGGTAGAATTAGCGCAAGCTTTGTTCGAAGCCTCTAGATATCTTAATTGGAATAACATGGCAAAACCGGAATTACACTTTCAAGGACTAATGGAGAGGCTAGAATACTTGATAGAGAGCAAAGAGAAAAAGGATCAGCATAGGAACCCTAGAGTCCCAGAGACACAGGAAAGGAATGCACCATCCTTGTCTCAAGTACCCAATACAGAAAGTCAAGACAATTTGTCTTCCATACATAAATATTCACATGAATTTTTGAGAGAAATCCAAGAAGAGAAATGGAGAAAGGAACAAGGAACCCATCCTCCTATTCAAGAAATAGATGACTTGCAGGAACAATTTCCCCAAGACATTCCCTCTATTTACGATGAGGTAGAGGAAGAGCAACTGAGTGAACACACAGGATTTGAATCTAATTCTTTACAAGAATTACCTCAGTTCACAGGACCTTGGGAAGCAAAGTCTATTAGTATGAGAGCACCCACGATAATAGTGAGGAATGAAGAATCAGTAATCCCTAGAAACACAGAAGTGATCAAGAATACCAAAGTACAATGTAATCTCACTCTAGAGGAGTTGTTAAAGGTAAAACCAGAATTGTGGAAACATGTAGCAAATCAATTCCTTGAGCTTGTTACTACTCCCTCACAAATAGGATCACAAAATAAGGTACCAGAGATACCCGTAGAAAAGATTGGAGATGTAAGTGAGGGAGAGGAAGGTAACACTTATCTTCCGATAACCCATCAGGGCTACACCACGAAAGCCATCTTAGATTCAGGAGCCAGAGTAGCCATAGCTACCACCACTTTATGGAAACGTTGGGGTAAGCCAGCATTAAGACCCACCAGGATGAAGCTACAAATGGCTGACGGACACATAGAAAAACCATTAGGCTTACTAGAAGGCATATCTCTCACCACTTGTGGTGTAGAATTTGAGCATACTTTCGCCATTTGTGACTTTGCAAAAAACCATGCTTATGAGATGATATTGGGATGACCATTCATGCGTGAGTTGCAAATTGTACAAGATTGGGGAACCAATTCTTTGTACTTGCAACATTTAGGAGTGACTACCAAAGTCAATCTTAAAGACTATTCACATCAAGATGTACCCCCAATACAATGGAATACCATTCATAAGACACCAGTAGAGACGGAATCCGTGCACTCATTAGAATCAGATCCTTCTTGGTTGCATGAGGATACTCATTTATGGATGTGTAAAGTAGCAAAACAAGAGGAAGAAAGGTTAGAAGCCAGGACCTTAGGTGGAGAACAACATCCACGAACCCTTCAGGATCCAGCTTATGCACCTGTAGTATTTCAAGACGAAGAGTTTGAACCCCATGGTTGGGCAGAAATCCTAGCAACCATGGATGTAGCCACCAATGACGAACAATGGACACCCCACTGTGACGAGGATGGCTATGACATATCAGTTTTCACGATAGAGCCAATCATGAGTGATTCAATTTTAGAAGAGTGTGAACCTAACACTGAGGCATTTGAGGATGCAAGTGATTTTGATTTAGAATCAATTATCATGGACTCACCCTTTGCATCAGAAGAAGAATATTTCTACGAAGTAGAGACTCACCCTCAGAGACACGAGGAAATTACGAATGAGGTGAGGTTAGCCACGGAAGTGACTAACAAGAGTGAAGGCAAGAAAAGAAAGAAGAAAGCAACCATGTCAGAAAAAGAAGAATCTTTGTTTGAAGTACCCGAGAACTTCAAGAAATATGAAATCGAAGATAGAAGGATCATGGTACGAATGCCTAATAGAAAGGTGAATGACGGACAAGTATATGATAACCGAGAGAAAACCAAGAAAATAATAGTTGCCATAGAAGGAGAAGAAGAGAAATGTACATACATAGGGCATGATTTGACGAAGGAAGAAGAAGAAGAGCTAGTTGCCCTATTGCGCGAATATAGAGATGTGTTCGCATGGAGTTACAAAGATTTGAAAGGAGTAGATCCAGATATATGTTCTCATAGAATCCCTATGACTCCAGATGCAAAACCGACAAAACAGAAACCGTACACGTATAATGATAACTACGCTGCGAAGATTAAAGAGGGTTCATTTACGAAATTGAGCATACCGAATGGGTATCCCCCATTGTGGTTGTGCCCAAGAAGAATGGAAAATTGTGTGTGTGTATTAACCTTAAAAAAGTTAATGCCGCAACGATTAGAGATAGCTATCCTCTTCCTATCACAGATCATCTATTGGAAAGAGTTGTGGGCAAGGAAGTTTACAGCTTCCTTGATGGATTCTCAGGTTATAACCAAGTAGCCATTGCTCCAGAGGACCAACACAAGACGGCATTTGCCACTGAATGGGGTATATTTGCATTTCGTGTGATGCCATTTGGCTTAACAAATGCACCCGCCACTTTCCAGCGACTCATGTGTCATGTTTTTAAGGAATTCTTACGCAAGAGCTTGGAAGTTTATGTTGATGACTTATGTGCACATTCAAATGTAAGACAGACACATATCCCAGAGTTAAGACAAATATTTGACAAATGTCGAGAATATCAGGTTTGTTTGAACCCAGAAAAATGCGTTTTCATGGTCAGACAAGGCAAAATTCTAGGACACATTGTGTCAAAAAATGGAATCTCTACGGATGAGGAAAAAGTGAAGGTAATTGCAGAATTACCTAGACCAACTAATGTGAAAGAGGTACAGGCATTTATGGGCCATTGTGGTTATTATAGGAGATTCATACACATGTATGCAATAAAAGCCAAGCCTTTGTACTCTCTTTTAACCAATTTCGAATGGACAAATGAATGTGAAAATTCATTCAATGAACTCAAACGACGTTTGTGCTCAGCACCTATATTGACAACCTCGGATTGGAGTAAGCCATTCCATGTACATGTGGATGCATCCAATTACGCCATAGGATGTGTGTTAGCACAACCCACAAATGAAGGTAACATAGATCTCCCCATAGCTTACGCGAGCAGACAATTGAACGCAGTAGAAAGAAATTACACCACGACGGAACGAGAAGGATTAGGGATGATCTACGCAGTAAAGAAGTTTCGGCACTACTTGTTGGCCAACAAATTCAAGTTCTTTACCGATCATCCCCCTATTGTACTTAGTCAACAAGCCATGTAACACAGGACGACTAATACGTTGGTTTCTATTACTCATGGAGTATGATTTTGAAGTAGTAGTCAGGAAAGGAAAGACACATCTTAGAGCTGACCACCTTTCAAGATTAACCTCAGGAGAAGCTTGTTGGAGTTAGACGTCTGCGGAAGCACGCGAACAGCACAAGGAAGAAGAAGAAGCTAGGAGCACAACACACAAGGCTGAATGTATTACTAGAGAATGTACAAAGATAAGTAGCCCATTAGGGCAATAGGCGTATATACAAGCCGGGGGAAAAAAACCTCCTAAAGAGGGAAAAAAGTGCCCCGGCGGTCCTAGAGTGTTCACACACATCACTACCTAAATATATCAACAAATCCCCCCTGGGAGTGATGCGGTGAACAAGGAGCTGGCACTCATGTATAAGGAAGTGCCGAGCTATGTGGAAATCACTCCACAAAAGGAAGTAAGCCCAAAGCTTTGCGGAAAGCTTCAAACTTCTCCCTAGGCAGAGCCTTCGTGAAAAGGTCTGCAATGTTCTCCTGCGTGGGCACATATGCCAAGCTGATCTCCCCAGCAGAGAACCTCTCCCTGACATAGTGATAATGCACCTCAATGTGCTTAGTGCGAGCATGGAACACAGGGTTCCTCGCAACTGCCAATGCGCTCTGACTGTCAGTGAAGATGGTGGTGGCAGAAGACTGGCCAACACCCAAATCAGCCATAAGGCGTCTGAGCCACACACACTCAACAGTCGCTGTGAAAGCTGCCCTATACTCAGCCTCACAACTGGAAGTGGCCACAGTAGGCTGCTTCTTGCTCAACCAAGATATACATGAGCTACCAAGCATGAAGCAAAAACCACTGGTGGACACACGAGTGTCATAGCAACCAGCCCAATCTGAGTCAGAAAAAGCATGCAAATCTGGCGGTGGTGATCCCCCCTTGGGATAAAACAACCCAAGTAGCCGAGTACCACTCAAGTAGCGAAAGATGCGCTTAACCGCTTTCCAATGCGTGACTCCTGGGCAATGCATAAACCTGCTCATCTGTGAGACAGCAAACTGAATATCTGGCCGAGTAATGCATAAGTAAATCAAGCATCCAACAGCCTGCTGATAGAGAACAGCATCAAATGCATCTGCAGCATCATGAAGACTCAATCGTAAACCTGTCTCCATAGGAGTGGCAATAGGCTTACAGTCTTCAAGGCCAAAACGCTGCAATAATGTGTCAATATATTTCGTTTGACACAAAGCCATTCCACCATCAACTTGCATAAATTGAATGCCCAAATAGTGATGCAAATGCCCCAAATCAGACATCTCAAATGAGGCATGCAAATCAGCCTTGAAATCAGCAATATGCTTCTCAAGAGGACCAGTGAGCAGCATGTCGTCTACATAGACAACAATGATCAGAAGCACATCATTAGCACGCTTAACATATAAGGTGCTTTCAGTTGGACTGTTCTGAAAACCATGTGCAATCAGATAGGCATGTATCTTCTCATACCAAGCACGTGGTGCTTGCTTTAAACCATATAACGCCTTCTTTAACCTGCACACCTGGTTTTCATGCCCTTTTTGCACAAAGCCACGGGGCTGAAAAACATACACTTCTTCATGCAAGTCACCATTCAGAAATGCTGTTTTAATGTCCAACTGATGTACATTCCAACCATGATGGGCTGCAAGTGCACAAATGCTCCGAACAGTAGTCATACGGCATGTAGGTGCAAAGGTCTCATCAAAATCAATGCCTCTTTCCTGCGCATAACCCTTTGCAACAAGCCTAGCCTTATACCTGTCAACTGTACCATCAGGTTTACGCTTCAGCTTGTATACCCACTTAGTGCCAATGGCCTTCTTGCCAGGAGGCAAGTCACATAAAGACCATGTACCATTCTTCATTATAGCATCATATTCAGATTGCATAGCAGCCATCCAATTTTCTGAATTTTGTGCTTCATCAAAAGAAACAGGCTCATTCTCATCACAGAGACTAGATGCAGCCATAGCATAGCAATCTGATGCAAAGGAGGTACTATGAGAGCCTGAACGAGTACGATATGACAAAGGTGCATCTAATTTGCTGTCACGCAAAGTCTGCACCAGCCATTTTGGCATAGTTTTCGCCTGTTCAATATCAGCTCTCTCATCAACAAGTGCATCATGTAAATCTGCATCAGAAATGGAATGATCTGCATCATCATATGAAACCTGCAAAGGCTGAGAAGTTGCCTCATTAGGACCAGCACTAGCCTGTCCACCTGTAAAAAGAGGCATCAAAGTATCATACATGTCTTTGGAGCTAACAGATGTCTCCTTAGTACATGAAAGCAATGGCTGAATAGCATCTTCCACAAAGACAACATCACGGCTAACCAAAATGCGTTTAGTCTGTGGATGATACAGACGATAGCCTTTACTTTCAGAACTGTACCCAACAAAAATACATTTTACTGCCTTATCATCCAATTTTCTGCGATGTTGTTCAGGCACTAATGCATATGCCAAACAACCAAAAACACGCAGATGAGCAACAGATGGCTTGCGGTCATGCCAAGCCTCATATGGAGTGATAGACTGCAACGCTTTGGTGGGACACCTGTTCAGTACATATGCTGCACACATGACAGCCTCAAGCCAGAAACTATGTGGTAAAGCCTGACTTTTGACCATGCACCTCGCCATCTCCATGAGTGACCTGTTCTTTCGTTCAGCAACTCCATTCTGTTGAGGTGTATACGGCACTGTACACTGGTGTTTTATCCCACGTTCAGCCAGAAATGCATTAAAATCTGAAGACATATATTCCCCCCCTCGATCAGAACGGAGGGTGCCCATTTTACATGCTGACAGATTTTCAGCCAAAACCAAAAACTGTTTGAAGCACATGAACACTTCGGACTTTGCTTTGAGTGGGTATACCCATGCATGCCTGGAAAAATCATCAATGAAAGTCACGAAGTAAAGGTAATTTCCAAAAGAGGGTGTCTGCATAGGACCACAGACATCACTATGTACAAGCTGCAATTTCTGCATAGCCCGAACTGAACCATCTTTTGGAAAGGAAGAACGCTGCATTTTGCCCAAAATACAGCCTTCACAAACATGTTTTCCAGGTGCCTCAAGTTTGGGCAAAGAAGACACCATTTCAGATTTCTGCAGGCGTAACAAACTAGCAAAATTCAGATGACCAAAGCGTGCATGCCAAAGCTTTGCATCTGACATAGCCTGAGAATCATGAACTGCACATGCCGAATCATTCACAGATCTTTCATAGTCTATGAGCTTATACAGCCCACGACATAAAATGCCAGAAGCAATAATCACATCGCCATTTGAGAGATCATGGACTGTACACCTGTCATCAACGAATTTCACAACCAAGCCAATCTTGGCTAATGCAGAAACTGATAACAGGTTCTTTTTGATCCCTGGCACAAATAAAGCATCTGACAAAGTGAAAGAACTACCATCAGCAGTAGTCAAAATGATCTTACCAACTCCCATAACAGGATAAGAGGAGTTATTGGCGCATGTGACAGTATTCCCTGTAGGGGCAGGCTCGAGTGAAGAGAAGAAACTGCGCTGCGAGGTAATATGTTTGGTCGCCCCACTGTCAAAGTACCAAACATCTGAGTCTACTGCAGACATGCATTGATCATGAGAAGATGGGTCAAAACTGCAGACAGTAGTAAACGCCCATTCTTCTTCCTGCACAAGATTTGCAGACTCTGTTTTTGGTGTAGATACCTCTGCAACAACCATTCCAGCCTCTTTCTTCTTTGCCTCTTTAGCAGCCAGTTTTGGACAGTTCTTTATAATATGATCATTTCCTTTACAGTACTTGCAGAACAATTTCTGCTTTTCTGATTTCTTCTCATCTTTATCCTGGTTCTTCGATTGTGCAGCATTTGCAGATTTCTGCTTACTAGTAGAAGAGCTCCATTTTCCTTTGCCCTTCTGACTAGCCAGGAAAGCTTGATCTGCAACACGCATAATGGACCTGTTCTGCCTGGACTGATCTTCCTGCAACAGAACAGAGACTAATTCCTCAAATGACAAGGCATTCGGATTGCCTTTCATCATCAATCGAAGAGTAGAGGCAAAACTCTGATATGAATCAGGAAGGCCATTCAGAACGGTCTGCACAAGTGAGCTATCTGGTATAACCTCATCAGCAGAAATCAATTGTTCCTTCAGGTCTTTGATCTTTGTAAGAAAACTGTCCATAGAATCACCTTCATTCATGTGCTCACTCTCCAACTGTTTTCGGAGGTAAGCAACACGAGCCTCATTCCTAGCCTGGTACAAAGTGGTAAGTGTATCCCAAGCATCCTTTGCTGTTCTGCAAGAGCGAATGTGAGGGATAATGGCACGTTTGACAGACAAAGCTATCAATGCATGTGCCTGGGCATCTCTGCCATCCCAACGAATCTGCTCTGCAGTAGGTGCAACAGAAACAGCAGCACGAACAGGAATCTGCGGAATATCATCTTCGACACCATCTTCATCAGCTCCAACACCTGTATTTGCAGTACCTGTCGTTACAGGTGTAACAGGACGTCTTTCAACACCCTGCACAATGTTCCACAATCCTTTTGCAACCAGTACATGTCGCATCATATAAGCCCATAATGGGTAGTTGGTACCATCCAACTTATCCTCAACAGCCAACATACGGAATACATCACTGCTTT
This sequence comes from Ceratopteris richardii, assembly GCA_020310875.1. Taxonomy (NCBI): domain Eukaryota; kingdom Viridiplantae; phylum Streptophyta; class Polypodiopsida; order Polypodiales; family Pteridaceae; genus Ceratopteris; species Ceratopteris richardii. Next base: position 138,207,995 of record CM035437.1, read on the forward strand.
CAGCCATGGCCGGTGACTAAAATACCTTGATGCAGAAAATTGACTGTATCTCAAAAAGTTGAACGGAACTGCCCAGACGAGTTCTGCTAGACCTGTAGCAGACTTCGAGACGCTTAAACTGGCGAACAGAAACTGGTATATACCTTTGGCACAAAAAGGACGAAATAGCCTGCACAAGCGCTGCGATAGTGCGTTCGGAGGCCGAAACGAGCTCAGATCGCGATTTCGGCACCACAGAGCGAATCTGAGACTGCAAACGGAGGAGTGTCGACGGCGCCCTAGAAGAAGCAACGACCTGCTCTGATACCAATTGTTGGAGTTAGACGTCTACGGAAGCACGCGAACAGCACAAGGAAGAAGAAGAAGCTAGGAGCACAACACACAAGGCTGAATGTATTACTAGAGAATGTACAAAGATAAGTAGCCCATTAGGGCAATAGGCGTATATACAAGCCGGGGGAAAAAAATCTCCTAACGAGGGAAAAAAGTGCCCCGGCGGTCCTAGAGTGTTCACACACATCACTACCTAAATATATCAACAAAGCTCCTCAAGGAGTAGCGGATGATCTACCAGATGCATACTTGTTTAATCTTGAGATAGCACCAGAATGGGCTAAGCCTATAGTCCCTATTCTGACATATGGACCCAAGAATCCTAGGATAAAGATCAAAGAGGGAGAGATTACCAAGTCTCAGAGATACCAAATAATGGCAAGAAGCATATATAAACAGGATAATCAAAAGATTCTTGCTTGTTGTGTAGATGAATCAGAACATGCAAATTGGTTGCAATTAGCACATGTAGGTGCACTAAAGCAACATCATTCAGAACATCGTACATTACAGACTCTGCATAGACTAGGAGTATATTGGCCTTCGATGGAAGCAGATGTCTACAAGTTGTGTAAAGAATGCCATGTTTGTTGTGAAAGACCACCAGTAGAACATGCTACATTGTATCACGTGTCTCTCACACCAGACTGGAGTGAACAATTAGTGACATACTTGAGGACGAAGACATTCCCTGAAGGAATGACTTTAGCACGACAATGCAGCCTAGAGCAGGAAGCTCAAGATTATTCACTTATTGGCGATAACCTATACAAAAGAGGACGAGATGGATATCTAAGACAATGTGTTCATGAGAGCGATTATCTGAGCATACTAGAGACTGCACACCAAGGTGTTGCAGGAGGTCATTTTGGACCCGATAGGATAATCAAAGCCATCCTCTTTGCAGGATTATGGTGGCCCACCCTTCACATGGATGCTCATACCTATGTAAAGAGATGTGATGTGTGCCAAAGAACTTAGTTTCCTACTCGCAGAGATGAAATGCCATTGAAACCCATGATGGGAGGACGTGCATTTTCAAAGTGGGGTATAAACTTTGTAGGACCCATTAACCCCCCTGCAAAAGGTACACATGCGGAATACATTATTGTTGCCACAGATTATCTTACGAAATGGGTAGAGGCAAAAGCCACGAAAAAGAATGATGCACACACAACTGCAAAATTCTTATTTGAGAATGTCTTTACAAGATATGGACTGCCTATAGAGTTAGTGAGCGATCGAGGCACTCACTTTCTAAACCAAGTCATTGAATATTTGTTACAGGATTTTATGGTGATTCACAAGAAATCCGCACCATATCATCCTCAGGCATTGATGGTCAGGCTAAAAGCACTAATAAGATCCTTTGTAACGTACTGACGAAACTCGTGAACAACAAACGTTCAGATTGGGACAAACAGCTACACCACGCTGTTTGGGCATATCGAGTGGCCTACAAGACCGTACTCAATGCAACTCCCTTTCAGATGGTTTTTGGTCAGAATGTTGTGCTTCCTTTGGACTTCTTGATACCGACCCTTAAGGTTGCACAAGAACATCAGTGGACCGGCCATGAATTATCAGCAAGAATAATGGACTTGGAACGATTAGGAGAAACCAGGCTAAAGGCAGCAGCAGGAATATATGCAGCGAAGAAGCAACAGAAAGCATATTTTGATGCACATGTGAAAGATAAAGGCTTAAAAGAAGGAGATTTAGTTCTAGTATATACATTGAAACAACACGCACGGAAGTTAGAAAAGCGAGGTTATGGACCTATGATCATTAACAGACTCTCAACAAGTGGAGCAGTACAGTTAGCCACCTTAGAAGGAGACGTAATGCCTAATTATATTAGTGGTTGTAGAGTCAGGCTATATCAGGAACCTCTTACTGAGGATATGCTTAGACGACTCACGTTGGCAAAGAAGCGTAAGGAGGAAGAAAATAGAATACGAGCGGAAGCTCAGGCAGAAGCAATAGAATGCATTAAGCGCATGAAGTTAAGAAGACAAGGACTAGGGAGAGAACATTATAACCATCTGGAAACAACACCCAGATACCCCATGGCTATGTGTGTGGTAAAGTCACAAACTCATCCTAGCATAGTGGACAGGAGACCATTCATTACAGTTAGGCTAGAGCACGACAACCGTTGCCAAGATCTCAGGGCTTTAATTGACTCTGGTGCTGCGACTAGTGCGATTAGATGGTCCCACTATAAGGATTCAGGAATAGAAATGCGGCCAAATGAGGCATACCTCATAGGGCTAGGAGGCATGGAAACCCCTTGCATGGGTGAGGTGGACCTTCCTATCCTCATTAAGGAAGTGACCATGACAGCGAAGCTACTAGTGTGCCATGATGACGACCTGATAGAGCCCCTAATCCTTGGCCAAGATTGGCTATATGATCACTCAGTGGACCTAAATCTTAGACAAGGCTCCTTACAGATTGGAACCTTAGAACAGAAGCGAGTGATATCGCTTGACTTCCCTAATGGCATTCCGACTGAGGTTTGTAACCCTAGACCCTATGAAATACATGCGACGGAAGACCAGAAGATCTTTGGTCAGATCAGACACGTTACGTCTACACCAACCCACTCGGGCTTGGCTATGGACAGTTGTCAATCAAAAGGACGACAGGAGATCTTCCCTGGGGCTTCCTGCAAACTAGAAGGGGCAGCTACCCAACCGCTAGGGCAGATGGACACAATCAGCGGTCAGGTGGGTTGCATCAGCGGCCAAATGAGCACAACACCCTACGGTGCTCATCCTTCCAAACTTGCTGCGGACTGGCCTAGATTAAAGATAAATAATGAATCACTTCCTAATGGGCAGGTCACGCAAGTGTTGGATCTCCCTTCTTTTCCAAAGCAGAGCGTCCAATGGACCTCTCAAACCCAACCACGAACGAGTCAACCACAACAGAGGAACCCAGACCAACGACACCACCAGACAAGGCAAAGAAAGCAGCAGTATCAACATCACAAAACAAGTGGCACGAAACAAATATGGGTGCCAAAAGGACAGCAACCACAGGCTATTGGCAACACTACAGACGAGAACAAGACAAAGTTTCAATAGAAGCAGAGTCAGCATCCAAAGTCCCCTCGGTCTTCTTCCCCAAGTACAAATACTCGACAGATTTGGATCGCCAAGAAGTATCTTATCAATCGACCCACACCCATGCAGATTTGGGTACCCAAACAATGTATTATAGCCCAACCCTCAAGCCATGTAATATATACCCCTCAGAAATCTTTCCATCCCTCAATACCACCAAACCCGATACCACTTTTTGTCCCTCAGCAGAAACATACCACCCACTCCAAGACTCTTAGGAAATGGATACCGAAACATATCCAGATGTCTTCTTGTATCCCCTTATCTAACAATTCTCCCACCCCGCTTAAACACCACCCTTGTAATAATTCACCCTCAACCAAACCTTGTATGAATTCATACACCAAAACCCCACATCAAGCATAATAAAAGCTCATCAAGAAATGTATGCATAACCTGACCATGTAGGCGTCTAGAGACATGCATTAGCTCTGCAAAAAATCATTGCATCAATCACTTCACGACACTTGGCTACACGGGTTACACATTGGTTATGGAAAGGGATTGCAGTCTCACCTTAATGGGATCATAATTAATTTCCATACTAATGTGCTAATCTTTTGTAGTAGATCTTTTCCATTAGCTCGTCACTCATCATGCAAACCGAAGAAGGACCATCAGAAGCTGGCCCAAGCACACCAATGGCCAATATTGGAGAATTACTCGCGGAATCTTATCCTACGATGCAACCACCAGAGTTTCAAGGTTTTCCAGGACCCATGCCAATCGATGATCCTCCTAGAGGATATACCGAGAAGATTCATCGTAATTCTCACTGGTTTCAAGGCCTAGCAGGACCCTTAGCAGACGCTGATTTCATATTTGAGGCCAATTTGGCAGTTGATCTTCGCACATGGACCAAGTACCAGTTCTTTTCAAGAGAATTTGAAGGACTTCAGAATACGCAAGATTTAACGCACGTTTGGGCACGAGCGGGATTTACATAATATTTTAGTGAGCCTCTACCTAAACCCGATTTTTACAGATGCTTTTACCTAGTAACCACCTTGACAGCTTCAAGGAACAAGGATCTACCCGGCACATTCATGTTACCATCCTTGGTAAATGACCCTCCATTCAGAAGGTTTTATTTTTCCAAAGATTTAATTCGCGCAGCTCTCAAAATACATGGAACGCATACTCCGACGGAGAGAGAACGGCTAGTCCCAGAGCAGATGAAACGTGGTGATGTTACTAAGTGGGAGGATATTTCAGCTATAACCCCTGAGCTCTCCAAGCCATTGCGGATATGCATGCAGCATTTTGCTTTCCCAGCTCAGGATCGTTTTACCATGCCCCATAAGAGAATCTGGTTTGGTTTATACTTAGCATGTACTGGACCTCAAACGGTTGATCTAGCTAGCTGGATAATTGATCAGCTCTATTTGGCACAACATAGATGGGAACGAAAGAAAGTCATCAATGGATGTTGTGCACTTACAAGGATTATATATATGTGTTTGGCATATGATTTACCCATAGAGCGCGCCATGACTAGTGAGGAACTGAAGGCATTTAAAGGAACCACAAAGAAAGCTAGAAAGGCTAGCAAAGGCAGAGCCGGAAAGCGGATGAGAGGCACTATCCCATGCCTACAAGTTCCAGAATCACCCTCGCCACAACCATCTCCAGAGCAGTCACTGACAGCAGCCACTCCCACAGTACAACCTATTCGTATCAGATTATCAAGACCAGTTGTAACGGAGGGCACCACCAGTACGGTTGCACCCCAAGCAGCCACAACCACAGAACCTATCACCATAGCAGCTGAAATTCCCACCACTATTGGTGCGGAAGCTTTCTCTTTTCCAATACCCCATTTAGAAGCAGAACAAACAGCACCACTGGATCCAACTTTCGATTTTGAGATGCCCGATGCATTCTCCAATGAGTTCCAGTTTTCAGAAGGACAATTGTTTTCTCAAGAATTTGAAAGGCCTAGCTACCCTACCACACCTCGGGATCAGCCACAAGGACAGATTGTATCTAGCTCCGATGACGAAAGAACAGCAACTGATGACAATGAAGGCGATGACGAAGCTAGCCAGGGAACTCAGGAATCCCAAGAGCATGAACAGACAGATGGCCAAGGACAACAAACAGACACACATGGTGATACAAGTACCCATGAAGATGAAACTTACGAAGCAGCCGCTTACACACTGGCTATTAAGAAGTTGTATAGAACTATGGAAAAGGTGTGGGCACGCAAAAAGCTGACTGAGGAAGAGAGTCAAGCGATAATAGAACAAGAACTTGTCACAGGTGGATTCGAAGATGCATACATCAAAGGATTCCGAGAGTTAGTCAAATCAGTAGGCTCCAACGAAGCCCTTAGGTACTTGCAAAGAAAGCCACTACCACAGTTTGACCCCCGCATAGTCCGACTACTTTCCAAGCCCGGCGAATACATTCGTGTACCAACAGGAGCACAGTCTTCAAAACAAGCCAGGGAGGCACGCCTCGTCCCCGAAAGTTTGTTGGCAGTAGGAACCATCCTTGTAGATTCCCCACCCCGCGCTACAACTGTACATACCTCAGTAGTCACTGAAGTACCGACCACCCCAACCGCTCCTCCATCACCACCCATCCCTCTAGCCTTCCCTCTTCACCCTCCTTCCCCCAGACCAACATCTTCATTCGCCCATGGCATAGCAGAAATCGTCTTTACGACCACTCACCCCACAATTCCTGCACCCATTAGACTTAGTCTACCCCCTCATACACCCACCTTTCTATCCAACCCATTCCTCCATCCATCTTTTCCATCTTTCCCCACAACTCCAAGACCCCTTTTTCCATTCCCACCGCCCTTAACCTTCTCCCCAGTCTCACCTCCCCGACCCACGGTAACCCCTATTTCCCCTTTCCACCAAGCTGCACCAGCCAGCCCCCCTGTAAATTACTTCTCAACCTTTGTAAATCCCGTATTTACACCAGCACAAGCACCCACAGTCACACCCATATTCACAGTCACCGCACTAGACACGTCCAATGAGATGGACATCTCACCACCCACTGCACCATCACTCACTTCACTCACGGCACAAACATAGGCACCTCACAATTTTCCACAATCACCACAGCATCCACCTTCCCACCCCCATTCCCCGTTCCCTTCGCATCTACTACCACTGCATCTTCATTTAGCACCCCATTAATACTATCACCCACTGTAGATAATGCATTCCGACAGATGTTCATGTGTGTGACGCAAGTAAGAGATGAGTACACATCTCTTGGCGATAATTATCAGCAGCTGCAGAGGACAACCACTGACTTACAGTCGCAGCTTAATTTATTGTCTATTGAGAATGCCTCTCTGAACACCTGATACCAAGAATTACGAGAGGCCTATCATAAATTAGAACTAGAAAGCGAAGAAAAGACCAAGGAAGCCACTTCTGACCTGGATAACTTATTAAGAGCCCAGACAGTTCACAATGCAACGCTAACACGAAACATGGGCTTACTCAGAAGACATCTAGCAGCAGCAAAGGAGGAAAACCAGCGCTTACAGGACCAGAATCGAGAAAACTTAGAAGCGGCCCTAGACCATCCAGACCAACCACTCAGTCCTAGTTGGTTCAAAGCCATTCCCTCAGACTCCATGAGGATGCTGCTAGAAGATCATGTAAGATTGCTAGATGAATATGACCGCATGAATGAGGAGTTACAAAAACTCAAAGAAGATCATAAATTACTCCAGTTACGAGCACCGGCACACCCAGACATACCAGCACCTGTGGACCCCTCTCCTGACATCTTAGAGGAACTCAACGCATTACGGGCCCAGGTATCAAACCTTGAATCAAGGATTGCAGTATATGAAGCACCACCAAGGCCAGATTCCCCACCTGAGCTACCAGCTGAGGAAGAAACTATCACCATCCCGGTGGAGGAAACGTTTGAAGAGGCGTACGAGCCACAACCCATCCCAGGCGGATGCGTCACGGCCGAAGGCCAGATGACTTACGAACTCCCGACTCCCGCGTGGATGAAGACAATTGAGGAACTTGGAACAACACACTCAGCTAGAGTAGAGGCACAATTACATGCCATGGCGATGATAGAAGAAAGAATTTTACAATCTCCATTCTTTGCTCATTTGGCCCCGCGACGATACATATCTGGGCATGAGCTGTTGGTGCAGACCAATCACCAATTGAAGTTTGGAAGACAAAAGATGGAGATAAGATCAAGTCTTGAAGCAAAGAAGGAGGTTACATTCACAGAATGAATGATATGTACACATATGTACATTAGTGAAGACATAGATCACTTATACTTTTGTCTAGTTATAAGTTTGTACATATTTGCCTATATATACTTTGGAAAAATGTCGGGGCAATGTGAGGAGACAATAGGAGAGTATGAGAATAGTACATTTGTAAGTTGTAAGACTCATTAGAGTTCATAGGAATGAGAAGAAGTCTCTCTCACAACTCAATTCTGATTTTCTGAGGAATAGAAGAAAAAGTTGCGCCCGAAGTTTTCGTGTCTTCTCCTTCTGTGATAGATCTTCTGTGGAATGCTTTTGTACAAGTCTAAGTCTAGAGTTGATCAACCTCTATACAAAATTTCAGCTTCCAATTGTAATTAGGTTAAGAGAATTGTGTGTAGGAACATTCATGTGTAAAGAATGTTCACAGTCTCCTGAAACAGGCGCAGATTTCGAGTTCAATGAAATGAGTAGTGCTCAGTGCACAATGTAAAGTTTTACACATATGATAGCTCAAAATCTAAGTTGAGAGATAAGCTATCTACGACCAAAAGGATTTGATAAAACGGGTTCGACATTGCGAGAACTAAAGCTAAGAAGTTAGGGGTGTCCAAATCGACTTCTCAGAAATGCAGATTTAGACATAGGTAACTTGTGAAGTAGATTTCTCAAGATCTACTGAATATTTTGGAGTGATTTGACTTGGAGGAGGTGCGCAATCTTTAGGCGACACTTGTGCAAAGTTTCATAAAAAACTTTACACATTTACTCAGTCAATGAGAAAGATATATGCAGCAGACTTTCTGAGTAATTTCCTTCTTCACAATTTGTTCAAGAATTTGATATTTGGTCATTAATCCTTTAAATTGGTGAAGGTTTTGACTTACTCTTGATATAGAGGTGTTCTAAGTTCAAGAGTAGGTTGTTCTTTTGGAGATTAACACTCTCCATCAGTGGTATCAGAGCAGGAAGCATCAGAATCAAGGAAAGGGAGACTCCGACTACTGCAGAAATACAAACTTTACATCTTGAAGGATCAAAAGGACAAAGATTGAAGAAAGCTTGAAGGAAGACACATTGAAGTTGTCAAAAGGATCAGAAGGAGTAATATTCGAAGTCAAGGTACATTTATTCCTCATAAAGTTTAAAGATCTGTTAATACAGGTGAAGGAAGATGGGAGATTCTCTTCAGATAGAGAAATTGGATAGAGAGAACTATCCTGCATGGTCAATGAGGATGGAAGCTCATCTAATGAGCAAAGATTTGATAGCTTACATTACAGGAGAAGAAGAAAAGCCACAATTCAGAGATCCTAGTGTTCCAACTAGGGAAGAATTATCAGATTTGAAGAATTGGATGAAAAGAGATGCTCAAGCTAGGAGCATAATCTATATGGCGGTCAATGACTACTTGCTACCTCACATTAGAGGTCTTGAAAGTGCAAGTGAGATATGGAATGCTTTGGAGGAGCATTTCCAAAACACTACAAAGTCAAGGAAGGCATCCCTATGGGCAGAGTTTACCACTTTCAAGAAGAAGGCTTCACAATCAATATCTGATTATGTGACAAAGATGAAGGATATTGCAGATGCATTAGGAGCAGTGGATGAAGACATTGAAGAAGATAAATTGGTAAGGCAAATTCTCACAGGACTAAGAGGTGATGAGAAGTGGAAGCCTTTTATTTTATCTACAGAACTTTCATTGGATAATTTCAATCCTGATTTGAATCAATTGTTAGGACATATGCTAACTTTTGAGAATGATATCAAAGGAGATGTTGACAAGAGTGCAGGTCATGCAATGTACTCTAAAGACAAGAAGAAAACTAACAAAGGAAAGCAACAAGCAAATGAAGAAGAAGGCACAACTAGTCAAGCCAACTTCCTAAGAGGAAGAGGAGGTGGCAAAGGTAGAGGAAGAGGCAGGAGTAACAAAGATGGATCCAAAGCTTGCTGGATTTGTGGTAAGACAAATCATTTAGCTAATGATTGTTGGCATAACACTCAGAGTAATGGTGGATACAATTAGAACTATAATTCAAGAGGAAGAGGAGGCAGAAATCAAAGAGGTAATTTCAGAGGTAGAGGTAGTAGGGGTTACTTTGGAAGAAATGCAGGTAGAGGTTTCCAAAGTCAACAATATAACAATACCTACTACAATTATGCTTCAGATCAGAAGGAAGATTCAACATTGATAATGAATGCAACTTGTGAAAGGTAGAATGAAGATCAAAGAGTCTTCTACATTGACTCAGGGTGTAGCAATCACCTGAGTGGTAACATAGCCTTGATGACTGATTTGGAGAATAAGGTATCTAATCATGTTGTTCAAACAGGTGATAATACAAAGCACAATGTGAAGTCAATTGGATCAGTGAAGGCCAAGGATGGTAGCACCTTATTGAGTAAGGTCTTGTATGTTCCTAGAATTCCTAAGAATTTGATAAGTGTAGGACAAATTGTGGAAAAAGGTTATGAAGTAAGGTTCACTAATGAAGGAGTGTTTGTGGAAGACCCTAGCAATGGGTATAAACAAATTGTTTCAGGGAAGAAAGAAGGAAGATTGTTCACATTGAAGATTCAAGGTAATGTTGGTCATGCCTTGTTCACTTATGGAGGACATAAGATCTCTGAGTTAGATCTTTGGCACAAGAGACTTGGACATTTCAATGAAAGAGGTATTAAAGACATGGTTAATAATGGTTCAGTGCTTGGATTGCCTAATGTTGAAGGTCAACATATGACATACAGATGTGAGGCATGTCAATTAGGTAAGGCTCATAAGCAACCCTATTCTAAGCATGGGTTTATGTATTCAGAGAAACTTGAGTTGGTACACACAGATGTGTGGGGACCATCAAAGGACTTCAGTATCAATGGCTCAAGGTATTATGTGATTTATGTTGATGATGCTACCAGATGGATCACTATCTATGTGATCAAAGATAAGTCAGAAGTATTCAATACATTCAAACATTATCATGTGTATGCAGAGAGAATTACAGGACATAAATTGAAAAGACTAACGTCAGATGGAGGGGGAGAGTATTTCTCTAATGAGTTCAGTGATTACTTGTGGAATGCAGGTATAAAAAGAGAGGTTACTTGCAGGTACTCTCCTCAACAAAATGGTGTAGCAGAAAGGAGGAATAGGACTCTTGTTGAGTTTGCAAGGTCCATGATGAAGGAGAAAAATTGCCCAAATTATTTGTGGGCTGAGGCAGTAAATACAGCTACTTATTTGGTCAGTAGGCTACCTTGTAAAGCCTTGCAGGGTATGACACCATATGAGGCATGGTGGGGTAAGCGACCTACATTAGATCATTGCAAAGTATTTGGATGTTTGGCCTATGCATATGTGCCATCACAATTAAGGCACAAATTGGAACCTAAAGCTGAAAAATATGTGTTTATTGGTTATGATGATAAGCAGATGGGATACAGGTTGTGGAATCCATCCACAAAACATTTTCTTGTATCAAAAGATGTTACATTTGATGAGCAAGGTACTTGGTATGCAGGTACTATCAATATTAATACAGATGATGAAGAAATTGTGAGTCAAAGGAAAGGTAAATCAAAGGTTCAGATATTTGATGAGCAAGAGAATAATGAAGTGTAGGTTGAAGTGGAAGAGACACCAAGATTTGATCCTGAATATGAAGAACCAGAAACCTCAAGAAGTGGAGAACTTAGGAGGTCTACAAGGAACAAATGGCAACCTACAAGGTATAGCTATGATACTTCATTTTTGACTACTAAGGATTATGCATACATGGTTAAAGCAGATGAAGACCCTTCTACATATGAAGAGGCAAAAGGTAAAGAGATTTGGAAAAAAGCTATGCAAGAAGAATATGATGCATTGATGGAGAATCAAACATGGGATTTGGTTCCAAAGCCAAATAGCCAGAAGATCATTGGATGCAAATGGGTCTATAAGACAAAGAGATTTGCAGATGGAAGTGTGTCTAGGTACAAAGCTAGACTTGTTGTAAAAGGGTTTGCTCAGACATATGGTATTGACTATGATGAGACTTACAGTCCAGTGGCAAAGATGACAACCATCAAAACACTCATAGCAATTGCTGCATGCAAAGGTTGGAAATTGTGTCAATTAGACGTGAAGAATGCTTTTTTGAATGGTTATATTTTAGATGATGTTTTCATGGAGCAACCTCAAGGATTTAGAGATGGAAGATATCCAGATCATGTGTGTAATCTCAGGAGAGCTTTATATGGCTTGAAGCAGGCCCCAAGGGCATGGAACTATAGGCTTGTAAAGTTCTTAAAGGAACTTGGATTTCAAGTTTCAAAAGCAGATAGTAGCTTGCTTGTTAAAGCAAGTGATGATGGGTTCATTTACATATGTATATATGTTGATGATATAATTCTTACAGGTATAGATGAGAAAGGCATACAAAGCCTAAAGAAGCAAATGGAGAAAGAGTTCAAAATCAGTGACTTGGGAGATTTGTCATACTTCTTGGGCATGGAGATTTCATACACTCAACATGGAGTGTATGTGACCCAAGAGAGGTACTTGAAGAACTTGTTAACCAAGTTTAAAATGAATGATTGCAGAATAGCACCTACTCCAATGGAGGTGAATCACAAATTAAGCAGATTTGGAGGTGAAGAGTTCAAGGACATGAAGCAATATCAGAGTTTGGTTGGTAGTCTTATCTATGCTACATTAACTAGGCCTGATTTATCATATGCAGTTGGTGTGGTCTCAATTCATGCATTGTCCTAGGAAAGAGCATTGGATTGCAGGTCAAAGAGTGTTGAGATACATTAAGGGAACACTCAAAGAGGGTTTGTATTATGGTTTTACATCAGATACAAATATCAAAATATATAGTGATCCAGATTGGGCAGGTAATCCAGATGATAGAAGGTCAACCTATGGATACATGTGTTATGTGGGAGATAAATTAATCTCCTGGTGCTCAAAGAAGCAACATACAGTTGCTTTGTCATCTACAGAAGCAGAGTACAAAGGCATGGTTGAAGCTACAAAAGAAGTGATATGGATTAAGACTCTCATGAAGAGTTTTGACACTATACAGAGCATACCTATCATTTATGGTGATAACATGAGTTCATTATATCTAGCTGCTAATCCTGTTTTTCATGCCAGGACCAAACACATTGAGATACAGTATCACTTTCTAAGAGAGAAGGTGATGGATAAGGAGATTGAAGTTATACATACTTCAACAAAAGATCAGATAGCTGATATGCTTACAAAAAGTTTAGATGGACCAAAGTTACAGAAGTTCAAAAAGACATGGCAGGCATAAAGAAGATAAGAGAAACCTCAATTTGATGATTGAGGGGGAGCTGTTGGTGCAGACCAATCACCAATTGAAGTTTGGAAGACAAAAGATGGAGATAAGATCAAGTCTTGAAGCAAAGAAGGAGGTTACATTCACAGAATGAATGATATGTACACATATGTACATTAGTGAAGACATAGATCACTTATACTTTTGTCTAGTTATAAGTTTGTACATATTTGCCTATATATACTTTGGAAAAATGTCGGGGCAATGTGAGGAGACAATAGGAGAGTATGAGAATAGTACATTTGTAAGTTGTAAGACTCATTAGAGTTCATAGGAATGAGAAGAAGTCTCTCTCACAACTCAATTCTGATTTTCTGAGGAATAGAAGAAAAAGTTGTGCCCGAAGTTTTCGTGTCTTCTCCTTGTGTGATAGATCTTCTGTGGAATGCTTTTGTACAAGTCTAAGTCTAGAGTTGATCAACCTCTGTACAAAATTTCAGCTTCCAATTGTAATCAGGTTAAGAGAATTGTGTGTAGGAACATTCATGTGAATGTTCACAGTCTCCTGAAACAGGCGCAGATTTCGAGTTCAATGAAATGAGTAGTGCTCAGTGCACAGTGTAAAGTTTTACACATATGATAGCTCAAAATCTAAGTTGAGAGATAAGCTATCTACAGCCAAAAGGAATTGATAAAACGGGTTCGACATTGCGAGAACTAAAGCTAAGAAGTTAGGGGTGTCCAAATCGACTTCTCAGAAATGTAGATTTAGACATAGGTAACTTGTGAAGTAGATTTCTCAAGATCTACTGAATATTTTGGAGTGATTTGACTTGGAGGAGGTGCGCAATCTTTAGGCGAAACCTTGTGCAAAGTTTCATAAAAAACTTTACACATTTACTCAGTCAATGAGAAAGATATATGCAGCAGACTTTCTGAGTAATTTCCTTCTTCAGAATTTGTTCAAGAATTTGATATTTGGTCATTAATCCTTTAAATTGGTGAAGGTTTTGACTTACTCTTGATATAGAGGTGTTCTAAGTTCAAGAGTAGGTTGTTCTTTTGGAGATTAACACTCTCCATCATGAGCTACAGTATAAACCGTATTTTATGTTAATGGCCGAATACCAGTTAGCCATTGAGAAAGAGACAGGTAAGAAACCATCGCATGCGACTCAATTCGAAGAGGACGATTTGCCACTAGATGCGCAGCAAGGAGAGATCTATCAACTAGAGTGGCAGAAAGATTTACTACAGAAGTATCCAGAAATGATGAGTACATGGGTAAAGGCACCTTTGCATTTGAAGTACAACCCGTGTTGGGGACCAGTACCACGATGCCGCTCCTGGACTGCCTTTGCTATCAAGGTACAAAACAATAAGCAGTGTCAGGACTGGTTGAATTACCCCTATTTTAAGCCACCCATCGAGTTACCAACTGTAGGCTACATGATGGCTACAATTCGCCACTGGCTCCCTAGATTAAAGCATATGGACGATATAGCGGCGCATATGACTGTCAAATCTTTGACATGATGCAAATGATTTTTAAAGTCTTCCGACGCGTCAAGGCACCTCATGTCCACACCCCGGGCTTTGAGCATGGCAATTTCGATCTGGTATATGATATGAGTACAACGCCATCGCTACGGGTGTGTTATGCCTGGCATTGTAGAATAAAATATCTACCGGCGTGCTACAAGCAGACAGTCGAAGAGATGTTCACAACCGACTTCTGGGAATACCATTCAGAGGTATTCATAAGCAGGCCTACACATTTATTACACTTATTTGCCTGTGAACGAATGGTCTATTCCACACACTATCAGCTCCCGCAACCGGAAGAACCGCAACCAATAGACTGGGAGAAACTCGAGGCCGACCTGGCCCGAGGCATTCGTATCTCCGAGCACACCCTCGCTCAAGACCTCCTACAGAACTATATCCGGTAGACCTCACAACAAGGTTCTGTCAGGGACGACAGAAGCGAGAGGGAGGGGGGTGTTGGAAGCAGCCAGAGGCATAGAAGACGCGGAAGCATGTAACGATGGAGCAGGGAGCCAGTCGAATCTTTTTTCAAAGAATCATGTTTTAGAAATACTGTTCAAAGACCTCCAACAGTGATTTTCATCACTAATGTAACATATGTAACATAGAAAAACCCTTTTCTTAATTTCTAGCTCCATTTTGTGCAAGCCGAGGAGTCCTCGAGCTTGAGGAGCTTAGGTAGAACAAGCATATCAATTTTCGTTATTTTTAGACACCGTTTACCCTTCCAAATAGCATCTAGGACCTAATTTTTAACTATGCCGGTCACTAGATGTGAAACCGGTCAAAACTAGTCTAGAAACTATAAAAAGAGCTAGAGAGCTCATTTTTGAGGTTAGCTTGTTTGAGGTTAGAGTTTTTTTGAGCTTGTAATAGTGTTCTTGAGTAATAGAGCTAATTTCTCACCTTCCATTGTGTCTTGGTTGTCTCTTCGTAGTGTGTGTGTATGTGTGTGTGCATTTCTATGCTTCTCACCTTCACTCTCACTTCATCTCACATTCACGATCTTCATATCACTCCTATCTCTTCCGTGGATTGACATTAAGGAGGTGGAGCTTCTTAACGTGGTTCTCACCATTGTGCTAGAGCAACAGTGTGCTTAAACAGTACTATAGTAGTTATCCAATGGCATAATGATTACATCAAATGCATGAATAATGAAGAAGAATCAATGCTAACAAATAAGGAATAAAGAGTTGCAACACTACCTTCACAGACACATAGAGATGTCTACTCAAATCTAAAAAAGAACCAATCAAGGGGCTAGCTTAAGCAAGGACCTTGCTTGATACAACCCTAGAACTTAGTGCACTCTCTAAATGAACTAGAAAACCCATCAGAGCACTAACAAAAGCATGATACATATTACTTTTATGGAAGGCAAGTTGGCCCCTAAAATCTAGAAAACACCTTTGGGGAGTTTTCGGTTGATTTCTTTTGATGGAATCTCATGCTTTTAGCCTACATTTTTACACATTTCCATGATTGATTTCCCATGAATTTGTCTTGAAGCTTGACTTTTAACACTCCCCTTCAAACTTCAAATCTTCGTCTTCATCCAAACTCCTCCATATTGATTGCATTGCTTGAACTTTGAAATCTTAACTCCATCCAAAGCCTTTGTAAACATGTTACAAACTTGGTTCTTGGTAACTATATGATGTACAAAAACTTCCTTGGAGATCACCTTTTCCTTTATGAAGTGATAGTGCATGTCAATATGCTTGGCTCGAGCATGATAGACAGAATTAGATGCTAGATTAATGCTACTCATGTTGTAAAAAAACATTATTTGTGAACCTAAAATTGCAACTCCATAAATAACTTCTTAATCCACATTATCTCACATGTAACTTGAGCTAAATCTATGTACTCAACCTCAGTGGAAGATAATGCCACTATGGGCTACTTCTTTGGAATCCATGCAATGATCATGCTTCCTAGCATGACTAGGTACCACTTGTACACCTTCTATCTTTCTTTGAACTTTCTCAATCCATATCTGAGTAAGCTTTCACCTGCATATCATCATCAAATGAGTAGAAAAATCCTTCATTTATCAACCAAGATATGCATGAGCTACCAAGCATGAAGCAAAAACCATTAGTGGAGACATGAGTTCCATAGCAACCAACCCAATTAGAGTCAGAAAAAGCATGTAAATATGGGAGTAAAGATTCCCGTTTGGGATAAAACAATCCAAGTATCCGAGTACCACTCAAGTAGCAAGAGGTGCACTTAACCACTTGCTAATGCTTGACACCTAGGAATGCATAAACCTGCTCATCTGAGAGACATCAAAGTGAGTATGAGGGCAAGTTATGCATAAGTAAATCAAGCATCCAATAGGCTATTGATAGAGAACAACATCAAATGCATCTCCAAAATCATGAAGACTCAACTCTAAACCTTTGTCCATAGGGGTGGCAATAGGTTTGCAGTCTTCAAGGAAAAAACATTGCAATAATGTTTCAATTTTGTTTGACATGAATATATTCCCCCATCAACTTGCAAAAGCTTAATGCCCAAATAATGATGCAAATGTCCCTAATCTTTCATCTCAATAGAGGCATGCAAATCAGCCTTAAAATTAGCAACAGGCTTCTCATTAGGATCAGTGAGAAGCGTGTCTTCAACATAGACAACAATGATCAAAAGCACATCATTTGCATGCTTAACATATAAGTTCCTCTCAATTGGATTGTTCTCAAAATGATGTGCAATCAAGTAGGCATGTATCTTTTCATACCAAGCACGTGGTGCTTGTTTGAAACCATATAATGCCTTTTTCAACCTATACACTTTGTCTTCATTTCCTTTCTTATGTACATTCCAACCATGATGAGGTGTGAGTGCACGATACGATGGTCATTTGACATGTGGGAGCAAAGCTCTCATCAAAATCAATGCCTCTCTCTTGAGCATAACCTTTTGTAAGAATCCTAGCCTTATACCTATCAATTGTTCCATCAAGCTTATGCTTCAGCTTGTATACCCATTTATTGCCAATGGAGTTTTTTTCCTGGAGGCAAATCACATAAAGACCAAGTACCATTCTTCATAGTAGTATCATACTCTGATTGCATAGTAGCCATGAAATTTTTTGAATTGTGTGCTTCATCAAAAGAAGCAAGCTCATTCGCATCACAAAGACTAGAGGTAGTCATTGCATAGCAATGGGATGCAAAAGAAATACTATGAGAGCCAAAACGAGTACGATATGATAGAGATGCATCTAATTTTCTATCTCCAAAAGTCTGCACTAGCCGTTTGCACATATTTTTTGCCTCCTCTATATGAGCTCTCTCATCAACAAGTGCATCATGTAAATTTGCATAAAATATGAAATGATCTTCATTATCATGTGAAATCTATAAAGGCTCAGAAACTGCCTCATTTGGACCAGAAGTTGATTGTCTGGATATAACCAGAGGCAAAAAAATTTCATACACATCGTTGGAGCTAATTGATGTCTCCTTAGTACATGAAAGCAATGGTTGAATTGCATCTTCCACAAACAACATCACAACTAACCAAAATGCATTTAGTTTGTGGATGATAAAATCAGATAAACACATACTCAACATTGATTTTGGATCATCAAATCATGTAGCATGGAGTGTAGCACTAATATGCGACTTAAAAGACCCCAAGAAAAAGCATTACGTGTAAGGAGGAGATGACACAAGTCATCTAGTAGAAACGATTGGCAATGTGAAGACTCAAAATGGTAATATGAACTTGTTAAGCAGAGTTCTCTATGTATGAAGCATTACCTAAAATTTGATAAGTGTAGGATAGATTGTGGAGAAAGTATTGCGATTGGGGTTTAAAAAGAGTTTATGTGAAAGATCCATATCAAGGGTTCAAGAAGATTTTGAAAGGAGAAAAAATAGGTAGGTTTTTCACCTTTGAACAACAAGAGACAAGGAACATAACATTGTTCAATTATGGTACACAAACATTATTAGAGTGACAAGTTTCGCATAAAATGTTGAATCATATTGAATGGAGGACCTTAATATAAATTAGCAGATATCAAAGTGTACTTGGAATACCAAACATTTCAAAACATCACTTGATTTTCAAATGTAGTGCATGCCAATTTGGCAAGTCTCATAGAAAATCCTTCACCAAGAAAGGGTACATACATAGAGACATCTTAGAGCTTGTCCACACTATTGTTTGGGGACTAATAAAATAACCATCAATCTAAGGGTCAAGGTATTACGTCTCTTTCATTGATTATTGTAGCAAATGAACCATATTATATTTCATGAAGCATAAAGATGAAGAGTTTTCTTGTTTCAAAAAATACTATGCACTTGTGGAGAACCCAATAGGTAGAAATTTAAAGAGAACTGATGGAGGGGAGAATACTTCTCCCATTAGTTTGACTCTTTCTTACAAGAAAGATGTATCAAAAGAGATATTACAACGAGATATATACTAGAGCAAAATGGTGTAGAAAAAAGAAGGAATATAACCATTGTGGAAGTAGCAAGGTCAATGCTCAATGAGAAAAAGCTATCCAATTATCTACGGGGAAATGAAGTATCCACTACCACATATCTTATAAATTGGTTAGCATCGAATTCCTTGGAAGGGATGACACCTTATAAAGCTTGGAATGGAAGAAGAAAAAACTTGGATCACTACAAAATATTTGGATGCATTGCATATGCACACATACATTCACAAATGAGAAGGAAGCTTGATCCCAAGGTAGATAAATGTGTTTCCATAGGCTATGAACTAAATAAAAAAGGTTATAGGTTAAATAATCCTCATACTAAAGGATTTAGTGTTATTAGTGTTGTAGTATTTGATGAGAATAGATCTTGTTTTGAAGATGATTGCAAGAAAATCAACTTGCCATACAACTTTGAAGATGACTTCCGAACTCTACCAAACAAACCTCCCATACATTTGAAGAATTGAGTGAATCAGATACTCTTGGTGCATTTTACCCAAGCCTATATGCTTGATATGCTTGATATTATGATCATTTGAGTCACATGTGTAGTCATGTGAACACCTCTTGTAAAAGAGTTCATTTTTATCTCTTGTAATTGAAAAAGAAAAAAGGAAAAAGATGGCTTACCTCATCCATGATGTAAAAGCAAGTTTGTGGCTCTAACTACCTAAAACCACGAATTTTTGAGCTGAGGGAATATATCCTAACTTTGGGGATCACTTATAGGTGGAGCCATTCGAATTCGAATTCAAAAGTCCCTCCAAGAATAGCTATAAAAAAAGCAAGAAGGAAGAGGCGATTAGCAAGCCTTGTACGTGACCACTTCATGTCATTTTGTAAAGATTGAAGAGCTTACTCCATAGCTCTATCATTCTACTCCCATTGTACAAAGACTCATTGCCAATGTGGTTGTAATCATATGTGAATCTATTCATTTGTTATTTGAGATGGATTTCCATCAACAATTGACAAATTGGATCGAAACAACTACCCGGCATGGTCTCTAAGGATGGAGGCTTACCTTCAAGGGAGGAATCTATATGGATTCATATCTGGAGATGAAGCAATGCCAACCATGAGGAACAAAGGGCAACCATCACATGAAGAAGTGGAAGGACTTTCAAATTGGTGTTCGAAGGATGCACTTGAAAGGTCCTATATTCTAAACTCAATCTCTGATTTTCTTTTGCATCATGTCAAGGGATGCAAGACATCAAGACAGACCTAGAATGCACTTTCTTCTTTCTTCTCTTCCCACACTCGAGCAAGGAAGAACCAATTGTGGATGGAGTTCACAACAATGAAGAAAAGCCCGAAGCAAAATGTGACTGATTATGTCACAAAGATGAAGGAGATTTCTGACCAACTTGCAAGCATTGGAGAGGTAATTGAAGAGGAGCAAATCATTAGACAAATCATAAATGGAATCAAAGCAGATGAAAAGTGGGAGTCATTCACAATAGCCATGGATTTATACATGGATATGCATGTACCCGACCTCAACAAACTCATTGGCCAACTCTTCACTCATGAAGAAAAGATTAGCAACGGTGGTGAGTCCTCAAGAGGTGATCAAACTTCTGCCTTATATTCTGATAAAGCTAAGGTCAAGGACAAGTCAAAGAATAGGAAGAATGAAGATGAAGGTAGCTCTTTCCAAGCAAACTTTGCAGGTAGAGGAAGAGCTAGAGGAAGAGGCAGAAGTGGAAACCAAGGCAGGGACAGATTCCAATCATCTCAACCTTGCAATATATGTGGCTTATCTAATCATACTACTGAAGAATGTTTCAGGAACCTGAGGAACTCAAGAGGAAGAGGATTCAATAGAGGTGGCTATGGATCAAATAGAGGCAGGTACAATGGAGGCTACACCAACAACTACTACAACAACAATTACAACAACAACAACTATCAAAGTCGCCATAGAGGAAGAAGAGATTACAATAACTATGCAGAGGACCAAAGTCAAGAAGATTCATTATTGATTATGAATCTATCAGTGAAGAAGGGTAAGGATGATGATCACATATTTTACATTGATTCGGGATGCTCAAACCATGTAGCAGGAAATGTGGCTTTACTTTCTGATTTGGAAGATCCTCATAACAAGCATGAAGTGCAGACAGGAGATGACACAAAGCACTCAGTGGAGAAGATAGGTAATGTGAAGACATCAGATGGGAATATGAACCTCTTAAGGAAAGTCTTGTATGTCCCTACAATTACCAAAAATTTAATAAGTGTTGGACAAATTGTTGAAAAAGGATTGCAGGTTAGATTCAACCGATTTGGAGCATATGTTGAAGACCCAAGGCAAGGCTTTCGAAGGATTGCCAAAGGAGAAACGACAGGAAGGCTTTTCACTTTTGAAATGGAAGATACAAAGAACATAGCTTTGTTTAACTATGGATCTCAAACTCTAACAGAGTTGGAGATATGGCACAAAAGGCTTGCTCACATTGGTGAGAGGACACACAAACATATTTTCAGGGACCAAAGTGTGCTTGGTTTGCCTAATATCACAAGGCAACACATGATTTATAAGTGTGAAGCTTGTCAACTCGGCAAGTCTCATAGACAACCTTTCAATAAGAAAGGATATATATATCAAAATCCTTTGGATCTAGTGCACATGGATGTATGGGGTCCAAGTAAGGAGCCATCTATATCAAGCTCAAGATATAATGTGTCCTTCATAGATGATTGTAGCAAGTGGACCATTCTATTGTTCATGAAGCACAAGGATGAAGTGTTTGATTGCTTTAAGAAGTATATTGCTCTTGTTGAAAACCAAACAGGTAGAACTTTGAAAAGACTCAGATCAGATGGTGGAGGAGAATACTTCTCTTCTGAATTTGATGCCTTCTTGCATGAAAGAGGCATTAAAAGGGAATTCACTACAAGGTATACACCGGAACTCAATGGTGTAGCAGAGAGGAGGAACAGAGCTATTGTCAAAGCTGCAAGGTCCATGGTCAACGAAAAGGGATTGCCAAACTACCTATGGGCAGAGGCAGTGTCAACAACCACATATCTCATAAATAGACTTCCATCTAAGTGACTAGCTAGAACAACTCCATATGAAGTGTGGAATGGAAGAAGACCTAGTCTAGAGCATTGTAAAATCTTTGGATGCTTAGCCTATGCTCAGATTCCTTCTCAAGTAAGAGGGAAATTGGATCCCAAGGCAGAGAAGTGTGTATTCATTGGTTATGATCAAAACCAAAAAGGATATCGATTGAACAATCCAACCAATAAAGGATTTTCTGTGACTAGAGATGTAACTTTTGATGAAAACAAATCATGGTTTGATGATGACAGGAAAGTGAAGGTGCCATATGACTTGGATGAAGATTTTCCATCACTTCAACCAAAGGAGCCAAAGCAGATTGAAGAAAGTGATTCGGAGATTGACCTAGAAGACTTGGAAAGACTAAAGCTATGGAAGAACAAAGGTAAAGCAAAGATGCAGGATGCTACATATGGACCAGAGAGCTCACATCAACCACTTAAAAGGTCTTCAAGGGAGAAGAAGAAACCAGAGAGGTTTGGTTATGATACTTCTTTGGTCACCAAGCACTCAATCTACATTGCAAAGGATTCAACCAATGAAGAACCTACCACATTCGAAGAAGCACAAAGCAAGAAAGCTTGGAGAGATGCAATGGATGAAGAAATAAAAGCCCTGAAGGAAAACGACACTTGGTAGCTTGTAGCTAACAAGCCATCTATGAAGGTAATTGGATCTCCATGGATATACAAAATCAAGAGGAATCCAGATGGAAGTATAAATAGACACAAAGCAAGGTTAGTTGCTAAAGGGTTTGCTCAAACCCATGGTATTGATTATGAGGAGACTTTCTCTCCTGTTGCAAAAATGCCTACAATTAGGGTTCTCATTAGTCTTGCTGCATCTAGAAATTGGAATCTCTATCAACTTGATGTAAAGAATGCTTTCTTGAATGGATGGATTTTTTAGGAAGTGTATATGGCACAACCTCCTGGATATTAGGATGCACATCATCCTAACTATGTATGCAAACTAAAAAAAGCTTTGTATGGATTGAAGCAAGCTCCAAGAGCTTGGAGTTCCAGATTGGTGACTTATTTGCAGGACCAATGATTCAAAGTTAGCAAAGCGGATACCTCTTTGTTCATAAAGAGGAATGGAGGTGATCTATTTATGTGTGTATGTTGATGATATTATTATCACAGGCAATGATCTTGAAGGAATCAAACAGGTAAAGAGTCAAATGAAGGAGGAGTTCAAAATAAGTGACCTCGGAGGAGTCACTTATTTTCTTGGATTGGAGTTGATCTACACAGATTCAGGTATATACATCACACAAAGGAAATATGTGCATGACATGCTCGTCAAATTCAAGATGGAAAATACCAAGTGTGTGTTGGTGCATTTTACCCAAGCCTACATGCCTGATATACTTGATATTATGATCATTTGTAAGTCACGTGTAGTCATGTGAACACCTCTCGTAAAAGAGTACATTTTATCTCTTGTAATTGAAAAAAACGAAAAAGGAAAAAGATGGATCATCTCATCCATGATGTAAAAGCAAACTCGTGGATCCAACTACCTAAAACCATGAATTTTTGAGCTGAGGGAATATCTCCTAACTTTGGGGATCACTTTTAGGAGGAGCCATTCGAATTCGAATTCAAAACTCCCTCCAAGAATAGCTATAAAAGGATCAAGAAGGAAGAGGCGATTAGCAAGCCTTGTACGTGCCCACTTCATGTCATTTTGTAGAGATTGAAGAGCTTAATCCATAGCTCTATCATTCTACTCCCATTGTGCAAAGATTCATTGCCAATGTGGTTGTAATCATATGTGAATCTATACATTTATCATCATCTACTTCTCTGTTTTGTTCTTTGTTATACTCACTTAGAGCAGTAACTTCAGAAGGTCATATCTCGCGTTCTACTCAACCTTTTTCAGTGTTTGAATATGCATTGGATAGTGCTTGCTGTCCTCTTTCTAATATGCATTTTCAAGGTCATTGGATTTACAAGTTTGGAGATATCTGTATTTTACTACTCACTGGTCTATCTCTGCAGAGCCCCGAGAATGGTGGGCATGTTCCAGAAATTGATGAATCTTGTTCTCAGTGCGCAATCCATCATTTGAAGTGCTTTAACTTGGATTGGGAAGCTTAAAAAGTCTATTTGCTATGCCCAAAAGGACATTATCTAATTCCTACCACATTGAGAGCACTCTTCATTTTTTCCAACAGGTGTATGTCCAAAAATAGCAAGTTTTGGGAGCTAGTCATTTCGCAACTAGTCTGTCTTGACTTAAACTTTTGAGATACATGTTCCAAAGTACTTGGCTAATATTTTGGTGGATTTAGTAAGCTCAAAGGGTCTAATAATAAACTCTGAAGTCTTAGTTGGCTGGTGTGAAGCTGGTTGTAGGAGCACCTACTCATCTTTGGATTGCATCCACCATCTCTCTTCAAAGTGGTATCAGAGCATAGTCAAGCAACATGGGAGATGGATTTCCATCAACAATTGACAAATTGGATCAAAAAAACTACCCGGCATGGTCTCTAAGAATGAAGGCTTACCTTCAAGGGAGGAATCTATATGGATTCATATCTGGAGATGAAGCAATGCCAACCATGAGGAACAAAGGGCAACCATCACATGAAGAAGTGGAAGGACTTTCAAATTAGTGTTCGAAGGAAGCACTTGCAAGGTCCTATATTCTAAACTCAATCTCTCATTTTCTTTTACCTCATGTCAAGGGATGCAAGACATCAAGAGAGACTTGGAATGCACTTGCTTCTTTCTTCTCTTCCAACACTCGAGCAAGGAAGAACCAATTGTGGATGGAGTTGACAACAATGAAGAAAAGCCCGAAGCAAAATGTGACGGATTATGTCACAAAGATGAAGGAGATTTCCGACCAACTTGGAAGCATTGGAGAGGTAATTGAAGAGGAGCAAATCATTAGACAAATCATAAATGGAATCAAAGCAGACGACAAGTGGGAGTCATTCACAACAGCCATGGATTTATACATGGATATGCATGTACCCGACCTCAACACACTCATGGGCCAACTCTTCACTCATGAAGCAAAGATTAGCAAAGGTGGTGAGTCAAGAGGTAATCAAACTTCTGCCTTATATTCTCCTAAAGCTAAGGTCAAGGACAACTCAAAGAATAGGAAGAATGAGGATGAAGGTAGCTGTTTCCAAGCAAACTTTGTAGGTAGAGGAAGAGCTAGAGGAAGAGGTAGAAGTGGAAAGCAAGGCAGGGGGAGATTCCAATCATCTCAACCTTGCAACATATGTGGCTTATCTAATCATACTACTGAAGAATGTTTCAGGAACGCGAGGAACTCAAGAGGAAGAGGATTCAATAGAGGTGGCTATGGATCAAATAGAGACATGTACAATGGAGGCTACAACAACAACTACTACAACAACAATTACAGCAACAACAACTATCAAAGTGGCCATAGAGGAAGAAGAGATTACAATAACTATGCAGAGGACTAAAGTCAAGAAGATTCATTATTGATTATGAATCTATCAGTGAAGAAGGGTAAGGATGATGATCAAATATTTTACATTGATTCGGGATGCTCAAACCATGTAGCAGGAAATGTGGATTTACTTTCTGATTTGGAAGATCCTCATAAGAAGCATGAAGTGCAGACAGGAGATGACACAAAGCACTCAGTGGAGAAGATAGGTAATGTGAAGACATCAGATGGGAATATGAACCTCTTAAGCAAATTCTTGTATGTCCCTACAATTACCAAAAATTTAATAAGTGTTGGACAGATTGTTGAAAAAGGATTGCAGGTTAGATTCAACCGATTTGGAGCATATGTTAAAGACCCAAGGCAAGGCTTTCAAAGGATTGCCAAAGGAGAGAAGACAGGAAGGCTTCTCACTTTTGAAGTGGAAGATACAAAGAACATAGCTTTGTTTAGCTATGGATCTCAAACTCTAACAGAATTGGAGATATGGCACAAAAGGCTTGCTCACATTGGTGAGAGGACACTCAAAATAATTTGCAGGGACCAAAGTGTACTTGGTTTGCCTAATATCACAAGGCAACACATGATTTATAAGTGTGAAGCTTGTCAACTCAGCAAGGCTCATAGACAACCTTTCAATAAGAAAGGATATATGTATCAAAATCCTTTGGATCTAGTGCACACGGATGTGTGGGGTCCAAGTAAGGAGCCATCTATATCAGGCTCAAGATATTATGTGTCTTTCATAGATGATTGTAGCAGGTGGACCATTCTGTTTTTCATGAACCACAAGGATGAAGTGTTTAATTGCTTTAAGAGGTATATTGCTCTTGTTGAAAACCAAACAGGTAGGACTTTGAAAAGACTCAGATCAGATGGTGGAGGAGAATACTTCTCTTCTGAATTTGATGCCTTCTTGCATGAAAGAGGCATTAAAAGGGAATTCACTACAAGGTATACACCGGAACTCAATGGTGTAGCAGAGAGGAGGAGCAGAGCTATTGTCGAAGCTGCAAGGTCCATGGTCAACGAAAAGGGATTTCCAAACTACCTATGGGTAGAGGTTGTGTCAACAGCCACATATCATAAATAGACGTCCATCTAAGTCACTAGCTGGAACAACTCCATATGAAGTGTGGAATGGAAGAAGACCTAGTCTAGAGCATTGTAAAATCTTTGGATGTTTAGCCTATGCTCACATTCCTTCTCAAGTAAGAGGGAAATTGGATCCCAAGGCAGAGAAGTGTGTATTCATTGTTTATGATCAAAACCAAAAAGGATATAGATTGTACAATCCAACCAATAAAGGATTTTCTGTGACTAGAGATGTAATTTTTTATGAAAACAAATCATGGTTTGATGATGACAGGAAAGTGAAGCTTCCATATGACTTGGATGAAGATTTTCCATCACTTCAACCAAAGGAGCCAAAGCAGATTGAAGAGAATGAGTCGGAGATTGACCTAGAAGACTTGGAAAGACTAAAGCTATGGAAGAACAAAGGTAAAGCAAAGATGCAGGATGCTACATATGGACCCGAGAGCTCACATCAACCACTTAGAAGGTCTTCAAGGGAGAAGAAGAAACTAGAGAGGTTTGGTTATGATACTTCTTTGGCCACCAAGCACTCAATCTACATTGCAAAGGATTCAACCAATGAAGAACCTACCACATTCGAAGAAGCACAAAGCAAGAAAGCTTGGAGAGATGCAGTGGATGAAGAAATGGAAGCCCTGAAGGAAAACGACACTTGGGAGCTTGTAGCTAACAAGCCATCTATGAAGGTAATTGGATCTCCATGGATATACAAAATCAAGAGGAATCCAGATGGAAGTATAAATAGACACAAAGCAAGGTTAGTTGCTAAAGGGTTTGCTCAAACCCATGGTATTGATTATGAGGAGACTTTCTCTCCTGTTGCAAAAATGCCTACAATTAGGGTTCTCATTAGTCTTGCTGCATCTAGAAATTGGAATCTCTATCAACTTGATGTAAAGAATGCTTTCTTGAATGGATGGATTTCTGAGGAAGTGTATATGGCACGACCTCCTGGATATGAGGATGCACATCATCCTAACTATGCATGCAAACTAAAGAAAGCTTTGTATGGATTGAAGCAATCTCCAAGAGCTTGGAATTTTAGATTGGTGACTTATTTGCAGGACCAAGGATTCAAAGTCACTAGATAACCACTAGTGCTTCTTCTATCATCTTTGGATCCGGCCCAATCCGCATTAGAGTATGCCTTGACCTGCAAATCATCATCATATGCATAGCATAATCCTTCATTTATAGTACCCTTTAAGTACCTAAGCATTCTTCTTGCTGCGAACAAGTGAGTAGTCCTTGGACTATGCATAAATTGTGACAAGACGCCTACATATGTTCGTATTCTCGTAATCTCTTTTTTTGAATTCTCTTCAATGATCTGCAAGAAGAAAACATCAAGAAAAAAAACAAACATAAGTATGCTTTTAGTTAGCATAAAACACTCATTAATTTTAGCATTCATAACTTAAACCTATACTAATACATGTATATAAAGACTTCTAACTAACTAACATTCATGCATTTGAAGACATCTATGTAAACACACATTTATTTACATGCAAACATGCATCAATAATCTTATATCTAATATGTATTCACTAACTTATGTTTAACATACATTAACATATACATGCATTATTTTACATTCTTACATGCATGCTTACCTATCTTAACATGCACATGCATACATATTCACTTATGCATACATACACACTTATATGCACATGTTCAAACTTTAATATAGACATGCACTCTTACATGCATAAATGCAAACTCATTTCACATGCACATGTATAACATGCTAACACATTCAACTTTATATGCATTCATATACTATACATATGCAAACTTATTTGCATTACATAGGCATCATGCACTTATGCATACATCCTAATTTATAGGCATTCATCTCTAATATTCATGCATACATTACTTATCATTGCATACATGCACATCTTCCTATCTTACTTGCATATACATACTTTTCATATGTGGATGTACACATGCATACTTATATTCATATGCATATGCATTCATGCTAACATTCATATACTCATGCATACATGAAGATAGGCATCATGCATACATGCACTTGCATACACATGCATCCATGAATATACATTCATACGCTCATGAATATATATGTGTTCCATGAATATGCATTCCTGATAATGCCATTATTCATAAATAAGTCAAAATTTGAATTATTAAATTAATTAATGTCTTATAAAACCAAATTACATTAGCTAATTAATTAACTTAGAACCTATCATATATTAATTCATAAAATAATACTCTTCATGCTGTCTCTCTCTCTCTCTCTCCCTCTCTTTCTTTCTCCCTCTGAGCAACAATAATATAGTGCAACTTTATCGCTCTCGATCACTTTACCTTTTTTGTTTCCTTTACGTATATCTCTTCATCTCCTTCCTATCCTACTTATATGCATTTCATCATGTTGCTTTTACATGCGAATTAAGTCTGTGGTGGAATTTTACAACCATAGAACATACACAGATGCTTACAAGCTTTTACAACAACAGAATACCATTTTTCTCTTGCTAGTGAGTCCAACATGCCTCATTAAAATTCGCTAGAGTGTGAATAATCAAGCGTTAAAGAAATCTGATCTCTAAACTAGACAAAGCTTTGGACGAAATTATCTGAACTGCTGGGATAATAAGCTAAACAAATTAAAAGAATACACAATCGGAAGGAATGCATCTAATCAGCATGGCGTCTCATTTGCATGCTTATCAAAGTTGGATCTGATGTGCAAACAACAATAGGAGCTCTCTCTCTCTCTCTCTCTCTCTCTCTCTCTCTCTCTTTGTGTCTGTCTCGAATCTTCCTCCATCTGCATCGTCAGATTCTCTCAGTAGTGCCACCGACAGACCTCAGATTTCTCTGCTAACACGTCAGCACGCCCTCAGAATCTTTCTTGAAGTCGCCAGTGACTTGCCACATAGCGCTACAGCCGACAGTCTCTAATTGCTCCGATTCATCAACACACACATGATGCATCGCTCTCTTGCATATGTCGGCATACAACAACACTACCGGTGGTCTCTCTTTCTCTCTCCGCATGTCAGACATCGATGAGCACTCATCTCTCTCCATAGCGTCTGTTCTTACATGCCGTTAGCATGCATGGGCATCTCTCTTCGCGGCCGATTCTCCAGCTTACCGACTCTCTACACTATCCATCTGCGCCTCTCTTTTTCACTTCAAGTCATGATCCGGTCACGTACAGCTCAACAGGGAAGGGTGATGGGTCCTCTCTCTGTGTCTAAAGCTTCAGCTATGTTTGACCCTCATCTCTCCCTACTTAAAACGAGTCCGTCTGCTCTGCAGCGTGCGCCACTCTGCAATTCTTTGACGAATGTGAGCAGAGCACCAGAATCAACTAGAGCTCGTCTACAATAGATGATGGGAGGAGCGGAAAAGAAAACAAGATGCAGGAGAATCAAACTATGATTCTCTCTTTCTCTCTCTCTCTCTCTACGCAGTAGCAGCCGGAGGGAAGGAGAGAATTCGTACCTGCAAGAAGGAAACATCAGGAAAAAAAACTCAAATAGAACATACATATATATAACTACACATAGATAACTCGTATGCATGCAGAACTAAACTCTTTTAGTTAGTTAACTAGTTAGTTAAATAGTTAGTTTATTAGTTAGTTAACTGGATAGTTAACTAGTTAGATAACTAGTTAACTAGCATGTGAACTGAAAATAACTATTAATTAACACACAAAACATGTTTAAATAAAGACATACGTAAAATTCAAAAACAAATATATTAATTATATTAATAATTTTCAATTAAATAAAATATCTTACTTATTCACATAATACACGTTGAACTAGTATAACAATAAATAAATATATTAATTAATTATTTCAATTTAATGATATATCCTACTCATTTTCTTAATTTTATCTTTTTTATCATATAAATTAATTATATAGATATTATTTATCTATTTTAATTTTTATTAATCATATAAGAACATAAATATTAAAAATAAAATATTCATTAATCATATAATTAATAGGAATAAAAATAACCATGCTTAAGTAGGCAAAAAAAATCATAAACACAGAGACATAAGTGACATATATATATATATATATATATATATATATATATATATATATATATATATATATATATATATATATATATATATATATATATATATATATATATATATATATATATATATATATATATATATATATATATATGTGAACACATTCCTATTGCATAAACCTTCATTCACATTCACATACATATTCAAAGGTACATGAACACATACATAAGTTAGTGCATTCACATAAAATAAAGAGTAGAGTAAGAATCAATTATCCTTACATTCCGCCTATAACTTCTTCTCTTCCTTGCAAGTACCCAAGAGAAACATTAATCAAATTAAATCAAAGCATTAAAAAATATTAGAGAGAGATATTATTTAACCGGCTCTAAAGCAAAATATTTTTATTTTTCCATATGACAATTCAAGTGAGGAAATCCTTCCGACACCGTCAAAGTAGTTTTTCATGGATTTATATCGGGTCTTGTGATGGTTGCATAATTAAGTGATCCAACAATAGACCTATACAAAGTGTCATCTTCAAGAGGATTACCATCACTAGAGCTCAGCTTCAAATTAACCTCCATTGGATTGGAGATTGGCTTGCAATTTATCATTCCAAACTTTTCAAGTACATCTACAATGTACTTCCTTTGCATCAACATGATTTCATCTTGTTCGTAAAAAACTTCAATGCCAAGAAAGTACCTCAATTCCCCAAGATCGGAGATCTTAAATTCTTTACCTAGCTTGGATTTGATGTCTTCAATTCCCTTTATGTCATTACCTATGATAATAAGATCATCGACATAAACACAAATGTAGGCAGCTAGTTCACCTCTTTGCTTCATGAAGAGAGAGTGATCTGCATCACTTTGTTTGTATCCACACTTGATAAGATATTCCACCAATCTATGATTCCACGCCCTTGGTGCTTTCTTTAGGCCATAAAGAGCCTTCTTCAACCTGCAAACATGTGTAGGAAATTTACTACTTACAAAACCTTGTGGTTGCTCCATATACACTTCTTCTTCCAAGTCTCCATTGAGGAATGCATTCTTGATGTCCAATTGGTATAATTTCCATCCTTTGGTGGCTGCCATAGCTATTAAGGTTCTGATGGTGCTCATTTTAGCCACGGGGCTGAAAGTTTCTTCAAAATCCACTCCATATGTTTGTGCAAAGCCTTTTGCAACAAGCCTTGCTTTGAACCTAGAGATAGTCCCATCCGCTTTCCTCTTTACCTTGTAGACCCACTTGCGTCCTATCACTTTCAAGCCATCCTTCTTGGGCACAAGACTCCAAGTCTTGTTTTCTTCAAGAGCTTCAATCTCTTCCTTCATAGCTTCCTTCCATTCTTTATACCTATTTGCTTCTTCAAAACATGTAGGTTCACGATCTTCTACAACTTTATTCATAAGCATAATGAGTTGCCATAAATGAATCATATGTGAGCTTATCTACTGGATACCTTGGCCTTAAGGACTTCCTCTCTTCACCTTTTGGAGGTATGAACTGTCTATTTCTTGGTTTATGCTTTGGTACATGTGAAGATTCTCCATGGTCTTCACCGCTCACTTCAACTCCATCATCGTCTAGCTCCACAAGCTTTGCTCTCCCTTTTGTTGAATGACTTGATGCTGAATTTCCTCTTGCTCCCCCTTTCCAAGGTGATGAAATCTGATCTTCATCCTCTGAACTTGAGCTTTGATGACCACTTAGCTCAATACTTGTTTGTCTTTGAGCTTCTTCATGCCTAGATCCATCATCTTCATGTTCCTGCAAATACTCTACCTTCTTGTACCATGGAAGTAGCTCATCAAAAGCTACATCTCTTGATACTTTGAGCTCCTTTGTATTTGGATTGAAGCACCTAAAACCCTTTTGATCATTTGCATAGCCAATGAAGACACACTTTTCTGACTTTGCTTGCACCTTATGCCTTAGCTCACTAGGAACATGAACATAGCATGTACAACCAAATATTTTGAGGTGGGAGAGGTTTGGCTTCTTACCATACCAAGCTTGATAAGGTGTTGAGGTGTGTATTCCTGAGTTGGAGCCCTATTCATGAGGTATATGGCTGTATTGGCTGCATCACTCCAAAAGTGGTTGGGCATATTCATTTCATTCAACATTGTCCTAACTATCTCTGCAATGTACCTGTTCTTCCTTTTTGCAACCCCATTTTGTTGAGGTGTATACCTGCATGTTACTTGCCTTTTGATGCCTTGCTCCCAAAGAAAATATAAAAATTCATTTGAGAAGTACTCTCCCCCTCCATCGGACCTTAGCTTCTTTATGTAGTTACCTGTCTCCTTCTCAACCATAGCTTTGAACATTTTAAAGCATTGAAACACATCTGATTTTTGCTTTATGAAATAGATCCAAACCATGCGAGTAAAATCATCTATAAAAGTCACAAAATACCTATTCCCTCCTAGTGATGGCTCCTTGGTTGGTCCCCATACATCTGTGAACCAATTCAAGTGGATGTTGACTGATGTATCCACTC
The DNA here is from genome assembly GCA_020310875.1 of Ceratopteris richardii. NCBI lineage: Eukaryota > Viridiplantae > Streptophyta > Polypodiopsida > Polypodiales > Pteridaceae > Ceratopteris > Ceratopteris richardii. The sequence goes on from CM035437.1 coordinate 138,241,175, forward strand.
TTCTTGAAGGCAAGTCTTGATTGCTTACCCATCTGACAAGCTTCACATAAGTTCTTCATTCCTTGACCTTGAAAACTTGGTAGACCTTCTAAGAGCCTCTTTTGTTGCATCTCCTTCATCCTTTGAATGTTGATGTGGCCAATTCTTTTGTTCCACAAGTCCAACTCCGCAATCTGCTTATTACCAAAAGTAAAGTATACATGATGTGAAGGATTTGGTTTTACCTCTAATGTAAACAATCTTCCTTGCTTCTTTCCTCTTGCAACCAGCTTGTAGCCTTGTTTTGGGTTCTCCACAAAGCATCCTCCTTTGTTGAATCTCACTTGGTAGCCTCTGTCCACCATTTGTCCCACAGATATCAAGTTCTTGGTGATTGTAGGTACATGAAGCACATCTTTGAGACACCTTCCTTGCTCTTTGTCATCCAAAACCACATCACCTATGTGTGTGATCTCATGGGCTGTATCATCCCCTGTTTCCACATGCCCTTTACCACTTGGAGCATGTAGATTAGTGAACAAAGTTTGGTCGCAACTCATATGGTTGCTGCAACCGCTATCGATATACCATGTAGTATCTACATTGTTTGAGCTTCCATACATATGCACCATAAGGAGATTTTCATTCTCAGAGCTAGTGGATGCATAATTACCTTTCCCTTTGTATGTTGAGGCTTTTTTGTAACTCCTTTGGTTGCTCCCTTGATAGCAATCCCTTGCATAATGTCCATGTCATCCACATATGTAGCATCCTTGACCATCTTGGATTCTTGATTGTTGATGTCTTCCTCCTCTTCCTCTTGTCCTTCCTCTTCCTTTATATGAAGAGCCTTCTTGGTCATGTCCTTGATTGCTTTGTCTTCCTCCAAATCTTCCTCTTCCCCTACTTTGGTTGCCTCTTTGTGCTTTGCCCCTTGAGTTTCCTGCATAAAACACTTGGGCATCCTTGCCCTTTGATGAACCTCCATTTATATTCATTTCTTCGGTTACCATAAGAGAAACTAGTTGCTCAAAATCTGGAAGTGTGTCCCTTACATAAACTGAAGTGGTGAATGGTTTCCACTTTTCATCATCCCTCAAACCATTGAGGGTATACGCCACTAGATCAACATCATCTATGTGGTTGCCAATAGATCCCAATGCATCTAAAAGTTCCTTGAATTTGAGAATGAAGTCGTTGATGCTACTCCCTGAGGTCTTCTTTAGATTGTTTAACTCATTTTTAAGTTGAATCTTCCTTGCTTTAGTACTAGTAGAGTAGAGCCTCTCCAAAGTTTCCCAAACTCTCATGCTTGAGTCTAGGTCTTGAATGTGCCCTATCATACTGTTGCTAATGTGTTGTGAAAGAATGAAAATAACTCTTTTGCCACGCTCATTCCATTCCCTAAAGGCTCTCAGCTGGTCATTGGTTGGATTATGCCATAACCTAGGTCTTGGATCAGTCCCACTGATCAAACCCCAAAGACCCTTGCCCATGAGATAGTTTGACATCCTAAACTTCCAAGGCTGATAGTTGCCTTTGTCAAGTTTCTCTATCTAAGTGTTGAACTCAGCCATATATTGCTTTTCCTAAGGTTTGGAACTCTTCCAATACCTCCTTGAAGTGCTAGTGGTGCAAAAGTAAATTGATGTTACCTCCAAGATTAGATCTCCTTTGATAAACTCCAAGTATGCTTCACTTGACGAGGATTGAGTGCTCCCCCTTGATGAAAATCTTTGTCCAGCTTCCTTTGATGAAGAAACCTTTTAAAATCCAGCTCAAATAGCTCTTTTGCTTTGTAATGGATACCCTCCAAGCACTTCCAAATGCTCTCATACCACTGTTGGGAGATTTGACAACTCCCTATGCAACTAGAAGCGAAATGTGACCTCCCAAGGTACACTCAACTGGACACTGTTCTAGTTATTTCTCCGATCTGGTACAGAGATTTCCTGAGATATTTTAACCACTCACAGTAGACTTAAAGATCTTTCTAACAAGATAAATTTCATCTACAATGGATGCTCACACATGAAATGGCAATGTCTGCAAGTCAGGCTACTTTGCCAACCCTCTCACAGACCTGTGAAGAGACACACCTTCACTCCAGATACAATAACTCAAAGAATATGCAGAGATAGATCCTCAGATTTGAACCAGAATTAGAGAACTACATTATCAATCCAACAAGATTAAAATCACAGCAAATTCGCTTCTACACTAGGAGAACCAATGGATACAACTCAGAGAAACAGAGACTCGTCACTGCTAGCATAGACAGTGAGATATCCTAACCCAATCTTGGGATGGAAGCAAGAAGGGGGCTTGCTTAAGCTAGGGGGTTGCTTGCTAGAGTTTGAGCACTCTAAGAACACTCCAATACACAAAAGAAACACATGGGAACACCCAAAAAGTCGTGATCCAAGCCTATTTTAAATAGAGCAAGTATACTCCTACAATCTAGGAACCTCTTTTACTAAAATTGCTCCTCTCTAAGTTAAGAGGAATTGATTGGAATGATTTGGGGAGTTGTTGAGTGATTCCTTTTGGGGAAATCTTGTGACTTGAGGCCTTCATACATTGGTCCACTTGTACAAATTAGTTTGCCCACGAATTTGTACTTTGAAGCTTGATTTTTTAACACATTAGCTATACTATGAGCATTCTGAGTCAATTTATGCACTCATCCAAAAAGCCCCAGATGGAGGTAGCTAAAAGAATACTCAATTATATCAAGGGGACAATCAATGAAGGACTATTTTATTCTTATACCTCTGATATAGATATTAAGATCTTTTCGGATGCACATTGTGTAGGATCAAGAGATTATATGAGAAGTATATCAGGGTACCCTTCATTTGTAGATGCCAAGCTTATTTCTAGGTCATCAAAGAAGAAACCTACTATTGTTGTCGCATCTATACAAATTGAATATAGAGGATTAATTGGTTCCTACACTCAAGAAGCTATGTGGAGTAAGGAAGTATATGTTGACTTAGGAATCAAGACTTCAATTCCACATATATTTGGATATAACATAAGTTCTTTACACCTTGAAGGAAATCATATTGACCATACAAGGATCAGAAACATTGTGTTCCACTACCAATTTGCTAGGGATAAGATCAAAAGAAAATAAATTGAGCTCTCATACATCTCAACTCAACAAAAATGTCCAAACATGATGACTAAAGCCTTGTATGGAGGAAATCTAAGAAGATTCAAATCAATGATTGGACAAGAGATTCCAAAGAAATGGAGACTCAATGATCTTATGCTTGAGGGCGAGTCTTTGGTACATATGGAAAGCCAAAGAGCTTGACCATATAGTTGGAATTTTATGAGCCATGAGGATCATCTATATAACAAGCACATTTATCTCTTGCACATGTCTCAGAGAAGCATTCATTTATTTTACACTTTGTATAAAGGTTTTTAAACCTTTAATTCAAAACTTAAAGGAAGCCATAAGGTTAAAAAAAGGAACGAAATCTATTTTAATTCAAAATTCAAATACGTGGTTGGAAAGATGATTGGAATCTTTGGGTAAAATCACTCACCACCAACCAACTAGATTTATGAAAAAGAGATTATATAAACTCTAGTGAAGGAGTCACAAGTAGTAGATTGAGCTCTCAAGCACATCAAGAGTGCTCATTGATCCTTCTCATTGTGTTTGTTATTCATGTTTGCTTACTTATGAAAGCTATTGAAGTGGATAAATGGTCTCAAGATAACAAACAAGGCATAGATCATGAAAGAAAAATTCTTATGAATTTTTTAATGCAAGGATTTAGTCACTAAAGCTCTCTCTGGAGAGATATGTATCATTCTTTATGACTCTGTATACACATTGTCTTCTTCGTGAAATGTCAAGTTTACACCTATGACTTATAAAGTACGATTCTCTCATCCTAGGAATTTTAAATTTAATCTATAACTTGGGATAGCTTAGTTACCTTGCTATTAGTATCTATGCAAAGGGGTTTTGCTCAATTCCTAGCACTCTTAGAGCAGTGAGATTTTTTTTGAGTTCTTTCTTCCATAAATAAAAGGTTTTTTCTTCATGCTCATAATCTGCAAATAGTATGTCCTTGCATAGACTTTTGAGTACATTACTACAAAGGACTATGATCATATATATGCATCATTAGAAAGCTGAGGAAGTCTATTAATGTTTCCAAATAAGAAATAGGTAGGTGTAGAGAACGTTTTTGCAAAGATGTACTCATATCTCTAATGTGCCATCATCTCGTCACAATACATACATACATACATACATACATACATACATACATACATACATACATACATACATACATACATACATACATACACACATACACACATACATACAAACATACATACATACATGCATGCATGCATGCATACATACATACATACATACATTCATCCATACATATATATGTACATACATACGTACATACATACATACATACATACATACATACATACATACATGTTACCGTTAGTGTCCATGTGAAAGGCCAAATGGCCACCGGACACTTCTTTGTATATGTTCTTTAATAAAGCATATAGTGGCCTGGTCAGTCACAGACTGTAAGTTCGACCGCATTTGTAAGACCTAAGAAGTCTATCTTCGTGCTTCCTGTGTACTGTGTATTCTGCGTATTCTACAGCCTCTGTGCGGAGTACTGTGTGCGACCTCAGGAGCTCGGATTTCTACCCCGAGCATATCGTCATGGAGCTCTCGAGAAGGAGAGCACACTGTGGTACATCGCCATTGAAACACTTCAATACATACATACGTACATACATACATACATACATACATACATACATACATACATACATACATAAATACATTCATACATTTATATGTTAAACACGGGTCTTGCCGTCAGAGACGCGTTTAAACATCTATTTTCGGGTTCTTGGGAGTGGAAGGGGTCTGTTAAACAGAGGCCCTATACTTGATTTTCCCAAATCAACTAGCTTAATTCACTCATGCACATAACAGTTTGTTCATCAACTCCACTAATAGACTAACTAACAACAAACACTTAGAATTGTTCCTTACAGACTTACTATTCTGATTCGCTCACTCACAGAGTATCGACTCATACATAGATTAAAACTTCTCAGTAACCAACGTACAAAGTGAATGCTACTGTAACGCAGACTTACAGAAAACCACTTACAGAAACAGCGATTCAATACTTCGCTTAATGTAACATTACCGTAATACAATCTATAACACACAGATACAGATAATCAAACAAAACAGATACAGATACACAATCCCCCCCCAGGCTTACGACTAAGGCGGCGACCAAGGCATAGACCTTGGCATACCTTGTCATCCGAGTCACCGTTGGCTATGCGCGAGGGAGGACCTCAACGATCAAGGAATATAGAGGTTCCCGGTACTTCCCGGGAGGTCACCCATCCTAGTACTGTTCCCCCCAGAGCTCGCATAACCGTGGCAATCTCTTGCCACTAAGCTACACTCTTGTGGTGTTTGAAGAAGGGGAAAGACTAAGCTTGACATTACCTTGAACAAGTTTTGGTCCCTCAAAGCTTCATTTTTTGCTTTCAAAGCCTATTTCTGAAGCAATTTTGGGGTGTTTTTTGGAGCCATTTCGGAGTACTTTTGCACATAGTTCTCTTTGCACATGTCCAAGAACATCAAGAAGAGTGTTCCTTGTACTTCTGAGACAATAAATATCAACCTTTGGGGCTGTAGTTTCAGCCACACTCGTAAAACTACAGGTTTCTCGAGGGGTTTTCAGTTTTGGTGGGAGTAGTCGCTACAAATTTATGCAGGTTTTTTAAAGCCTAAAACATCAGAGTTGACAGACACTTGCAGGTGTTATTGGCTAGTTTTTGGGCTGTGTACTCAGCCTTTTAGTGTCATTTTACTGCATATATTGAGCACATACACACCATGTACGCTTCTGTGGATACCGCTTATGTACGTCCATGTGGTCATTGATATAGCGGTTACGTTCTTTGCATAAAGCCTTTTACGTTTGATAAAGAGGGTCGTGGTGAGGTTTTCTTAACTGGGAGACACCCAGATGTCGGGGTCTCTTCGGTGATGCAGGTGGAAGACTTACCAAGCCTCGCCATAGGAGATGTATGATAGTTGTTCATAAATGCTCGATAAGCCTAGTTGGCTTCTATTGGGTAACTGATTATATGCAGTGGAGTCAGTGATTCACTATGCAGGTAGACATGTCAGTACTTGCAGTTTTATGATACTTTGACACTGTTCATATGCTAATTTTGCAGAGGATACTCTGGCAAAATTTTTCCAGATTTCTGGTTTAGTCAACTATACAGTGGTCGATTTACTCCTTGATACACTTATTTGTTGGTGTTTGGACTCTTCTAGCTCCATTATCATTCTATTCAGTTCTGTACGATCATGGCATCAGAGGTCTCAGGCACATCTGGTGGATCAAGGTCTAGTGCTAGTGTTCCGAGGAGGAGCTGTAACTTGCAGGGCAAAGACCATTTTGAGATCCGAAAATTTGATGACACAAACTTTGCTCTATGGAAGAATCAGATTAAAGATGTGCTGATTCAAAGGAGGCAATGGAAGCCAGTAAATGGGATTTCAAAGAAGCCTGCTGACATGGATGAAGATGATTGGGATGAGTTAGATGAAATGGCCAGGTCTACCATTCGCTTGCATTTGGCAGATAATGTTTACTTTACAGTATTAGACTGTGAAAGTGCAGAGGAGCTTTGGAAGAAGTTATGCAATACATATGAAAAAGAGACGGCATCAAATAAAGTGTATCTGATGAGAAAATTATATGACCTTTGTATGAAGGACACAGATAGTGTTGCTGCTCATCTAAATGAGTTTGATGCTATATTCTCCCAGTTACAGGCTCAGAAAATGGATATGGATAATGAAATGAAAGCAGTATTGCTGTTATGCACCCTGCCATCATCATGGGATACGTTTTGCACAGCTATTAGCAACAGTGCACCTGGCGGTAAACTTGTCTATGATGACATATGTGGAGCACTCTTGAGTGAGGAGATTCGTAGAAAATCTATGGTTGGCACTCAGAGTGGAGATGCATATAATGTTCGTGATTCTTACCAAGGAAAGAATCAACAACGTGGCAGGAGCAAGAACAAGGAAAAGAATGGTCAACGGAATAAGAGTAGAAGTAAATCAAGGAAGAGGGATATCGAATGCCATTCTTGTCATAAGAAAGGACACATGAAGAAAGACTGTTATGCATTAAAGAATGCTAAAGGTAAAGGATAGAATGTTGATGGGCATGTTAAACAGTTACCTGCACCATCTACTTTGACTATGAAGATTGAAGAAATTAATGCTATTTCTGATGATGCTGATGTGTTGACACTTGATAGTACTGTGCCATCTGAGGCACTTATGGCTGATTCTCTTTCCCACACCTGGCTGCTAGATTCTGGTGCTTCTTTCCATGTGACACCACATAGAGAATGGTTCTCTAATTATGCAGCAAAGTCTCTTGGTACCGTGAGACTTGGTGACTCTTACCAGTGTGATGTTGTGGGGATTGGAGATGTGGTTGTGCAGTTCATTGATGGTTCAAAATTTACTATGCATAATGTACGCCATGTACCTCAGTTATCACGCAGTTTGATGTCAGTTGGTCAACTTGATGACCTTGGTTACAAGGTGGTCTTCTATGCTCAGTCCTTTCGTATATCAAAGGGCAATATGGTTATTGCAAAAGGAAGCAAAGTTGGCTCACTTTATACTTTATTTGTATCACAGAAAGAACACTTGTTAGCTGTTACTGAACAACCTATGGCTTGTATTTGGCATGGTCGTTTGGGCCATATATCTCGTAGTGGAATGGAAAATCTTTCTCGTTCTGGCTACTTACCTGTGTTATCTTTCTTTGATTTTTCATTTTGTGAGCATTGTCAATATGGAAAGCAAACCAGAAATGTGCATAGAATGCACATTGACTCTTCAATTCAGCCTTTAGATCTCGTTCATATAGATGTGTGTGGTCCTATGCCCACTAGGTCCTTAGGTGTTTCTCTTTACTTTGTCACTTTCATAGATGATGCTACTAGAAAAGTCTGGGTATATCCTATCAAATCAAAGGATGATGTATTCCCTACTTTCAGAAAATGGCTTGCTTCAGTTGAGACTGAAAAAGGAACTAAGCTTAAGGCTTTACGTTCAGATAATGGGGGTGAGTATACCTCATGTGAATTCAGCCTTTTCTGTCAGTCTAGAGGGATTCGTAGAGAGTTTATAGCTTCTTATACCCCAGTACAGAATGGTGTAGCTGAGAGGATGAATAGAACTATTCAAGATAGAGTAGTCTCTATGTTGCATCATGCAAACCTCTCACAAGGTTTTTGGGCAGAAGCAGTATTGACTGCAGTTCATGTGATTAACCTTTGACCTAGTACTGCCAAAGGTCTGAAAGTGGCACAAGAGTTATGGACAGGGAAACCACCATATTATGATCATCTTCGAGTTTTTGGGTGTGAAGCATATGTTCATATACCCAAGAATCTTAGACAAAAGTTGGACCATAGGTCAAAGAAATGCATTTTTCTTGGATATGGTCGAGAAGGACAATTTGGATATCGCTTATGGGATCCTGAAACAAGGTCAGTGATCAGAAGTAGTGATGTCATTTTTAATGAGTCGAAGATGCATAAATAGCCCATTAAGGAGGTTGAAGTGAGAAGAGTGGTGTTTGAGGATAGTAGTCCTCCGGTTAGCATGCATAAAAATGCTACACATAGGGATGTTCAAGAGAATGTCCATTCAGATTAGTCTGCACATGTTCCTGTTCAGCAACCATTGAGACGTTCTGCACGTGTCTCATATCCACCTGATAGATATGTTCCAGGTTTAGATTTTGTTATGCTAACAGATGCCGGTGAGCCTTCCTACTACAAAGAGGCTATGCAGACAGAGGATCATGTCAAGTGGAAGCGTGCCATGAAGAGTGAGTTGGATTCTATTCACAAGAATGGTACTTGGGACTTAGTACCTTTGCCAAAGGGCAGAAAAGCTTTACCATGTAAATGGGTATATAAGCTGAAATTCACATCAGATAGTGCTTCTCCAAAATATAAAGCACGACTTGTTGCAAAGGGTTTTAAGCAACAACATGGTGTTGATTTTGAGGAAATCTTCTCTCTAGTGGTCAAGATGACTACTTTGTGCATGTTGCTTGGATTCGTTGCAATGGAGGACTTAGAGCGAGTCCAAATGGATGTGAAAACAGCTTTCTTGCATGGAGATCTTACAGATGAGATCTATATGGAGCAACCAGAGGGTTATGTAGTTCCTGGCAAGGAAAGTCTAGTTTGTAAGCTCAAGAAGAGCTTGTATGGACTCAAACAGTCTCCTAGACAATGGTACCAAAAGTTTGATGCTTTTATGAAGTCCCAAGGCTATTCTTGGAGCAATGAGGATCATTGTCTCTACACAAAGAGATGTTCTGATGGCAGCTTGATATGCTTGATACTTTACGTTGATGATATGTTGATTGATGGGAAGTCTTCTTATGATTTGTCACTTCTCAAAAACAAGTTGAGTCAGACATTTGATATGAAGGATTTGGGGGATGCCAAACATATTCTTGGCATGCGCATTACTCGTGATAGGAGTAAAAGATGCATATACTTGTCTCAAAGTGAGTACATATCCAAAGTACTTCACCGGTTCAATATGCAGGGTGGAAAGGCATTGAGTACACCTTTACCCACATATGTGAAATTGAGCAAGGATGACTGCCCCAAATCAGATGAGGAAAAGGAATTCATGACCAAAATTCCCTATCAGTCTGCTGTTGGTAGTCTCATGTATGCTATGGTAGCTACGAGACCAGACATTGCATTTGTAGTGGGAGTTGTGAGCAGATATATGTCTAATCCTGGCAAGAAACATTGGGAAGCGGTCAAAATGATTTTGAGATATCTGAGTGGCACTAAGGACAAGTGTCTATGCTTAGGTAGAGGGAAAGCATCCATTATTGGTTACACAGATTCTGACTATGCTGGTTGTGTAGACAATCGTAAGTCTACATCAGGGTATATTTTTCAATTTGCTGGAGGTGCTATCTCTTGGAGATCTAGTCTTCAAGAATGTACAGCTGCTTCCACCACAGAAGCAGAGTATGTTGCAGCAAGTGAGGCATGTAAGGAAGCATTGTGGCTTTCTAGTCTTGCTTGTGATATGGGTTTACCTCAGCATGTACCTCACTTGCTTAGTGATAGTCAGAGTGCCATTGCTTTGGCTAAGAATCCGGTCTATCATGCAAAGACCAAGCACATTGAGGTGAGGTATCACTTCATTAGAGATTGCTTAGCCACTGAGAGCATTATTCTTGAGAAGGTTCACACTCGAGATAATGCTGCAGATGCTTTGACTAAAGCTCTACCATAGGATAGCTTTGGACACTGTTGTCACTTGATGGGGGTTACTTGATTCTTGATCTTACGCAGTCACTTGTATATTGTGTAACATGCCCATTAGGTGGGAGGTGTAGTTTGTATACTTACACTCAGGTATTCTTTATCATTCATTAATTTTTCTCCCATAGTTACTCTGGCCATATTGGCCTTTAGTGGGAGATTGTTACCGTTAGTGTCCATGTGAAAGGCCAAATGGCCACCAGACACCTCTTTGTATATGTTCTTTAATAAAACATATAGTGGCCTGGTCAGTCACAGACTGTAAGTTCGATCGCATTTGTAAGACCTAAGAAGTCTGTCTTCGTGCTTCCTGTGTACTGTGTTTTCTGCGTATTCTACAGCCTCTGTGCGGAGTACTGTGTGCGACCTCAGGAGCTCGGCTTTCTACCCCGAGCATATCGTCGTGGAGCTCTCGAGAAGGAGAGCGCACTGTGGTGCATCACCATTGAAACACTTCAATACATACATATGTACATACGTACGTACATACATACATCCATACATACATACATACATACATACATTCATACATTTATATGTTAAACACGGGTCTTGCCGTCAGAGACGCGTTTAAACATCTATTTTCGGGTTCTTGGGAGTGGAAGGGGTTTGTTAAACAGAGGCCCTATACTTGATTTTCCCAAATCAACTAGCTTAATTCACTCATGCACATAACAGTTTGTTCATCAACTGCGCTAACAGACTTACTAACAGCAAACACTTAGAATTGTTCCTTACAGACTTACTATTCTGATTCGCTCACTCACAGAGTATCGACTCATACATAGATTAAAACTTCTCAGTAACCAACGTACAAAGTGAATGCTACTGTAACGCAGAATTACAGAAAACCACTTACAGAAACAGCGATTCAATACTTTGCTTAATGTAACATTACTGTAACACAATCTATAACACACAGATATAGATAATCAAACAAAACAGATAGATACAAAATAACTCAGAGTTCTCAAACACACCACGGAAACTACACAGATTACATCAACCAGACGAACAGTCTGGCGACTCCTCTGGCCGTCCCCGAAGCGTCTTTTTTCATTGATTTATATAAAGGTTACAACATCAATCAAGGTTACACCATTTACGCAATGACCTTTCGATTCGTTAAGAGTCAGATTTTACAATTGCCAATCCGGTGGCTTACACTAGTACGCACGGTGGACTTGAACCCGCAGGTATACAAAAATTACGGTTCATCTACTATTCCTTCTAAATACATAGTTCTGGCTAATCTAAATGTCCGGGCAATTTTCTTTTTCAATGTCTCTAACATCTGTTTCAAAATATCTGGTTCTACGAGCTGAGCATCTGTCCGTACTGAGCTTAATGAAATAACTTGGCTTATTAAACTTTCTGCCTGGGTCTGCAGAAAAGCTTCCTGTAAGTAAAATTCATTTGACAGAGCCACATCACTACTGACTTTCATGTCTGCTATCTGCTTATCAATTCGAGACATTCTTTCTTTTTGAGCATCTAGCTGATTCTCTCTTCTTTCTATCTCCTAATTCTGAAATTGGATTGTCCGATGAAAAGCATCACGCTCTCTTCTGATCCCTGTTATCTCTTTCTGTAATTGAGCTTCCATGATCAATTTGCGTTTAAGAATATTGTTTACTTCAGATAAATCAAACTTGCTTCTCTGGAGTTCTTCATTAGTCTTCTTAACCAAATCATGCATCTCTTGTCCGCGTTGTACCACTTCATCTAGCTGTTGTCTGGTTTCTTCTAACAGATTGCCCAGAGCTATACGTGCATCCTCTTTATCCTGTAGTAATTGCTTTAACTACAGAATCTTTGCATCAGCCGCACATAACAAATCATCTTTTGCTTGAAACTCAGCTAACACCTCATCTGGAGTTGGTTAATTTGGAAGTGCAGATGATGATTTTCTGCTTTGACCGCATCGATCTCTTCCTGTAGAGGAGTGATGTCTGCTTCAAGGGTATCCACCTTATGTTGTAGTCCCTGACGAATATTCTCTGTAACTTGTCTTAATTGTACCGGAAGCTGCTGGGAAAATTGTATAATCATGCGCCCCATGGATTCAAGTTCGGTAAATATGGGAAATGCAGGAAGTGGCTGCTGGGATGAAGAGGCTGTCAAAAGTTGGTGTGAAGAGGGAGGAGAGTAATTTGCTGAGGAAGATGAAGCAGAAGGTTCCTCATGGACAATAGGTGGAACATGGAGAATGGGGTTAATCGGAGGTTTGGGTGGAGGATTGAGAAGAACGGTGGTTGTTTTTAATACATGTTCAGTGGTTTGTTGCGTAGTGTCATCAGGTTTGGCAGCTGCAGACTCCACTGCTTTAATCAGTTCTTCAAAAATTTCCTTAATGATAGGTTGCCCATCTTCTTGCTTTTCCTATTCGGATTGTTGCTGAGATTCTGCTTGAGAGGAGCTGTCTCCGGATTTGGTGGTCTCATCATGCTCTTGTTGCTGCTTTGGAGAGGACTGCGCTGATGAATCCTAGTGCATTGATGTTGTTGCATCATGGAACGTCTCTTCTTCATTGTCATCATCTTCATGTCCGGCGACCGATCCCTTTACTTGGCTATCGGAAGAGCTTATTCTAATGCGCTTTCGGTGGAGGAGTTGGAATAATTCTTCGTCATCCTCTTCATCATCTTCTAGGATCTGCGCAGATTCTTCATGGTGTAATACCGGACCTCTGGGTGATGGTTGTGCTGCTTGTATTGCCGGAAACAGGAAACTTAATATATGCGGTAATCGTGATCGGGGCATTTCTCCCTTGTTGACCTGTTTAATGATGGAAACGCATTCTCGATGAATGCGGCGGAAATAATATGATGCAAAGTTCACAGGCTCTCTCGCAGCCATATCTATTGCCGAATAGAAAGGGCGAGATATGCTGTATGTACGCTTTTGCAGGTTGAGGATAGCTACTAAAAACTGTAATGCGGATCTTTCAGGCTCAGGGCGACAAAGAATAGCATATTCATTAGAAGAATGCCTAGGAAACAACTGATTCATGGTGGCGATGGGAAGACTAGGTCCATTCTCTCGACCTTGCGGAGAGGGTCAGAATGCATCAGCAAAAGTCTGAAAAGTTATTACGGTACGAGATGGTAAGGAGGTGATTGGCCAACTCTGCTCTGTGGCAGGTGTGGCAGCGATGGCGGTGATGATTTGAGCATAGAATGGGTGACAATCCACTGAATGCCAAGGCGATTCAGCTAAATTTGCCAACCCACGGATGCGCAAGAACTCACCTACATCTGTAGGGAGTCCATCACGGAACGTAGCAAAATTTGCTAACGCTTCCCTGTTGCGCACACACAAGCACAGGAACACAATTGCACAGGGTATACTGAGAGCACAAGCACGCAAAACACATAGACACAATAGCGATTGACAGTGGAATGAAAAAGGTTAAGTAGATACTTGGCAGCGGGAAGCAATTGAAATTGTTAATCATCGCGCGATGTTGAAATGATAACCTCATAACTTTGGTGTGCATGCATGAGCAGAACGATAATGAAGGGCGGCTGTAGATCATAATTAGGTATGAAACAAGGATATTTACAGACTTATTTTATTAATCACACAAAACTAAAAAGGAAAGAAAAGAAAAAAAAAGAAAAAATATGCGGGCAACCGCAGAACCTTCAGTGTGAATCAGGCGCTTGATGATATGGCCGCAACTTTGAACCATTTATCACTTTCGGAAGAGGAATTCCAATCAAAGTAGCCAACCAAAAAGTTGCTGGGCCCACTTGTTCAGTAATTCGGTAAGGACCAAACCAGCGTAACTTGAATTTTCCAGCAGAGCGATTTGATTTTGCATGATAAAACAACACAAGTTGTCCTATCGTAAAAACTGGAGTTTTTAGATACCGATCATGTGTACGAGCTTGCCGCAACTGCACTTCTTGAAGAGTCAGAAAACTTTCCTAGCGATGCTCATCTAGTTCTCTGAGTGTGTCCAACCGAGACGACAAAGAATCTTTAGGTAACAATTTCTCAGAGATGGCCATACGTAAGCTTGGTACTATAAGCTCCATTGGTGCAATTGCCTCCATTCCATATGCAAGTTTGAAAGGAGTCAGTCCGGTGGCAACTTTGTAAGTAGTCCGACATGCCCATAATACTGCAGGTAGTAATTGATCCCATCTTTCTGGTGATTCGATAATCAATTTACAAAGCATACTCAACAAGGTCTTGTTTGTACTTTCAGCTAGGCCATTAGCACGAGGATAGTACGGTGAATTGAATTTGTGCAGAATCTGAAAAGAGCGTGTGAGAACTTTCATTAAACTGTTAACAAAATCTGTGCCTTGATCTGTCATAAGTTCCAAAGGTAATCCAAATTGTGGGAATACGTCTTTCATTAAACATTTTGCTACCGAAATAGCTGTAGCGGACCGTAAAGCCCAAGCTTCTACCCATTTGGTAGCATAATCTGTACATGTCAGAATATATTTGTTGTTGCTAAGGACTGCTGGAGGTGTGATTGGTCCAATAAAGTCAAGTCCCAATTTCTGAAAAGGTTCTAAAGGTAAGACAGACTGCAGAGGGAAAAAATGTCATTGTAAAGGTTGTCCAGACCGTTGACAATTGTCACACTGTTTGACAAACTGATATACATCTCTGTACATGGTAGGCCACCAAAGCCCACTTTGCAGAATTTTCTGGTGCGTTAAATCTGCTGCAAAATGTCCACCGGAAGGTATTGAATGTGCTAGAGTGATAACTGAGTTTACTTCATGTGGAGGAATACAACAAAGTAAGACTCGAGTGTGATCCATATAATACAATTCTCCAACAATCAACCGAAATCTGCAACTGTAAACTGCAATTTTCCTACGCATTGCAGGGGAAGTCTGAGCAGGAAGATATCCATCAGTAAGAAAGGCTAATAACTGATCATAGTAAGTAGATATCACAAGAGGTTCTGCAGATTCATCATTAGTTGGGTTAGTAACATAAATTGCAGGTGTGGTGTCATCAACACCGACCGGAGCTTCACCGAAATCCAACCGAGAAAGGAAATCTGCTAATGCATGTGCAGTTCAGGGTCGATGAATCATTTCGTAATCAAACTCTTGCAATAGTAGAACCCAACGCGCTAAATGACCACCTAAATGCTGCTGCCAAACCAGATATAATAGCGCAGCATGATCTACATGAAAGACAAATTTTCAACCTAACAAATAATGCTGAAATTTCTTTACAGAATAAACTAAACCAAGGCATTCTCTTTCAGTTACTGAATAATTCTTTTCTGCAAGAGCAAGTCTTCTACTTGCATAATAAACAGGCCGAAACCACTTATCAGTTTGTTGCATTAAGACACTTCCAATGGCTATATCTGATGCGTCTACAAAAACATGAAATGGACGTTCCCAATCAGGAGGTTGTAGAATTGGAACCTGCGTTAATAAGCCTTTTAGACGATCAAATGCTGTTTGACATTCCTGAGTCTAAGCAAACTGTCGAGGAGTACTAGTTATTAATCTATTGAGGGGTATTGCCAAATGAGCAAGCCACTGTAAATGTCGACCATACCACCTGACTTGACCCATGAATCACATGACTTCTTTCGGCGTAGTAGGCACAAGTACTTCTAACACAGCTGCAATTTTATATGGATCGACTTGTATGCCTTGTGCAGACATAATATGGCCAAGCAGCTTATCACATGAAACCGCAAACACAGACTTGTTTGGGTTCACACAGAGTCTGTATTCATGACACTTCTCAAAGCAACACCATAAATGATACAGGTGTGCTACCATCTTACCAAATAAAGAGAAATCATCTAGATATACTTGCATGAAAGAAGTAAGATAGGGGGAGAAGATTTCCTACATACATCGTTGAAAAGTACTAGGAGCATTTCTTAATCCAAACCACATGACTGTACAAGCAAAAACACCCCAATTGGTAATGAACAATGTTTTTGGTATATCTTCCTCAGCCATTCGAACCTGGTTATAACCACTATATCCATCAAGAAATGAATACATTTCATGCCCAACCACTCTATCCAGCATTGTATCAAGAAATGGAAGTGGAAATGGATCAGGTACGGTGGATGCATTCAATTTCCTGTAATTGACACATATTCGGAGCTGCTTGTTTTTCTTTGGTACAATTACAATCGGGGAGATCCATTCAGCATGTTCGACGGGAACAATGAATCTGACTTTTAATAACCTATCAAGTTCTGCCTTTACCTATGCTGCATAGTTAGGATTCATCCGGTAGCTGGGTTGGTTAATTGGTTTTGCTTCCGGTTTAAGTACGACCCGATGCTGATAGAGGCGAGGGTCCAAACCTTTCATGTCACGGTAATCCCATGCAAAAACATTAGAGAACTCACGAATAAGTTGTATCAAATCTGCTTGAAATGCTTCAAACAATCCTTCCTTTATCTTGATAGGTCGTGGATTTACTTCATCTCCTAAATTATATGTGATCAATTGATCTTCGGGAACATAAAATTGATTTGGTTTTCCTGAATCATCAACTGACTGTAAAAGTTGTTCTATATCAACCTCATCCTTAACATTAGTACCTTCTGTCTCTACTTGTTCGGTCACACGCACCACCGTACAAACTGTCGGATTCCAGTGATCTACAACAGATTGTAGATCAACAGTCCCTAAGGAGATTAAATCTATGTTATTCTTCAAAAATTCTTCTTCTTCGTCATCGGATAAACCATCTAGCATGTGAACTGGTTCTGCCACATAAGGTCTAGCATGTAGTTCACAGGGCTGAATAGCATCTAATTTTACAACATATTTTCGGTTATTGTCCTTGAAAGTGAGTTCCTGTGCAGACCAATCCTGTATAACCTTAGCTTCAACCAAGGACGACCGAAAAGAAGATTATAATCAAGACTAGACTCCGGTAGTTCTAAAACTACGAAATTCATCTTAAAAGTTGTACCCTGTAAAGTGATTGGGACATTCCGTACAAGTCCTACTGGGTGGACTCTGGATTGGTCGGCCATTCTAACAAAAAACTGGACAGGTTCAATTTTGGTCCAGCCTAACTTTTTACAAAGTGCTGCAGTAGCTATGTTTACACCAGATCCACCATCAATTAGTACTTGAGTAATCTTATGATTTTTGTACCATACCGTAGTTAAAGGGACCGAATGATCCACCGTAGAGTCAGTTTCCGGTTGTACTGTCGCTGTTGCTGGAATGCAGGAAGACGCAGAACTGAACTACTGCTTGAGTTGTTGCCGAACTCCTGGTACTAATGCCCGTAACTGTCCAAGAGGAAGAGTAATGCATGCTTTAGATAAAATTTCCCATGCCTGCTCTGCTTGACTTGTATCTTTTACTGATTCTGAAGACAATGCATCGGTTACTGGGACTGACTCTTGCTCCTATGCGGTTTCCTTTGGCAGCAAAACTTGTGTCACCGGAATTGGATCTGGGAACACTGGAGGTTCTGTGGTGGTCCACTGACTAGCTTTGTCATGCATTCTCTGTTGTTCGTGAATACCTGGTTCAAATACTTGAGCTGCTGGTTGCAGTGTCTTACCGAATCGGGTCTGAACTACGGCGGCTTGTGTTTCTATTGGTGTGATATGAACCATATTTGTCATTGGGTTCTGACGCTCTTTTTTCCTTTGATCATATTCGGCTGCATCTTTACAAAATCTTCTGATGTGACCAAACTCGCTACAAAAATGATAGCGAGGTGGTGGCAAGGAATTACCTTCTTGTGATGTTCCTGTCTGCCAACGATTTCCATTATAGTTGGTATTCCTCTGTCCTCTATAATTTCTGTATCCTTGTTGCTGATTATTTCTCCTCTGAGGTGGTACATAGTGGGTGGCAGGCTGTCCTGGTTCTTGTATAATTGCATTTACTGTTGCTGTTCCCTGCACTTTGGCATTATAGGCACAGTTTTCGGTGGAATGTCCGTTTGTATTGCAGATAGCACAATACATCTGATTAAGTGCACAAGTGGCACCGGTATCCCCTGAATTCTTGCACGTGGTGTAGTACATCTGTCTAGTCGGATCTTTTGCAAAATTTTTACTAGCTTTTAACCATTCCAGATCTTCGGTAAAACCTCCAACCTTATTCTCAAGCTGCAAAGCCATTGCAATAACCGCATCTAGTGTGGTCACGTACAAAGTTATCTAATCGCCTCTTCCTTCTTGCTCTTTTTATAGCTACACTTGGAGGGAGTTTTGAATTCGAATTCGAATGGATCCAACTAAAAGTGATCCCCAAAGTTAGGAATTATTCCGTTAGCTCACTAATTCGTGGTTTTAGGTAGTTAGAGCCACATTACATCATGGATGACATAAGTCATTCTTTTTCTTTTTTCTTTTTTACAATTACAAGAGATAAAATGTACTCTTTTACAAGAGGTGTTCACATGACTACACATGTGACTTACAAATGATCATAATATCAAGCATATAAAGCATGTAGGCTTGGGCAAAACGCACAAATAGCTCCCCCTCAAGCCTAACATGCTTGGCCCATATATCTTCAATTTTCCTTGATTTCCTCCAAGCCAATCATCAACTTGAATCTACTTAACTTTGTACCATCAAGAGCTTTAGTCAACATGTCTGCACATTGCATATCTATAGAGACATAGGATAGTTCAATATCCTTGCTCATTAGCTTCTCCCTTACATAATAGTAGTGGACTTCAATATGCTTGGTTCTAGCATGGTATACCGGATTAGCTCCAAGATGTAGTGAGCTTGTGTTGTCACCGAAAATGTGAGGTCTTGAAGAATGAAGTCCAAGATCTATGTACAAAGACTTTAACCACATGATTTCTTGAGTTGCATTAGCCAAACCTCTATATTCAGCTTCAGTCGAAGATAATGCCATGGTTGGTTGCTTCTTGGATGACCGAGAAATGATTTTTGAACCTGCAAATGATACATACCCGGATGTGCTTCTTCTATCATCTCTAGATCCGGCCTAATCTGCATCTGCGTAGACCTTTAGCTTAATATCTAAAGTAAATGAATAAAGCAAACCTTCATTCATAGTCCCCTTTAGGTACTTGAGGACTCTCTATTGATGACATGATTGCTCCTACTTCATCTACATTTGGATCCGTATGAGTGCATCTCCATTTTGTATCTAGGAGGCACTCCATTTCTAGTCTATTTCCATTTTATATTGTATTTCCTTTGTATTTGGGTACCTTGCCATGTGCTTCTACCGGTTGTATTCATTCTCCTTTCAGGAGACTTATCCCACATATGATGTACTTTTGAGAGCCCCTCCCAAATCTATATAAGGAGGGCCTCTCCCCTCATTTGTACTTGGTTAGAAGCTTGAGGAGCCTACTCCATGCTCTTGGCAAGCTCATTTCTAATCCACATGAGTTTACCCATTTCATGGTCTACTCATTTTGTGTAACGGATTCTTTATTTTGTGAGAGTACTTTACTTTTCATTTTGCTTCCGCATGCGTACTCTCTACATGGTATCAGAGCGCTAGGTGGAGGTCTTGGTGGTGCGTATGGTGGTCATTGTGGTGGTGGTGGTGTTTGAGCAATGGTGGTTTTGCTTCCTCTTTAGTGAGAGAGGCTTTTGCCATCAATTTTGCTCTTTGGGGCCTCACATTGCCCATTTTCCCACCTTCCCACCCTTCTTACATCCATTATTTTCCCTCGCTTTACCCCCATTTACCCCCCCCCCCCCCTTGCATTTGGTGGTCTTTAGTGCTCCTTTCTTGGTTCATTATTGTAACCTTTATGTGGAGACTCTATTCTATTCACTAAGAAACTCTATATTGTTTTATCATGTGACATGACATTATATTGATGCTAGCATGTGTCCATCATATTTATTTTTTTCAATGGTTGTCACTTCTGCACATATCATTCGTCCTTTCTGTAATGTTCTTTATGGTCTTGTGACCCTGTGAGGTCGAGATAATTGTTCAGGAGATCAGAATGCCTGTTTTCTTCAATCATCCAAGCTCTGGTCTCATCCCAAACTCCATCGAGAGTGTTTAACATGCTTCTCTATAATCATGTCCCCAACGTGGCACACAAGATTGTCATCAGTCTTCAAATACGGAACTAAGTTCTGCTCTGCCTAGTCTAATGACGTGATGAGTTCGATCTTCTCCGGGAGCATGGAATGAGTGCTTTGTGTGTGTGTGATTCCCGAGGAAGTCTACAGAGAGAGAAATAAGGCCACTCTCTGCAGATACAAATTGTGCTCATCAATTCTCCTCAAGAGAGACAGAGAGGAAGACCTTCGCTGAGAACAGCTCATTCGGCAGTGACTTCTACAAGAGAGGGAGAGGAGCGCACTTTTCTTTGTCAAGCAGCACCTGGCTGAGAGAGCTTGGTTGAGAGAGAGGATAAGAGAGAGAGAAATCTTTTCTCTGCCTCTGTGAATGACTCAAGAAGTGGCTTGCTCAGGGTCTCCATCGTCTCACAAGATTTTGCAGTTGGCTTTATTGCAAAACATTCACACTTTTGTGTTGTGACGGAGGCACAGGAAGCATCTTCTGCATATTCCGTTACTTGCTGCCTTCAGCAACACACATTGAGGACGCATGCTTTGTGATGATGCCGCGCTCGACCTCTTGTGCTTCTAGTAGGGCAGCGTGAGCTATCACGGTTTGAGTATCTATGAGAGAATTACACGTCTAGCTCCTCATAGTAGAAGCACAGCAGACTGTGCCATCTCTCTGTTTTTGATGCAGAGAGAAAGAGAGCGAGGGAGCTTCGGAGCACATAAGCAAAGCATCTCCAAGTTGCATAGCACAGCCAAAATCAACCGAGATGCTTTCGAAGTGGTCCACCAATTTTGCTCTATTGCAACTCTGCAAATATGCATGCCAAGCACCCATGAAGATCCTCTCGACAACATGGAGAGACCTAGTCCACTGAATCAAGTGTAGAGTTGGCGTTTTTGCATTTTGCCATGCCAGAAAACCATAGTAAATCGAGTGTTCTGCCATGCCAGAAGGCCATTCTAAATCTGACTACTCATCCATCTTATATGGCATATACATCAGTGATGATGTAATCAAGCTCGTCTTTTTGAATTATAGTTAGTAAATCATCTGACGCGATCTGATCCAGTTGACATGCCACACCTTTTACGCATTTTTGGCCCTCTTATTAACTCTAGAAATTTAAACACATTGAACAAACTTTTATTTCAAGCAATGAACATTGACTCCCTCTTCGGTCTCGATTTTACCTTGTTGTCAATCTCTTTTCTACCTAGCCAATTATCTACGGTTCAAGGCTCATTGAATCCATAACTTTTAACATCATTTCCCAACATTGTAATCCTCATCAAGGGATTATTTTGTATTTCTCCTCAGGTAACAACCCCCACTTTTGGGCATATCAATTGATTGCAAGGATACTTTGTGGCGGTACCACAACTCAGCTAATCTAAGCCCACCCACAAGCTCTCTCCAAGTTTCTAAGCCTACTCTAAGGCTCAATCGATGTGTGTAGGGCTAATCTAAGCCCCCTCCTCTCGTGTCGACTTATCTTGCTGTTGTACAAGTGCAGGGCTAATCTAAGCCCCCCCCCCCTCCCCAAGAATTTTTAGTGTGGTGTCCAGTTGCTCATTTCAAGCTTTACAACTATTTTGAAGCAGTGTCTTTGATAGTGTTTCTAAACACTTTATCCTCAAAGCTTTGTAATGACCAAAAGTGAAGGTAGCTCATCATCTATGGCTAACTTCTTACCCTCTTTCACCCCTATTTTTATGCCTAAGGATGAACGCCTCAATGGACAAAATTACAATCTATGGAAAGATGTCATGTGCGCATATCTCTACAGGAATCTTCTTCATGAGGTAGTAGATGGGTCAGACCCCGAACCCAATAGGGATACCAACTTAGACAATTGGCATGTGTGGAATGTTAAGGACAAAAGAGCTTTAGGTCAGTTGTTACTTGCCTGCGATATATGCATTAGAGGCCGAGTTTCATAATTTGACCATTCGGCCACACCACACAATTACCAAGATCATAGCCCAATTTGAGGACTACCAGCGTAAATTAGCACTATGTGCTAGGCAGCTTTCTAGTGAAGACATGGCCATTAGGCTTCTTAACAAGTTACCTAAGTCATACGAGACATTTTCCATAACTTTGTATAATCGCAGCCAAGTCTTATCTTGGGAAGAGGTTTGTCGACTTTTGCTCCTTCATGACTCACAAGCCAAATCGATTTCCTCACAAGCGTTAGCCATGAAGGCCAAAGGCCCATTCAATAAGGGCAAAACCACAAGTCATCATGCTAGCAATTGATCTAAGCAAGGAGCGCATAGTTCCTCGAAGAAGTTCACCTGTAATTTTTGTGGAGAATCAGGACACTTAGAAAAGTTTTGCTATAAAAAGAAACAATCATCGAAGGCTTCTACGTCTAGGCAAGCATCCAAAGGATCCCAACATAGATCCCACTGCTCCAATGAGGAACTCTTCATCTCCACAGAAGCCAATGCCCTAGTTACTTCTAGCTCCCCACATGAGTGGATCTTTGATAGTGGTGCTACCTCCCATATGTGCAAAGAAAAGGACTCCTTTCAAGAACTCGAAGAACACACGGGAGAAGTCTATCTTGGCAACAATAAAAGCTTACCCATCGAAGGAAAAGGGAAAGTTCAAATTACCAAATTTAAGGGTGAATGCAAGTCTTTATCCAATGTTCTTTTTGTTCCAAATTTATGTATGAATCTACTTTCCGTCAAGGCCATTACAGATCAAGACAAACAAGTATGGTTTGATAACACCTCATTTAAGGTAGTTGATCCCCATACACAAGATTTCATTGCTCAAGGTATTGAAGAAAAGGGCCTCTACAAACTATCTTCCTTTGTATCCAAAGAATCAACCTCAAGTTTGTGGCACCAAAGATTTTGCCACACTTCTTACTTATCAAAAATCTCTTCATCCCAACTTATGAAGGGATTGCCAAAGATAGGGCAACTTATAGATGTCTGCCAAGCTTGCACCCAAGGCAAGCAACATAGGGCCCCATTTCCCAAGGAAGCTTCAACATGAGCGAGGAGCCCTCTCGCCGTTATCCACATGGATTTATGTGGACCCATGAACACCCCATCCCTGAGTGGATCCCTCTACTTTTATCTTCTAGTAGATGACCACTCTCGCTATATTTGGGTGTACTTTTTGAAGTCAAAGGCAGACACATTCTCTAAGTTTCAAACTTGGATCAAGGAAGTTGAGAATGAAGCTTCAACTAAAGTTAAAACCATCAGAACAGATGGAGGTGGTGAGTTTATCAATCATGAATTTGATAACTTTCTCAACCAGAAAGGGATCAAAAGACCAGTCACTCAGCCTCATACTCCATCCCAGAATGGAGTAGCTGAAAGGAAGATACGCAATGTGATGGAAATGGCACGAACAATGCTTCATCACAAGGATCTACCCTACAAGTTCTGGGCAGAAGTTGTGCATACTGTTGTTCACATTCTTAATCGACAATTTACAAGTGCATTACACAACAAGACACCCTTCGAAGCCTACTATGGAAGAATACCAAATGTGAATTACTTTTGAGTCTTTGGTAGTGAAGCTTTTGTCCATGTACCAAAAGAAGATAGAAACAAGTTACAATCAAAGTCCAAGAAACACATATTCATAGGGTACAGTGACCAATCAAAGGCATACCGTCTATATGATATGGAAAACCACTCCATCACCATTTCGAAAGATGTGATTTTCAATGAAGCTTCCTCATACTCCAGAAAAGATTCAAGTATAAGTCTTAGTCCACCTATCTACACTTCAGAGGGGGACTCAATATTTCCAAACTCCAACTCAGAAGCAAGTACTTCAAGTCATCCGAGAAGATCTCAAAGACTTATTGACAAGAGACAGCGAGAACAAAGTCATTATGTCAATTATGCCTTAATGCATGAGATTCAACAAATCCCTAAACCCTCTAATTACAAAGAAGCTCAAGGACAACCTGAGTGGGAAGAAGCTATGCAAGTAGAGATGGATGCAATAGAGAAGAACAAAACTTGGACTCTTGTACCTAAGCCCACAAATCAAGTCATAGGAGTTAAGTGGCTTTATAAAGTTAAGTACAAGTCAGATGGCACATTAGACAAGTACAAAGCAAGGTTGGTAACTAAGGGATACAAGCAACAACATGGCATTGACTATGAAGAAACCTTTGCTCCTACTGCAAGATTTACAACCATAAGAATCATCTTAGCACTAAGTGCTCACTTTGAGTGGCCCATTTACCAGCTGGACATCAAAAGTGCATTCCTCAATGGAGATCTTCAAGAAGAAGTATATGTTGAACAACCTCAAGGCGTCAAGATCAAAGACAAAGAAGATCAAGTCTACAAGCTTCACAAGGCACTTTATGGACTTAAGCAAGCTCCCATGGCCTGGTATGAAAAGATTCACAAGTTCTTTGAAGACAAGGGATTTCACAGAAGCAATGCTGATGCTAATCTCTATATATATCAAAAGGAATCTTTAGTAGCCATCATCATTCTCTATGTAGATGACTTGATCTTGATAGGCTCAGATGAAGAATGCATCTAGTTTATCATCACACAGCTTCATCTTGAATACTCTATGACAGATCTTGTATTACTACACGACTTCTTGGGTATGGAAGTTTGGCAAACAAAAGAAGGTATATTCCTATCACAGAAGAAGTATTGCTCTAATCTACTTTCTAGATATGACATGGACCAGTGTCGCTCAGTTTCTACACCACTTGATCCAAACATCAAGCTTACACTGGAGGACTCATCATCACTTGTGGATGTGCATACCTATCAACAGCTTGTTGGTTCATTATTCTATCTTGCCAACACTAGACCAGATATTTGTGAAGAGATGGATAGGTATGTGCTTGAAGATGAAGAGGTGCTGCAAAATCCTTGATCTACACCAGCCAAATGAACTCCAGGACTATGTGATGGGCCCTTTTAGCTTGCCAATGGATGTATTAGACACCCTATGTACCTTGGAAGATCACTCTCAAGAAGATAAATCAAAACAGATAAGTTGGAGTTAGCTCAGAGGTGAAGAACTTGCTATTTTGGTTCATACACTTGTCCAGTGTTTTGCATATTTCTCTGAGCACAGCAGCATATAGCTTAATTCCTCTTAGGGAAGTCTAGTTAACTTAAAGATCTAACTTTCGAGAGAAATCACATCAAAAATAATGAACCACACACTGAGAATGATGTTTAACAACTGATGTCATCATCCCGATTTTCATGGGCTGCTACAGTAATGAGACTAGTGAGCAGAAAAATGAACATAACTCTAGATTTAAGAATACAATGATTACAAAAATTTGTATGCTTATACTAGAGAGTATGCGTAATCCAACAAGCTTTAAATCATTGAATTTGGGTAAGTACACACTGAGAACTAGCTCTGACAAGATGAGTAAAAAAGTCGGGTAAGAGAAGTGAAAATGCACAGACAAGGTTGACTTCAACTGAACATAACTAGAAATTTAAATACCAAAATGAAAGGAAAATTTGTGAGCAAATAATAGACTTATAGAGCTAACTTTACCAAGTTAAATCACTGAAAATGATGCACCAAGCTCAGAGAAACCATCTCCGCAATCTGACTGAGAAAACTGAGAGATATGGAAGTGAGTAGTACACTTCAGAAGAACATGGAAATATGAACTCAAATGATCATGAAAATGAAAGTATATTGATTGTACAATACAATGGACTTACTGACACATATGTGTGCCTTGTAATCACACCTTGATATGGCATAAAGCTTAGCTCTTGGAGGTCTTCACATAGGTCTCTCTAACCACGACTAAAACTACCATGTATTTATAGTTGATCTTGGGAGGCTAACTTCCCTCAATCACTCTCCAATCAATTAGTGATTGATTTGATTCTCTACCTACCACAAATCATGAATTCGTGGCTCCTCTTTCTCTTTTTGATCAACTGGACTCAACCACTTAAGATTCTTTCACTTTTACATTAAGTAAAGTCTTCAAAAGTTACAAGAGGTAGTTCACAAGTGAACTTTACATAGTCTTCACTTTAAGGCTTCTTCTATGAATTTGTGGGACTTAAGCCAATACTTAGGCTTGTCATAGACTTGCTCCAATAGCCCCCGCTCAAGCCAAGTATGCTTGAGGTCTTCAATCTTCCAAGATTACCTGCAAACCAATCATGGCTTTGAACTTGTAGAGCTTTGTACCATCCAATGCTTTGGTTAGAATATCTACACATTGTTGATGAGTGGACACATATGATATTTGAATCTCTTTGCTTAGAACCTTCTCTCTTACATAGTGATAATGAACTTCAATATGTTTAGTCCTTGAATGAAAAATAGGATTAGCAGCCAAATGAATAGAACTCATATTGTCACCATAAATAGTTGGAGTTCCAAACTCCAATCCAAGATCTTTGAATAATGTCTTCATCCACATAGCTTCTTGTGTAGCTATGGCAAGACCTCTATATTCAGCTTCAGTAGAAGAGAGAGCAACTGTGGGTTGCTTCTTGGATGACCATGAAATAAGTTTTGAACCTGCAAAGGTAAGATAACCTGAAGTGCTCCTTCTATCTTCTTTGGAGCCAGCCCAATCTGCATCAGAAAATAGCTTCAAACCTAAGTCAGATACATAAGGATAATAAAGTCCTTCATTTATGGTTCCTTTGAGATACTTGAGAATCCTTTTGGCAGCATCCATATGTGGTTTCCTTGGTGTGTGCATAAATTGACTTAGCACACTCACACTGTAACATATATCTACTCTTGTCAATGTGTCATAGTTGAGACTACCCACTAGACTTTGATATGATGTGATGTCCTCTATGAGTTCACCTTCATGTGAGCTCAATTTGTGATTGACCTCCATTGGAGTACCTGCAATCTTACAATCTTGCATCTTGAATTTTGCCAACATGTCCTTAATGTACTTTCTTCGAGTGAGAAACAAACCATAATCTTTGTAGACAACTTCCAAACCTAGGAAGTAGGTAAGTGAACCTAAATCACTTATCTTGAACTCTTCTCTCATCTGATCTTTGATCTTCTTCATACCATCTGCATCATTTCTTGTCAATATAATATCATCTACATATACACATAGGTAGATGATCTCAAAATTACTCTTTTTAATAAAGAGTGAAGGGCCTGCCTTGCTTGGTTGAAAGCCTTTTTCCTGCAAGAATGAAACAAGTTTGAAATTCCAAGCTCTTGGAGCTTGCTTGAGACCATACAATGCTTTGTTAAGTTTACACACATAATCAGGATAAACTTGATTCTCAAAACCAGGTGGTTGTGCCATATATACCTCTTCTATTATCCAACCATTCAAGAATGCATTCTTTACATCTAGTTGAAGTATCTTCCAATTCTTGGAAGAGGCAATACTAAGAAAAACCTTAATAGTAGGCATCTTTGCCACAGGAGAGAAGGTCTCCTCATAATGGAACCATCAGATTTCTTCTTGAGTTTATAGACCCATCTTGAGCCTATTACCTTCATGGATGAAGTCTTGGGCACCAAATCCCAAGTGTTGTTTTCCTCAAGTGCTTCAATCTCTTCCTTCATTGCATGCTTCCATTCTGATTTTGCTTTGGCCTCTTCAAAGGATGATGCTTCCTCTTGGTTTATGTCCTGTGCTATGTAGATAGAATGTTTAGTTACTAATGAGGTGTCAAACCCATACCTTTCTGGTTTTTTCTTTTCCCTCATAGATCTTCTTAGGCCATGATGTGATGATTCTGCCTCATGTCCAAGTTCCTGCAATTTTGCTTTACCTTTAGACTTCCATGCTTTGATCTTTTCCATGTGAGATTCTTCATCATCCTCTGAGGTGTCTTATTCTTCAATCTTTGCTTGTTCTCTACCAAGCTTTGGAAAATCTTCTTCAAGATCATATGGTAAATTGACCTTCCTGCATGAATCTTCATACCATGAATTGTTTTCATCAAAAACTACATCTTTGCTTACCAAGAATCCTTTGTTGGTAGGGTTGTATAACCTGTAGCCCTTTTGATTGTTGTCATATACCCAATAAATACACACCTTTCTGCCTTTGGATCCATCTTGCCTCTAACATCTGAAGGAACATGAGCAAAAGCAATACATCCAAAAAATTTACAATGATCTAAGCTTGGTCTTCTTCCATTCCAAGCCTCATATGGAGTCATCCCATCAAGGGATTTCGAAGGAGACCTGTTAATCAAGTAAGTGGCTATAGATACAGCCTCAGCCCATAGATAATTACGCAAATGCTTTTCATTTAACATGGACCTTGCAGCTTCAACAATCGTCCTATTCCTCCTTTCTCCCACTCCATTTTGCTCAGGAGTGTACCTTGTAGTTACCTCTCTTTTGATTCCTCTTTCTTGAAGAAAAGAATCGAACTCATGGGAGAAGTATTCTCCCCCTCCATCTGACCTTAGCATTTTTAGAGATTTACCTGTTTGATTCTCCACAAGAGCCAAATATCTTTTGAAACATGAAAAAACTTCATCTTTGTGTTTCATAAAGAATATGATAGTCCATCTGCTGCAATCATCAATAAAGGAGACATAATACCTTGATCTAGATATTGAAGCTTCCTTGCTAGGTCCCCATACATCTGTATGAACCAACTCCAAGAGATCTCCATGCATATAACCTTTCTTCATGAATGGTAACCTATGAGACTTTCCAAATTGACATGCACTGTTGTTTTGACAAATTAGGGAGTCCAAGTACACTTTGGTCCCTGCAAATTTGCTTTAATGACCTTTCACCAATATGTGCTAACCTTTTGTGCCATACTTCCAATGCTGTGAGTGTCTGACTACCATAATTAAAGAGAGCAATGTTTCTAGTGTCTTGTAATTCAAATGTGAACAATCTACTTGTCTTCTCACATTTTGCAATTCTTCTAAATCCTTAACTTGGATCTTCAACAAATGCTCTTGCTTTTGTGAACCTGACTTGCAACCCTTTCTCTACTATCTGCCCAACACTTATCAAATTCTTTGTAATGGTAGGGACATAGAGTACCTTACTGAGTAGGTTGATGTTTCCATCAGGTGCTTTGACATTGCCTATTTTCTCCACAGGATGTTTTGTGTCATCTCCTGTTTGTACCTCATGCTTATTCCTTGGATCTTCTAAATCTGATAGGAGTGCCACATTTCTTGCCACATGATTTGAACAACCTGAATCTATGTAGAAAACATGCTCATCAGATTTACCTTGTGGCATAGCCATGTTCACGATCAATAATGAATCCTCTTTGTTTGAGTCTTCTGTGTAGTTATTGAAGTCTCTCCTTCCTTTGTAGCCTCCTTGATAGTTTGAATGATTGTAGTTGTTGTAGTTGACATGATAATTGTTGAACCTTCCTCTTGAGTAGCCATAACTTCCTCTATTGTATCCTCTGCCTCTTTGATTCCTGGAATTCCTAAAGCAATTTTCAGTTATATGATTAGTTAGTCCACAAATAGAACATGAGTTGGAGTCTTGGGACCTCCCCGTGCCTTGTCTACCTCCTCTTCCTCTACCTCTGCCATGTCTTCCTCTACCTACATAGTTAGCTTGATATGTACCTGCTTCATCATCCACTTTCTTTGCCTTTCCTTTGTTATCTTTGGACTTGCTTTTATCAGTGTATAAAGCTGAAGATTGATTACCTTTAGAGCTTTCTCCATTTTTGATAAGCTTTGCCTCTTGAGTAAGTAGTTTTCCAATGAGTGTATTGAAATCTGGTACATGCATGTCCATGTACAAATCCATAGTTGTGGTGAATGCTTCCCACTTGTCATCTGCCTTCAAGCCATTGATGACCTGCCTTAAAATTTGCTTTTCATCTATTACCTCTCCAATGCTTCCCAACTGATCTGCTATGTCCTTGAGCTTTGTGAAAAAATCAGTCACATTTTGTTTGGGAGCCTTCTTGAGAGTTGTGAAATCCAGCCATAGTTGATGCTTCCTAACTTTGGTACTTGAAGAGAAGAAGGCTTCAAGTGCATCCCACACTTCCGGAGATGTCTTACAACTTCTAATGTGAGGCAACAAAAAATATGAGATAGAGTTGAGGAGATAAGACCTTGCAAGTGCATCCTTGGAGCACCATGTGCTCAATCTTTCTTGCTCTTCTTGTGTTGGTTGACTTTTGCTCCTGAAACCTGGCATTACTTCATCTCCAGCCACATAACCATATAAACTTCTACCTTGGAGATAAGCTTCCATTCTTAATGACCAAGCTGAGTAGTTACCTCTCTCCAATTTTTCAATTGATGAAGGAAATCCATCTCCCATGTTGTCCAACCTTGCTTTGATACCACTGTGAAGAGATGGATAGGTATGTGCTTGAAGATGAAGAGGTGTTGCAAAATTCTTGATCTACACCAGCCAAATGAACTCCGAGAGTATGTGGTGGGCCCTTTTAGCTTGCCAATGGATGTATTAGACACCCTATGTACCTTGGAAGATCACTCTGAAAAAGATAGATCAAAACAGATAAGTTGGAGTTAGCTCAGAGGTGAAGGACTTGCTATTTTGGTTCATACACCTGTCGAGTGTTTTGCATATTTCTCTGAGCACAACAGCAATTAGCTTAATTCCTCTTAGGGAAGTGTATCTAACTTAAAGAGCTAACTTTCAAGAGTAATCTCAGCAAAAATAATAAACCACACACTAAGAATGATGTTGAACAACTCATGACATCATCCTGATTTTCACGGGCTGCTATAGTAATGAGACCAGTGAGCAGAACAATGAACATAACTCCAGATTTAAGAATATAATGAGTATGCAAATTTGTAGGCTTATACTAGACAATATGATTAATCCAACAAGCTTTAAATCATTGAATTTGGGTAAGTACACACTGATAACTATCTCTAACAAGATGCGTAAAAAAGTCAGGTACCTGACAGAGAAGTGAAAATGCACAGATAGGGTTGACTTCAACTGAACATAACTGAAGATTTCAATAGCCAAATGAAATGAAAATTTGTGAGCATATAGTAGACATATAGAGCTAACTTTACCAAGTTAAATCACGGAAAATGATGCACCAACCTTAGAGAAACCATCTCTGAAATCTGACTAAGAAAACTGAGAGATATGGCAGTGAGTAGTACACTTCACAAGAACATGGAAATATAAACTCAAATGATCATGAAAATGAAAGTATATTGATTGTAAAATACAATGGAATTACTGATACATATATGTGCCTTGTAATCGCACCTTGATATGGCATAAAGCTCAACTCTTGGAGGTCTTCACATAGGTCTCTCTAACCACGACTAAAACTACCATGTATTTATAGTTGATCTTGGGAGGCTAGCTTCCCTCAATCACTCTCCAATCAATTAGTGATTCATTTGATTCTCTACCTACCACAAATCACGAATTTGTGGCTCCTCTTTCCCTTTTTGATCAAGTGGACTCAACCACTTAAGATTCTTTCACTTTTACATTAAGTAAAGTCTTCAAAAGTTACAAGAGGTAGTTCACAAGTGAACTTTACATAGTCTTCATTTTAAGGCTTCTTATATGACTTTGTGGGACTCAAGCCAATACTTAGGCTTGTCATAGACTTGCTCCAACAATATTGCTTGTGCAGTTGGTACACTTAGTCAGTTTGCACATCAGCCTCGTCAGACTCATTGGGATGCTGCTCAGAGACTACTTCGCTACCTTGCCCTCACCCGACATCATGGTCTTTGGTATAGAGGGGGCATCGAACTTGCCGGATATTCAGATTCAGATTGGGCTGATGATCTTGATTCTCGACAGTTTTCTTCTGGGTATATATTCTTGCTTGGCTCGGGAACTATCTCTTGGGCAATTAAGAAGCAGTCTACAGTTGCACTATCATCCACAGAGACCGAGTACCAAGCATTGAGCTTTGCAGCATGTGAGGCCATCTGGCTTCGATGTTTATTATCTGACATTGGTGTTTTGTAGGATACTCTGACATGTCTTCGCACAGACAGCCAATCAGCCTTGGCCATCACCAAGAATCCAGTATTCCACGCTCGGACAAAGCACATCAAGATCCAGTACCACTTCATCCGCAAGAAGCTCATATCTCAGGAGATTACTCTGGAGCAGTGTACCTCTCAGGAGAACCTGGCTAACATGTTCATGAAGGCTCTACCTCTAGTTCCGCTTCAACTCTTGGTGGACCTCTGCAGCATTTAGCCGCTCCAAAATGGAGCTGCAGAGGGGGTGTTGATGACATGATTGCTCCTACTTCATCTACATTTGTATCCGCATGAGTGCATCTCCATTTTGTATCTAGGAGGCACTCCATTTCTAGTCTATTTCCATTTTATATTGTATTTCCTTTGTATTTGGGTACCTTGCCATGTGCTTCTACCAGTTGTATTCATTCTCCTTTCAGGAGACTTATTCCATATATGATGTACTTTTGAGAGCCCCTCCCAAATCTATATAAGGAGGGCCTCTCCCCTCATTTGTACTTGGTTAGAAGCTTGAGGAGCCTACTCCATGCTCTTGGCAAGCTCATTTCTAATCCACATGAGTTTACCCATTTCATGATCTACTCATTTTGTGTCTCACACATTCCTTGTTTTGTGAGAGTACTTTACTTTTTATTTTTCTTCCGCATGCGTACTCTCTACACTCTCTTGGCCACTTCCATATGTGGTCATCTCGGCTTATGCATAAACTGACTCAATATGCTAACGCTATAGCATAGGTCCACCCTTGTGAATGATGAATAGTTCAAACTTCCAACCAAGATTTGATAGCTTGTGATGTCTTCAATTGGCTCTCCTTCATAAGCACTAAGCTTATGATTTTGCTCCATATGTGTACCTGCACACTTGGTATTTTCCATCTTGAACTTGACGAGCATGTCATGCACATATTTCCTTTGCGTTATGTGTATACCTGAATCTGTGTAGATCAACTCCAATCCAAGAAAATAAGTGAGTAGTCCGAGGTCACTTATTTTGAACTCGTCTTCATTTGAGTCTTTACCTGTTTGATTCCTTCAAGCTCATTGCATGTGATTATACTATCATCAACATACACACATAAATAGATCACTTCATATCCATTCCTCTTTATGAACAAAGAGGTATCCTCCTTGCTAGCTTTGAATCCTTGGTCCTGCAAATAAGTCACCAATATGAAATTCCAAGTCTTGGACCTTGCTTCAATCCATACAAGGCTTTCTTTAATTTGCATACATAGTTAGGATGATGTGCATCCTCATATCTAGGAGGTTGTGCCATATGAACTTCCTCATAAATCCATCCATTCAAGAAAGCATTCTTTACATCAAGTTGATAGAGCTTCCAATTTCTGGATGCAGCAAGACTAACGAGAACCCTAATTGTAGGGATTTTTGCAACAGGAGGGAAAGTCTCTTCATAATCAATACCATGGGTTTGAGCAAACCCTTTAGCAACTAACCTTGCTTTGTGTCTATTTATACTTCCATCTGGATTCCTCTTGATTTTGTATATCCATCGAGATCCAATTACCTTCATAGATGGCTTGCTAGGTACAAGCTCCCAAGTGTCATTTTCCTTCAAGGCTTCCATTTCTTCATCCATTGCATCTCAACAAGCTTTCTTGCTTTGTGCTTCTTCGAATGTGTTAGGTTCTTCATTTGTTGAATCCTTTGCAATGTAGATTGAGTGCTTGGTGACCAAAGAAGTATCATAACCATATGTTGAAGCTCAAGATCAAGGACAAAGAATGGAAGTGCATCAAGGAAGTGGACACACAAGAAGAAGGAGCAAGTAGGGAGCTCCAAGAAGCACCTGTCAAATTTTCAGATGAAATCCCTACAAAAATAGTGATTATTATCACTAAAAACCATTGTAAATACCATTTTCCATTTTTGTGACTCCATTTTGTTCAAGCCAAGGAGTCCTCTAGCTTGAGGAGTATTAGAACTACCATCCTACCGAGTTTCATAATTTTTAGACTCCGTTTGAGCCCCCAAATAAGCCCTGGAACCTATTTTTTAACTAGGCCGGACACTAGGTCTGGACAGGGCCAAAACCACTCAAAAACTATAAAAAGGGCTGGAGAGCTCATTTTTGAGGTTAGCTTGTTGTAGATTTCAGCTTTGTAAGAGAGCTCTTTGGTAATCGAAGCCTTCCATTGTTCCACTCTTTGCTCTTACTTTGTGCACGTGTGTGTGTATGTGTGTGCATGGTTGTGTGCTTTCACTCACGCACTTGTGCCATCACTTGCTCATGGTCTTCATACCGGTCCTCACGTCTCCACGGATTGACATTTATGAGGTGTATCTCCTCACGTTGGGACTCACCATTGTGCTAGAGTGACACCAAATTTGGCGCCATTGCCGGGGAGAGAGCTTGGAGGACAAGTGTGTGACGGTAAGACGTAGAGTAGCGACGTTGGAAGGTAAAAAAATCATCATTTTCAGTTCAATTTTTGAATTTTCCTTCTTCTTCATCTTCATCATCATCACCATATCCACCCGCCTTCATCTTCTCAGTTTTTTCCATTTTTTAGAGTACATTCACCTTGTTTTTACTTGTGGTTGTGAGCAAGAAGCTTAGAGAGGGTGCAGAACAGAGGCGCTGAAGAAGTAGCACCAAAATAGCTGAAAATCTGAGTGAACAGCCCTAGACATGGCGAAACCTGCGCCAAGTATCGTGAGTGCAATATCGTGGGTTTGAAGGAAGATTTTGCATCTACAGACACATAGGAGTGACAAGGAGGACACAAGGTACTCATATTTGTAAAAATTTTTGAATTTGGACTCCAAAAAATCCAAGTATCGTGTTTCTCCCGCGGTTGAGGTATCGCGATACCTGACAAGTATCGTGAATCTCCTGTGGTTGAGTATCGCGATATTTCCCAGGTATCGTGTATCGTCTCAGGAAGATCGCGATACTTGGCAAGTATCGTGTATCGTTTCGGCCAGAGATCGTTTCGGCCAGAGATCGCGTATCGTTTTCCTTGAAAGATCGTGTATCGTTTTGGCCAGAGATCGTGTATCGTCAGAGATCGCGATACCTCTCAAAGATCGTGTATCGTTTTTGCCCACGTATCGTATATCGTTTTATACCGATCGCGATACTTAACCGAGGTCGTGTATCGTGTCTAGTGTATCGTGTGTTCCCGGTCGCGATACCTACTAAGTATCAAGTATCGTGTTCTCTGAGTATCGAGTATCGTTTTCCTTGAAATATCGTGTATCGTCTGGTTCAAAGATCGAGTATCGTGGACATCAAGTATCGCGATATTTCTCAACTATCGTGTATCGTGACAAGGTAAGTATCGTGTATCGTTTCGTACCGATCTCGATACTTGTTACTGATCGTGTATCATCTTGAGCTAAGTATCGTTTTGCCCGAGTATTGTGATAGTCAAGTATCGTGTATCGTTATACAGCGATCGCGATCCCTATCAAAGATCGTGTATCGTGGAGTTTGCTCGCGATACTTGTTGAAGATCGAGTATCGCCTACTTCAAGTATCGCGATACATACCAAGTATCGTGTATTGAGTTCCTCAAGTATCAAGTATCGTGTCCTACAAATATCGTGTATCACCTATTTTGGAGCATTTCCTGAGAGACCCTGTTTCCCTGTTTTAAACCCTAGAACCCTGAACTAGCATAACTTTCTCATACGAAATCCGTTTGCTGTGATTTTGGTTTTGTTGGAAAGCTCGTGGGGAGTACAACCAAAACATCGACTGGTTATGGTAAAAATAATACCAGGATTATTAGGTAGGGTATTTTGAAGTTGACCCTCAGGAAAACTGGAAAACCAAGGTGTTCCAAAGGATTTTGAGCAATAGAAGAGAACTTTGGGACTAGAAGCCAAGGCTTATGAACCTGCAATCTGGCAGACACTTAGGCAAGGATAGACAAAGCATTAGGTCATCTGAGGCTAGTGTCAACCATACAGCCAAGTCTTGGGCTCAACAGCTTAGTGGTTGTCCTTACACGCTAAGTTCAGAAACCAGTGACTCAGAAATGTCTTTTAGCATGGAGAGACCCACACGTGGCTCAGGCACTGCTTATTTACAGACACCAGAAGGTCCTTATAAGACCCAATTGGAGTATATCAGGACCAACCAATTAGGTGCTCGCATCTATGAGGATGGTCTAAGACGATCAGTGGTTCAACTCAAAAATCCTGACCAACCCTTTGGACTTGAACACCCAGTAGTCAAGTTCGAAGAGGGTGCTTACATTGATAAGGAAGGAACAATGTATGTGGTTACCAACTTACCAGATAGGACAGATGAGTTTGGAAATATCATTCCTGAGAACGAGATAGGAGACCTAGAGAAAGGGGACCTAGGAGGAGAACCCAAAACCCCTAGAGGTAAGTCAGTCTTGACCAGAGTGATCACTCCAGAATGGATTCCTCAAGATAACAAAAGCATAGAACTATTCGTGAATTGAGAAACGGAGGAAGCCTTTTGGAGATTTAGGCCAGATCAAACCAGCCCAGTAGTCACCATCTATGAATTCAAGGACCCAGAGACACCAGGGAAAGCTGTCTATCTAGATCACACATCTCAGAAATTATTCTTAGTATCAGATCATGACAGACATGCTTACACTTGGCAAGGTGAATCAATTTTCCCTCCACCAAGATCTAATGTTTCCCAAGGCCTCCAAGGAGCCGGATCATCCAAGGGTCATGAAACCCACAGGGAAAGAACTAGAGAGAGACCGGAGGTAAGCTTTGCAGACACTATGGGCAGAGACAGATCAGGATATGGAATGGAAAGACCTGAAAGGGAGAGACATAGGGCTCATAGGCACCAAAGAGATGAACATGATTTCCCATTGCCTAGACCACGAGAGCACTCAAGAACCCTTAGACCCTCTCAAGTGGTTAAGACAATGAAGAACTACTTTGATGGATTTGGAGATCCTTATGATCATGTGGCGGAGTTTAAACAAGTGCTAAGAGCTGAACAGGTTGAAGACTTATTCACCCAGTTCGAGGCATTTGGTTTGACTCTTAAGGGTACTGCCTTAGCTTGGTTTCAACCTCTAAACAGTCGCAACTATAGAGAGATAGGTCAGCTTCTAGAAGAATTCATTGTAGAATTTTCCAAGAGTGGTATCAGACATAACACATCATCCTTGATCCACAGCTTCAAGCAGACACCCCAAGAAACAGTGCGACTTGCAGGAAGAAGATTTAGGCAGTACTTGGAAAGATGCCCTGTACCATAATTACCCACATCAGCCAAACAGGTGGCACTGTTTTTAGATGGCCTATTGAGCACAAAATTAAGGTCATATGTATACTTGAAAGAGCCTAGATCCATAGAAGAGTGTGTACGGATATGCATTGACATAGAAGACAACTTGGGTGAGGAGTTAGGACTATCCAAACTCTATAAGGACTCTGATAGTTCTACAAGTCATACCTCTAGAACCTCCACTGAGATAGATGAGATAGCTGAGCAAGTGGCCAAAAAGCTAGGAGTTCAAAATAGACAAATGCCAAGGGTCACTTCAGTGAAGCGATGTTATACATGTGGAGGAGATCACATGGCTAATGTTTGCCCGTTAACGACTCAACCCCAAGGAAACCCTAATGCTCTATATTGCACCATTGAGAGGAAATATACAAATCATACGACCCAAGATTGTCCCTATAACAGGCAGGCGGTTAGACAAAATTATCAGCAACCTTACCAGCAGGGTAGGTACGAGAATCAGTACCAACAACCATATTATAGGCCACAACAATATCAACCTCAATACCAGTAGCAATATCAGGCACCATATAGGCCACAACCTGTCCTAGGAAACCAACCGCCAGCTCCTGCCAATGTGATCCCAGTTAAATATACGATGGCGGAGGAGAACTCTAATAGAGCATTGGTGCCACTAATCCCATTGGTCTCAGAAAATGATTCTCACGCTCATGGTTCAGACTACTTCCATGAAGATAGTCCACATGCTTATTATATAGAGTCACCTGAGCAAAGTGAGACTTCTCAGTGTCAATATGAGACACCACCTATGGAACAAAATTGGGAGCTAGAATACTCCAATGTCATGTATACGAATCCAAATCCTAGGCCCCAATTGAGACAAGTAAGACCACAAGCCCCTAGAGGACCATGCTTTAGATGTCAGGGCGACCATTTCATTCGTGAATGCCCCCACCAACCAGCTCTGGGACAAGGGCAAAACATCACAATACAAGGCTTTTGTCCTGAGTGTGGCAAGGAACATCTTCCTAGAGAGTGTCTGAAAAACCCCTCTAGTGCACCCAAGGTTACACCCATCAATGTGGTAGGCTTAGTGGCAGATTCAAGTTCAAGTAGTAGTAATGTGGCTCCTGTACAGGCAGTTACTAGGGCACAGGCTGCACAACAAGCAAAACCATCTGAGCAGTCGGAGTCAAGTGAGGCAGGAGAACCTAGTAAGAGGAAACCAAGAACATGGAAGGATACCAGAGAGAAGACTAATTGCAAGTGGAACAAAAAGATATCTGAAATAGAAGAAAGTCTAAAAGATGCCAAAACAAAAATAGAAGACATTGCATCTCAAAGCCCCTCGCATGCTGAAGCTCCATCCACTTGGCTTCATCCCACCCCACCACCCATGGTAAATAACCCACAACCAGGGTCTGTTCTTGCAGATCCAACCCCAGAAAGCTTGGACATGATGTTCAAAGCCTACCAGGCTCGACTTCAAGAAGGGCCAACAGCTGCAAACCTAGACAAGAGTTACCCTAGTGCAGATTTAGAGATTGAACGGATGAAAATGTGCATGAAAATGGTAGAACAAGCTCAAGCTATACTTGAGACTAGTCAAAAGTTCAATCAGACAAACTCTGTCAAACCGGATTTGCATTTCCAAGGCTTACTAGAAAGATTAGAGCAGTTGGTAAACAAACCACAAGTTTCTTTACCTCCACAGGCTCAACCAATTATTGAAAGAGGAATCTCACCACCAATGGGAGCTTATGTTCCTAATTCCACGGATGCTGGAATACCTCCTTCAATTCAACAGTACTCTCAAGAGTTCTTGCGGGAAATACAAGAAGAGAAATGGGCCAAGGAGAAGGGTGATTCCCCTCCTATTCCTGAGATTGATGATCTTCATGATCAATTTCCCCAAGACATTCCGTCTATCTATGGAGATCAAACAGAGCAACCAGAGGATGAGAGATTAGATTTTGAATCTAATTCTTTACAAGAGTTGCCTCATTTC
Source organism: Ceratopteris richardii (assembly GCA_020310875.1). Taxonomy (NCBI): domain Eukaryota; kingdom Viridiplantae; phylum Streptophyta; class Polypodiopsida; order Polypodiales; family Pteridaceae; genus Ceratopteris; species Ceratopteris richardii. The sequence continues at coordinate 138,280,786 of CM035437.1, forward strand.
ACAGGCCCATGGGAATCTGAATCTCTCCAGATCAGAGCTCCCACAATATTGGTAAGAAATGAAGACTCAGTGATTCCAAGAAACACTGATGTTGTGAAGAACACTAAGGTTCAATGTCATCTCACTATAGAGGAGCTGCTCAAGGCAAAACCGGAGCTATGGAATCATGTGAAGGATCAAGTTCCAGAACTTGATTCCAATATGCCAAAAGTAGGCCCTAAGCAGAAAGTACCAGAGATACCTCTAGACAAAATAGGGGACATGAGTGAAGGTGAAGAAGGTAATACTTATCTTCCAATCACCTATCAAGGTTACACAACCAAAGCAATCGTAGATTCAGGTGCTGGTGTTGCTATTGCGACCACCTCCTTGTGGAAGCGATGGGGCAAACCCACATTAAGACCAACAAGAATGAAGCTTCAAATGGCAGATGGTCATTTTGAAAGACCTCTAGGATTTCTCGAAGGGATAACTCTAACCACTTGTGGTGTAGAGTTTGAACATACATTTGCTATATGTGACTTTGAAAAAAATAATGTCTACGAGATGATCCTAGGAAGACCCTTCCTACGACAATTGCAAATAGTACAGGATTGGGGAACCAACTCCTTGTACTTACAGCACTTAGGGGTCACCACCAAGGTCAATCTGAAGGATTACACCTTCAGAGATGTACCACCCCTACAGTGGAATCCTATCCACAAAGCAAAAGAAGATTCAATCTCTGTGCATTCTGGAAGTTCACCTGATCCATCCTGGCTGCATGAAGATACTCACTTGTGGATGTGCAAGGTCGTAGAGGAAGAGGAAAAGCGCCTAAAAGCAAGAGAAGAAGCAACTTCCCCAGGAGATAGACCAATAAAAGACCCAGCCTATACACCGATGATATTTCCAGATGAGGAATTTGAGCCTCATGGTTAGGCAGAAATCTTAGCTACCATGGACATTGCAGTCAATGAAGAACAATGGACACCTCATTGTGATGAGGAGGGTTATGATATTTCAGTGTTCATGTGTCAGCCCCTGTTGGAAGAGTGTGATCCTAGTGAGTTCATAGGAGAAGAAGAGAATGACGATGATCTAGAATCCATTGTGATGGATACTTACTTTGACTCAGAGGAACACTATTTAGAAGACATAGGAGTGTTAACCCAAAAAGAAGAAGAACCCCTCACGAGTATTAAAACGATAAATTCAAAGGAAGGAAGTGAAGGAGGTCAAAAGAAAAAGAAAAGAAAAGCAGTGAAACAAGAAGAGGAAGAATCATTGTTTGAAGTACCAGAAAATTTCAAGAAATATGAAGTGGAAGACTGAAAAATTTTGGTACGGATACCTAAGAGAGAGGCCATTATAGGAGAAACATATGACAATAAAGAAAAGACCAAAAAAATTGTAGTGACCATTGAAGGGAACGAAGAACGATGTACGTACATAGGAGATGAACTAAGTGCAAAAGAAGAAGCAGAGCTTGTAGCTCTATTAAGGGAATATAGGGGTGTATTCGCATGGCACTATAGAGATTTGAAAGGAGTAGATCCAAAGATTTGCTCTCATACGATTCCGATGACCGCTGATGCCAAGCCCACCAAACAAAAGCCCTACACATATAATGACAATTATGCAGCCAAAATAAAGGAGGAAATTGATAGGCTGATTGAAGCAGGATTCATCTACGAGATTGAGCATACGGAATGGGTGTCCCCCATTGTAGTGGTGCCCAAGAAGAATGGAAAGTTGCGAGTGTGTATTAACCTTAAAAAAGATAATGCCGCTACGATCAGAGATAGTTATCCACTTCCAATCACCGAACATCTATTGGAGCGTGTTGCAGGCAAGGAAGTTTATAGCTTCCTTGATGGATTTTCAGGTTACAACCAAGTAGCCATTGCCCCCGAAGATCAACACAAAACGGCCTTTGCCACAGAATGGGGAATCTTTGCATTTCGTGTGATGCCATTTGGGCTCACCAATGCACCTGCAACATTCCAAAGGCTTATGTGTCATGTCTTCAAAGAGTTCTTGCGAAAGAGCTTAGAAGTATATGTGGATGATTTATGCGCTCATTCCCAAGAAAGAAGTTACCACATCCCTGAGCTCAGACAGATCTTCAACAAGTGTAGAGAATATCGAGTGTGTCTGAACCCAGAGAAGTGTGTGTTCATGGTACGACAAGGTAAGATCTTAGGTCACATTGTTTCTAAGAATGGAATTTCAACAGATGAAGACAAGGTAAGAGCAATAGGAGAGTTGCCAAGACCAAGGAATGTTAAAGAGGTACAAGCCTTTATGGGACATTGTGGATATTACCGTAGGTTTATCCACATGTATGCCATCATTGCTAAACCTCTTTATGGGTTGTTAACAAATTTTGAGTGGAACGAGGAATGCGAGAGTTCCTTCAACGAGCTAAAAAGATGCTTGTGCTCAGCACCAATACTGACCACTCCTGATTGGAGTAAACCATTCCATGTCCATGTGGATGCATCCAATCATGCAATAGGATGTGTGCTAGCACAACCCACAGGTGAGGGAAACCTAGATTTGCCGATAGCATATGCTAGTAGGCAATTAAATGCAGTTGAACGAAATTATACCACAACGGAAAGAGAAGGCTTAGGCATGGTATATGCCGTGAAGAAGTTTAGACACTATCTATTGGCCAATAAGTTTAAGTTTTTCACCGATCATCAAGCTTTACTATATTTGGTCAATAAACCTTGCAATACAGGCCGCTTAGTGAGATGGTTCCTCTTACTAATGGAATACGACTTTGAAGTTGTTGTCAGGAAAGGAAGGACCCACCTTAGGGTGGACCATCTCTCTCGCATCACTTCAGGAGAGCCACCGCAAGGAGTGTCTGATGAATTGCCCGATGCTTATCTGTTCAATTTAGAAGTTGTTCCTAAATGGGCAAATAAGTTGGTACCTGTCCTAACCTTCGGACCTGCAAATAAGAACGTAAAAACAAACAAAGAAGAAATTGTACGATCACAACAATATCAAATATTGGCAGGTAGTATGTACAAGCAAGATACGGAGGGCGTACTAGCTTGTTGTGTCGAGGACGATGAACATACTAGTTGGTTGCAACAAGCCCATGAGGAATTGCTAGGACTTCACTACTCTAAACAATGAACATTGCAAAACCTAAAACGTTTAGGAGTGTATTGGCCTAGCATGGACAAAGAAATACATGAGTGGATTAAGAATTGTCTAGTGTGCCAGAAGAGACCCCCAGTGGAGCATGCCACTCTTTATCACGTGTCATTAATTCCGGATTGGAGCGCTCCACTGGTAGAATTTATGAGATCAGGAACACTAACGAACGAGGCTAATCTATCAAGAAGACGAAGCATGGAGCAAGAGGCTCAGGAATATGCCTTAGTAGGAGACAACCTATACCGACGAGGAAAAGATGGTTATCTAAGATTGCGTGTTCATGAATCAGATTATTTGAAGGTCTTAGAAACTGCACATAGTAGTGTTGCAGGTGGACATTTTGGGCCTCACCGAGTAATCAAGACCATTCTATTCTCAGGACTTTGGTGGCCCACTCTTCATATGGATGCACATACCTATGTGAAGAAATGTGTGACACATGCCAACGTGCACAATATCCGATACGAAAAGACGAGATGCCTTTAAGGCCAATGATGGGAGGACGTGCATTTTTGAAGTGGGGTATAGACTTTGTAGGTCCCATCAACCCCTCAGCTAGAAACTCCCATGCTGAGTACATTATTGTGGCCACAGATTACCTTACAAAGTGGGTGGAAGTAAAAGCCACAACGAAGAATGATGCTCAAACTACGGCCAAGTTTTTATTCGAGAACGTGTTCACCAGATACAGATTACCAATAGAGTTGGTCAGCGATAGAGGTACTCACTTCTTGAACGAGGTCATTGAAAATCTCCTTCAAGAATTCATGGTGATACATAAGAAGTCTGCCCCTTATCACCCACAAGCCAATGGACAGGCCGAGAGCACGAATAAGATCCTATGTAATGTGTTGACAAAACTTGTAAATAATAAACGCTCTGATTGGGACAAACAACTTCATCATGCTGTTTGGGCATACCGAGTTGCCTACAAAACGGTACTCAATGCTACCCCATTTCAGATGGTCTTTGGACAGAATGCCGTGCTACCATTGGACTTCCTAATCCCAGCCTTGAAAGTAGCACAAGAGTACGAGTGGAATGGACACGAGTTGTCCTCCAAGATCTTTGATCTAGAACGCTTAGGTGAGACGAGGCTACGAGCAGCCGCAGGCATCTATGCTGCAAAGAAAAGACAAAAGGCATACTTTGATGCCCATGTGAAGGACAAAGGGTTGAAAGAAGGAGATCTAGTGCTGGTTTATATGCTAAAGCAACATGCCCGCAAATTGGAGAAACAAGGATACGGACCCATGATCATTAATAGACTCTCCACTAGTGGTGCAGTTCAATTGGCCACTTTAGAAGGTAATATCTTACCGAACCATATAAGTGGTTGTCGAGTCAAGTTATATCAAGAACCTCTTACAGAGGAAATGCTCATGAGACTCAACACTGCTAAGAAGCGAAAAGAAGAGGAGTTAAGGGTTAGAGAAGAAGCACAAGTAGAGGCTAGAGAGCGCATCAGAAGAAATAAGCTACGGTGGCTAGGCCTAGATGTCAACACAAAAGCTCCAAAATATCACATGGACATGTGCCAAAAATCGGGCATAACTACTTCTCAAATAATTGATCGACGGCCCTTTGTGACTATAGAGGTAGGACAAGGAAAGAGTGTAAAGGCTGTGAGAGCATTAGTTGACTCAGGTGCAGCAACTAGTGCAGTTCGACTTTCATACTGCCAGGACCTGCAATCGAACATCAAGCCCATAGAAGCCTATCTCATAGGTTTAGGAGGCGTGGAAACCCCCTGTTTGGGCGAGGTGGAACTTCCCATCTACCTTCAAGATGTTCCAATAAAAGTCAAAATGCTAGTGTGTCATGATGAGGACCTCACAGAGCCACTTGTCTTGGGTCAAGATTGGATTTACGACCATGCTGTCAACTTGAACCTAAGAAGTCAACTTCTTCATGTTTGGGCACATGAGCAATGCATTACATTAGAATTGGAGAATTGCATGGCCACTGACCAAGACACCACACGCTCCCTTCTTTCCTCTAAGGCTAATCTTCTCGAACAAGATGTTGTAAATGTCAAAAGATCTATGATCCAGACGGACACAATCATGGAAGGACAGTCGCAAAGGCAAGAAGAACCTTCTTCTTTTTCAAAGAGTAAAGCATCCACATTAGTCCAACCTCAGAAGCAAACAAAACAGTGCAAGATAGCCAGTCTATCAAATAGACAAAGAGCCTTCAAGAAGAAAGAAGTTATGGGCATGAAGCAGATCTGGGTAAAGAAAGGAGTGCAACCATCGATGTTGCCTCAAAGATTCCCACCCAACCAGATCGACCATGAAAAAAGAAGGACCAAGCACCTACGACAGGCTCAAGCACGAAGAATCCAACAAATTTGGGTACCGAAGCTATCAAAGAAGACCGACCACAATCATGTACAAATTTGGGTGCCTAAAAAATTAGCTACAGCTCAACACGGGCGATTACAGATGTAGGTACCCAAGAAGCTCTTACATACACAACAGCCTATGCTCCCCACCATGCAAAAGGTATCAGCAAAGAAGCCAAGGAAAGCAAAGGGTAAGAACAAAACACAAAGAACAAACGAAGATAAACTCAACCCTTCTGCAAAAGTAAGCAGACAATCATCAAGGATATGGGTTTGGAAGCCAAAAGCACCAACAACATCCACAGAACCAAAAGGCCAACCACATGGGATACCAAAGTTTGGAAAGCATCCAAAGATGAAGTGGCCTGAGGTGATCTCTACAGTACCAAACCCTATTCCAAAATGGGTTCCAATCCGGAGGATTACATCATTTCGAGGTCCAATAGACACCTCCAATCAAAGAATTCATCAAGTATGCAAGTAACATCAAAAGCCTCGACCAGCAGCAACCATGTGCCTTTGGCATAACCCAGTCGTTTGCACCATTCACGTCATGCATTTCCAAAGTATGCATCAATATAGGGCCACCTTACATGGCCGTGCATAGACACAATTGAGAAATCCCAGGCACATGAGACACAATTTTCACATGCAAAATATGTTATTGAAACTAACCTCTTTCTTCTTGTTTGATGCCATCGTGTGCAAAAAAAAAAAAAGGGGGAAAGAAGAGGACTGTGCTTGAAAATGCTCATCAGCGAACTTTCAGCAAGGACATCCATCAACAAAAAGGACAAGCCGATGGTCAAACACCATGATGGAACTACAACACGAAGAGATGAAGATCAACGGACCCTTCACCATGGTAAGACGTGTATGCTTCAACAACACTATAACCATGATCGATTAGGAAACCTCTTCGTCAGCATACCCTTGAGCACTTAGCTCAAGACCCAATCTCTTGCACCATACTTCTTGCCATGCATTTTCCAAGTACGCATACGTAGGGCCACATTACAAGGCCATGCACAAGGCACATATTTTGTTCAACCCACGCACTAAAGCACTTACCCATCATCCATTATGGGTTACAAGTACTTGGCATGAAAACTATGAAAGCCATCTTTGGAAGAATCAGAAGACATCACGGTGACCACTACAAGAACAAGGGAGCCATCCACCACTGAGAGTTGCTCATAATCAACATTGAACACCTCCTTTGAACAACTAGTAGTTTTGGAAGACTCACAAATGCACCATCCAGATGGAATACAAGGCAGAAGTACGTACAAAGGGACTACAAACTGCAAGAGATAACAGTGGCAAAGTGAAGAACTAGACAAATGACCAGGATACATTGGGAAGAGGGATCGCCCCTGTTGGACGCAAAGGACGCTACCTCTCAACGTACTACAGGGAACGACCACTACAACAAGGGTCTGTCAGGGACGACAGACTCAAGAGGGGGGGGGAGTGTTGAAGCTCAAGATCAAGGACAAAGAATGGAAGTGCATCAAGGAAGTGGACACACAAGAAGAAGGAGCAAGTAGGGAGCTCCAAGAAGCACCTGTCAAATTTTCAGATGAAATCCCTACAAAAATAGTGATTATTATCACTAAAAACCATTGTAAATACCATTTTCCATTTTTGTAACTCCATTTTGTTCAAGCCGAGGAGTCCTTGAGCTTGAGGAGTATTAGAACTACCATCCTACCGAGTTTCATAATTTTTAGACTCCGTTTGAGCCCCCAAATAAGCCCTGGAACCTATTTTTTAACTAGGCCGGACACTAGGTCTGGATAGGGCCAAAACCACTCAAAAACTATAAAAAGGGCTGGAGAGCTCATTTTTGAGGTTAGCTTGTTGTAGATTTCAGCTTTGTAAGAGAGCTCTTTGGTAATCGAAGCTTTCCATTGTTCCACTCTTTGCTCTTACTTTGTGCACGTGTGTGTGTATGTGTGTGCATGCTTGTGTGCTTTCACTCACGCACTTGTGCCATCACTTGCTCACGGTCTTCATACCGGTCCTCACGTCTCCACGGATTGACATTTATGAGGTGTATCTCCTCACGTTGGTACTCACCATTGTGCTAGAGTGACACCATACCTCTCTGGTTTCTTCTTCTCTCTTGAAGACCTTCTAGGTGGTTGATGTGAGCTCTCGGGTCCATATGTAGCATCCTGCATCTTTGCTTTACCTTTGTTCTTCCATAGCTTTAGTCTTTCCAAGTCTTCTAGGTCAATCTCCGAATCACTTTCTTCAATTTGCTTTAGCTCCTTTGGTTGAAGTGATGGAAAATCTTCATCCAAGTCATAAGGCAGCTTCACTTTCTTGTCATCATCAAACCATGATTTGTTCTCATCAAAAATTACATCTCTACTCACAAAAAATACTTTATTGGTTGGATTGTACAATCTATATCCTTTTTTGGTTTTGATCATAACCAATAAATATGCACTTCTCTACCTTGGGATCCAATTTCCCTCTTACTTGAGAAGGAATGTGAGCATAGGCTAAGGATCCAAAGATTTTACAATGCTCTAGACTAGGTCTTCCTCCATTCCATACTTCATATGGATTTGTTCCATCTAGTGACTTACATAGAAGTCTATTTATGAGATATGTGACTGTAGACATAGCCTCTGCCCATAGATGGTTTGCCAATCCATTTTCATTGAGCATTGACCTTGCAGCTTCAACAATAGCTCTATTTCTCCTCCCTGTTACACCATTGAGTTTGGGTGTATACATTGTAGTGACTTCCCTTTTAATGCCTCTTTCATGCAAGAAGGCATCAAATTCAGAAGAGAAGCATTCTCCTCCACCATCTGATCTGAGTCTTCTCAAAGTCCTACGTGTTTGGTTTTCAACAAGAGTAATATATTTCTTAAAGCAATTAAACACTTCATCCTTGTGCTTCATGAAAAACAGAATGGTCCACCTACTACAATCATCTATGAAAGACACATAATATCTTGAGCCTTATATAGATCGCTCCTTACTTGGACCCCACACACCTGTGTGCACTAGATCCAAAGGACTTTTATACACATATCCCTTCTTATTGAAAGGTTGTCTATGAGCCTTGTCGAGTTGACAAGCTTCACACTTATAAATCATGTGTTGCCTTGTGATATTAGGCAAACCAAGTACACTTTGGTCCCTACAAATTTGTTTGAGTGTCATCTCACCAATGTGAGCAAGCCTTTTGTGCCATATCTCTAACTCTGTGAGAGTTTGAGATCCATAGCTAAACAAAGATATGTTCTTTGTATCTTCCACTTCAAAAGTGAAAAGCCATCCTGTCTATTCTCCTTTGGAAATCCTTCTAAAGCCTTGCCTTGGGTCTTCAACATATGCTCCAAATCGGTTGAATCTAACCTACAATCCTTTTTCAACAATCTGTCCAACACTTATTAAATTTTTGGTAATTGTAGGGACATACAAGACTTTGCTTAAGAGGTTCATACTCCCATCTGATGTCTTCAAACTAGCTATCTTCTCCACTGAGTGATTTGTGTCATCTCCTATCTGCACTTCATGCTTGTTATGAGGATCTTCTAAATCAGAAAGTAAAGCCACATTTCTTGCTACATGGTTTGAGCATCCCGAATCAATGTCAAAATATGTGATCATCAACCTTACCCTTCTTTAGTGATAGATTCATAATCAATAATGAATCTTCTTGACTTTGGTCCTCTGCATAGTTATTGTAGTCTCTTCTTCCTCTATGGCCACTTTGATAGCTGTTGTTGTTGTAATTATTGTTGTAGTAGTTGTTGTAGCCTCCATTGTATTTGCCTCTATTTGATCCATAGCCACCTCTATTGAATCTTCTTCCTCTTGAGTTCTTCGGGTTCTTGAAACATTCTTCAGTAGTATGATTAGATAAGCCACATATATTGCAAGGTTGAGATGATTGGAATCTCCCCCTACCTTGCTTTCCACCTCTGCCTCTTCCTCTAGCTCTTCCTCTACATCCAAAGTTTGCTTGGAAAGAGCTACCTTCATCTTCATTCTTCCTATTCTTTGACTTGTCCTTGACCTTAGCTTTATCAAAATATATGGCAGAAGTTTGATTACCTCTTGAGGACTCACCACCTTTGCTAATCTGTGCTTCATGAGTGAAGAGTTGGCCGAGGAGTGTGTTGAGGTCGAGTACATGCATATCCATGTATAAATCCATGGCTGTTGTGAATGACTCCCACTTGTCGTCTACTTTGATTCCATTTATGATTTGTCTAATGATTTGCTCCTCTTCAATTACCTCTCCAATGCTTCCAAGTTGGTCGGAAATCTCCTTCATCTTTGTGACATAATCAGTCACACTTTGCTTCAGGCTTTTCTTCATTGTTGTGAACTCCATCCACAATTGGTTCTTCCTTGCTCGAGTATTGGAGGAGAAGAAAGAAGCAAGTGCATTTGAGGTCTCTCTTGAGATCATGCATCCCTTGACATGAGGTAAAAGAAAATTAGAGATTTTAGAATATAGGACATTGCAAGGGCATCCTTCGAACACCAATTTGAAAGTCCTTCCACTTCTTCATGTGATGGTTGCCCTTTGTTCCTCATGGTTGGCATTGCCTCATCTAGAGATATGAATCCATATAGATTCCTCCCTTGAACGTAAGCCTCCATCCTTAGAGACCATGTTGGGTAGTTGTTTCGATACAATTTGTCAATTGTTGATGGAAATCCATCTCCCATGTTGCTTGACTATGGTCTGATACCACTGTGAAGAGAGATGGTGGATGCAACCCGAAGATGACTTGGTGCTGCTACAACCGGCTTCACACCAGCCAACTGCGACTTCAGAGTTGATTAGTAGACCCTTTGAGATTCCTAAATCCACCAAAATATCAGCCAAGTACTTTGGAACATGTATCTCAAAAGTTTCACTCAAGACATACTAGTTGCAAGATGACTAGCTTCCAAAACTTGCTATTTTTGTACATACACCTGCTGGAACAAATGAAGAGTGCTCTCAACCTGGTAGGATTTAGATAAATTCATTTTGGGCATAGAAATTAGACTTAGGAAGTTGCTAATTCAAGTTAAAACACTTCAAATGATCAAATGAGGACTGAGAACAACCTTTAACAAAATTTGGAACATGCCCACCATTCTTGGGGCTCTGTAGAGATAGTCCAGTGAACAATAAAATGGAGCTTTCTCCTAGACTACAATCCCATGACCATGAAAATTTATATCACGAATCTAGACTTTGCGAGCTATCCAACGCAAGTTGAAACACTAAAAATGGATGAGTATAGCTCGAGTTATGAGCATGTGAAGTTACTGCTCTGAGTGAGTATAGTAGAGAACAAAACAGAGAAGTAGAGAATGATGAATGTATAAATTCACATATGATTACAACCACATTGGAAATGAATATTTGCACAATGGGAGTATAATGATAGAGATATGGAGTAAGCTCTTAAATCTCTACAAAATGACATGAAGTGGTCACGTACAAGGCTTGCTAATCACCTCTTCCTTCTTGCTCTTTTTATAGCTACTCTTGGAGGGAGTTTTGAATTCGAATTCAAATGGCTCCACCTAAATGTGATCCATTCCCTCAACTCACTAATTCGTGGTTTTAGGTAGTTAGGGCCATGAATTTGCTTTTACATCATGGATGACATAAGTCATTCTTTTTCTTTTTTCTTTTTTGCAATTACAAGAGATAAAATGTACTCTTTTACAAGAGGTGTTCGCATGACTACACATGTGAATTACAAATGATCATAATATCCAGCATATAAAGCATGTGTGCTTGGGAAAAATGCACCAATAGCTCCACCTCAAGCCTAACATGCTTGGCCTCCAAATTTATCTTCAATTGTCCTTGATTTCCTGCAAGCTAATCATCAACTTGAATCTACTTAACTTTGTACCATCAAGAGCTTTAGTCAACATGTCTGCACATTGCATATCTATAGAGACATAGGATAGTTGAATATCCTTGCTCATTAGCTTCGTAGTGGACTTCATTATGCTTGGTTCTAACATGGTATACCGGATTAGCTACAAGATGTAGTGAGCTTGTGTTGTCACAAAAAATGTGAGGTGTTGAAGAATGAAGTCCAAGATCTATGTACAAAGACTTTAACCACATGATTTCTTGAGTTGCATTAGCCAAACCTCTATATTCGGCTTCATTCGAAGATAATGCCATGGTTGGTTGCTTCTTGGATGACCAAGAAATGATTTTTGAACCTGCAAATGATACATACCTGGATGTGCTTCTTCTATCATCTCTAGATCTGGCCCAATCTGCATCTAAGTAGACCTCTAGCTCAATATCTGAAGTAAATGAATAAAACAAACCTTCATTCATAGTCCCCTTTAGGTACTTGAGGACTCTCTTGGCCGCTTCCATATGTGGTCATCTCGGCTTATGCATAAACTGACTCAATATGCTAACACAATAGCATATATCCACCCTTGTGAGTGTTGCATAGTTCAAACTTCCAACCAAGCTTTGATAGCTTGTGATGTCTTCAATTGGCTTTCCTTCATAAGCACTAAGCTGATGATTTTGCTCCATAGGTGTACCTGTACACTTGGTATTTTCCATCTTGAACTTGACGAGCATATCATGCACATACTTCGTTTGTGTTATGTACATACCTGAATCTGTGTAGATAAACTCCAATCCAAGAAAATAAGTGAGTGGTTCAATGTCACTGATTTTGAACTCCTCCTTCATTTGAGTCTTTACTTGTTTGATTCCTTCAAGATCATTTCCTGTGATAATAATATCATCAACATACACACATAAATAGATCACTTCAGATCCATTCCTCTTTATGAACAAAGAGGTATCCGCCTTGCTAGCTTTGAATACTTGGTCCTGCAAATAAGTCACCAATATGAAATTCCAAGCTCTTGGAGCTTGCTTCAATCCATACAAGGATTTCTTTAATTTGCATACATATTTAGGATGATGTGCATCCTCATATCCAGGAGGTTGTGCCATATACACTTCCTCAGAAATCCATCCATTCAAGAAAGCATTCTTTACATCAAGTTGATAGAGCTTCCAATTTCTAGATGTATCAAGACTAACGAGAACCCTAATTGTAGGCATTTTTGCAACAGGAGAGAAAGTCTTCTCATGATCAATACCATGGGTTTGAGCAAACCCTTTAGCAACTAACCTTGCTTTGTGTCTATTTATACTTCCATCTGGATTCCTCTTGATTTTGTATATCCATCGAGATCCAATTACCTTCATAGATGGCTTGTTAGGTACAAGCTTCCAAGTGTCATTTTCCTTCAAGGCTTCCATTTCTTCATCCATTGCATCTCTCCAAGATTTCTTGCTTTGTGCTTCTTTGAATGTGGTAGGTTCTTCATTGGTTGAATCCTTTGCAATGTAGATTGAGTGCATGGTGACCAAAGAAGTATCATAACCATACCTCTCTGGTTTCTTCTTCTCTCTTGAAGACCTTCTAGGTGGTTGATGTGAGCTCTCGGGTCCATATGTAGCATCCTGCACCTTTGATTTACCTTTGTTCTTCCATAGCTTTAGTTTTTCCAAGTCTTCTAGGTCAATCTCCGAATCACTTTCTTCAATTTGCTTTGGCTCCTTTGGTTGAAGTGATGGAAAATCTTCATCCAAGTCATAAGGCAGCTTCACTTTCGTGTCATCATCAAACCATGATTTGTTCTCATAAAAAATTACATCTCTACTCACAGAAAATCCTTTATTGGATGGATTGTACAATCTATATCCTTTTTTGTTTTGATCATAACCAATAAATATGCACTTCTCTGCCTTGGGATCCAATTTCCCTCTTACTTGAGAACGAATGTGAGCATAGGCTAAGCATCGAAAGATTTTACAATGCTCTAGACTTGGTCTTCTTCCGTTCCATACTTCATATGGAGTGGTTCCATCTAGTGACTTAGATGGAAGTCTATTTGATGAGATATGTGGTTGTAGACACAGCCTCTGTCCATAGGTAGTTTGGCAATCCATTTTCATTGAGCATGGACCTTGCAGCTTCAACGATAGCTCTGTTTCTCCTCTCTGCTACACCATTGAGTTCGGTGTATAACTTGTAGTGACTTCCCTTTTAATGCCTCTTTCATGCAAGAAGGCATCAAATTCAGGGCGAAGTATTCTCCTACACCATCTGATCTGAGTCTTTTCAAAGTCCTACCTGTTTGGTTTTCAACAAGAGCAATGCACTTCTTAAAGCAATTAAACACTTCATCCTTGTCCTTCATGAAAACGAGAATGGTTCACCTACTACAATCATCTATTAAAGACACATAATATCTTCAGCGTGATATAGATGGATTCTTACGTGGATCCCACACATCCGTGTGCACTAGATCCAAAGGATTTTGATACACATATCCCTTCTTATTGAAAGGTTGTCTATGAGCCTTGCCGAGTTGACAAGCTTCACACTTATAAATCATGTGTTGCCTTGTGATATTAGGCAAACCAAGTACACTTTGGTCCCTGCATATTTGTTTGAGTGTCCTCTCACCAATGTGAGGAAGTTTTTTGTGCCATATCTCTAACCTTGTGAGAGTTTGAGATCCATAGCTAAACAAAGCTATGTTCTTTGTATCTTCCACTTCAAAAGTGAAAAGCCATCTTGTCTTTTTCTCCTTTGGAAATCCTTCTAAAGCCTCGCCTTGGGTCTTCAACATATGCTCCAAATTGGTTGAATCTAACCTGGAATCCTTTTTCAACAATCTGTCCAACACTTATTAAATTTTTGGTAATTATAGGGACATACAAGACTTTGCTTAAGAGGTTCATATTCCCATCTGATGTCTTCACATTACCTATCTTCTCCACAAAGTGCTTTGTGTCATCTCCTGTCTACACTTCATGCTTGTTATGAGGATCTTCCAAAACAAAAAGTAAAGCCACATTTCCTTCTACATGGTTTGAGCATCCCGAATCAATGTAAAATATGTGATCATCATCCTTACCCTTCTTCAATGATAGATTCATAATCAATAATGAATCTTTTTTACTTTGGTCCTCTGCATATTTATTGTAGTCTCTTCTTCCTCTATGGCCACTTTGATAGTCATTGTTGTTTTAATTGTTGTTGTAGTGGTTGTTGTTGTAGCCTCCATTGTATCTACCTCTATTTGATCCATAGCCACCTCTATTGAATCCTCTTCCTCTTGAGTTCCTGAGGTTCCTGAAACATTCTTCAGTAGTATGATTAGATAAGCCACACATATTGCAAGGTTGAGATGATTGGAATCTCCCCCTGCCTTGCTTTCCACCTCTGCCTCTTCCTCTAGCTCTTCCTCCACCTCCAAAGTTTGCTTGGAAAGAGCTACCTTCATCTTCATTCTTCCTATTCTTTGACTTTTCCTTGACCTTAGCTTTATCACAATATAAGGTAGAAGTTTGATTACCTCTTGAGGACTCACCACCTTTGCTAATCTTTGCTTCATGAGTGAAGAGTTGGCCCATGAGTGTGTTGAGGTCGGGTACATGCATATCCATGTATAAATCCATGGCTATTGTGAATGACTCCCACTTGTCGTATCCTTTGATTCCATTTATGATTTTTCTAATGATTTGCTCCTCTTCAATTACCTCTCCAATGCTTCCAATTTGGTCGGAAATCTCCTTCCTCTTTGTGACATAATCAGTCACACTTTGCTTCCAGCTTTTCTTCATTGTTGTGAACTCCATCCACAATTGGTTCTTCCTTGCTTGAGTGTTGGAGGAGAAGAAAGAAGCAAGTGCATTCCAGGTCTCTCTTGATGTCTAACATCCCTTGACATGAGGTAAAAGAAAATCAGAGATTGAGTTTAGAATATAGGACCTTTCAAGTGCATCCTTTGAACACCAATTTGAAAGTGCTTCCACTTCTTCATGTGATGATTGCCTTTTGTTCCTCATGGTTGGCATTGCTTCATCTCTAGATATGAATCCATATAGATTCCTCCCTTGAAGGTAAGGCTCCATCCTTAGAGACCATGCTGGGTAGTTGTTTCGATCCAATTTGTCAATTGTTGATGGAAATCCATCTCCCATGTTGCTAGACTATGCTCTCATACCACTGTGAAGAGAGATGGTGGATGCAATCCGAAGATGAGTTGGTGCTGCTACAACCGGCTTCACACTAGACAAGTGAGACTTCAGAGTTGATGAGTAGACCCTTTTGAGCTTCCTAAATCCACAAAAATATCAGCCAAGTACTTTGGAACATGTATCTCAAAAGCTTCACTCAAGACAGACTAGTTGCAAGATGACTAGCTTCCAAAACTTGCTATTTATGTACATACACCTACTGGAACAAATGAACAGTACTCTCAACCTCGTAGGAATTAGGTACGTTCGTTTTGGGCATAGCAAATAAACTTAGCAAGCTTGCTAATCCAAGTTAAAAAATGTCAAATGATCAACTGAGGATTGAGAAAAACTTTTAACAAAATCTGGAACTTGCCAGTCATTCTCGGGGTTCTACAGAGATAGACTAGTGAACCGTGAAATGGAGATTTCTCCCAGACTATAAATTTCATGAACAAGAAAATTTATATGAAGAATCTAGACTTTGAGAGCTATCCAAAGCATTTCAAAACACTGAACATGGATGAGTATAGCATGGGTTATGAGCTTCTGAAGTTACTACTTTGAGTGAGTATAGCAAGAACAAAACAAAGAAGTAGAGAATGATGAATGTATAAATTCACATATGATTACAACCACGTTGGCAATGAATATTTGCACAATGGGAGTAGAATGATAGAGCTATGGAGTAAGCTCTTAAATATCTACAAAATGACATGGAGTGGTCATGTAATCCCCAAAGTTAGGAATTATTCCCTCAACTCATTAATTAGTGGTTTTAGGTAGTTAGAGCCACGACTTTGCTGTTACATTATGGATGACATAAGTCGTTCTTTTTCTTTTTTCTTTTTTACAATTACAAGAGATAAAATGTACTCTTTTACAAGAGGTGTTCACATGACTACACATGTGACTTACAAATTATCATAATATCAAGCATATAAAGCATGTAGGCTTGGGCAAAATGCACCAACAATACATACATACCTACATACATACATACATAAACACATATATATATACATACATAAATAAATACATACATACATACATACATACATAAATACATACTTAATTACTTAAGCACATACTTACTCACTCACTCACTCACGTACTTACTCACTTACTTACTTACTTACTTACTTACTTACTTACTTACTTACTTTCTTACTTACTTTCTTACTTACTTACTTACGTTCTTACTTACTTAGCTACTTACGTACTTACTTACTTACCTACTTACTTATTTACTTACTTACTTACTTACTTACGTACTTACTTACCTACTTACTTACTTACTTACCTACTTACTTACCTACTTACTTACTTACTTACTTTCTTACTTACTTAGTGCTCACTCACTTAGGTACTTAATTGTTTACTTACTTACTTATGTATTTACTAACTAACATGTACACACACACACATACATACATACATACATACATACATACATACATACATGCATACATACATACATACATACATACATACATACATACATACATGCAAACATACATACACACACATACATGCATACATACATATATACATACATACATGCATGCATGCATACATACATACATACATACATACATACATACATACATTAATACATAGATACAGACTTAGTTACGTAATTACATACATATGTACATACTTACTTAATTAGTTACTTACCTACTTACATACTTATTTACTTACTTACTTACTTACTTAATTACTACTTACTTACTTAGTTACTTACCTACTTACATACTTATTTACTTACTTGCTTACTTACTTATTGACTTACATACATACATAATACTTACTTAATTACTTACGTATGTACTTACTTACTTACTTCCTTGATTGCTTACATACATACATACATACATACATACACACATATACATACATACATACATACATACATACATACAAACATACATACATACATGCATACATACATATATCAATACATAGATACATACATACATACATACATACATACATAAATACATACATGCATGCATGCATGTATACATACATACATGCATATATACGTAAGTACGTACATACATACATACATACATACATACATACATACATACATACATACATACATATATACATACATACATACTTTAGCTTCCTAACAACATGAGAGATATCAACCTACATTTCAACATTACCTGTTAGTACTCATACACCAATGCTCATCCATATGCATCTCATTCTAACAATCAATGGGAGGCGGCAATGTGAGTATCAAGCTACGACTATGATGTAACGCAATAATGAAAACTATTGAAATGAGAAAAGTGAGGATAAGATATAATGTATGGACGACTACAAACTAATACTAAAACATTAGGTTGATAGCTTGAGTTGGATTACCTAGGGTTTTATTATTTATTAAAATTTTGTATTGGAATTTATTTATTTATTTGTGAAATTGTATTTATTTTTTATGAAACATTGGTCTTTTTTTAGCATGGCCAATGATACTATTCCATGCTATTATAGTGATGCCAACTTCCAAGAGATCGTATCTCATATGACTGTCCATAGATGTAGTTGGCATCAAAGATGTGTACAAAATCTCCTTTCTCGACTTGTTCTTAGAATCCTCCATTATTTCCTTATAATGGATCACCTATAAGGCAAACCACACATGTGTATATCGTATCTCTAAAATATCAGGATGGATCTAGTTTTTAGGTACCTAGTTATACAACATGATCACATATCTTTTGAATATTTTTAGAGACTCACCAGCAGTAGCTAGCTCATCATATTGAGGACAAGGTTGACATTCAGATGCTTATGGATGTTGTGGTGGCGATGAGGCATCTACATCACCATGATCACACCATGGGTCACAACCGCCTACTTTGAGCACACGTGACACACCTTGAGGTTCCATTAACGGATATATACACGTGATGCAGATGGATTGATGCACATGGATAGAGTTGGCATTCTCATGCACCAAAATATATGGTCATTCGTAGAGGTGCAATATAATAATTGCACCCTCCTTCATTAGAAAGGCACTACAACATATCGGGGTATACCGAGGCTTCTACCGAGGAAAATGAACGGGTGCAATTTTGCCCCGACGTCGGTGTAAGGGTCGGTGTAGGCGTCGGAACCAAAGCGCCGGTATAAGTGTCGGTATAAGCGTCGGTATTAGCGTCGGTATAAGCGTCGGTATCGGTGACGATATAAGGGACGGTATTCTCCTAGGCAAAATAGTCGGTATAAGCATCGGTATCTGCCTGGGGATACCGACGCTTATACCGTCGCCTATACCGACGACCATATCTGCAAAAAATTTTTTGGCAGAGTATGTTGTCTCTTGCTACAGCAACATTCCCATGCTGCTGTGTAGCAAAAGACAATACACTCTACCCAAGAAAAACCCGATTACATGTGACATGTATGACAGGCAACAGAAACATGATTTGATAAAGCAAAACATACTGTCAAATACAAAAGACATGGGAGAAATCAATCATGAACCATGTACAAAGAAATGAGACACATTGACATGATATTTATAAACAACAACCAGAACACATGTATATGCGTGTATGCCTATGTATATACATGTGTATGTGTATATGTATTATGTGTCTATATTTGTATATGTGTAAATATTTGTATGAAATTTTAAAAACCCTAGAACCCTAATCCTAATGACCTAGACCTAAAACATGTGTATGTGTGTATTTTTGTGTATATATATGTGTATGTGAATATAAATAAATATATATATATATATGTGTATGTGTGTGTATGCATATATGTATCTATGTAAAAACCCTAAAACCCTAATCCTGAAGACCTAGACCTAAAACATGTATATGTGTATGCATGTGTGTATATAAGTAAAAGCCAAAAACCCTAATCTTAAAACCCTAACCCTAAAACATGCATATGTGTGTATGTATATGTCACATGTGTGTATGTATATGTCACATGTGTGTATGTATATGTCACATGTGTGTATGTATGTATGCATGTGTGTATATATCTATGTGTGTGTATGTATGTATGTATGTATGTATGTATGTATGTATGTATGTATGTGTGTGTGTGTCTTTGTGTGTGTGTGTATGTGTATGTGTGTGTGTATGTGTATATGTATTATGTGTTTACATGTGTATATGTGTGTATGCATGTGTGTATATATGTAAAAGCACAAAACCCTAATCCTAAACCCTAACCCTAAAACATGCATATGTGTGTATGTATATATGATGTGTTTGTATGTGTATGTATGTATGCATGTGTATATGTGTGCATGTGTGTATGTGTTATGTGTGTATATGTGTAAACATCAAAAACCCTAATCCTAAAACCCTAACCCTAAAACATGTATATGTGTGTGTGTATGTATGCATATGCATATGCATATGTGTATGAAATATGTATGCATGTGTGTGTATGTATCTCTATGTCTCTCTCTTTCTATCTATCTATATCTCTCTCTTTATCTCTCTCTTCTCTCTCTCTTTCATCTCTCTCTCTCTCTCTCTCTCTCTCTCTCTCTTTCTTTCTATTTATAAAAAAGAACAAAACAGTCACTTACATCGATGTAATTCTTTTTATCGCTCTCTTCAAAGCCCAATCAACGTCGTCTCTTTCAAATTCCAATGAATCCATGTCAAAAGCTCTTGCAAAACAAGAGAAAAGAGAAATTAAAAAAGATATATGTAAAAGCCAAAAAGCTCCTGTGTGTGTAGGGAGAGAGAGAGAGAGAGAGAGAAAGAGATGTGTGTGTAGGGGGATAGAGAGACAAAGAGATGTGTGTATGCATGTGTATATGCATGCATGTGTGTATGTATGATGTGTGTATATGTGAAAAAGTCAAAAACCATAATCCTAAAACCCTAACCCTAAAACATGTATATGTGTGTATGTGTGTATGTATGTGTGTGTGTACATGCATATGTGTGTGTGTACATGCATGTGTGTGTATGTATGTATGCATATGCATGTGTGTATGCACATATGTGCATGTATACATATGTGAGTGTGTATTTATATGTGTGTGTGTGTATGTAATATGCATGTGTGTATGTATGTATGTGTGTGTACAATCACATATGTGTGTATGTATCTCTCTCTTTCTTTCATCTCTCTCTCTCTCTCTGTCTCACTCTATATCAATTGAAAACAAAACAATCACTTACATCAATATAATTGTTTGGAGCGTTGTCGTCAAAGTCCACTTAATGTTCACAAAGATCTCTATTGTTCCTCTCTTTGTTCTTCCTTGTGTGCACGTGTGTGTATGTGTATGCATGTTTGTGTGCTTCTCACTCATGCACGTGCCATCACTTGCTCATAGTCTTCATACTAGTCCTCACGTCTCCACGGATTGACAATTATGAGGGGGATCTCCTCACATTGGTACTTGCCATTGTGCTAGAGTGACACCAAATTTGGCACCGTTGCGGGAAGAGAGCTTCGAGGACGAGTGTGTGATGGTAAGACGTAGAGTTGTGACATTGGAGTCATAGGTAATATCCTTACTTTTCCTTATTTTTCTTCATTTTTTTTTGTTTTTTGCATCACCATCATCATCCTCACCATCTCGCACCTCCATCATCATCCTCACCATCGCGCACCTCCATCTCCATCTTCACAAAAATTTCAGTTTTTTGGTCATATTCGCCTACCCACTTCATTTCCCTCATTTCACTTGTGAGAGAGAGCTTGTTGTGCGATTTTTTTTTTTTTGAGCTTTTGTTGTAGCTTTTAGTTGTACCACCATCTCCAGCAGCTTGCACAGGTACGATAGAACTCTACACAGGTCCCGAGATGATGATCTGTGTCTATCGTGATAGATCAAGTCCAAGAACTACAGGCACAACTCCTATAGTATGAAAGGCCACCATCCCCACCAAAAATCCCAGCACAAGAAGAAATAGCATCGATTCTTGTTGAATAGACTTTTGAAGATGATTATGAACTGTAGCCAATTCCTAGTGGGAGAGTACTGATGAGGGACAAGATACATTTGAAACCCCATGACCACCGTGGTTAAAACAAGTTGAAGACATAGGGTGCTCACATGAAGATCAAACTATAGTGTAAAATCAGGCAATGCGCATCATCAAAGAAACAATATTATAATCCAGTTATTTCAAGAACTTTTCATCCAAATTTCCCATCTTATCGTTAAAACTCCAATATCGGTCCTATTATGTCATTCTAGCATACTACAATGCAGAAATACAGAGATTCACAGGGAAGATTCCTTCCTTCAAGACCTAGTTTTAACCCAAAGACCTCCTCCCAGATGCACAGAAGGGCAAGATCTATCAACCCACATGGCGGTAGAAGCTTTTAGAAACATACCCGAAAATGTTGCATACATGGAACCACGCGCCTCTACAACTACTTTACAATCCATGCTATGGCCTAGTTTCACAATGTAGATCATGGAAAGCATTCAATATAAAGGTACAGAATAATGCTCAATGTAAGGAGTGACTCAACTATCCCTACATTGCGCCACCGTAGGGACCAACCTGTATAGCTTATATGATGGCCACAATCCGCCACTGGCTCCCTCGCCTGAAGCTGATGCTAGATGTCATGGCCCAAATGATGCTTAAAATTGTCGATATGGTGCAGATCGTGCTCAAAACTTTTCGAAATGCAGAAGCACCACAGGTATGTCTATCGGGTTTTACCAATGGAAATTACAATTTGGTGTATGACATGAGCACCACCCCTAGCATTGGAGTGGCTTACACTTGGCATGCCAAATCAAGTACCTCCCAACCTGTTATAAACACACTATTGAAGACATGTTCAAAACAAGATTCTGGGAATATCAATCGGAGGTGTTTGCTCCTAAACCCACACACCTACTCCATCTATTTTCATGTGAACAAGCCACGTACTCCGAGTATTACATGACACCACAACCCGATATCCCAAGTGCAATAAATTGGGATGCATTGCAAGCTCATCTGGCAAGAGGCTTACGGATAGGAGAACACGAGCTGGCTGGCCACCAATGTTCTCCAATATTATATTGACCACCCTACAGAACAGAGGTGCGTCAGGGGCGACAGGCGCTAGAGAGGGGGGACTATTAGCTTACAAGTGGTAACAATAGTAGACAAGCACAAAGGAGTAGGCATGCACAATCTGGTAACAAGGCATAACCATTTTTTCCATAAACGTTTTCCAACTCAAGTGATTTTGATCACTACACAAACATTGTAAATCCCATTTTTGGTAGAATAGAATCCATTTTGTGCAAGCCGAGGAGTCCTCAATCTTCAAGAGTATTAGAATTAGCTACATACCGATTTTCATAATTTTTAGATTCCGTTTGGGCCCCCAAATAAGCTCTAGAACCTAATTTTTAACTAGGCCAGACATTAGGTCTGGACAGGGCCAAAGCTAGTCAAAAAACTATAAATAGAGCTAAAAAGCTCATTTTTTAGGTTAGCTTGTTAGAGTTTTGAGCTAATGTATGAGTCTTTTTCAGCAAATACAAAGATCTCCATTGTTCCTCTCTTTGTTCTTGCCTTGTGTGTGTGTGTGCATGTTTGTGTGCTTCTCACTCATGCACTTGTGCCATCACTTCCTCATAGTCTTCATACTAGTCCTCATGTCTCCACAGATTGACAATTATGAGGGGGATCTCCTCACATTGGTACTTGCCATTGTGATAGAGTGACACACTACCTATGGAACCAAATTGGGAGCTAGAATACTCCAATCTCATGTATGCGAATCCAAACCCTAGGCCCCAATTAAGACAAATGAGACCACAAGCCCGTAGAGGACTATGTTCTAGATGTCAGAGCAACCATTTCATTTATGAATGTCCCCACCCATCAGCTCCGAGAAAAGGACAAAACATCATAATACAAGGATTTTGTTATGAGTACGGCAAAGAGCATCTCCCAAGAGATTGTCCGAGAAACCCCTCTAGTGTGACCAAGGTTACACCCATTAATGTGGTAGGCTTAGGGGTGGATTCAAGTTCAAGTGGCATTAGTGTGTCTCCTATACAAACAGTTACTAGGGCACAAGCCTTACAACAAGCTAAACCAGTTGAGCAATCAGAGCCAAGTGAATCAGGAGAGCCTAATAAGAGGAAAACAAGAACATGGAAGGATAATAGGGAGAAGGCCAATCGTAAGTGGACTAAAAAGTTATCTGAACTAGAAGCTTGAAAGATGCAAAAACAAAAATAGAATACATTGTATCTCAAAACCCCTTGCATGCAAAAATTCCATCCACTCCACTTTATCCCACCCCACTAGTCAATGTAAATAGACCGCAATCAAGGTCTGTTCTTGCAGAACCAACACTAGAAGACTTGAACATGATGTTCAAGGCCTACCAGGTTTGACTTCAAGAAGGCCCACCAATGGCAAACCTAGAGAAGAGCTACCCTATAGTAGATTTAGAGATTGAGCGGACAAAAATGTGCATAAAAATGGTAGAAGTAGCACAGGCTATGCTCGAGACCAATCAATTGTTCAATCAGACAAATTCTATCAAACCAGGTTTGCATTTCTAGGGCTTACTAGAAAGATTGGATCAATTGGTAAACAAACCACAGGGTTCCTTACTTCCACAGGCTCAACCAATTGTTGAAAGAGATAGCTTACCACCAACAAAAGTTTATGTTCCTAATTCCATGGATGATGGAATCCTGAAATTGATGATCTTCATGATCAATTTCCCCAAGACATTCCATCTATTTACGGAGACCAAGTAGAGAAAGAAGATGAAAAATTAGATTTTGAATCTAATTCTTTACAAGAGTTTCCACAATTCATAGTATTGGGTGCAATCTCCCACTTGTGGTGTAGAGTTTGAACACACCCTTGATATATGTGACTTTGGCAAAAATAATGCCTATGAAATGATCGTGGGAAGACCTTTCCTACGACAACTGCAAATAGTACAGGATTGGGGAACCAACTCCTTGTACTTGCAGTACTTAGGGGTCACAACCAAGGTCAATTTAAAAGATTATACCTTCAGAGATGTACCACCCCTACATTGGAACCCTTTCCACAAGGTGCTAGAAGATTCAATCTCTGTGCATTTTGAAACTTCATCTGATCCATCCGGGATGCATGAAGATACTCATTTGTGGATGTGCAAGGTCGAAAAGGAAGAGGAAATATGCATAAAAGTGAGAGAGGAAGGAACTTCTCAAGGAGACAGACCAGTTAGAGACCCAACCTACACACTGATGATCTTTCGAGATGAGGAATTTGAGCCTCATGGTTGGGTATAAATCTTAGCCACCATGGACATTGTTATCAATGAAGAATAGTGGACATCTCACTATGATGACGAGGGTTATGATATCTTTGTGTTCATGTGTGAGCCCTTGCTAGAAGAATGTGACCCTAGTAATGTCATAGAAGAAGAAGTGGACAATGATGATCTAGAGTCCATTGTGATGGATAGTTTCTTTAACTCGAAGGAGAACTATCTCAAAAATGTAGGAGTATTCACCTAAAAAGAATAAGAACCTCTCACAAGCATTAAAACTATAAATTCAAGGGAGGAAAGTGAAGGTAGTCAACAGAAAAAGAAAAGAAAAGCAGTGAAACAAGCAGAGGAGGAATCATTGTTTGAAGTACTAGAAAATTTCAAGAAATATGAAGTAGAACACTAGAAAATTTTGGTATGAATGCCTAAGAGAGTGTCCATCACATGAGAAGCATATGATAATAAAGAGAATACCAAAAATGTTGTAGTAACCAATGAAGGAAACAAACAACAATGCACTTACATAGGAGAAGACCAAAGTGAAGAAGAACCAGAGCTTGTAGCTTTATTAAGGGAATATAGGGACATGCTTGTGTGGATCTATAGAGACTTGAAGGGAGTAGATCTAGAAATATTTTCTCATACCAAGTAGCCATTGATCGAGAAGATCAACGCAAAACCATCTTTGCCACAGAGTGGGGAATCTTTGCATTTCATGTGATGCCATTTGGGCTCACAAATGCATTTGCAACATTCCAAAGGCTCATGTGGCATGTCTTCAAACAGTTCTTGCGAAAGACCTTAGAAGTATATGTGGATGATTTATGTGCTCATTCCCAAGAGAAAAGACACCACATCCCAAAGCTCAGACAGATCTTCAACAAGTGTAGAGAATATTGAGTTTGTTTGAGCCTAGAAAAGTGTGTGTTCATGTACGTCAACATAAGATCTTAGGTCATATTGGTTATTGTTGGGTTGTAGGGTATGCACACACCCTCAATTGTGCATGAGAACCCTCACTAGACCATGAGAATAACCCTTTTGTATATATTTGAGTGTCACATGTGAACACTCTCCTAAAAGCACTTTTTAATATTTCCTCATACTATAGGATAGTAGACTTGAGAATCTCTCACCTTTATGGCTCTTCTAAAAGACTCCCCACGTAAAAAACCCACGCATGCCCTTCATTGGGATTTGGTTATTACAATTTTGACCTTAGAATATCGTAGAAGATATGGCGTTAGAGAGAGAATCACCTTTTTGACTTTTCAAAAGAGCACATGGGGAATAGAGCTTAGCTTATAAATAGAAGCTCATTTTTGTAAAGAGGGGAGCTTTTGGTCGACGTGCTCTCATGTAATATCTCTTATCAATGCAAGATGCTCTCATTTACTCCAAGAAGACTATTTACATTTACTTGTAATGTTTCTTTGTGAGTGTGTGAGAGTGGTATGTGTGTGCCTATGCATGTCTCTCCTTTTTGTGAGTAGAGTAGTTGCATTTGCTTGTATTTTCCTCATGGACTAGGATCCTTGACTCCCTATTCTCCATATTTTCAAGCATGTGGCATAGCATGGGGCTGAGGCCAATGGCTTGAACATGTGGGAGGTAGGGGATGAGGGGAGAGTCACTCTTGAGCTTTCCTTCTTGCTTCCATGCAAGGTGGTGAGGGTTCTTGGTCGTTCCTTGCTACAACCTCAACACTTTTTGGCACCGCTGCCGGGGATGGTCGGGGAGCTCAAGAACATGTGGTAAAGTACTGTGTTGCAATCTTTCTTGCTCAATTGCATAGGATTTGAGTTCTTGCTTGGCACTTTCACCCTTCCATTGGGCCATTAGTTCCCCATTTTCTTGTTTTTTTTTTTTAGTTCATTTCTGTTTGATGCACAAAAACACCCCCCAACTCCATTGTCTTTCTCACTGTCTTTCACAAGTACACTCCCACACCCTCATTCAGGCATCACCCTCCATCCCTCTTCCATTTCTTGTTTTTGGTGATGTCCTTGGAAAGGAGGATGGGTAGTACCCTCTCTCACCCATCCCTCTCTTCATTTCCAAGAAAACTTAAAGAAATAGAATTCTTGTTCATTTTGGAGATGATAACTTCCACGAGTTCCTAAACCTCTATCTGCTTGAGTCCTTGAATGGGTGAGCCCCATATGGAGTGTAGCTAATGCATTCAGTTCAAAACAAGCCCATCACGTGAAGTAGGTAAAAGGATAGGCAAGGACGCATCTTCTACCGCTCATCTTGTGTGCACCCATTTCCTTGGGGGTAGCTCACCCGGAGCTTCCTTGCGTGTAATCATTTTGCTACAGTCCCGTGTGTGACCATAGAACTACTAAAGATTGAACACTATGGTGACGGCATATGAAGATGGGGGGACTATGGCATATGTAACCCTCCGTCCTGTGGTGTATGAAGATGTTGGTTTTCCCTAAAGCATAGTCACATAACTCCTTTGGGCTTCTCTAACAAGAATTCCTAACCGTCATTGGCTTAGTACGCAGGCACAACAATGCTCCTTTGTGCTTAAAGATGGGCACTTCATAGTTTCGAGAACTGGTAGAATCAGATTCTTGTGTTGCCAGCACTTAATCTCCTTGATCATGTCACTTGCCAAGCAAAGAAGTTCTGCTCTATGTCATTGGCTATTGAGGCCCTCTTCTCTTACTCTACAGTCAGTGCCGCCATCATTTTGGGGCACAAAAGAGTACACTTATGAAGGATTGAGGATTCGATGTCTGCACATGGGAGAATGATTACGGATATCTTGGAGAGATAGAGGCCACTTGGTCGACATCTCATGAAGGAAAGACCTTGTAGGCAGGGAGATTCGATGCCTGAAGAAAAAGGATGAGCTAGTCGAACATTTTGATCTCTACAGTTCCTACCTAGCTTGAATTTAGAGCTCTTTCAGCATTCTGCTACCTTCGGGGTGAACTTCATGCTCCTCCAACACTTGGGGATAAGCTCAGTTTTCCTGGGCTATTACCATCTCTCTTCTCATCGACCATCACATGGAGGCTATCACCCACCAGACTGATGACTTTGTTGCCAGGTATTTATGCCATAACCTGCTAGCCATCTATTGGCTAGACTTATATTTCTCCTGACATAGACATGGAAAAGAACTGGGAGTTTTGCCAAACCTATGGAGTTGGGGTCAACTGTTTTCTCTCTACAACACGTCTCTAAAGAATGAAACAAGCATTGAGCTTTACGTGCTACAAAAGATGTTTTTGATGAGGGAGGTGTTGTAACTTGAGGAATCTTCTTAAGGCTGGTTCCTATCCCATTCTCTATGCACAAGAACAACAGTAAGAACTCGGGCCTTGGACTGCAACCAGTTTTTTTTATGAACAAGTTGCCCGCGAGGGCATTGGAAACAACCATTATGGGCATGGCATTCGACAGATTGATAAAATACTTTTATTTTGCAACTGCCACTGAGGATGAAAGTATGATTACAGCCAGGTGTTCTCTTGGTCAGGGAACATAGCAGTACTCAACATTCCAAATGTCTTGGTTTAGGGACAACTCAAAGGCCACATATGTATGGGGGTGAACAAGCTCTCTCTCTAGTAGATATGCTGGCTAAAATGCTTCAATCAACACTCGCTTCCAGTTCAATGAATGCAACAAACAAGTTCAGCATTTTTTATTACACTGATGCATGGTGTGCAAACTGTCAATGACAATGTGGCTAACTTTATTGATTATCTCGGTGAGAAGTCTAGTCATGGTCCTAGGGAGGCTGACACATGAATGCATGACATATCATTCAAATGTAATGAAGAAAGGACTTTGCCCGCCCTCACAGTTCGCACTTCAGTAAACATAATTGTCACCCTTGCTACATTAGATAATGATGACCTAACAATGGAACCATGTCCAGGATCATGTGGATAGTCTACGTTTGCTACCTCTTCATACATGAAATTTCGAAGGTTATAAACAATGATTGAAAAGGTTGTTCATGAGGAGCTAATGGCTGAGGTACCATTGTCTTTGTTACTGCATTTCTACTGTTACAACATGAAAGAAGAGCCCTCCAAGCCTATCCTCACTTTCTATCTCAAAAGAGAACATTTTGGGATCATTTGCTTGTTGTCGCTAGCTGTGCTCATTCATTTTGAATGGGCTTTTGTGTTATCCATGTGATGCTATATGGAGAAGCTTTCTTCAGAATGTCAGACTATCAAGGAATCCTTTGCAATCGCACTTGATAGCCGTGCATTTCTCTAGACCAGAATCACATTGGCCGGAGATGATTTGAAAGAAGAAGATGGAGAGGATTCTCTCAAGCTTCTGCAAACAGTTTTTGCTATGTGCCTCTATTTTGAACCAATAAAAAAGAAAGGCCAATATTATGGATGATGCCTGCAAGGATGCATGTACTTATTCTGGAGTCCTGTCTCAGTTGCTTGAAAGCTTTAAGACAGGAAGTGTACAGTTAGGAAAGATTTTCGACGTGCCAAACAAATTCAAGCTCATATTCACCGTGCTGGTGCAGGTCTTATGAAGATCGGGCAAAGAGAGGCACTCTGAGACAATTGAAAAAGGATTTGAAAAAGAGTTGTACGTTGCCAACACTTTGATTGACATGTATTCAAAAGGTGGCTTTCTTTTAGATGCAAGGAATGTTTTTGGACAAGCTTCTCATCCGAGATGTTTCATCTTGGACTTTGATGATACAAGGATATAGCATGAATCAAAACTATGCAAATTTTTTAATCAGCTAGCAATAGATCTTCAAGATGATGAGGGAAACCCATAATATTATTCCTTCAGCAGATCACATTAGTTGTATTATGGATCTACTTGCTAGAGCAGGACATGTATCTGAGGCTGAGAAACTCGTGCACTCTTGTCCAGTTATTTCAGTTGGAGTTATTGATCAGTCACATTAAGAAGAGATCCTTGGGTGAGTCACACTATGAAGCTCCTTTTAATTGATCTGATGAATATCCAAAAGCAGATTCTAATTGATGTTGGCATCTCCATCATTGGACCTGGTACTCGTGCTGGGATCTCAACAAAGATGGCAAAAGCGAGAGGTGATAAGTTGCAAATTCGGGCAGGTTTTGGGTGAGGGGGAAGAGGTCTCCATCTAGTCTTCTCCCTTTCCATGATGCCATGACAAAGCAAGTCAGGCCAGTTGTCAAAAGAACTATAGTGCTTGCAGGTGTCTGTACATCAGACCCATTTATACATATGGGCAGATGCAGCTAGAAGCAGATGAAACTAAAGCAAATAGAAGATCCCAAAGATCTATGTAATGGTACCATTTGAGAAGCTCTAGTGGGTACATGGAGATAATCAGAATATGTAGTGACATGATCCAAATGGCAAAGCAAATGCCAAAGAGATATCCGTGCTGCTCATTTCCTTCATGCTTCAGAATCAAGCAAAAGATTGACTTAAAGGGTGCAACGCTTCAAAGTATATAGGTCAAGGCATGAGCCACATGAGGCTTGAGCCAATCTTGCAAAGGATTATGAGGTGGCTGGAAGTGTGGCACCAGATTCTGAAAAAGCTGGGGCATAGAATTGGTGCAACTACTACTTTTGGTCATCTTCACAGGGTTCCAAATAGCAACAAAAGAATGCGAGTAAAACCACTCATATGTGTTATGTCTGGACATTGCAGGCTTTGAAACTTTAAGGACAACTCTAGATGGTAAAGACGTTTCTCTAGGACTGCAGAGAACTCATATGAGGGGATGGTGTCCACACTTTCCCACACTGTTGATTTTGGGCAGCAATCAGCTCCTCCATCCACCTTCAGGGTTTATGGAGCTTTCCAATTGCTACAGTACATCAATCCTCTTACCATGACATTCAGTAGGATTGCTCCTTCAAGAGGTGCAGGACATTTCCAGGTTCAAAGTGTGGATCTATGCAGCTTTTGGGATCTGACAGGTGGCCCCCAGACAATGCTGCATTTGCAACAAGATGGCAGCCAGAGGATTTGATGCTAATGGCTTGAACATGTGGGAGGTAGGGGTGGATGAGGGGAGAGTCACTCTTGAGCTTTCCTTCTTGCTTCCATGCAAGAACGGAATATCAACAGATGAGGACAAAATAAGAGCCATAGTGGAATCGTAAAGGCCAAGGAATGTTAAAGAGGTACAAGCCTTTATGGGCCATTGTGGATATTATTGCAGGCTTATCCACATGTATGCAATCATAGCTAAACCTCTTTATTCTTTGTTGAAAAATTTTGAGTGGAACATCAAATGCAAAAATTCTTTCAATGACCTGAAGAGACGTTTGTGCACACCACTAATATTGACCACTCCTAATTGGAAAAAAACGATTCCATGTCCATGTAGATGCATCAAATTATGTAATAGGATGTGTGCTAGCACAACCCACAGGTGAAGGAAATCTAGATTCACCTATAGCATGTGCAAGCAGACAACTAAATGCAACTGAACGAAATTATACAACAACCAAAAGGGAAGGCTTCGGCATGGTATATATTGTGAAGAATTTTAGAGACTATCTATTAGCCAAAAAGTTCAAGTTTTTCACTGATCATCAACCTTGCAATATAGGACATCAAGTAAGATGGTTCCTCTTACTGATGGAATATGACTTTGAAGTGGTTGTCGGCGGATCATCTTTCTCACATCACTTCAGGAGAGCCACCACAAGGATTGTCTAATGAATTGCCTTATGCTCATCTGTTCAATTTAGAAGTTGTTCCTAAATATGCAAATAAGTTGGTACCAGTGCTGACCTTTAGACTTGCAAATAAGAATGTAAAAACAAACAAAGATGAAATTCTAAGATCACAAAAATATCAAATATTGGCAGGAAGTATGTACAAACAAGATAGAGAGGGTGTATTAGCTTGTTGTGTCAAGGAGGATGAACTTAGCAGTTGGTTGCAAGAAGCCCATGAAGGATTGCTAGGAAATCACTATTCTAAACAACAAACATTGCATAATCTAGTATTGGACTAGTATGGACAAAGAAATACATTAGTGGATTAAGAATCTTCCAATGTGCAAAGAGAGGCCCCCAGTGGAGCATGCTACCGTTTATCATGTGTCATTAAATCCAGATTGGAGCACTCCATTGGTAGAATTTATGAGATCGGGAACACTACTCAATGATCCTAGTCTAGCAAGAAAACAAAGCATGGAGCAAGAGGCTCAAGACTATGCCTTAGTAGGAGACAACCTATAACGAAGAGGCAAAGATGGTTACTTAAGATTGTGCGTTCACGAATCAGACTATTTGAAAGTCTTAGAAACGGCACATAGTGGTGTTGTAGGTGGACATTTTGGGCCTGACAGAGTAATCAAGACCATTCTATTCTCGAGACTTTGGTGGCCCACTCTTCATATGGATGCGCATACCTATGTGAAGAAATTTGACACATGCCAACGTGCACAATATCCATTCTTAAAAGACAAGATGCCTTTGAGGCCAATGATGGGAGGACGTGCATTCTCAAAGTGGGGTATAGACTTTGTAGGTCATATTAACTCCCCAGCTAGAAACTCCCATGCAAAGAACATTATTGTAGCCACATATTACCTTAGAAAGTGGGTCAAAGTCAATGCCACCAGATATGGATTTCTAATAGAGTTAGTAAATGATAGAGGTATGCACTTCTTGAAGGAAGTCATTGAAAACCTTCTCCAAGAATTCTTGGTGATACATAAGAAGTCTGCCCCTTATCACCACAGTTGGGAGAACCAATAAGATCCTATGTAATGTATTGACAAAGCTCGTAAATAATAAACGCTCTGATTGGGATAAACAACTTCATCATGTTGGTTGGGCTTATTGAGTTGCCTACAAAATGGTACTCAATGCCACCCCATTTCAGATGGTCTTTGGATAAAATGTTATGCTACCATTGGACTTCCTAATCCCAGCTTTAAAAATAGCACAAGAGCATGAGTAGAATGGACATGAATTTTCCTCTAGGATATTTGATCTAGAATGCTTAGGTGAGACCAGGCTACGAGCTATAGCAGGCATTTGTGCTGCAAAGAAAAGACAAAAGGCACACTTTGATGCACACATCAAGGATAAATGATTGAAAGAGGGAGACTTATTGTTCGTTTATACACTAAAGCAGCATGCTCGTAAACTAGAAAAATGAGGATATGGACCCACGATCATTAATAGAATTTCCACTAGTGGTGCGGTTCAATTGGCCACTTTAGAAGGTGACATTTTGCCAAGCTATATTAGTGGATGTCAAGTCAAGATAAATCAAGAACCTCTTAGAGAGGATATGCTAATGCGACTTAATACTACTAAGAAGCACAAAAGATGAAGAGTTGAGGGTTAGAGAAGAAGCACAAGTAGAGGCTAGAGAGCACATTAAATGAAATAAGTTAAGGCGACTAGGCCTAGATGTCAATCCTAAAGCCCCACAATATCACATGGCCATGTGCCAAACATCAAGTGCACTTGCTTCTCAAATAATCGATCGACGTCCCTTTGTGACCATAGAGGTAGGACAAGGAAACAGTGTAAGGTATGTGAGAGCATTGATTGACTCAGGTGCAGCAACTAGTGTCGTTCGAGTTTCACACTGCCAAGCCCTACAATTGAACATCAATCCCATAGAAGCCTATCTCATAGAATTGGGAGGTGTGGAAACCCCTTATTTAGGCGAGGTGCAACTTCCCATCTACCTTCAAAATGTCCCAATGATAGTCAAAATGCTAGTGTGTCAAGACAAGGACCTTATAGAACCACTTGGTCAAGATTGGATCTATGATCATGTAGTAAACTTAGACCTAAGAAGTCAACTTCTTCAAGTTTGGGTACAAGAACAATGCATTACATTAGAATTAGAGAATGGCATGATCACAAATCCAAGTAGCACACATTCTCTCAGTTCTTCTAAGCCTAATCTTCGGGAAGAAGATGTTGTATGTGCCAAAAGCTCTATGATGCAAAAGGACCTAGTCATGGAAGAACAGGCTCAAAGGCGAAGAGACCTCTCTTCTTTTTCAAAGACTAATGTAGTCACAATAATTCAACGACAAAGGCAAGCAAAACAGAACAAGACAACTACTATATCAAATAGACAAACATAATTCAAAAAGAAAGTAGTTTTGAGCATGAAACAAATATGGGTACGAAAAGGAGAGCGACCACCAACCTTGCTCCAACAATTTCCACCCAAGCAGGTAGATCATGCCAAAAGAAGAACCAAGCAACTAGGACAAGCTCCATCATAATAAATCTGACAGATTTGGGTGCCTAAGAAATTAGATGAAGCTCAACAAGGGCAATTACATATGTGGGCACCCAAAAAACTTTTAGATACACAAAACCCCATGCTCTCCAACATACATAAAGTCTCAGCAAAGACATAGAGAGGCAGGGGCCAGGACAAAGCATTGAGATTAAAAGAAGATCAATTCACCTATTCGGCAATGGTAAGAAGACAATGATGAAGGATATGGGTTTGGAAGCCAAAAGCATTAGTAGCACCCACAAAAACAAAGAGCCAACCATGCAAGATACAAAATTTAAGAAACCATCCAAAGATGAAGAAGCCAAAGGTAATGTGTATGCAACCGAACACTATTCTAAAATGGATCCCTATAAGGAGGAATGATCAATCATCATTTTGAGATCCAATGGATACCTCGAACAAAGGCTGCACCAACATTTGCAAGAACAAGGAAGCCTCGACGCGGGAAACCCGTGTGCTCTTTGCATAACCCCATCTTTTGCACCATTCAGGTCATGTGTTTCCAAAGCATGCATTAATATAGGGCCACACTACAATGCTATGCATAGATACAATTGAGAATCATAGGCACATGCGATGCATTTGACACATGTAAAATACTTTATTGATACTAACCTCTTTCTTCTTGTTTTATGATAGACGAATTTATTTTTTATTTTTTTATAAAAGGAAGTTCTGCCTTAGCCTAATCTCTTGGACTTTAATTAAAATAAAGAAGAAAATTACAAGTGAATGGGACTAGTGCCCATGGGACCCCCAAATCCCACAATGCAGGGGAGGAGTATGGCAAGCTAGAGGGCATTACAAATGAAGCAGACAAATCTATCATCTCCCTCATGTGGGACCCATTTGGGTTTCAACTTGTTGTTTTCGAGGAGATAAATATAGTGATGTCTAAATGGTGGATATCTCTTATCGTGGGAGATTCTTTTACCTAGAAGAAACAAGGATTGCTCAATCGACCATTCCTTTGGACTTTGGCCAAAATTGATAGCACATCGCTCCCTCCAAATCTTCCATAGAGTCTCTCCCCTGATGGCATTCCACAGCCTTGATGAGCAGCAGATCACCTCACCCAACAGTGCTTGTTGCCAATTGATTTGGTTCATGAGTCTCAAAACCCTTGTCACGTGATGCTATATAACATGGGACTAGGGGCAATCGAAGAACAGGTGAACTAAATCTTCGATGCATCAATGGCAATGCTTGCACCATGGTGGCACACCACAGATTTTGTTAGCCCTTGCATTGGACTAGATTCCCTTATGCAAGATCTGCCACATGAGAATAGACTTTTTTATCTTAGTTACGGTGTGCCAATTAGACATGAACTTTAGTTCCCATCGAAGTTTGGTCCAAGAAAGGCACCACCTCTTGTTAAGGCTGTGATGAACATCTAAGTTCTCTTTGAAGCTAGGGATTCTATATATTTTCTTACCATTGCTCCATTTGAGGCCCTCCAAGCAAGGAGGATCCTGTCCGTAGAGAAGGCGGGTAGTTGAGCGTTCCCACGCTTAACACCTGCCTTGAAGAAGAGTCCATTCCTCGACAATAACTCTATGTCTCGGGTCTAAGTCTTTGAACCTAATCCACTTGTTGGTCTCTTGTTTCTAGAGCTGTTTCCACTGTTTGAACCCCTTGTTCCATAACCGCTTTGCAGTTTGGAGGTTCCATGACTCCACCCCCCTAATGGCGCTGATGAGAACCAGATAGAGCCATTTTGTCTTATCCCAACCGCCCACTTCCACTCATCACTGATTCTGATGAATTGTTTGGCCTTGTTCCAACTCTTCCATAAAGAACACACGAGGCTAGAGCCTTTAGGGGACACTGGGTGGGGGGAGAACAAAAGCGTGAGAATCCCTATGTCCTTCCAACCAAGATGGACAACTAAGGTAAGGTCTTCCATGTTTCTGAAGATCAATTTAGCCTAAGAGGACTCACTATTGCTCCAAGCCTTGATAAGCGACTTTGCCGCCAACTTCTCAACCAACCCAACGATATCCAAAATACCCAAGCCCCTTGAGTCTTTTGACCTAATGCAAGTTTCCCATTTGATTTTGGGAATCCCCCTCCTATTGTCAGGGGAGCACTAGATTATGCTCTTTGACTACAGTAGACAAGATTTCGGAAATACAATTCTAATTACAAGAACACCCCTAAAGGGAAAACAATACAAGAATACGTGATTGATACAAGACGTCCCACAACCCGAGACTGATAGGTATTAATAACTCGACTAGAGATGATACAGGAGATCCCACAACCTGGGATCGTAAGTATGAAACAAGATACTTGGATTACAAGAACTCCCTTCTGGGAGATGAACAAGATACAAGAAAGAAGTCGACAGGATCTCGTACTACGAGATTAAAAGAGGACAAGATAGGATGTCCAAGAACTAGACTAGACAAGACTGGAACAAGGAACAAGACAAGCACTAGAACTGGAACTTGGAGAGTACTTACTTGGCAGTCACGACTCCTTGAGCTCCCAAGACTGGTATTGGCAAGACTGATTATGAATGTGACCAAGCCCTCCTTATAAAGGTTTTCCAAGGACGGTTCTAGGGCGGTTACGAATTGATGATGTCATCGATGATATCATCAATTTGAAGCATGGTCTTTGGATGTCTGAATCAAGCAAGAAGACAGTCGATCTTAGGGTTTTGGCAAATTCTGGAGGCAATGGAAGCATTAGTTTCCCCAAATTCTGAACCAATCATGAGATATAAGATTCACATGGAATATGAGATTCAAGATGGTTTCCTTTGTCCATGACATTACCTCCCCCTTAAGCGACGAGTTCCACGAGGAGCGGTCACGTTCTCTAGTCTCGGCTTCATTCGATTTTTCTTATGGAATTCTCGAACCTTGATTGGTGCTCTTTGAAGGTTTTCTATAGGTTCCCAAGTACGATCACTGATGTCATACCCTTTCCAATGAATAAGGTACTCTAATCTTCCTCGGGATATTCTCAAATCTAGGACATGCTCGACTTCAAATTCTTCATGATCATCAATCTCGATAGGTGGTGAAGGACTAGGTCTCTCCCCCCTCAATGGTGAAATCGGATATGGTTCCAACATGGATACATGGAAAACTGGATGTATTCTCATGGTACTTGGTAGCTGGAGCTTGAAGGTGACTGGATTAATCTTGGCCAAGATGGTAAATGGACCAAATCTTTGATGATCTAACTTTGCACAAGGCCTTGAAGTTTGCAAATTGTTTTTGAGTAACCATACTTTATCCCCAATTTGATACGATGGATTCTGGACACGATGTTGATCTACATAGTACTTATATTGTTGTTGAGCTTTATGGATCTCTTCCTTGAGTTCTTTGTGAATGTCCATCAGGTACTGGGCCTTGTCTCTGGCAGCTGGGTTCTTGACATGATTTGAGAGTTGTATATCCATCCTTGGATGTTGTCCATAGTTTTCAAAGAAGGAAGTTTGCTTAGTAGATGTATGAACACTATCGTTATAGGCAAACTCTGCAAAAACTCAAACCAATCATTTTGGTGATAGTTTCTAGGGCAACGGAGATCTTGCTCTAGGACTTGATTCACCCGTTTTGTTTGTCCATCAGTCTGTGGATGATTTGTTGTAGATAGTTTAACTTGAACACCAAGGAGCTTGCAAAGACTGTTCCAAAAGCTGGATATGAACTGTGGACCTCGATCACTAACAATATCATGAGGCAATCCATGAAGCCTAAAGATGTATCTGAGAAAGATTCTAGCAGTAGTTGCACTTGTGATTGCCTTTGTAGTTGGAATGAAGTGTGCCATCTTTATGAATCTATCCACAATAACAAGAATGGCATCATACTTATCTAACTTTGGTAGATCTGTGATGAAATCCATACATAATGGTGCTAATCGAAGATGCTCAGGCTTGAGTACTACACTCTCTTGTTGATCGAAGGCCTCTTCACCCTTCTTTGGTGCAAGGTAAGATCTTCTTAACAAGGCATCTGACTGACACTATTGCCATCCTGGACGATATGTGATGACAAAGTCGAACCTGGATAAAAAGTTACTCCATCGAGATTGCATTCTGTTGAGCATGCGGGTGGTCATAAAATACTCTAGGTTCATGTGATCTGTATACACGATAACTTTATGAGCTGCTCCTTCTAGATGGTGATGCCAAGTATCAAACGCGTTCACTATGGCAAGAAGTTCTTTATCATGAATTTCATAATTAATTAACTCGGGACTGATAGGTATGAATAACTCGACTAGAGATGATACAGGAGATCCCACAATCTGGGATCGTAAGTATGAAACAAGATATCTCGATTACAAGAACTCCCTTCTAGGAGATGAACAAGATACAAGAAAGAAGTCGACAAGATCTCGTACAATGAGATTACAAGAGGACAAGACAGGATGTCCAAGAACTAGACTAGACAAGACTAGAACAAGGAACAAGACAAGAACTAGAACTGGAACTTGGAGAGTACTTACTTGGCGGTCACGACTCCTTGAGCTCCCAAGATTGGTATTGGCAAGACTGATTATGAATGTGGCCAACCCCTCCTTATAAAGGTTTTCCAAGG
Organism: Ceratopteris richardii; assembly: GCA_020310875.1. Classification (NCBI taxonomy): domain Eukaryota; kingdom Viridiplantae; phylum Streptophyta; class Polypodiopsida; order Polypodiales; family Pteridaceae; genus Ceratopteris; species Ceratopteris richardii. The sequence goes on from CM035437.1 coordinate 138,319,427, forward strand.
GTGGTTCTAGGGTGGTTACGAATTGATGATGTCATCGATGATGTCATCAATTCGAAGCATGGTCTTTGGGTGTCCAAATCAAGCAAGAAGACAGTTGATCTTAGGGTTTTGGCATATTTTGGACGTAATGGAAGCATTAGTTTCCTCAAATTCTAACGAATCATGAGATATATGATTCACATGGAATCTGAGATTCAAGATGGTTTCCTTTGTCCATGACACCTGTTGGGGTCCCCAATCCAAAGGAAGTTTCTACAGATTCTTTCGACTTTGGACAACTCTTTCTCCTTAGGTCTCCAACATGAGATAAAGTAAATAGTTGTAGAAAGCATAAATGTGTTAACAACCATAGCACGCCCTGCCAAGTTGACTTGCATACCTTTCCAATGATTTAGTTTGCTATCCAGCTTGGCTAGCATGCAGTTCCATCGTTGGTCCATTGTGATGTCGAAGCCCATCGGAATGCCGAGGAGATGGAAGACTTGACCTCTAGGGATAACTTGACACCCCTGATCTAACAACAATTGGGGTGGAGGTCAGCAAATTGCTTTGAAAGTAGTTTTAGCATGGTTGATTTTTGAACCTGACACCACACAAAAGGTGTCGAGGCAACTCCAGAACACCTCAATGTTGTTCATATCATTATGTACAAAGGCATTCATGTCATCAACAAAGAGTCTCACAACCATTTGGCCTTGATTTAGAGGTAGGGAAAGACCCTTGAGATTGCCAACATCCATGTGATGCTTTAATAGGCGACTAAGGCCGTTCGAGGCGATAGCGTAGTGGAGCCAAAGGGCAGCCTTGCCTGATAGATCTTTTTAAACGTATGGGATAAGAGAGCTTACCATTGATATTTATTCTAGTTGAAGCATTTTCGAGAAGAGTGGAAACCATCTTCATGAACTTTTGGCTGTGTGTACCTAGGAACCAACTTAGGGACTTGCGGAGAAAGAGACTGTACCTCAATCCCCCTCATGTACATATAGTGGGGATTCATACTTTAATTATCAATCCGATGAGTATACAAACCTAGCCGAGTGTATGAAGACATGCATTCAAATGATGATCAATGCAAATGAATTACTCAAAGAGTGCAAACAAGGCAAAGACTAATCCAAACAAGCCAACTGTCAATCATGGTGTCATGATACTTGGAACAGCAGCCAACAGTAAAGTGAGCTTTTCTCTCAGCTCCGAACTCCAAATATAGCGAATAGCATATGCATTTCGAAGCTCTCAAGAAGACGCATCCAATGGTGCTATTTTCACTCAATTTTGATGCTTCTACTTCAAGTTATGAGCAAAATACTGAGTCACGGAAATGACCTTCCTACACTTCAGCACTTCCTACACTTCACACACACCTTAACAATAGCAAACAAACACTTTCATGGATAGACAACACTTCCTAACACTCTTTTCAAGCAACACACATGCATACAAGCTCACAAAGAAGATGATAGAGAGAGGAGAAGACACAAATTCGAATTTCTGTGCTCTTGATTCTCACAATGGCCAAAAGTCTTTACAAAGAGTCACAAATTGACTTATATACTTGTGCCCTAAAAATGGTCCTTTCACACAAGAGACCGGCACTTTATTAACTAAAGACTAATTTCCTACTAATTTACATGGGTAATCTTGTAATCTTTTGTGGGGATGCATCTAGAGGACTCCTCTAGTGCATTTACATCGGAAAATATATTACAAGAATGTTTATAATACAAAAATTGGGTGTCCAAATCGGAAAAATTTTGGGGCCCGTCTTTTTCTCTGCCTTGTGTTCTCTTTAGCTCTGCAACACTCTCCCCCTCTTTGACTCTGTCGTCCCTTGACAGGCTTTACTTCTTCTTTGTCTCTGTCATCGCACGCATCCCTTGGTCAGTTCTGCCTGTTCATCAGTCTTGCATTACGTTTTAGTGGTCCTCTAATTTGTCCTGGTTGCACACATCGGACCCTGTAGTTTTACTTAAGCATGTTCACCTTCTTTTCCCTGTGCGCAACCCTTGGTCAGTTTTGCCTGTCGGTCAGACTGACGTTCCGTTTTAGTGGCCCTGTATGATATTTATCTTGACATCCTCTAGGCCTGATGCATTTGGTTTGCTTGTTAAATCGGGTTGCCATGCACGCCATTAGTAGACATATGAGGATGTAGCTCTTCAGCCTTGATCTGAACCTTCTGTTGATCAAGAGGTTGAAGCACCCTCATGTGGCTATGGAACTGTTAAGGAAACACTCACGAATTTGACGCAACAAACAAAGAAAGAAATAGAATCCTCCGGAAAATCAGTGCACAGGTGTACAGTATGCGAAGTTAATGCGCGGTGTCCGCATAACAGAGCAATTAACCGCGGCGGGCGCGTAAGGCGCGCATAACGTGAATTGAAGAATGACAGGGCAGAGGAGCGCCAAAGAAATTGTATATATATATACAGCAAGATTTGAAGAACAGAGTGTGGGAGTACATGCATGTATGCGAGAGACACTGATACACAGAGGAGAACGAGAGACTGAGAGAAGGCGCCATAGATCGCGTATGAGTGAAGAGAGAGTTAGAAGTTCTCAGAAGACGCCATAGATCGCGTATGTACAGATGAATAACACAAGCCTGAAGTGTCGGGCCTTTTCATCTGAAGAGAGATGGTAATAAGAAACTACTCACTGTAGGAGAGTTTCTGTAACTTGAGCAAGAAGAGGCCAAGCTTACTTGTACACATCTTCTCTAATCGAAAACACATGTTCATGTGGATGTCTGCGCGCAATCTTTACTTGTGAAGAATCTGAAGTTATTTCGTGTTACGGTAGGAAGCTTAGTTTATCGTTAACTGTCACAACTCGTTACTAAACGTGCTTCAGTACCTTCTCTGTAAACGCATGTTTCGGCGTATAACAGTTTACTCAGTAAACATGTTTCAGTAATTTCTGGTTAGTTACAGTATCTCAAAAACAAGTTTTTTCGGTAGAACAACGAAGTATAACTCGTAGCAGAGTTCGAAGCTTTGTATGAGAGATAGCTCATCTTGTAGCTAGACGTCTCTACTTTAAGCTGATCACAGTTTCCGGTGGAATGAAGATGTACACACAGTACAAAAGTTAACAGGAAAGTAGCAGTTTAGAACTGTGAAGTTTCCAGAAGGAAGTTCATTCGGTGAAGGAAGCTCACACACTACTTCTCTATGTCACATAAGTTCATCTGAAGTAATTACGAGCAGAACTAAGTTTATTTCGGTAAAGTTCCAGCACGACTACGGTGTCAGTCCAGTAACAGTCGGGTGAAGTTCCGGTGGAACTTGAGTCGCAGAATAACACAGTTAAAGCGACGTAAATTAGGCTGAGCTACTGTTGATTACAGAGGTATTCTGAATCACTCTAGCTTAGCATCCTATTACGGTGGCGCGGCATTTTCCGCAGGCCTGACAGAGTTCAAGCCTTGTCGCGAAACCCATCTTCAGGGCGAAAGTATTTCCGCAACAGTAGGCGTTAAAAGCCGAAGTTTTTCGCCAACATTATCCCAACAATTGGTATCAGAGCAGGCTAGTTTTCCCAAGAATCGGTATAAGAGCCGGATCATTCCACGAGAGGAAGAAGATCATGGCAGATCATGTCCAAATTGATAAACTGGACAGAGATAATTATCCCGCATGGGTAATGCGCATGGAAGCCTTACTTATGAGTAAGGACTTAATGATGTACGTGACCGGAGAAGAAAAGAAACCGACCTTTGAAGATGATAGCCAACCAGAAAAGGAAGAGATAGAAGCTTTGAAGCTGTGGCAAAAGAAAGATGCAACGGCAAGAGCCTACATCTACAACACTGTGTCAGATCATCTGCTACCGCACATTAGAGGTTTGGAGAAAGCGGAGGACATATGGAGTGCATTGGAAGATCACTTCCAAAATACTACGAAAGCTAGGAAGGCCAGCCTATGGTCCGAATTCACAACGTTCAAAAAGAAGCCGAGTCAAAGCATTAGTGACTACGTCACTAAAATGAAGGATCTAGCAGATAGTCTTGGATCCATAAATGAAGAAGTCGAAGATCATAGATTGATAGCGCAAGTGCTCACAGGTTTGAGAGGAGATGAAAGGTGGAAACCTTTCGTACTATCAACTGAACTCTCCCTAAATCATTTTGTACCAGAGTTAAATCAGTTGCTTGGTTTGATGCTCACATATGAGCAAGACCTGAAAGGAGACGCAGACAAAGGACATAGCTCAGCAATGTATATGAAGAACAAGAAGAAAGACAAAGGCAAGTCAAAAGACGAAGAAGAGTCAAGCTCTCAGGCCTATTACGCAAGAGGTAAAGGCACTGGCAGAGGAAGAGCAAGAGGAAGAAGCCGCCAGAATACCACCAAGAAAGTTTGCTGGATTTGTGGACTAAGTAACCATCTGGCGCATGACTGTTGGCACAACCAACAGGGATCAAATCAAAATCAAAACAACAATAGCAGAGGCAGTAGCGGAAGAAATCAGAGTAACTTCCAAAGAGGAAGACAAAGCCAAAGAGGAGGCTACGGTAGAGGTGGAGTAAGAAGTTGGGGACAGAGCCAATCCTACAACACCACCTACAACAACTACGCAAATGACACACAGAATGAGAGTCATACATCATTGATGATGAACTCAATCAGCACATCTGATAACGAAGATCTAAAGGTATTTTACATTGACTCTGGATGTTCTAATCACTTGTCAGGAAACATAGAACTGATGTCAGATTGGAAAAAGGAAGTGCGAGTCACACTGTTCAAACAGGTGACAATACAAGACACAAAGTACAATCAATCGGGAAAGTGAAATGCAAGAGTGGAGCAGATTTGCTAACCAATGTTTTGTATGTTCCAACAATACCGAAAAATCTGATCAGTGTGGGACAGATAGTCGAAAAAGGTTTTCAAGTCAGATTTACAAATAAAGGAGTATTTGTAGAAGATCCCAAGAACGGATATTATCAGATCGTTTCTGGTAAGAAAGAAGGCAGACTCTTTACCTTAAGAGTACAAGGGAACATTGGCCAAGCGCTGCTCACACATGATGAAAAGGTAATCACAGAACTTGATCTCTGGCACAAGAGATTAGGTCATTTTCACGAAAAAGGAATCAAAGCTATGATAGCGAATCAGTCTGTACTGGGATTACCGAACGTACAGAACCAACATATGATTCACAAATGCGAAGCCTGTCAAATGGGAAAAGCCCACAGGTTACCTTTCCAGAAGAAAGGATTCAAACATGATGGCGTGCTAGAACTCATACATACAGATGTATGGGGACCAACGAAAGAAGGATCAATCAGCGGATCAAGGTACTATGTTTTATTCATTGATGACGCAACAAGGTGGATAACTCTTTATGTTTTGAAGGAAAAGTCAGAAGTGTTTGGAGCTTTCAGGCATTTTCATGCATATGCTGAAAGACTCACCGGACGAAAACTTAAAAGACTGAGGTCTGATGGAGGGGGAGAATACTTCTCCCGAGAATTCAATGACTATCTTTGGAATGCAGGTATTAAGAGAGAAATAACCTGCAGATATACACCACAACAAAACGGTGTAGCAGAAAGGAGAAACCGAACTCTAGTCGAGTTTGCACGGGCTATGCTAAAAGAAAAGAATTGCCCGGATTATCTTTGGGCTGAAGCCGTAAATACAGCTACATACTTGGTAAACAGATTACCATGTACAGCCTTAGAAGGAATGACTCCTTATGAAGCCTGGTGGGGAAAGAAGCCAACACTTGATCACTGCAAAGTGTTTGGATCAGTAGCGTATGCTTATGTACCGTCTCAACTCAGACATAAGCTTGAACCAAAAGCAGAGAAATATGTATTCGTCGGATATGATGAGAAACAGATGGGTTACAGGTTATGGAGTCCTCTAACCAAACATTTTACTGTTTCCAGGGATGTAACATTTGATGAACAGAAAAGCTGGTATGCAGATCAGAGTCATACAGCTGAAGAATTTGAAGAAGAGATAAAAAGAAAAGAGAAAGGTAAAACAATCGTACAGGTAAACAAAGAAGACGAGGCGAGTACGTCCAGAACCGGAACAGGTATAAGGAACGAAGATGAAGACGGGTACTCAGACACACACGAAGAATATGAGCTAAGAAGGTCAAACAGAGTAAGAAGACAACCGGAAAGATACTCGTATGATACATCATATATAACTCAACAAGATTATGCATATATGGTTAAAGAAGAGGAGGAACCTCAGAGCTATGACGAAGCCAAAGGCAAGAAGCAATGGCAAGAAGCAATGAAAGAAGAATTCACCGCACTAGAAGAGAACAAGACATGGGAGCTTGTCCCTAAACCAAACGGTAAGAAAGTAATTGGAAATAAATGGGTGTTCAAAGTTAAAAAACTTGCAGATGGAAGGATAGCCAGACATAAAGCGAGACTGGTTATCAAGGGCTATGCTCAGACGCATGGCATAGACTATGACGAGACATTCAGTCCGGTGGCAAAGATGTCAACTATAAGGACAGTAATTGCTATAGCAGCATCAAAAGGATGGAAGCTAAGTCAGCTAGATATAAAGAATGCATTCCTGAATGGATATATATCAGATGAAGTATATATGGAACAACCGGAAGGGTTTATAAGTTCCAGATACCCAACCTTTGTTTGCAGGTTAAGAAAAGCACTTTATGGACTGAAGCAAGCTCCAAGAGCTTGGAACTACAGACTCGTGAAGTATCTAAACGAACTTGGATACCAAAGTTCGAAGGCAGATGCAAGTCTACTCATCAAAAGAACAGAAGAAGGAATGATCTACATTTGTATCTATGTAGATGACATAATAATTACAGGTACCTCAGATGCAGGAATCACAGAGGTAAAGAAACTGCTAGAAAAGGAATTCAAGATCAGTGACCTAGGAAAGTTATCATACTTTCTAGGAATGGAAATCACATATACAGATCATGGTGTATATGTCACACAAGAAAGGTATCTCCTGAACTTACTGAAGAAGTTCAAAATGGAGAATTGCAGAGAAGCTTCAACACCGCTTGAAGTAAACCATAAACTCAGTAAATATAGTGGTACAGAGTTTAAAGATATGAAGAAGTATCAATCGTTAGTAGGAAGCCTAATATATGCTACGCTGACAAGACCGGATCTTAGTTTTCCGGTGGGAGTTCTCTCACAGTTTATGCATTGTCCGACAGAGCAACATTGGGTTGCAGGACAAAGAGTTCTCAGATATATCAAAAGAACTATAAATGAAGGATTATATTATCCTTTTACGTCAGATATAAAGCTCAGAGCATATAGTGACTCAGATTGGGCAGGAAGTCAAGATGACCGAAGATCAACGCATGGGTATATGATATACCTAGGAGATAAGCTGGTAAGCTGGTGTTCGAAGAAGCAACACACAGTAGCCTTATCATCAACAGAAGCAGAATACAAAGGACTGGTAGAAGCAGCAAAAGAAGTAATATGGATGCAGACCTTACTTAAAAGCATGGGTATAGATCAAAGTATACCGATCATACATGGAGATAATATGAGCTCGCTGTGTCTTGCAGCGAATCCTGTGTTTCACGCAAGAACAAAACACATAGAGATTCAGTATCATTTCCTAAGGGAAAAAGTAATGGAGAAAGAGATAGAAATAGTCTACACTCCTACGAAAGATCAGATTGCAGATATTCTGACAAAGAGCTTGGATGGAACAAAGACGAACAGATTCAAAGAGATGGCAGGAATAAAAGAAAGAAAGATATATGAAAGACTGGAAGAGGTCAAATTAGTGATTGAGGGGGAGCTGTTAAGGAAACACTCACGAATTTGACGCAACAAACAAAGAAAGAAATAGAATCCTCCGGAAAATCAGTGCACAGGTGTACAGTATGCGAAGTTAATGCGCGGTGTCCGCATAACAGAGCAATTAACCGCGGCGGGCGCGTAAGGCGCGCATAACGTGAATTGAAGAATGACAGGGCAGAGGAGCGCCAAAGAAATTGTATATATATATACAGCAAGATTTGAAGAACAGAGTGTGGGAGTACATGCATGTATGCGAGAGACACTGATACACAGAGGAGAACGAGAGACTGAGAGAAGGCGCCATAGATCGCGTATGAGTGAAGAGAGAGTTAGAAGTTCTCAGAAGACGCCATAGATCGCGTATGTACAGATGAATAACACAAGCCTGAAGTGTCGGGCCTTTTCATCTGAAGAGAGATGGTAATAAGAAACTACTCACTGTAGGAGAGTTTCTGTAACTTGAGCAAGAAGAGGCCAAGCTTACTTGTACACATCTTCTCTAATCGAAAACACATGTTCATGTGGATGTCTGCGCGCAATCTTTACTTGTGAAGAATCTGAAGTTATTTCGTGTTACGGTAGGAAGCTTAGTTTATCGTTAACTGTCACGACTCGTTACTAAACGTGCTTCAGTACCTTCTCTGTAAACGCATGTTTCGGCGTATAACAGTTTACTCAGTAAACATGTTTCAGTAATTTCTGGTTAGTTACAGTATCTCAAAAACAAGTTTTTTCGGTAGAACAACGAAGTATAACTCGTAGCAGAGTTCGAAGCTTTGTATGAGAGATAGCTCATCTTGTAGCTAGACGTCTCTACTTTAAGCTGATCACAGTTTCCGGTGGAATGAAGATGTACACACAGTACAAAAGTTAACCGGAAAGTAGCAGTTTAGAACTGTGAAGTTTCCAGAAGGAAGTTCATTCGGTGAAGGAAGCTCACACACTACTTCTCTATGTCACATAAGTTCATCTGAAGTAATTACGAGCAGAACTAAGTTTATTTCGGTAAAGTTCCAGCACGACTACGGTGTCAGTCCAGTAACAGTCGGGTGAAGTTCCGGTGGAACCTGAGTCGCAGAATAACACAGTTAAAGCGACGTAAATTAGGCTGAGCTACTGTTGATTACAGAGGTATTCTGAATCACTCTAGCTTAGCATCCTATTACGGTGGCGCGGCATTTTCCGCAGGCCTGACAGAGTTCAAGCCTTGTCGCGAAACCCATCTTCAGGGCGAAAGTATTTCCGCAACAGTAGGCGTTAAAAGCCGAAGTTTTTCGCCAACATTATCCCAACAGGAACCGCTGAATATCTTCGTGCAATTCTTCATGGATACTTTCCTAGCCCTACTTCCTCCTTCCAACTGCGTGCTTTTTCCTTGATCTGTGCCCCTGCGGGGCACTGTGTAGAGATGGGTGTTGCGCCCCTGCGGGGCTTCTTGCAGAGATATAAACTTTTGTCTTTATATAGTATCGTTTTCGTGAAGCTTTTTTCTTTGTCTCTTCTTTTCTTCTTCTTGCTTGATTCTCCCTCAACACTGCCCCCCTCCTGGACTCTATCGTCCTCGACAGGCTTTGACAAGCGACGGGCGTATGTTATATATATTTTTTGCTCTGTGTCATTAAGCAGATTGGCTTCACGTACCATTAACTGTTTCCACTGTGAAGGGTTTACCTGTAGGAAATATGGTGCTGCTTGCCAATGCACCCGTAGTGTAGGATGTTTCTCCAAAAATTTTCTTCTCCAAACAGGTTGTGCAGCTTCAAATTCTTCTTGAGTGTAAGTGAATGTGTCATGTTTAAAGTTTAGCTGCTCGTTTGGACTTGCCTTTGTAATCTTCTTTATATATTGTCTTGTTTTCTCTTTCACTAATCCGTACGGGATGTTGAAAGGCTTCATGATCTTTTCCAAGTCTTTACCATTGATCTTTGCTTCTTTCATGACCTTGATCACTTCGTTCTCAAAATTTTCTATCAGTCGGGACACCACTAGTGCTCGTTCCTTCTGACTTATGTCTGCAGTATATGGCATTGGATGATCATCATGTATGTCCGCCATCTGCTCATGTATTGGAGAATTATAAATCGGGGGAGATAGAGGACGTACCTCTACCTCGTCAGTAGGATTTTCCTTTGCTGGCTCTACTGGTGTCCCGATGGGTACTTTCTCTTTTACTTTGGTCTCTAATTGTTCTATGCGCTCAATCTTTTCTTTTAATTCTTGCATTGCTGCCCTGAGTGCTTCTTTGGCTGCAAGCAGTTCATTGCCAATATCGGCTACCTGATCCATGTTCTCACTATAACTCGAGGCAAGTTTACCATTGGCCATATTCAATTGTTTTTGGAGCTCGGTGGTGTCTTGAATGTACTTCTGCTCCCATTCGGTTCTTAATGCTTGTTCTTGTTGTAGCAATTCTGTATATTTTGCAATCTGATCTCTTAACTCTCTCTGATCAACATCTGTTGTTTCTTGTTTTTCGAGAGGTTGATCGTATAGCAATGACTTCATGAGTTCTTTATTTCTATTTTGTAAACTGTCATTTTCTTCCATGTACACCTTTAATTGTGTCTCGAGCAAGGTGCTTCTAGCTTTCATTCTCTCTTTGTCAGCCTCGCTGGCTTCATGTACCCTTTGTAGGTCTGCGAGCTGTGCCTGGAGTTGGTGATGCTGGGTCATCAATGTGTTACATTGCGTTTTTACCTCTAGTAATTCCGTGCTTTTGGCTCTATCTCTTTTTGGGCCTGGATTAGTTGTGCGGACAATTGTTCACTCATAATTTGAAACTGACTCTTTTCCCTCATGGCTTTGTCGTAGTGTGCATCAATATCCATCATCTGTTGTTGTGTATCCATGGCCGTTGGGATCATTTGCTTGACCACTGGCTTCAACTGAGTAACATCCACATTTAGCCATGTGGTAGGTATGCTAGGTTCCTTGCCTGTGGTGATATATTTTCCCTGTGCCACGTGTAACATAGTGTCATGGGGCTGCCTAATATGGAGTTGGATCCTTGGCTCAGCCTCCATGTGGTCAATTTTGCCTTGAGGTGTATCATCTGGCACCTCGATCACAATCTGCTTTTGATTTGTGTGTAGGTTTGAATCCGCGTTCACTGGAGTTTGTATTTCTTCCTTGATAGGTGGTCGTACTTCTTTATTCGATGTTGGAGCTTCCTTGATACTAATCTTTGACTTATCATTTAATTGAATTACATGCTCTGGTTCAGTGTGTTCTTCTTCGTTCCTTGCCTTTTCTTGTTGATTGTCTGGCGTGACTTCGATTTGATTAAGCTCCGTCCATTCTTCCTCGTGAGTCTCTGTCCGTATTTCAGTGTCCAAAGTGTCTTTTTCAGGACTAGATTCTTCATTGGAGCTTGAATCTTCTAAGCCCAATTCTTTGTATCTTGCGGTTTGTTATGGGGTCTTTTCTTTACTCCGTTGTTATTTCTCTTGAATTGCTTGTCTGTAATGATGACCTTGAACATTTAGATTTACCTGCCCTTGCATGTACTGATGTGTCTCTTCTAGGGCAGCGGATAGATCTCTTTTAGTAATTGGTTGTTGGGTCCCAGGAACCTTTGGTAAAGTATGTGTCCTCTTTGAAGTGGGTGTAGCCTGGGCTTCTTCCTCTCTAAGACGTTTTGTACCCCTCATGGGTTTCTGTGAACTAGTTCCTGCTTCTTCAACAGCGACAGCTGCTTTCTTTTTCTTTGGGATCGTAGCTGATTTGGCATATTTAGCTAACTCTGCTGAGGTTGGCATTTCACGCAGACAGTTTTTCATCTCAAGTGCCTCATAGATAAGTAGTGTCAAAGCCGAACTCCCATTGAGAAACTTCTTCTGACCCCACTTCTTCTTTGCTTCAAATAGTCGGTCTTGTACATATGGAGTCATATTCACTTTATTGCCAAGTTGTTTCATTGCATGAGATAGTAGTTGTACAACAATCTTTTGAGGTGTCGTGTATCTGTGCATGCTTGGGAAACAGAAATGCTGGTGCACTAAGCGAACAACATCTTCAATATCGGTTCTGTTAATGTCCAAAAAGGATCTCTTTTTTGGATCATGACATTCCTCTTTGACATTGGTGATTCCTTCTTGATTCGATCCAAAAGCTTTGTTGATTAACTCATGAGTGAATTGAATGGTTTTCCAGGTTCCCACTTTATCCAATATTCGTGCCTCGGGAACTGATATCCTATTCGCTGTAGGCTGAAGTGTGTTCATCAGTTGTGTTCATCTTTGAAAATCTGGCAAATAGATAGGCAGTTTTAGAAATCCCTCGATTCCTGCTTGTGTCCAGACATCCACCATGCGAGGTAATCCTTGTATAATAGTCTTGAAGTCTTGCGACATAATAGGGAAGTAGTGATCCCTATCCATGACCTTTATGGTTTCCATGAAAATAAGGTCCGACACCGGTTGGTCATCCAGAAACCAATGGCCTCTTGCTTTTGTTATGGATTCTAGTGGAAGAAGCTGGACCTCTTCCTCTTGCGTAGCTTCAGAATTAGTAGATGCCATCTGCACTCAATATAGAGTATGAATTAGTGGCCATATAGTATCAGAAACCCTCCTTCATTTGTCCTTCATAAGATTGACATTGCTTCGAGTGATTGGTGTCGTCCCTTCCCCGTGGGTGTGAGAAAGATAATACCTGGGATTTTCCAAAATTTTTATATATTTTTATGTTTTTATCTGAAGGAAAAACAGAAAAGTGAGTTCATAGCCGAAGCGTTTATATAAAAAAAAAATTAATGATTTCCTTTCAATTATGTACAAGTGCTCTCCTATTTCCCAAGAGGGAAATGTGCTTCACTATCCTAAAATAGAAGAATATTGTGCCGAATGCGTGGCCTTGTAATGTGTCCCTATCATGCATACTTTGGATTCTGTTAACTCCCAATGTGTGCAACTTGAAGTATTTGTAGGATGCATGCAGCTCGTCGTGCTTTTCGGCATCCAAATCTGCTTCACTCTGTTGGGATGAATTGTGTTTTCAACATTCCTGATGAATGTGGGTCTTCTCATGTTGTACGTCTGCTTTTGCTGATGTTTGAACCTTGGAATAGTTTTTGGTGCAAATGTATACTCCTTCTCTGTCCTGCAACTGTTCATCTTTGCTTGTCTTGCCTTTGGAGCATACTGATTTTTCTTGAGCCTTGACTCCTCCTTCCTGATGATTCTCCTTTGAGCGTATGACTTGGGAATCCATATTTGTGTTCGGTCCAACTGGGTGGCTATTACTATCTTTGGAATCCATATTCTAGCAATTCGTTGTTGATCTCGGCATCCAAAGTCATTTGTCTGCTTCTCCGCTGGATTGTTCTGATGTCGACAATGTTTTTGTTGTAGAAGATATGCAGCTACTTGATCCTTCCTTATCCAAGCCTGTCTAGTGTGAGGAATGGGGTATATTCTACTAGGTACAGACTTTGGATTACTCGGAGAACTAGTCTCTCTTGTGTATGGTGCTTCACTAAGGTTGGTTTCAGACTGAATGGTACTCTGGTGACTTGCTAGATTAGAAGACGGTGTGCAAGCAGAATTCAGTGTGTCCTCACATGAAACACTTGATGAAGGGGTTTCCATAGTGCTAGTGAACATACATTCCTAAGTGTGTTTATTAGAGTGAATTTTTGGCTCTATACTTGCGGCTTTGATTGGGCGTTCGTCTAGCATGCTGAATACTTCTCGATGTCCTATCTTGGCTGAGATGTATCCTAAGGCCAATTGGATAGTCACTTCATATTCATATATCCAATCTTGACCTAACACTATGTCTTCGAGTAAGTCCTGATCATGACAAACTAAGAGCTTCTGTTCCATAGTGTTGTTTCCCATATGTAGTGGTAAGGTTACTTCACCCATACATTGAGTAATCATTCCTCCTATTCCTATCAACTGTGCCTTTGATGGACGCAATTCCTCCTTGAGTCTTTGAGTCAATGACAATTTGATACAACTTATGGCGGCTCCTGTGTCAATGAGAGCATCCACCAAGTGGTATTCCGTTTTTCCAGCTCCCAAATTCAAATATGGTTGCTTCCTTAGTTGCCCTAGGTTTTCAGTGGCTCTAAAATTAGCCATTGGGATGAGTTCTTCTCCTAGTCGATATCTCTCATCTCTCTCTCATCCATTCTTTTCGTTTCTTAATTCGTTCTAGTGCTTCCTGTCTAGCTTCTTCCCGTATCCTTTCCTCCTCGATACATCTATTCTTACCCCTTATTAGTCGTGACATTATTTCTTCAGTCAATGGTTCTAGATATTTTTTCACTCGACATCCACTGATATAGTTTGGTAATACTTCCCCATCTAGGGTTGCTAAGCTGATGGCTCCACTCGTAGATATGCGATTGATGATCAACGGGCCATATCCTCTTTATTGCAGTTTCTTTGCGTGTTGTTTCAGAGTATATACCAAAACTAAATCTCCTTCCTTCAAATTTTTATCTTTGATATGAGCATCAAAGTAGGATTTTTGTCGCCTTTTAGCAGCATAAATCCCTGCTACTGCTTATAACCTAGTTTCATGAAGCTTCTCTATTTGATCCAATTGAGCAGAGAGTTCATGTCCCGTCCACTCATATGTTGTTGCTACTCTGAGAGTGGGTATTAAGAAATCAATTGGTAGAATAGCATTCTGTCCATACACTAAGTTAAAAGGAGTTGTGCCTATGGCGGTTTTGTAGGCTACTCTGAATGCCCATAACACGTTGTCATAGAGGGGTGTGAAGGTAGGCTGACGATCATCTAAAAAGACTCATGCTAACCTAACCGTGTGACTGCACGTAGGGTGCTTCTAAGTATGCTTAGGGCTTCGGTTGCTTGTTCAGTTTAGGATAGTTAAAAACTATAGATTTCTAATATATTCAAGTTTAAATTAAGAAATAACTTTTTAGAACTAGGAGTTGTAAGGACGAGCGTTTCTATATCTTTCTATCGCGTAAAAATAAGAAGGTAAGATTAGTTTTTCACTAACTACGTGATCTTTAATGCATTCAGTTTTGTTTGAATCGTCTTGAAACTTATCGTCATTTCTATCTACAGATGGTGGGAAAAGGTCTTCACTATTCTCAATGCTAGGTGGAACAATGGAAAGTAAATGTAAAGTTCTACTAGGATCGTGCAAAGTTTCTTCTACTATCTTATCTTTTACTAGTTCTTCAACTTCAACTGGTTTAGGAAATAATGACTCAAAGGTAGATGAAGGTAGAAAGGAACTACTTGATGAGGCTTCTTGCGACATAAGATGAAATGACACTAGATTAATGTTCAAATTCCTATACAAGCCTAAAGATAAGGTTCATAAAAGATAGTCAATGAATTGATAAGCTAATGGCTCAAATCAATAACTCTAATACAAATATAAGGGTTTAGTAATAGGATAAATGTCTAAACAAATAAGTAATTGTCTAAATGAAAATATAAGGTAAATGGATCTTTAATCTGTCACTTCACTTCATTTCACTTCACTTCACTTCACTTCAACTGCTCTTTAAATCTTCAATGTTTCTGCAAGAAAACATTAGGATATTAGTAATCAATAAAAAACATATAAGACATACTTCACATACATTAAAACATACACATGCTCATGCATGCTAACATACATTCATGCACATGCTAGCATTAGGTAAATGCACATTCATACTAACACTTAGATGCATTTATGCACATGCATACACTAGTGCATATCTTAATATGCATATACTTCACCATATTCATTCATTCAATTACCTACCCATGCACACACTCATGCTAGTATATGCTAACACATGCTCAAATATACTCATAGTCATACACTATTATGTATATGTACTCATGTATATTCATTTTCATGAACATTCATTATCACTTATTACTATACTCTAACATAATTCAATATTTATATGTATACTTACATGCATAGATGTATATATCTTCATGCATAAGCTACTCACCTAATAATAAACTACTCTCTCTCTCTCTCTCTCTCTCTCTCTCTCTCTCTCTCTCTTTCTCATTCTATCGATCTCTCTCTCTCTCTTTCTCTCTCTCTGTCTCTCTCTCTTTCTCTCTCTCTCTCTCTCTCTCTCTCTCTCTCTCTCTCTCTCTCTCTCTCTCTCTCTCTCTCTCTCTCTCTCTCTCTTTCTCTCTCTCTCTCTCTCTCTCTCTCTCTCTACCGATCTCTTTCTCTCACTCTTTCTCTCTCTCTCTCTCTCTCTCTCTCTCTCTCTCTCTCTCTCTCTCTCTCTCTCTCTCTCTCTCTCTCTCTCTCTCTCTCTCTCTCTCTCTCTCTCTTTCTGCGTTCTCTCTCTCTCTCTCTCTCTCTCTCTCTCTCTCTCTCTCTCTCTCTCTCTCTCTCTCTCTCTCTCTCTCTCTCTCTCTCTCTCTCTCTCTCTCTCTCTCTCTCCCCTATCATTTTCCGCTCTCTGATGTCGCGTAGACAACGTACTTCATCTTTCTGTCCGGTGTGTTAACAACAGCCTGTGTCATTTCCGCCACTTTCTACACTTCGATTCTACTATCACTCCCGCTTTGAATTCATATCTACAGATGCTTATCGTCTGCTTTTGCATCAAAGATCATGAATGCTTCGCGTAGATCCTCAGATTTCAAGGAACAAGTATTAGCATTCAGCAGCAAAAAAAATCTTGTAGATCGATAAATTCATCTCCATCTTGATCAACCTCCTCGACCATTAATAGGATGTCTTCCTCGCTAGGATTATCACCGAGAGAACGCAGCACAGAGCCGAGCTCTAAAGGAGAGATCTTTCCGTCACCGTTGGCATCAGAAGGTTGCGTGTTTGATTCACGTCAGGTTCACCAAAGTTGTCATAGAGGGGTGTGAAGGTAGGCTGACGATCAGGATAGTTAAAAACTATAGATTTCTAATATATTCGAGTTTAAATTAAGAAATAACTTTTTAGAACTAGGAGCCGTAAGGACGAGCGTTTCTATATCTTTCTATCGCGTAAAAATAAGAAGGTAAGATTAGTTTTTCACTAACTACGTGATCTTTAATGTATTCAGTTTCGTTTGACTCGTCTTCAAAATTATTGTCATTTCTATCTATAGATGGTGGGAAAAGGTCTTCACTATTCTCAATGCTAGGTGGAACAATGGAAAGTAAATGTAAAGTTCTACTAGGATCGTGCAAAGTTTCTTCTACTATCTTATCTTTTACTAGTTCTTCAACTTCAACTGGTTTAGGAAATAATGACTCAAAGGTAGATGAAGGTAGAAAGGAACTACTTGATGAGGCTTCTTGCGACATAAGATGAAATGACACTAGATTAATGTTCAAATTCCTATACAAGCCTAAAGATAAGGTTCATAAAAGATAGTCAATGAATTGATAAGCTAATGGCTCAAATCAATAACTCTAATGCAAATGTAAGGGTTTAGTAATAGGATAAATGTCTAAACTAATAAGTAATTGTCTAAATGAAAATATAAGGTAAATGGATCTTCAATCTGTCACTTCACTTCACTTCACTTCACTTCAACTGCTCTTTAAATCTTCAATGTTTCTGCAAGAAAACATTAGGATATTAGTAATCAATAAAAAACATATAAGACATACTTCACATACATTAAAACATACACATGCTCATGCATGCTAACATACATTCATGCCCATGCTAGCATTAGGTAAATGCACATTAATACTAACGCTTAGATGCATTTATGCACATGCATACACTAGTGCATATCTTAATATGCATATACTTCACCATATTCATTCATTCAATTACCTACCCATGCACACACTCATGCTAGAATATGCTAACACATGCTCAAATATACTCATAATCATACACTATTATGTATATGTACTCATGTATATTCATTTTCATGAATATTCATTATCACTTATTACTATACTCTAACATAATTCAATATTTATATGTATACTTACATGCATAGATGTATATATCTTCATGCATAAGCTACTCACCTAATAATAAACTACTCTCTCTCTCTCTCTCCCTTTCTCTCTCTCTCTCTCTCTATCTCTCTCTTTCTCTTTCTGCCGATCTCTCTCTCTCTCTCTCTCTGCCGATCTCTCTCTCTCTCTTTCTCTCACTCTTTCTTTCTCTCTCTCTCTCTCTCTGTCTCTCTCTCTCTCTCTCTCTCTCTCTCTCTCTCTCTCTCTCTCTCTCTCTCTCTCTCTCTCTCTCTTTCTGCATTCTCTCTCTCTCTCTCTCTCCTATCATTTTCCGCTCTCTGATGTCGCGTAGACAGCGTACTTCATCTTTCTGTCCGGTGTGTTAACAACAGCCCGTGTCATTTCCGCTGTGGAGGTGATCGCAATCCGGGTGGATCAGGTCCGGTCGTGGCACACACAGGGTGTATGAAGCTAATGAATGTTGGATGGTTTAAGGACATGAAAGTGAAATTAATGTTGAGTATGGAGAAGAGAGAGATGTTGAAATGATTATGGGAATGGGAAAGTAGGAGTGCAATTTAGATTTATGAACATGAATGATAAGAATGAAAGAGAACCATACACACGAATCAAATTTGGAAGGAAGAATGGTCCATTGAAGGAGCTTCTTAAACACTTCCTAATTCTAATTCATATGCATAGTCTTCTTTGGATGATATGTATGCATGACGTGAATAGATGGAATCCTTACACATAAACCAGTTTCGAAAGGAAGAATGGTCCAATATTGGAGCTTCTTATACACTTTCAGAAACTAATCAATATGTATGGGTATGTATGGTTTATATGCATGCAAGTGAATTATGATAATAGAGTTTACTCACAAGCTCAAAGAAACATCCTCACTGGTTCAACGCAATACTGCGGAGCCTTCTCACACATAGAAGAAATAGAAGACATGTAAAAATACTTAAGAGACTGAGAGAGGAGACAAGAGACAAGTGACAAGTGACATGAATTAAAAGGATTGGAATTAAGATACATGTATAAGATCGTCGTGGTACGTCAAGCTAGGCAGTCTACTGATCAAAGGTGGTTCCGACCCTCAAACCATGACAGTTCAACCGAATGTCACACGTAAGAAGGTGAGTTCCACTCCAGTGACCCTATGTCTGTCTAGGCTCGTAACGTCTAACTAAAGAAGTCTAAGACTCATTAAAATCAGCTCTAACTCACTCACACGCTCCACCGAGGGTGAGTCAAGATAGAGATGCTGGTTTCAAGAGCCTATCCTAGATTAGAATTCTAACTTAAATTTGAAACTAGGTTCTATACTCATACTAGCTCACCTTGGATCCTCACTCGCTCAACCGAGGGTGATTGTCTCAAGGAAACCGTAAGCTAGCATGAGCCCTATGGTTGCCTAACAATGATGCTCTAGGAGTTTGGAGGGGGGTTTATATAGTTTTTTGAATGAATTTGGGCCCTTAGATCTAGAGAAATCAACTCTCAACTCTAGGATCACTACTTTTGATTACAACCATTTGATTAATCAAATCAATGGCTTGGAATTGTTCTTTCTATCAAATCTAGTGTAAAGGAGTGAAATTTAGGCGCCCTCATTCTCCACCATTGGACTTGGGGATGATCTGGGCCGTCGGATCAGTGCTGACATCAACTCGGATAGGATAAGCCATTATTTTTGGAGAAAAGCTGCATTATTGATCTTTGATTGTCAAAAATTATCTTCTTTTATGGAAAAACTCGTGGATCCTCCTTGCTTTAAGCATAAGTGCATCTCCACCCTTGAATATGAGCTCATCTTGATCGTACAACATGGCTCAATCAGCTTTCGCCATGTGGTGGCCCTTCAACCCTTCAATTTGCTTAAACTAGAAAACTGCAGTGATCTTGAAAACTGGACTTTGTGCTCTTTGACCCTCCAAATAGGCTTTGATGAAGATGAAACTTTGTAGGACTATGTTTCCAAAGATCTCCTTCAAGAATATGTAGAAATAACTCCCATCTGAATCTCCCTTGTACAAGTTTGACTACATTTGGAAGCTTGCAAGGTGGCATTAAAGTCTCTAGGAAGCTCTGATGGCCTTGAAAATTTGTACAAATATGTAGCCACATATGAGCTTTATACATGCCAAACCATATGGCTAACATAAATTTCTATACAAGAATTTGTAGGGTCAAACTAGAGAAATTACATTTTACAAAATGAACATAGCATATCAATGTGCTACAAAATCCATTTTCTGCTGAAATTTGGGCTATAGACTGCCTTTGACAATCTTTACAAGTATATGGATTTTCATCTAATTTGGTGACAATGAAATTTTTGCCCTAATTTCCCAACTTTGACCAGCTTTGACCGCTACCATGGACTTTCTTGATTTCTTTGAAACTTTGTATGTGAGCTTCCTTTGACATCCTTGATGCATCGTGGACTTCTCGGGGAATTCCGGCTACCTTCACCAAATATGTTTTTTGTAGGCCTTCACAAGTGAGAGAGGAGAGAAAATCTCGACGACATTCGCCCCCACTAAACCTGCGATTCCTCCGGAAGCGCGACTCTAGCATCTGTGAAAAACAAAATGTTCCAGGCATCAAATTCTTTTATAGGCAACATATGAAACATGGAAGGAAAATTGATTATATGCATGAATCAGTAGGTAACATGACATGAAGCAAAATTTGCATGAAAGAAAGAATTGAAACAGGCAACATGAATATGCATGAACAAATAGGCAACATATATGCAAGTGAACAAGCAACATTGGCAACAACAAAGAAAAAAAAGAAGCATCAATATGAAGTGGAAGTGGATGTATTGAGTCGTTTTAAGCATCAGTTCCTCTCATCTTGAAGAAAATTTTGTACCTTTTTCATAAAGCAATCTACCTTAAATATGATTATAAACAAAGATTTAGGATTTTCAAGAGACATCTTTCATCTTTAGCTTATTTTAGATCAACTCCTTTCCTACATAAATATGAATATGCTCTTTCTCTAATAACATGCAAGGAAATCTAACTAAACTCCACTAATGCATAAATCTGCCTATATAGCCCGTGATTTATTCTACTATGCCTCTTTATCCTCCTTTGGCTTGCTCTTTTTTTTTCGATGATGATGATGATTCGGCAACTTTATGGTTACGATCACTTTTTTGGGGTGGAAGAAAGTGTAAACTTCTTGGTAACATGTAGCATTTTTTTATTTTATTATTATTATTTTATTTTATTTTTTTTTATGAGGAAAAATTAAACCCCGATATAAGGTACAACCATTTTTGATGACGGAGAACAGTCATTTAAACTCCGATACAAGTGCTGTGAGATGGACTAAGGATGTAGAAACATGCAGTAGCAAGAGCTAGGATTTCAACAATTATGCTTTCGATACACGATACATATGCATGTTTATATATGAAAGTATTGTCACCAAAATAAACCTCCAAATCTACATGCCCTATCTTTCCACAATCCTAGATTATAAACAATTTCTTGGTAGATAAGTTACTACTTAAGATAAAATTTTACACAAGTAGAGAAATCATCATTTGCCCTTTTTTGACTCAAGTGATGTGGATATGCAATGCAATGCAAAGACTGAAAAAAACATGCACGAAACAAGCATGGAAAAAAAATAGAATGAACTTGAAAAAAAACAAAGCAACATGAACTTGAAATTAATGATGTTTTTATATGTTTTTTATTTTTTATTTTTTTTCCTTTTTTTTATTTTTATAACATCGATACTCCTGTTTATGAATCGGCCTCATGTTGTCATCTTCTTCAATGTCCTCATCCAAAATGTACTCGTCATTATCACGCTTCTTGAATAACTTTATCCTTTTACCTGCAATGAAAGTTTTTAGTGCAACACCATTTAATTCACAAAGAGCATACGTACCATTGTTGTTGACTTTTGATACAATGTATGGCCCAAACCACCATTGAGTGAGCTTTTTGCGTGCATCATATTGAGAGTCAAATGTACTATCATAAATGAGCACCCAATCTCCTACTTCAATTGGCTTAGGACGCAATCGATGAGTTTTATCAAAATAATGTTTGTTCTTCATTCTAGATTCTCTTAATTTTTCAACAGCATCATCAAGTCTTAATTTACCTTGTTCTAACTGTTTAATACGCAAACTCAAAAAATCATCAGTAGACATGTTTTCAAACCAAGGCAAATTTGACCATGCAGAAATATGAGACTGAATTGGAAACAATGGTTTTTGACAGTACATGAGTTCAGCAGGCATATATCCGTACGTGTGCATGTCATTCTATCTGCCCAAAGTGCAAAAGGTAAGAATTTAGGCCATTGTTTGATGTCACCATTACATGCTTTAGATATGGCTTTCACAATAGGTGGATGCCCTCTCTCTATTTTACCATTGGCCTCTGGGTTATATGCAGTAGTGAGAGACAAATGAATATCGTGACGCTCAAAGAACTCTTTAGCTTCTCTCGCATTTAACTCTCCACGATCGGCAACTACTTTCTCTATGTACCCAAAGCGACTTATGACATCTTCAAGCAAGAATTTGCAAACATTGTAAGTGGTCTTAGATTGTAGTGCACGTCCCTCTACATGATTAGTTAAGTCTTCTCTTGCAAGTACAATGTAACGCATTTTGTCGATACCTTTAGGCATAGTTACAAGATCTACTACCCACTTGTAGTGAATACAAGGTGGATACGTAGGATGCAATGGATCTCTATGTTTGACTGATGAATGAAGTTGACAAGTAGAACATGTAGAAACATAGCTACTAATGTCAACATACATCCTAGGCCAATAATAGGTACTTCTAATTTTTTCATATGTTCCAAAAAATCCTTTATGACCTGCCCATAATGTCTCATGCATTTCCTTCATTACTTTCAATTGAAGACCTCTCTTTCCTAGGACTCGTTGTGGATTCTTAACCTTACCCTTAGCATGTCTCCAAAGATAACCATTACATAGGAAAAAGTTATAAGCTCGTTTCCTAATGTTACGGAATCTATTCGTAGTCCAGCTAGGTAATGGTTGTAGGGTACTGAGATACTTTCCTATGTCTCTCCATTCATCTTCGTACTCAGACTCATGAAATTGCTCATACTCATATATATGTGGAACATAGTCAATTAAGTTCACATTCTTTATTAGATCACTTTCAAGATCATCATCAAATCTAGCTCTCGATAACATATCAGCAACTGAGTTTGACTTACCTGAAATATGAACTAACTCAGGATTTATGAACTTAATATATGAGATCCATCTAAGCATGGCTATATCAGGAGATGAACAATTGGCTATCATTCCAATGAGAGGCAAACAATCAGTCTCAACTTTGACATTTGCAACAATGAAATATTCTTTGTCTGTTTTCAAAGTTGTTACCATACCCCATAGTTCTCGTTTGATTTGTGGATATTTTCGTTGTGTTTCATGTAGAATTTTGGCACCAAACCTAATTGCATATCTATTCCCTTCACTATCATCTTGACTTATGACCCAACCTATACCAATAGGACTAGTATCAACAGTCAATATAATAGGTTTGTTAGCAGAATAGTCTACACGCTTAAGGATGGGAGCTTCAAGCAATAATTTCTTCAATTTACGCATAGCTTGAGTGTGTTTGTCAGTCCAAATAAATTTTCGTTTCTTCCTCAACAAGTCATAAAGACAATCAGCAACATGAGCAAAGTGTGGGATCCAAATAACATAAAAGATGCAAGCACCAAGAAATCTACGTACCTCACTCACGTTGTTACATGTTTCAGAAATCTTGCTAATGGCATCAACTTTTTGTGGGTATGGCTTTCGACCATAATGGCCACATAAATGTCCAACAATAAGCACCTCGTTGACATCAAAAACAGATTTCTCTATGGAAAATGTGAGACATACCTCTTCAAATCGTTGAAATATTCTTTCACAATCAGAGATATGGTCAAGAACAAATTTACGACATCCAGATGAATCTAAAGTAATGTCCTTTACACGTTCCTCACTCCCTTTAATTGGAATATCATCAATGAATGGCATAGTTATATGAGGGATAAAGTCATGTAAGACCATATTCATAGCACTCATCATATGAGCCACAGAATTAGTCGCTCCTTGAGGTAAAGTACACATTCGCACTAAGCCTAAAGGAGTTTTCATTGTGGTTATGTCACGACTATCAATTGCTAATTGGAATTGGTCATATCCAGAATATAGATCACCCATTGAATAGATAGAATGTCCTGAAAATGATTCAGCAAACTCATCTACAATGGGTCCTGTTCCTACATTCCTTATGGTGACTTTATTGATGGGTTGGAGATCTTGAATAAAACGGAGTTTCCCATTCTTTTTAGGCACAGTGAACCATCTGTTTGAGTAAGGTGCAATAGATGGCTCTAAAATTCTCATGTTTATCTTCTCCTTAAGTAGTTTCATTAGCTCAGGTAAGTGAGCCTTTGGAATAGGTATAGGACGAAGATTCCATGGAATATGTGGAATAGTAAAGATTATCATGGGTGCAACTAGCTTAGGATCTATACAACCAATCTCATGAGGATACATAGTAAAGGCTTTTCCATGGCTACGTATGACTCCCTCAAATTTATCTCTCTCTGCTGGCAAAAGAAAGTCATCATCTCTACCAATTTTCACCTGTTTGATTGTCTCATCCGTGAATGTATGTCCTATGTTTTTCTTATCCCGAAGAGTTGGATCATTTTTCACATCAATAATTTTTTCATTACTTCCTTGAGGTAATGGTTGAGCTATGGGTTTGATTTTTTTTTCTACAGTTTTGTACTTTGTTTCAACTAAGGCATCATGTGTTTGGTTAAATTTTGAGCACTTGTCAACATTGAGAGCATACTCTTGGATTAGAGCATACTCATCAAGGGAAGAAAGAAGAATAATATGGGAATTAGAATTTTGTTGAAGACATAACTCTAACTCCTCAAGAGTAGAGAAACAATGAGATGTTTCAATCACATGCTCAATGTTCTCATCATGTTCCATGATTTTGTTGTTTTTATAATTTTTTTGGGTTTTTTGGATAAAAGACTTGGACAATTGACTCTTATGAAGAAAATCTAATCTAGAATTTGGAAAACAAAGTGACAAACTATTGAACAGGTTGGTTGGCTGCGAGATGTCAAACCAATATCCACTGTTGTCCCGCTCAACAATGGATTCTATCCGAAATTTTGATCATATGTAGCTCCAAACATGAATCGAGGTGCACAATCACTACAAGCATGCTCATGACCCTGAGTAACAATAGGTTTCTTTCTAATTGACAATCGATTCCTAGGATGATTCACTCCTACTGTCATGACTTGAAGTGATTGCATTCCATCCTTAGACTTGAATCTAGCATAGGTAGACCCATCATCCATGGCTTTAGTTTCCATACGACTCTCACAAATAAAGGGTTGACCTAAGAGAACTTCATAGGAGCAATTATCTTGAATAAAAAAGTGAAATTCTTCTATGATTCCTCCTATGGATATGGGCACACTAGCACAAGCTCCATACAGGGTACCTACACCATTATCTGCAGTTCTCATACGCCATCCACAATCTTTATCTATGGGCCATCGAAACTTATCATAGACTTCTCTTGAAATCACATTGATTTCAGAGCCAGAATCTACTAATGCATTTACAGTGATAGTGTTCTTAGCATTTCCTATTTTAACATGCATCTCTGATGTACCTCTAGACCAAAATGTTCTTTTAAAGTGGCTTTCAGGATTGTTTTCATGATTTTCATGGTCAGGTTGAATAGGTCCTAAGAAAATTTTATTAACATTTACTTCATCATCATCAAAGTCCTCTTCATCAAATTCATCAAAGTTTAAGGCTTCATTCATAGCTTGATCTTGATCTAGAGAATCTTGCATCTCAGTATCTAGATTAAGCGAAAACCTCTTCCTTTTAATTAGGCCGATAAAGTTATCTTTAAAAACAGGCTTTGCAATAGAGAAAACTTGTTCTAAAGACATAGTCACTTGACTCTTAAGCAAAATGTCATCTAAAATCTCCATAGGATCTATTTTTCTCTCAATTTCTGAAATCAAGATGGCTTTAGGTTTTCTCTTTGGTTTCTTTTGTTTTTGCTCAGGATTTTGTTTTTGTTCATGTTCTCGTGTTTGGTCTTCTGTTTGTTTTGATTGTTCTTGTTTATCTAAAGGCTTTGGTTCTGTTTTTCTTTGCTTTGTCTTCTTCCCTTTTTGTTTCTCCTCTTGTTTTTGTTCATTGGGTTCCGATTCTTGTTTCTTATCTTTGGATTGTGATGTTTCTCCTTGCTCTATGATTGTTTCTATTCCCTCTGAGGTTTGTTTTCGAGTCACTCTTCTTTCACTAGGCTCAGCTTCATCTCTTTTTCGTTTTTCTTCTACATTGGATATGTGAGAAATAAGAGATTGATCTTCTATCGGTGACTCCCAAGTCGTTATTCTCCTAATCTCATCCCGTGCTCTTAAACAAAAGATCTTCGGGAAGACCAAAAATCATAGCTTGCTCTTCAAACAAATCTAAGTAGCTTGTGATGTTGATGCCATTGAATTTTCCTTCTCTCTCAACATAGAAGAGACTATTCTTTGACCTTGTTTCTCAACAATAAGGGATTTGAATCCTTCCTCCATCTTATGTGAATAAGCAAGTGATGCACGATGCTCTAGATCTCTCACAAATGCGTTTACTTCACGACGAAGATGTGCGCGATACTGTGAGAAATCCAGTGCAACACTCAAGACTAAGGATGATGATATGATGAGGATGAAAAATATGAAACAAAGGATATGGATCACAACCTCCCAACAAGATCAGAAGCAAATGCCACGAAGCGTTTCACGTCGGGTTCAAATGTGGAGGTGATCGCAATCCGGGTGGATCAGGTCCGGTCGTGGCACACACAGGGTGTATGAAGCTAATGAATGTTGGATGGTTTAAGGACATGAAAGTGAAATTAATGTTGAGTATGGAGAAGAGAGAGATGTTGAAATGATTATGGGAATGGGAAAGTAGGAGTGCAATTTAGATTTATGAACATGAATGATAAGAATGAAAGAGAACCATACACACGAATCAAATTTGGAAGGAAGAATGGTCCATTGAAGGAGCTTCTTAAACACTTCCTAATTCTAATTCATATGCATAGTCTTCTTTGGATGATATGTATGCATGACGTGAATAGATGGAATCCTTACACATAAACCAGTTTCGAAAGGAAGAATGGTCCAATATTGGAGCTTCTTATACACTTTCAGAAACTAATCAATATGTATGGGTATGTATGGTTTATATGCATGCAAGTGAATTATGATAATAGAGTTTACTCACAAGCTCAAAGAAACATCCTCACTGGTTCAACGCAATACTGCGGAGCCTCTCACACATAGAAGAAATAGAAGACATGTAAAAATACTTAAGAGACTGAGAGAGGAGACAAGAGACAAGTGACAAGTGACATGAATTAAAAGGATTGGAATTAAGATACATGTATAAGATCGTCGTGGTACGTCAAGCTAGGCAGTCTACTGATCAAAGGTGGTTCCGACCCTCAAACCATGACAGGTCAACCGAATGTCACACGTAAGAAGGTGAGTTCCACTCCAGTGACCCTATGTCTGTCTAGGCTCGTAACGTCTAACTAAAGAAGTCTAAGACTCATTAAAATCAGCTCTAACTCACTCACACGCTCCACCGAGGGTGAGTCAAGATAGAGATGCTGGTTTCAAGAGCCTATCCTAGATTAGAATTCTAACTTAAATTTGAAACTAGGTTCTATACTCATACTAGCTCACCTTGGATCCTCACTCGCTCAACCGAGGGTGATCGTCTCAAGGAAACCGTAAGCTAGCATGAGCCCTATGGATGCCTAACAATGATGCTCTAGGAGTTTGGAGGGGGGTTTATATAGTTTTTTGAATGAATTTGGGCCCTTAGATCTAGAGAAATCAACTCTCAACTCTAGGATCACTACTTTTGATTACAACCATTTGATTAATCAAATCAATGGCTTGGAATTGTTCTTTCTATCAAATCTAGTGTAAAGGAGTGAAATTTAGGCGCCCTCATTCTCCACCATTGGATTTGGGGATGATCTGGACCATCAGATCAGTGCTGACATCAACTCGGATAAGATAAGCCATTATTTTTGGAGAAAAGCTGCATTATTGATCTTTGATTGTCAAAAACTATCTTCTTTTATGGAAAAAATCGTGGATCCTCCTTGCTTTAAGCATAAGTGCATCTCCACCCTTGAATATGAGCTCATCTTGATCGTACAACATGGCTCAATCAGCTTTCGCCATGTGGTGGCCCTTCAACCCTTCAATTTGCTTAAACTAGAAAACTGCAGTGATCTTGAAAATTGGACTTTGTGCTCTTTGACCCTCCAAATAGGCTTTGATGAAGATGAAACTTTGTAGGACTATGTTTCCAAAGATCTCCTTCAGGTATATGCAGAAATAACTCCCATCTGAATCTCCCTTGTACAAGTTTGACTACATTTGGAAGCTTGCAAGGTGGCAGTAAAGTCTCTAGGAAGCTCTGATGGCCTTGAAAATTTGTACAAATATGTAGCCACATATGATCTTTATACATGCCAAACCATATGGCTAACATAAATTTCTATACAAGAATTTGTAGGGTCAAACTAGAAAAATTACATTTTTACAAAATGAACATAGCATATCAATGTGCTACAAAATCCATTTTCTGCTGAAATTTGGGCTATAGACTGCCTTTGACAATCTTTACAAGTATATGGATTTTCATCTAATTTGGTGACAATGAAATTTTTGCCCTAATTTCCCAACTTTGACCAGCTTTGACTGCTAGCATGGACTTTCTTGATTTCTTTGAAACTTTGTATGTGAGCTTCCTTTGACATCCTTGATGCATCCTGGACTTCTCGGGGAATTCCGGCTACCTTCCAAATATGTTTTTTGTAGGCCTTCACAAGTGAGAGAGGAGAGAAAATCTCGACGACACCGCCACTTTCTACACTTCGGTTCTACTATCACTCCCGCTTTGAATTCATATCTACAAATGCTTATCGTCTGCTTTTGCATCAAAGATCATGAATGCTTCGCGCAGATCCTCAGATTTCAAGGAACAAGGATTAGCATTCAACAGCAAAAAAAATCTTGTAGATCGATAAATTCATCTCCATCTTGATCAACCTCCTCGACCATTAATAGGATGTCTGCCTCGCTAGGATTATCACCGAGAGAACGCAGCACAGAGCCGAGCTCTAAAGGAGAGATCTTTCCGTCACCGTTGGCATCAAAACGGGTGAAAGCCTCTTTCACCTCACGATGTAAAGCAGAAACAGTCGTCTCCGATGCGAACCTGCTGTCGGAATGGGCTGTAGTTTCCTTTAAAATCACAATCTCCCCCATAGAAGATGCTTTCTGAGCCTGCATCAGGTCCTTGGACCAACGACTTTCAGAGAAGATCATCTGGAAAGATGGACTCGCGGCCTCAGGGGAAGAAATGTCTGCAGTATTAGATCCCAAGGTCGTGGATGTAGCATGCGAACCTCCTGGGCTTCGAGCTGACCGCGGCGCAAAAAGGAAAGGAAAACGAGCAGAGAAATGAAGTTTCTTCCGTATATAATTGTGCAAAGGAAGTTTCATGGTGGAGAAGACTTATACAAATGAGCTCAGCTCAGGTGGAGCTAGCTAATCTAAATCAGGTGGTGCTATCTAATCTAAATACAGAAAGTATGTACACGAGAGTTTCATTTTCCTGACGACAAGTTGGAAATACAACGAGAAGATAGGACAGACAAAACGACATAAACTTCATCTCCCTTGTTTGATAGAGACATCTTTTACGTAAGACTTACTACTACAGTAGAACAGCCTGCAGATCAAGAAGCAGCAAAGACGTCCAAAGAATTGGCAGCGAAAAGGGAAAGACAAAGAAGAGGACAACAATACGGAGAAGAGGGAGCACCCACAAGAAATATCCGCATAATAACCTTTTACTACAAACAATAACAGAAGAGAAACTAAGTGGAAGAATTACCTGCAAGAAAACATTAGCAAAATATGGATCAAGCCCATCTATTTATACACACAGAGATCTTCATTTTGCCACTCTTTTGGATTTGCTTTATTTTCTCAACCATTCTTTAACCCACATTTATTCACCACACTTTGAATTGACTTTTCTCACATAGCTCACTTACTCCATTCTTTTCACCACATACTTTTTGTACTTTAAATGCATAATTGATTTAGGCCACTCTTTTATCTTGCACACATAATTACCACACTTTTCAACTACTTTAGCTACTTTAATTACACACTTAATTCACACCACACTTTAAATACCACTCACATAAACCACTCATTAATTATCCGCTTCATTTTCATTTTTAATTTAATTATCCTAATTTTCTTAATTTAATAATGCATTTAAATTAGGCTTAGGTTAAGAAATTAATATATTTGAACCTTAATATTTAAATGCACACACATGAGTAAATTAATTACTTTAATTCATATTTTAATTTTTAGTACATAAATATTCATTTTAAACATTAATTTAATTAAATACATGTTACTTCAACCCTTAAATTTCAATAAAACCCTTGAAAACTTACTTGAAACCCTTTGGTAATCCCTGATAACCCATTAAAATCCTTTTGAACCCTATCTTAACTCATTGACATTGACATAAACCCTAACAGTAACCCATTTTCATAAACAACACATGAATTCAAGAAACCCTAGGATTGAATACCCATAATTCTTGAACATAAAAATCATTAAATGTAAAATTAGGGTAAACCCCTAATATGAACATATGTTCTGCTTCATCATTCACACCTGTAAACACTTTCAAAATAGTTAATTCTAATCAACACAACTGATTAACAGTGACATAAAAGGTTAAAGTTCACCAATAAAGTTGATTTCATTTTCTCTGGTCATTAACGGAAAGGTTGAAATCTTTCCGACAGTCCAACCATGAGGTTCAAATTATTCATCTAAGAATATTTGAGGCATATAGGCTGGATCTTGTACTGATCTAGCAACTCCTTGCTTTTGCTGCCATCCTTTTCTCCTATCTTCCTCCTTTTTCGCAGTTTGGCATATCCATAGATGAGTGTCTTCGTTCATCCATGATTGATTACTTGAACCCATACTATGAATTGACTGATTATCTTCCTCCTTATGAATCTGATTCCATTGTAAAGGTGGGACATCTTGATATGTATATGTGTGGAGATTTATTCTCGTGGTGGTTCCTTCATGCTGTAGGTATACAACATCTTTTCCCCAATCTTGCACTACCTTTAGCTGTCTCATGAAAGGTCTTCCAAGTATCATTTCATAATTGCTAGGCCTTTCAAATTGACAAATCGCTAAGGTGTGCTCGAATTCAACTCCACAAGTGGTAAAAACTACTCGTTCCAATAATCCCAAGGGTCATTCAGTGTGTCCATCTACCATTTGTATCTTCATGCGTGTTGGTCTTAGAGCTGGTTTTCCCCATTTCTCCCAGATTTCTTTAGTTGCTATTCCTACTCCAGCTCCTGTATCTAAAATGGCTTTGGTGGTGTAACCCTTATAGGTAATTGGAAGGCATCCTTCATCTCCCTCACTAAAATCTCCAACCTTATCGACTGGGATCTTTACTATATTTACTTCATCAGATACCTCTTTTTCTTCTGTCTTGATCTCCAGTTGACTGGTCAGTTTCTCCTTCAAATGTGGTTTGACCTTTATTAGTTCTTCCAATGTTAGGGTACAAGGAATTTTTACTTTTCTAAGGTGTTGTAGGATATCCGATGTTTGGACTAATGGGCTCAGTTCTTTTTTTCTCATTGAGGGAATACAATATAGCTCCGAGTTACGTTCGTACTCTCCTGTGTAATTTGGCAAAACCTTTACACTATCATTTTCTTCGTTACTCGGATCAATTGGTAATATTTCATCTAAATTCAACTTAGGTATTGAATCCTCTATTCCATCTTCTGCTTCTAGCTCTTCAAAGGGCGGTTCAATTCCTTCCACTTTCTTCCATCTGTCTTCTTGGACTCTTGCCCACAAATCTTTAGGCCATTCCCCTTCTACTTCAGGGACAATGGAACCTTCCCTTTTATCCTCACAATAATTTCCATCATGTGTCTTACCTGCTTTGGGCTTCTCGTGATCATTAGCAATGACACACTCTTGGAATTCTCTTTCGGAAATTCATGTATTCGGTAGTGGAACAGCAGGTTTTTCTAAGGTCTGTTGAGTGACTTCTATTAATTTTTTGCAGATCTCCAACCTCTCTTTCTCTAAGTCACCTCTAGGATATTCTCTTTCATGTTGTTCTATGGTAGGTCCTGCTCTTATTCGTGCCTTGTATGCCTGAATCCACATGGCCAATTCCTCAGGCATGGGATCTGCTAATACTGATCCTACCTCTTCTTTTTTACACTTTCCATTTTTATTTTCTTCTTCAAATTTCTGTTCCTCTTTTGGATTTTGTTCGCTCTTCTCATTTTCCTTCTTCTGTAGTAACTTCTTTTCTTTTATCCTATCTCTACGGTTCTTCCATCTTTGTGTCCTTTTACTTACAACACTTTTCTCAGGCTCTTCCGAGTCTTCAACTCTCTGAGGTGTGGGTGTGTTCACCTCTCTATAGCTTTGATTGTTTTCCTCAGTTTTGTCTGGGGTCTCTCTAGCTTTGGCTCTAGTTATTGCTTTCAGTGGCACAGTGTATTCCTTATTGCTCCCTGATGATTCGATTACTTCTATCACATTGATTTGCACATTGGATGTAACCCTGTTGGGGTTCTTGGGGCAATCTCTGAAAAGGTGTTCCTTACCACAATCACCACAATATCCTTCCCAGACTCGTTGTGGTGGTGGTGGGTTTGGCAGTGTACACTCTCTGATATAATGATCACCTCCGCATCTATAACATGGTCCTCTCGGTACAGGCGGTCTGTTCATAGGTCGGGGTGGTATGGTTGCTCTCGGAGCTGTGTACATCATTGGCACATAATCCTGCTCATATCCATAAGAGTTATCTTGTGGTTCCAAGTCATAAGCATATGGGTCGTACGTTTGTCCATATTCTATCATAGAGCTCTCATAAGAGGGATAGCCTCCTTGACTAGAG
The DNA here is from genome assembly GCA_020310875.1 of Ceratopteris richardii. Classification (NCBI taxonomy): domain Eukaryota; kingdom Viridiplantae; phylum Streptophyta; class Polypodiopsida; order Polypodiales; family Pteridaceae; genus Ceratopteris; species Ceratopteris richardii. The sequence goes on from CM035437.1 coordinate 138,352,244, forward strand.
TCATAAGATGAGTCATATGATTCATTACTAATCAAAGGTGTGGCTGGTACTATTGCTCTCTCTAGGTTTCCTTCAGGACGAGCCACCTTCACTAGGACAACATTCTGAGGATGGGGCGGTTGTTGTCCTAGCACTGGTTGTGGTTGAGTGTATCCTTGATAAGCATATGGTCGTGGTACAGGAGCCTGCTGCTAATATGTGGGATATCTAGAGGCTTCACCTCCTTGATCTCTCTGAGGGTATCTGTAAGGTCTCATGACAAGTTGTACAGGTCTTGATTGCCTATTGTAAGGACAATTTTCTGTGCTATGATTTGTGTATTTTTGTTCTATGCTGCAATATTGCAGAGGTCCTGGGACAGGTGGTCTATTGTACGCATAAGCAGGTGGTGGGACTACTCCCCTAGTACACAAATGAGATGGATGATCACCTCCACAGTGCATACATCTCCTAAGCATGGGCACTCTCATTGGGTTGTTGAGGTAGTTCCTCTACCCTTGAACATTCAGTTTCTTTGCTACTAAATCGGCTATTTCCTCTACATTGTTCTTAGGGTTTGATGTGCTACTGGCTGAATCTTCACTCTTCATACTTCCTTGGGGTATTTTCAGATCCTCCGCTAGATTGTCCTCTAGATCAATACATTCTTTCATGCATTCTTGCAAAGTTTGAACTCTCTTCACATACACCAGAGATCTTAATGATCCATTCAATAATCCTTCCAAAAATAATGACACCATTTTATTTTGGGTAGGTCTCTCTTCCACTGGGCATCTGTCCACATACTACTTGAATCTTCTTGCTGCCAATCTCACTGATTCCGTAGGAGCTTGCTTAAAGCTATGGATTAATGAAGAAGAATTATTTTTAATTCCGGATTTAGTGAATTCTTCAATCATTTCTTGATAGACTTGTTCCATGTTCTGAAAATCATTTGGATCTAATGGTTGGAACCAAGCTAAAGCTGTGTCCGTCAAAGTTAGACCAAAAGATTCATATTGGATCAAAAAATTTTCTACTTGTTCGGCTCTGATTACTTGCTTGAATTCAGCTATATAATTGTAATGTTCACTAGAGCCATCATAATGATTTCTCATGCATTTGGCTACTTGAATTGGCCTTAATCTTCTTCCTCCTTCAGGCGGTCTAGGCATCACAGGGAAAACTGGTCTTCCAATAGGTATACCAGGTCCTCTTGCTACAGGTGGTCTAACTGGGGCAGGAATTCCATTCCATGGATCAACAGGTGGCTGAGGCCGATAATTAGGGTTATTTGCAGGCATAGCAAACTGCACATGTGGTCTAACCGGGGTTTGAGTTTGTTGTGTTTGTCCTGACTGCTAAAATGAATTATTCTGAGAGGTTCCATGTGGGTTTTGTGAAGTAGTGGCTTGATTCCTCGGGGGAAACACTGGAATGTTCTGATATTTCAACCCGGCTCTCTCTGAATCTGTTAGGGGCCAATACCTCCTCTGGTTCTTGTCCAAATATGTGATGATGGTGGGGAAGTCAGGATCTTGTAACTCATAGACAGTCATTGGATTAGGGGCTGCTTCCCATATTGAAGAGTGGGCTCTAAGGAGATGCTCCATTCCATTATCAAATACACATCCATTATGGAGTCATCTTGGGGAATCAGGTCTCCTCTCCAAACCCTAACAACAATAGATCTCCCTCTAGGTGTGGTCACTCGCTCTTCATTTGCTTCTTCATTAAGGTTATGAGCATTGTTTTCTTCCCCAAGTTCATTAATGTTTTCAGGGTGTTCGGTAACCACATACTGGATGTCCCTTTTATCCATATAAAATCCTTCGGTATACTTGACTGCTGGCCTAGGCACTATGTAAGCCTCTGAAGCTTTCTTTAGTCTGTCCACTGATCGGTTTAGACCATCTAAGTAGATAGGTATTTCATTCTGGTTGGTGTTCACATATTCTAAAGATGTCCGATATTCACCCTCAATGATTGACATCATGCCAATCATTGATACAGTGTTTTGCATATCCTCTGAAGCCATAGGAATTTCTTCCTTTGACTCACTAGAGGTTTCAGAATAATGAGTGCGGCTACTTGGTTCAACTACACTTCCTACAAAAGAGATCACACTCCTTCGGCTTCCTAGGGTTCTTCCGGATCTCAGGTTCATCCACTTAACAGCTCTGATCAGCCCTTGCTAACCTCTATCTTCTAGAACTCTTTACTATGGGTCAGAATTCTAGACAAATTTGGCTGGAAGATGACTGAAAAAGAAAATCTCTAGTCACAATACTTGACTCCAAAGCTTCACGATACTTGGCCTCCTAACCAGACGATACACGATACCCGAATAGGACGATACTCGATACTTGTAGAACACGATACACGATAATTGGTCAGGAATCACGATACACGATTCTGAATTCTCACGATACTCGATACCTGAGTGAAACAATACTCGATACACGATAATTGATAAGTATCGCGATCGAGAACCATACGATACTCGATACCTCAGAAATCACGATACACGATACACGATACTTGATCCAGGAACACGATACACGATACCTGAGTACGCGATACTCGATATCTGGACACAGACGATACTCGATACACGACACTTGGTGGAGTATCGCGATCAAGAGCAACACGATACACGATATACGATCTCTAGCAAGTATCGCGATCGATAGAACACGATACACGATATACGATCTCTAGCAAGTATCGCGATCGATAGAACACGATACACGATATACGATCTCTAGCAAGTATCGCGATCGATAGAACACGATACACGATACTCGGAGACACACGATACTCGATACACGATACTTGGTGAAGTATCACGATCGGGCAACCACGATACACGATCTCCGAGAAGTATCGTGATACTCGACCAGAGGAGATCACGATACTTGTCAGGTATCACGATACTCGACCGCTGGAGAACACGATACTTGATCCCTTTTTCAAATTTTTTGCTAGTTTTTTTTGGGTTTTGAATGAATACAGATGTTTTCCAGGTTCTTCTACCCTCTCCTCACTCTCTGTATCACCCAAAACACACTTTCTACCCCCTGTAAGTCCTCCACGATACCTAACGCAGATTGTTTTTTTCCAAACTAGTGAATTTAAGTGGTAAGCATGAGTGTAGATGAGTGTGCTCACCTCCAGTCCTCACTCTCAACCCTTTAATCACACCACACTTGCTCTGCGCAGCTCCCACGACCCGGACTGTAGCTCGTGATACTCAACAACTCCTCTCACGATACTTGTTTAAAATACAAGTGACTTCCAAATGACATTTTTAGCTTTTATACTTTTGAATTTTCCTATTCACTGAAAATAGAACAACACTACAAGGATTGAATGCTACTCTCACTACCTAACCTACTCCCTTACTTCTCCTACTCTACTCATTCCACTCACTTCCCTAGACTAACAACTCACTACACACACTCCAAGAGTGAGAAGTAGTAAGTGCGGTTGAAAGTGACTTACCAAAGAAGAGAAAATCACCACTCCTCCTCTCGCTTCAATGCAAAAAGCTACTTACCATCACACGAATGCCTCGGTTTGATTCGACACTCCCCGGCAACCGTGCCAAAAAACGTGTGTACCTAAGAACCAACTTAGGGACTTGCGGAGAAAGAGCCTGTACCTCAATCCCCCTCAAGTGCATATAGTGGGGATTCACGCTTTAATTATCAATCCGATGAGTATACAAACCTAGCCGAGTGTATGAAGACATGCATTCAAATGATGATCAATGCAAATGAATTACTCAAAGAGTGCAAACAAGGCAAAGATTAATCCAAACAAGCTTCAACTGTCAGTCATGGTGTCACGATGCTTGGAACAGCAGCCAACAGTAAATTGAGCTTTTCTCTCAGCTTCAAACTTCAAATATAGTGAATAGCATATGCATTTCGAAGCTCTCAAGAAGACGCATCCAATAGAAGTATTTCCACTCAATTTTGACACTTCTACTTCAAGTTATGAGCAAAATATTGAGTCACAGAAATGACCTTCCTACACTTCAGCACTTCCTACACTTCGCACACACCTTAACAACAGCAAACAAACACTTTCATGGATAGACAACACTTCCTAACACTCTTTTCAAGCAACACACATGCATACAAGCTCACAAAGAAGATGATACAGAGAGGAGAAGACACAAATTCGAATTTTTGTGCTCTTGATTCTCACAATGGCCAAAAGTCTTTACAAAGAGTCACAAATTGACTTATATACTTGTGCCCTAAAAATGGTCCTTTCACACAAGAGACCGGCACTTTGTTAACTAAAGACTAATTTCCTACTAATTTACATGGGTAAGCTTCTAATCTTCTGTGGGGATGCATCTAGAGGACTCCTCTAGTGCATTTACATCGGAAAATATATTACAAGAATGGTTATAATACAAAAATTGGGTGTCCAAATCGGAAAAATTTTGGGGCCCGTCTTTTTCTCTGCCTTGTGTTCTCTTTAGCTTTGCAACAGGCTGCATCCAAGGTCTTTCAGTGATTGAAGAATAAAGTCCCATTCCAATCTGTCATATGCTTTGTCAAAGTCGATCTTAATGAATACCGGATCTTGTGCAGACTCCTCAACAAACGCAAGGCCTTCTCAAATATCGATAATTGCTTCAAGTATAGATCTACCTTTAATAAAACCTTTCTGGTCCTCACAAAGCCATGACTTTAAATGACAAGAGATTCTATTGGTGATAGCACACAGTCTTCTATGGTTCTAGGGTCCTTCAGGTACACATGATCTCAACTTGGTGCTCAACAATCCATCTAAGAACAAAGCCACTTGTTTGGCTGGTGTGGGTAACTCTGGAACAGGGCATCTCTCTAGGTATTGCCTAAACCTTCTTCCTGCAAGTCTAACCGTCTCTTGAGGGGTCTGCTTGAAGCTATGGATCAATGAGGAAGTATTATGCCTTATGCCACTCTTAGAGAATTCAGTGATGAAAGCCTCTAGGAGTTGGTCTATGCTCCTGAGCTGTCTCTCATTCAATGGTTGAAATCATGTAAGGGCTGTGTTCCTAAGGGTTAGACCAAAGGCATTGTATTGTGTGAACAGGTCTCCAACTTGTTCAGCTCTCAAGACTTGTCTAAATTCGGCCACATGATCATAAGGATCTCCAGTGCCATCGAAATAATTCTTCATGGACTTAACTAGTTATGTAGGTCTCAAAGTCCTCGTGTGCTCTTTAGGTCTTGGCAGAGGGAATTCATCTGCATTTCTTTGGTTTCTTGGGGCTCTAGGTCTCTCAGGTTCCACTCTATCCGTTTCTGTTCTTATTCTTTCCCTCCCCATTGGGTTGGCAAAGCTTACTTCAGGCCTATCGCTACTTCTGTCCCTCTGAGCCCCATGAGCTTGGGATGTTCCAACTCCTTGGTGGCCATAAGAGACATTAGATCTTGGTTGGGTAAAAATAAATTCACCCTTCCAAGTGTAGACATGCCTACCATGATCTGTGACCACAAAGATCCTCTCTGGTCACTTTGCCTAGGCTATCAGGATCTTTGAACTCATAGATTGTGATTGTTCCTACCTCATTCGGTTGATCTGGCTTATACCTCCAAAAGGCTTCATCGGTCTCTCAGTTTAAGAGTACATCTATGCTCTTCTTGTCCTAGGGAACCCACTCTCGTGTGATCATTCTAGTAAGAACAGATTTGGCTCGAGGTCTTTTAGTCTCTCCACCTATGTTTCCTTGATCTAGGTCCCCTATGTCCGTTTTTGGGATCACATTATCAAATTCATCAGTCCTATCTAGGTAGGTGATGACCACATACATGGTTCCTTCTTTGTCTATGTATGCACCATTTTCAAACTTAACTGCTGGGTGTTCGAGTCCAATGGGTTGATCTGGGTTTCTAATTTGGACCACGGCTCTTCTTAGGCCATCCTCATAGATTGAAGCACCTAATTGGTTGGTCCTAAGGTATTCCAGTTGAGTCTTGTAGGGACCTTCAACCTTTTGCAAGTAAGCCACACCTGAGCTTCCTGTGGGTCGCTCCATACCTTGAGACATCTCTGATTCACTAGTTTTAGAGCTAGGGTAGTGTGAATAATCGCTCAACTGTTGGGCCCAAGACCTAGCAGTGTGATTGACGCTGGCTTCTGAAGACCTAAGACTTTGTCTATCTCTCCCTAGGTTTCGTCCTGATCTAAGGTTCATATGCCTAATTGAATAGCCCCAGTTTTCCCAAGTGCAACCTCGTTGCTAAGTTCTTTTGTATTAGTTACTTGGTTCTTTTTTAGTTGATTATCAAGTTTATGATCTTGTCTGATATCACATCGTCAGGAATACTTGAGTGACTTTCCGCACTTTAAGTTGTTCGTACCACGTTAAGTTCTTTCCTTTAAAGCTCTCGATCACACAGAGATTATGTTTCAGCTTGAACTTGAGTGCTTAGGTAGTCTTCAACTTGATAGATGCCTATCATTGCACATACTTACTTCTAGCACTACTCGCACTTAGCCTGAGCTAGGAACTGACAAAGGGAGTTGAGAATAATCCAACCTCACTTGCTGATCCCTTGCTCTTTGGTGCTCAAGAACCTCGTTCTCATGCTTGCTGAATGCCCTTGCTTTGGATACTCTCTAGTGCTCTCAATGGACCTGTAAAAGTCCCAAAGTTAGCTCAAGAATTAATTTCAAATTACATAACAAATCACTTTCATTCATGTAATTTAGATATCAATTTGCACCGTGTCTTTATAGAAACAATTCTGGAGATCCCTTAGTTTGGTTCCCCATGGGTATGGTCAACTTAAAATTACTATATCTAATAATCCTGGTATTAATTTTACCATAACGTGTGGAAATTTTGGTAGTACTTCCCACGAGTTTTCCAACGAGCCTAAGATCACCCCGAACGGATTTCGTATGAGGAAGTTATGACAGTTCAGGGTTCTGGGGTTAAAACAGGGTTCAAACAGGCTATCAAGCAAACAAGATTTTCTCAAACTATTTTCTTATGGCTTCCCTATGCGCCCTATAGCCCAATATTCATGTCCAAAATTAGCCCGAAATCTTCAAATAACAACCCTAAAAATTTGTCCGACAATGCCTATCAATCGCGATCGACACGTCTGTCGATCGCGATCGACAGGGGTGTCCGTCGGGCCTGTTAGTCGCAATCGACATGTCAGTCGCGATCGACAGTGTCAATTGCAATCGACAAAGTTGGTCATGGGTTCTGTCAATCGCGATCCATGGTGTCAATCGCTATCGACACTTTTTGCGTGAATTCCGACATAATTTTAGTCAATCAGGGGTCTTTCCATCACGATGGACACGTGGGCATGTGGGCACGCAAAATTATGTGTCAATCCGCAAAATTGAGTCGATCGCGATCGACGGTGTCAATCGCGACTAACAGAGGTGTCGGTCGTGGCTATCAATCGTGATCGATGGTATCAATCGTGATCGATGGTATCAATCGTGATCGATGGTATCAATCGCGATTGACAAGGTCTGTCGATCACGATCGACTGTGTCAATCGCGACTGACAAAGAACTAATGAATTTTTTAATTTTGATAAGTGATTTGGAATGTGCTCCTTATGTGTGTCAATGTGGTATACTTTGTTTTACCAAAAGCTCAATTTTTCTGTCGATCGTGATCGATAGAGGTCTACGACACAAAGACAAGGCCGAGCTTTTCTGTACCTGTGCAGCCTGCTGGAGACGATGAGAGAGCCAAATCCTACAAGGAAGCTCAAAAAACATGCAAAAGCAGCGCACACAAATCGCTCTCTCGCTCTCTCTCACAAGTGAAATGAGAGAAATGGAAGGGGAAAGGAGATATGATCAAAAAACTAAAATTTCCGTGATGATGGAGATGGAGGTGGAATATGGTGAGGATGATGATGGTGAAGTAAGAAAGAGAAAAGTAAGAAAAAGTAAAGAAATTACCTACTACGCCAACATCACAACTCTACATCTTACCATCACATGCTCGTCCTCAAAGCTCGATCCCCGATAGTGGCGCCAAAATTTGGTGTAGCTCAGTGATGAGTAGCACCTCCTTTAATGTCAATCCGGGAAGACGTGAGGATGGTATGAAGACCTCGACCAAGTGAAGGCACAAATGTGTGAGAGAGAAGCACGCCAACATGCACACACATACACACACACATGCACACACGGCAAGAACAAAGAGAGTAAGACAATGGAATCACTTCTATTACAACAAAGTTCTCTTACAAGTTCAAAACTACAACAAGCTAACCTCAAAAATGAGCTCTCTATCTCTTTTTATAGTTTTTTACTAGTTTTGGCCCTATCAAGACCTAGTGTCCAACCTAGTTAAAAATTAGGTTCTAGCGCCTATTTGAGGGCTCAAATGGAGTCTAAAAAATATGAAAATTGATAGGTAGGTACTTCTAATGCTCCTCAAGCTCAAGGACTCCTTGGCTTTCACAAAATGGAGCTACAAAAATATGAAATGGTATTTACAGTGGCTTTTAATGATGAAAATCACTATTTTTGTAGGGATTTCTTCTGAAAATTTGACATACACTTCTTGGAGCTCCCTACTTGATCCTTCTTCTTGTGTGTCCACCTCTTTGATGTGCTCCTGTGATTTGTCCTTGACCTTCAGCTTCATGTAAAATGATAGGCCTATTTGCCAGATCTCCGTTGATTGCTTTGTCTACTTGGCCCTTCTCGTTGGCTTCCTTGTCTTGTAAGTCCTTGACTACCTTGACCACTGCCAACACTCATTAATCTCCTTTTCTAGGTTACAATACATGTTATTCGAAGGAGAAATTATCGTAATGTTTCTTGCTATTGATCTTCGAGGGCTAACTTTCCTCCTACATGTTACTTGAGTGAATCCTTTTGAATCCGTCTTTGCAACAGGAGTTTGCTCTTCTTCCTCCATTAGAGGGGGATGACTCCGAGTGTTAACTTGAGAGAAATGGTCCAGGGTCCCATCTGGTTTAAGCTTATTTTATTGGTACTTTGCTTCAAGGGGCAATCTTTGATCCTATGACCTTGGTGCCCGCAATGGAAGCACGCATTTGGAAAATTCTTGTAAGTAACCTCCTGTACCCAAATCTTACCATCTCCATAGTTTATGGAGATCTTCGAAGGAAGGACCTGGTTCAAGTCTATTTCAACGCAGATTTGTGGGTGCCATCATGCATTGAAAGAATATTGAGCCCCATTGTAGACTAACCCCCCAACACCTTCTCTTGAGGCCATCGGGCGATCGATCAATGAAACAATTTCTCGAAGAAATCCATATAGAAAATACGGCAGATTGGGAAGCTCCACCCATAGCGGGTAACGAGGAGGCTTTGACCTGTTCGGAACAAAGTCTGGGGTCCACTTAAATAGACATAAGGTGGACTGGCCCACTTGCCAAGAACCGGCTTGCAGGGCTTGGAAGGCCATCTGTTCATTCTCAAACACTAGAAGCAGGTGATTTGCCGGTAGGAATTGACATTTGCACACAATTAAACCATGCGGGAACCACTCCTTGCGCAACCAAATTCTCACATTTTCTAGGGGGGCCTAGGGCCAAAAAACTGATCGATCAGACAAGTTTTCGTAAGTTCTTCTTCTTTGCCACCATAGACTCCTTGCACAAAGATACCACTGGAGGGGCAACATTCGATGGGACGGAATTCATTAACCTTCTATGTAGCTCTCTTTAAAACATATGTTGGATACCAAATTTGAGCCTTCCCCATTGTCACGCCTTCGGACACTCCTATCCATGCTCTATGAGATATCAAGGATCCCCAAAAGCACTACGCCCATTAATATAAAATTGTTTTTTAAATAACTCAAGTTAGGAGAGTAGGCCTCGGCCTAACTTCCTCTTTAAAAAAAAAGAGCCAAGCGAAGCAAGAAAGATCGTAAATCATTTTTTTAGACAGTGAGCTCCTTCTGAATCTCCTTGATGGCACCCTCCGAAGCCGAAAATTGTTTCGAGGGCCTCTCCTATCTGTGTGCAAGACGAATCCTTCAAGATTATTAGGAATAACCCTTGTAATAAGTGGAGATCCAAACTTCTTCAGATTAAGCCCATGTATAGGATTGTCATGTCCCAGCTGATTGAGAGATGTACTGATTTTTAACTGATGTAACTCTGGTTTTTTTTAAGGGTTTGTTCCAAAACTGGAGACCCCTAGATTATTGTAATTTTTTTTTCTGCATCAATTTTATACAAGAAGTAAGGGAGTGATGCGTGAACTTCCTTCATTGAGTGAACTCTTTCTGAAGTTTAAGAGAAAACTTCTCCGGTTCAGAATGTCCTTTTTCGGTTAGACTTTGTACTGTGTGTGCATATCCATTTCACCGAAATCCTTGACGAACTGATAGTAGAGATGTCTAGCTATAAGATAAGCTAACTCTAATACAAACCTTTAATTTACTCTGCGAGATATACTTCGTTGTTCTACCGAAAAACACGTTTTCTGAGAAAACTGTAACTGACTGTTGGAAGCAGACAGAGGCACAGTCAGAGGCACAGACGACGTGGAAGCATGTAAAGACAGAGCAGGGAGCCATTCGGATCATTTTTTCAAACAACTATGTTTCTATTACCTCTTCAAACATCCAACAGTGATTTTCATCACTCTTGTAACATATGTAATATAGACAAAATCCCATTTTGTAATCCATAGCTCCATTTTGTGCAAGCCGAGGAGTCCTCGAGCTTGAGGAGCTTAGGTAGAATGCGCGTACCAATTTTTGTTATTTTTAGACATCGTTTACCCTTCCAAATAGCATCTAGGACCTATTTTTTAACTATGCCGGTCACTAGATGTGAAACCGGTCAAAACTAGTCTAGAAACTATAAAAAGAGCTAGAGAGCTCATTTTTGAGGTTGGTTATGTTAGCTAGTGTGAGCTTAGAGCTATTTTGAACTTGTAAGAGTGTTCTTGAGTAATAGAGTTAATTTCTCACCTTCCATTGTGTCTTGCTTGTCTCTTCGCAGTGTGTGTGTGTATGTGTGTGTGCATCTTTGTGCTTCTCACCTTCACTCTCACTTCATCTCACGTTCACGATCTTCATATCACTCCTATCTCTTCCGCGGATTGACATTAAGGAGGTGAAGCTTCTTAACGTGGTTCTCACCATTGTGCTAGAGCAACACCAAATTTGGCGTCGTTGCCGGGGATCGAGTCTAGGACGAATGTGTGATGGTAAGAGTATAGCAAGAAGTGGCGTTGGAAGGTAAAAATTTCAGTTTTTGTTGTTGTTTTTACTTAGTTTTTAGTGTTTTTCACCTTCCCCACACTCCATCTTCATCATCGCATCATCATCTTCATCTCCAAAAAAATCAGAAAAATTCACCATATCCACCCATTCTCCTCATTTCCCCTCATTTGTGCATGCGAGAGAGCGAGAGAGAACTTTTGTGCTTGTTTGTGCTTGTGTTTTCTTGAGTTTTCTTGCAGGTACAGAGCTCCAGTGCATCAGGAAAGCTTGGAAAAGGTAAAAATTTTACTCTCTGTCAAAGATCTGCCGAGTGTGGCGGACCATCGCGATGGTCTGCAACCTTCGGAATTCTTGGTAGGCGACCACACCACGAGGTAGGCGACCCTTGCGCATCTACGAATCCACAGGCGCATCTCAAAAATTCGTACTTTGGTGGACCATCGCGATTGGCTCAGACCATCGCGATTGTGTCGCACCATCGCGATAGGCTCACGCCATCGCGACGGCTCGGCCGGACCATCGCGACGGTCTCGGACCATCGCGACGGTTCACTTGAGCCATCGCGACGGTCCACTTGGACCATCGCGATTGTTCAGCTGACCCCGGACCATCGCGATTGGCCCATGCCATCGCCACGATAGTGCCACGTGTCAAGAGAGACCATCGCGACGGTTCATTATTCGGACCATCGCGACAACCCAAAATCGGACCATCGTGATTGGCTCACGCCATCGCACTTGTGACCATCGCGACGGTTCACTTCGGACCATCGCGATTGTCCACCTTTGACCGTTGACCGCGCCATCGCGATTGTCCACCTGATCGGGCCATCGCGACTGTTAGACCTCACGCCATCACGATCGTCCAAATCTCACGCCATCGCGATCATTCACTTCGGGCCATCGCGACGGTTCACCTTTTCGCACCATCGCGACTGTCCAAATTCCACGCCATCGCGACGGTTCGCTTGGACCATCGCGACGGTCCCATACCATCGCGATTGTGCACCCCCATCGCAAATTTAGGGTTCCATTTTTTGACCAATTTTGGGGGTATTTTTGAGAAATTTTTGGACCATTAGACTCATAGGAGACCCCTTAGCTCATATTTGAAGGAAAACCTGATTGTCAGTTTTTACCCCCCAAGGCCTGAACGCTCATAACTTTTTCATCCGAAGTCCGTTTTTTGAGCTAAATAGCTCATTAGAAATATCTATTTTTTGAATAAGCTATTTTGAGGTTCACCTAGTTTGGGACTAGGAAGCCAGGGGGCAAGTATTGAGATTTTGGGGCAAAAGAGAAGGGACTTAAAAGGTGTATACACTCAAGTGTTTGATCATCCTACTGTGAATTGGTCTAATATTGGATTTTTCCAGGTCTAGCAAGGGCAATCAAAGGCAAGCAAGCAAGGCAGTGAAGACAGCAAAGCTTGGGAAGCGCGGCTTCTTGGGCATCAGAGCAACCAGAAAAGCTGACTTGAGGTTGGAAGATTACTCAACCCCCTCAGTCAATTCTTAGCTTAGGCTAAACGGTAGTGTTGTGGATTAAAGACGATAGGAACGCCTCAAGTTCAAGATACTTAATTCTTTCAAGTTTAAGACTACAAGTAAAGGTGTGTGTGACAAAAACCTAAAGGAAAGAACCTAAGTCTAACGGAACGAGAACTCAAAACTATAACGGAAAGTCGAATTCCTGACGCATACATTAAGACAAGAATCTAAAGAAATCTAAAAAGGACCAAGAAAGTAATAACAAAGAACCATTGACGATCTAAGTGTGTAATTGAGTGTGCAAGGAAGAAAATTAATGAACCTTAGATCAGGGAGACACATAGGTAAGTCGGACCGACGAAGCCTTAGATCATCAGAGGCAAGTGTAAGAACTACTGCACGATCGTGGGCTCAGCAATTGAATAGTAATTACCCCTACGAGAGCTCAGATACTAGCGAATCAGAAATGGCATTTAGCACAGACAGACCAGAAGGAGGGTCGAATGTAGCATACTTAGAAAAACCTGAAGGACCCTATAGAACGCAACTAGAGTTTCTCCGAACCAACCGCTTAGGTGCTCGCATCTATGAGGATGGTTTGCGAAGGCAAGTGGTGCAACTGCACAACCCTGATCAACCCATTGGATTGGAAAGACCAGTGGTGAAATTTGAGAGAGACGCTTACATAGACAAAGAAGGAACCATGTACGTCCTAAGTACGCAGCCAAACGATACTAATGAGTTTGGCACAATTCAATTAGAGACGGAAGTGAAATTTCAAGGAAAAGAACCGTTAGAAGAACCTAGAACACCTAGAGGGAAGTCCGTATTAACAAGAGTACTCATTCCAGAGTGGATCCCTCAAGATAACAGGAGCACCGAGTTGTTTGTAAATAAAGAGACAGATGAAGCCTTTTGGAGGTACAGAAAGGAACACCCTGGTGAGATAGGCATCATTACAATTTATGAATTCAAGGACCCAGATACACCTGGAAAGGTTGTATACCTGGATGAGACTTCAGAAAGAGTCTTTGTGGTGCCTGATCGCGCTAAAAACACATACACATGGAGAGGTGAATTGGTATTCCCTCCATCTAGAACGAACATGAATACAAGTCAACAAGGGGCAGGAACATCCTCAGCCCATGGAAATCAAAGAGAAGGAAATAAAGAGAGACCGGAAGTAAGCTTTAATCACCCCATAGGGAGAGATAGAACAACCACGAACACTAATAGAGCGGATAGACAAAGAGATCATGGAATACTAGGTGGTAGAGATGATTTTCCTCTACCTAGGCCACGTGAACACGCAAGAGTATTGAGACCCACTCAATTAGTAAAATCAATGAAGAATTACTTTGATGGGACAGGAGATCCCTATGACCATGTCGCAGAATTCAAGCAAGTACTAAGAGCAGAACAAGTCGAGGACATGTTCACGCAATACAATGCATTTGGACTAACGTTAAAGAATACCGCTTTAACTTGGTTTCAACCATTGCAACAAAGGCAATTTAGAGACATCCATCACTTTTTAGAGTCATTCATCACTGAATTCTCTAAAAGTGGGATTAGACACGACACGTCTTCGTTGATTCATAGCTTTAAACAAACCCCTCAGGAAACAGTTAGACTGGCAGGACGTAGGTTTAGACAATATGTCGAACGATGTCCAATGCAAGAGCTACCCTCACAAGCCAAACAAGTATCATTGTTCCTAGATGGCTTGTTGAGCGCTAAACTACGCTCCTATGTGTACCTGAAAGAACCCAGAACGCTAGAGGAGTGTGTAAGAATATGTATAGACATCGAGGACAACCTAGGAGATGAATTAGAACTCTCAAAGGTCTATAAAGACTCAGATTGTTCTTCTCTAGCATCCACAAAATTGTCTAATTCGATAGAGGACCTAGCAGAAAAAGTGGCCCAAAAACTAGGAGTTTCTAGTAAACAGGTACCCAAGCTACCAACTAATGTACGTTGTTACACTTGTGGTGGAAATCATTTGGCAAACGTGTGCCCCAATGCACCACAACCACAAGCCAACCCTAGTGGCCAATACTGTACAATTGAGAGGAGATATACAAATCATACGGCTCAGGACTGCCCATACAACAAACAAACCGTGAGACAGAGCCACCCGCAAACATACCAACAGCCAGGTAGGTATCAAGGCCAATACAATGCTCAGCCTTATTACTATAGGCCTCCTCAGAACTACCTTTACCAGGCTCAACAGAGACCTCAACCTGTTTTAGCTCAGCAGCCACCCCCACCAGCGAATGTCATCTCAGTCAAATACACTGCTGCAGAAGAGAACCTAAGTAGGGCCTTAGTGCCTTCTTCACCCTTGATCACAGAAAGTGACCCGAACTCAAACAGTTTTGACTCTACTCATGTAACTAGTCCACCCGCTTATTACACGGAGTCACCAAAACATGTGGAGACGTATCATTATGATAGTCCACCAATGGAACCTAGTTGGGAGCCAGACTATGCTAATGTGATGTACGCAAACCCAAACCCACGGCCCCAATTGAGACAACAGAGACCACAGGGCCCTAGAGGACCATGCTTTAGGTGCCAAGGAGATCACTTCATAAAGGATTGTCCATATCCCCCAATAGCAAGGCAATCACAGTACTATAACATACAAGGCTTTTGTGCCGATTGCGGCAAAGAGCACATAATCAAAGATTGTCCTAAGAACCCAGTTAACACTTCGAATGTGACACCGATCAACGTGATAGGTATTGTAAACAACGCAGATGGATCCAACCCAACATACGTGCCTATCCAAGCTATAACCAGAGCCCAGGCGCTCTTACAAAACCAACAACTTAATCAAGAGAAAGTAGCCGGAACTAGTGAAGTTGCAGAATCTAGCAGTAAAAAGACAAAATCTTGGAAAGATTCTAGAGAAAGAATCAAGAGAAAATGGAGTAAGAAGATAAGTGAGTTGGAAGGAAGTTTGAAGGAATCTAGAGCCAAAATCCAAGAATTGACTTCACAAGAATTAAACCAAGAAATCCCAGCTCAAAAATTAGGATCAGTTTTGGCGGAACCCATACCAGAAGATCTAGACATGATGTTTCGTGCATATCAGGCTAGAATAAAAGAGGGACCTCAAGTAACGGAAATGAGTAAAAACTACCCTCGAGCTGATCTAGAAATTGAGAGAACTAAACTTTGCATGAAGATGGTAGAGTTAGCACAAGCTTTGTTCGAAGCCTCTAGATATCTTAATTGGAATAACATGGCAAAACCGGAATTACACTTTCAAGGACTAATCGAGAGGCTAGAATACTTGATTGAAAGCAAAGAGAAAAAGGATCAGCATAGGAACCCTATTGTCCCAGAGACACAGGAAAGGAATGCACCATCCCTGTCTCAAGTACCCAATACAGAAAGTCAAGACAATTTGTCTTCCATACATAGGTACTCACATGAATTTTTGAGGGAAATCCAAGAAGAGAAATGGAGAAAAGAACAAGGAACCCATCCTCCCATTCAAGAAATAGACGACTTGCAGGAACAATTTCCCCAAGACATCCCCTCTATATATGATGATGTAGAAGTGGAACAACTGAGTGAACCCACAGGATTTGAATCTAATTCTTTACAAGAATTACCTCAGTTCACAGGACCTTGGGAAGCAAAGTCTATTAGTATGAGAGCACCCACGATAATAGTGAGGAATGAAGAATCAGTGATCCCTAGGAACACGGAAGTGATCAAGAACACGAAAGTACAGTGTAATCTCACTCTGGAGGAATTGTTAAAGGTAAAACCAGAATTGTGGAGGCACGTAGCAAATCAATTCCCTGAGCTTGCTACCACACCCTCTCAAATAGGATCACATAAGAAGGTACCAGAGATACCCGTGGAAAAGATTGGAGACGTAGGCGAAGGAGAGGAAGGTAACACATATCTTCCAATAACCCATCAGGGCTACACCACGAAAGCCATCTTAGATTCAGGAGCCGGAGTAGCCATCGCTACCACCGCTTTGTGGAAACGTTGGGGTAAGCCAGCACTCAGACCCACCAGGATGAAACTACAAATGGCTGATGGACACATAGAAAAACCATTAGGCTTACTAGAAGGCATATCTCTCACCACTTGTGGTGTAGAATTTGAGCATACCTTTGCCATTTGTGACTTTGCGAAAAATCGTGCTTATGAGATGATATTGGGACGACCATTCATGCGTCAGTTGCAAATTGTACAAGATTGGGGAACTAATTCTTTGTACTTGCAACATTTAGGAGTGACTACTAAAGCCAATCTTAAAGACTATTCACATAGAGATGTACCCCCAATACAATGGAATACCATCCATAAGACACCAGTAGAGACGGAATCCGTGCACTCATTAGAATCAGATCCTTCATGGTTGCATGAGGATACCCATTTATGGATGTGTAAAGTAGCCAAACCAGAGGAAGAACGATTAGAAGCAAAGACCTTAGGTGCAGAACAACATCCACGAACCCTTCAAGATCCAGCCTATGCACCTGTAGTATTCCCAGACGAAGAGTTTGAACCCCATGGTTGGGCAGAAATACTAGCAACCATGGATGTAGCCATCAATGAAGAACAATGGACACCCCACTGTGACGAGGATGGCTATGACATATCCGTTTTCACGATAGAACCAATCACGTGCGATGCAGTTCTAGAAGAGTGTGAACCTAACACTGATGCATTAGAGGATGCAAGCGATTTTGATTTAGAATCAATTATGATGGACCCACCCTTTGCATCAGAGGAAGAATATTTCTACGAAGTAGAGACTCACACTCAGAGACACGAGGAAATTACGAATGAGGTGAGGTTAGCCACGGAAGTGACTACCAAGAGTGAAGGCAAGAAAAGAAAGAAGAAAGAAACCATGTCAGAAAAAGAAGAATCTATGTTTGAAGCACCCGAGAACTTCAAGAAATACGAAATCGAAGATAGAAGAATCATGGTACGAATGCCCAATAGAAAGGCGAATGACAGACAAGTATATGATAACCGAGAGAAAACCAAGAAAATAATAGCTGCCATAGAAGGAGAAGAAGAAAAATGCACATACATAGGGCATGATTTGACGACTGAAGAAGAAGAAGAGTTAGTTGCCCTATTGCGCGAATATAGAGATGTGTTCGCTTGGAGTTATAAAGATTTGAAAGGAGTAGATCCAGATATATGTTCTCATAGAATCCCCATGACTCCAGATGCAAAACCGACAAAACAGAAACCGTACACGTATAATGATAACTACGCTGCGAAGATTAAGGAGGAGATAGATCGCTTGATAGAAGCAGGATTCATTTACGAAATTGAGCATACCGAATGGGTATCCCCCATTGTGGTAGTGCCCAAGAAGAATGGAAAATTGCGTGTGTGTATTAACCTTAAAAAAGTTAATGCCGCAACGATTAGAGACAGTTATCCTCTTCCTATCACGGAACACTTATTGGAAAGAGTTGCGGGCAAGGAAGTGTACAGCTTTCTTGATGGATTCTCAGGCTATAATCAAGTAGCCATTGCTCCTGAAGACCAGCACAAGACGGCTTTTGCCACTGAATGGGGCATATTTGCATTTCGTGTGATGCCATTTGGCTTAACAAATGCACCCGCCACTTTCCAGCGACTCATGTGTCATGTTTTTAAGGAATTCTTACGTAAGAGCTTGGAAGTTTATGTCGATGACTTATGTGCACATTCAGATGTAAGACTGACTCATATCCCAGAGTTAAGACAAATATTTGACAAATGTCGAGAATATCAGGTTTGTTTGAACCCAGAAAAGTGCGTTTTCATGGTCAGACAAGGCAAAATTCTAGGACACATTGTGTCAAAAAATGGAATCTCTACGGACGAGGAAAAGGTGAAGGTAATTGCAGATTTACCTAGACCAACTAATGTGAAAGAGGTACAAGCATTTATGGGCCATTGCGGTTATTATAGGAGATTCATACACATGTATGCAATCATAGCCAAGCCTTTGTACTCTCTTTTAACCAATTTTGAATGGACAGATGAATGTGAAAATTCATTCAATGAACTTAAACGATGCTTGTGCTCAGCACCTATATTGACAACCCCAGATTGGAGTAAGCCATTCCATGTACATGTGGATGCATCCAATTACGCCATAGGATGTGTGTTAGCACAACCCACGAGTGAAGGTAACATAGATCTCCCCATAGCTTACGCGAGCAGACAGTTGAACGCAGCAGAAAGAAATTACACCACTACGGAACGAGAGGGATTAGGGATGATCTACGCGGTAAAGAAGTTTAGGCACTACTTGTTGGCCAACAAATTCAAGTTCTTTACAGATCATCAAGCCCTATTGTA
The DNA here is from genome assembly GCA_020310875.1 of Ceratopteris richardii. Lineage (NCBI taxonomy): Eukaryota > Viridiplantae > Streptophyta > Polypodiopsida > Polypodiales > Pteridaceae > Ceratopteris > Ceratopteris richardii. The sequence goes on from CM035437.1 coordinate 138,371,268, forward strand.
CTTAGTCAAAAAACCATGTAACACCGGACGACTAATACGCTGGTTTCTATTACTCATGGAGTATGATTTTGAAGTGGTAGTCAGGAAAGGAAAGACGCATCTTAGAGCTGACCACCTTTCGAGATTAACCTCAGGAGAAGCTCCTCAAGGGGTAGCGGATGATCTACCAGATGCATACTTGTTTAACCTTGAGATAGCACCAGAATGGGCTAAGCCTATAGTCCCTATTCTGACATACGGACCCAAGAATCCTAGGATAGAGATCAAAGAAGGAGAGATTACCAAGTCTCAGAGATACCAAATAATGGCAGGAAGCATATATAAACAGGATAATCAAAAGATTCTTGCTTGTTGTGTAGATGAATCAGAACATGCGAATTGGTTGCAATTAGCACACATAGGTGCACTAAAGCAACATCATTCGAAACATCGGACATTACAGACTCTGCATAGATTAGGAGTATATTGGCCTACGATGGAAGCAGATGTCTACAAGTTGTGTAAAGAATGCCATGTTTGCTGTGAAAGACCACCAGTAGAGCATGCTACATTATATCACGTGTCTCTCACACCAGACTGGAGTGAACCTTTAGTGACATACTTGAGGACGAACACATTCCCTCAAGGCATGACCTTAGCTCGACAACGCAGTCTAGAGCAGGAAGCTCACGACTATTCACTTATTGGCGATAATCTATACAAAAGAGGACGAGATGGATATCTAAGACAATGTGTTCATGAGAGCGATTATCTGAGCATACTAGAGACTGCACACCAAGGTGTTGCAGGAGGTCATTTTGGACCCGATAGGATAGTCAAAGCCATTCTCTTTGCAGGATTATGGTGGCCCACTCTTCACATGGATGCTCATACCTATGTCAAGAGATGTGATGTGTGCCAAAGAACTCAGTTTCCTACTCACAGAGATGAAATGCCATTGAAACCCATGATTGGGGGACGTGCATTTTCAAAGTGGGGTATAGACTTTGTAGGACCCATTAACCCCCCTGCAAAAGGTACACATGCGGAATACATTATTGTTGCCACAGATTATCTAACCAAATGGGTAGAGGCAAAAGCCACAAAAAAGAATGATGCTCACACGACTGCACAATTCTTATTTGAAAATGTCTTTACAAGATATGGATTGCCTATAGAGTTAGTGAGCGATCGAGGCACTCACTTTCTAAACCAAGTCATTGAATATTTGTTACAGGATTTTATGGTGATTCACAAGAAATCTGCACCATATCATCCTCAGACCAATGGTCAGGCTGAAAGCACTAACAAGATACTTTGTAACGTACTGACGAAACTCGTGAACAACAAACGTTCAGATTGGGACAAACAGTTACACCACGCTGTTTGGGCATATCGAGTGGCCTACAAGACCGTACTCAATGCAACTCCCTTTCAGATGGTTTTTGGTCAGAATGCTGTGCTTCCTTTGGACTTCTTGATACCGACACTTAAGGTTGCACAAGAACATCAGTGGACCGGCCATGAATTATCAGCAAGAATAATGGACTTTGAACGATTAGGAGAAACCAGGCTGAAAGCAGCAGCAGGAATATACGCAGCGAAGAAGCGACAGAAAGCATATTTTGATGCACATGTGAAAGATAAAGGTTTAAAAGAAGGAGATTTAGTTCTAGTGTATACGCTGAAACAGCACGCACGGAAGTTAGAAAAGCGAGGTTATGGACCTATGATCATTAACAGACTTTCGACTAGTGGAGCAGTACAGTTAGCCACCTTAGAAGGAGATATAATGCCTAATTACATTAGTGGCTGTAGAGTCAGGTTATATCAAGAACCTCTTACTGAGGATATGCTTAGACGACTCACATTGGCAAAGAAGTGTAAGGAGGAAGAAAACAGAATACGAGCTGAAGCTCAGGCAGAAGCAATAGAACGCATTAAGCGCATGAGGCTAAGAAGACAAGGACTAGGGAGAGAACATTATAACCATCTGGAAACATCACCCAAATATCCCATGGCCATGTGTCAAGTAAAGTTAACCACTCATCCTAGCATAGTGGACAGGAGACCATTCATTACAGTTAGGCTAGAGCACGGCAACCCTTGCCAAGAACTCAGGGCTTTAATTGACTCAGGTGCTGCGACTAGTGCGATTAGATGGTCCCACTATAAGGATTCAGGAATAGAAATGCGGCCAATTGAGGCATACCTCATAGGCCTAGGAGGCATGGAAACCCCTTGCATGGGTGAGGTGGACCTTCCTATCCTCATTAAGGATGTGACCATGACAGCGAAGCTACTAGTGTGCCATGATGACGACTTGATAGAACCCCTAATCCTTGGCCAAGATTGGCTATACGATCACTCAGTGGACTTAAATCTTAGACAAGGCTCCTTACAGATTGGAACCTTAGAGCAGAAGCGAGTGATACCGCTTGACTTCCCTAATGGCATTCCGATTGAGGTTTGTAACCCTAGACCCTATGAAATGCATGCGACGGAAGACCGGAAGATCTTGGGTCAGACCAGTCACGTTACGTCTACACCAACCCACTCGGGCTTGGCTATGGACAGTTGTCAATCAGAAGGACGACAGGAGATCTTCCTTGGGACTTCCTGCAAACTAGAAGAGGCAGCTACCCATCCGCTAGGGCAGATGGACACAATCAGCGGTCAGGTGGGTTGCATCAGCGGCCAAATGAGCACGACACCCTGCGGTGCTCATCCTTCCAAACTTGTTGCGGACTGGCCTAGATTAAAGTTAAAGAACGAATCACTTCCTAATGGGCAGGTCACGCAAGTGTTGGATCTCCCTTCTTTTCCAAAGCAGAGCGTCCATCCGACCTCTCAACCTCAACCACAACAGAGTCAACCACGACGAAGGAACCCAGACCGACGGCAGTATCAGAAGACACAACAAGGAAGGCAGTATAGGCCACCCAAAGGAAGCGGCACCAGACAAATATGGGTGCCAAAAGGACAAAAAGCACCGAAGAACTCCAACCAAGCAGAGATTGACAAGAAAAAGGCAGAACAGAAACAGAATCAGTATCCACCATCCCCTCGACCTTCTTCTACAGGGCCGAGCATTCGACAAATTTGGATCGCCAAGAAATACCTTACCCATAGACCCACACCCACGCAGATTTGGGTACCCAAACCATGTATCATAGCTCAACCCTTAAGCCATGTAATATATACCCCTCACAAATCTTTGGCCCCAGCGTAGCTGCAGTGCCCCTCAATGTTTTACGAGCAGAATCCCACCCAACTGCTCCACCGCCAGAATTCCAAGGATTTCCAGGGCCCATGCCGATCGATAACCCACCTATGGGCTACACAAAAAAGATACACCGTAACTCTCACTGGTTTCAGGGACTTGCAGGACCCTTAGCGGACGCGGATTTTATATTTGAATCTAATTTGACGCTTGATGACCGCACTTGGGGAAAATACCAATTCTTCTCCAGAGAGTTCGAAGGCCTACAGAACACCCAGGACTTAACTCATGTTTGGGCCAGAGCCGGCTTCACGGAGTATTTCAGTGATCCCCTGCCCAAACCTGACTTTTATAGGTGTTATTATTTAATCACTACTTTGCTGGCCTCAGAGAATAAGGATATCCCAGGAACTTTTATTTTGCCTTCTTTAGTGGATGATCCACCTTACAAAAGGTTTTATCTTTCGAAGGATTTAATCAGAGCTGCCATCAAAATTCATGGAACCCACACGCCCACAGATCGAGAAAGATTAATTCCAGACCCTATGAAACGTGGGGATGTCACGAAGTGGGAGGAGATCTCAGCAATTACACCTGAGCTGTCAAAGCCGCTACGGATATGCATGCAACATTTTGCATTCCCCGCTCAGGACAGATTCACCATGCCCCATAAAAGAATATGGTTTGGATTGTACTTAGCGTGTACCGGACCTCAGACTGTCGATCTGGCGAGCTGGATCATTGATCAAATGTATTTGGCACAACACAGATGGGAACGAAAGAAAGTGCTTAATGGATGTTGTGCGCTCACAAGAATTGTTTATATGTGCTTGGCTTATGACTTGCCAATTGAATGTGCATTAACAGGAGAAGAGCTGAAGGCATTCAAAGGAACGACAAAGAAAGCCAGGAAGCCCAGCAGAGCACGGGCAGGTAAGCGCATGAGAGGCACTATTCCTTGCCTTCAAGTGCCAGAGTCACCATCACCACAACCCTCTCCAGAGCGATCACCGACAGAAGCCGCTCCCACAGTACAACCTATTCGCATAAGGTTATCTAGACCAGTGGTAACGGAGGGCACTACTAGTACCGTTACACCTCAGGCAGCTACAACCACAGAACCCACCACCACGACAGCAGAAGCTCCCACCACTATTGGTGCGGAAGCCTTTTCTTTCCCAATACCACACATGGAGGCAGAACCAATAAACACAACATTCGATTTTGAAATGCCTGATGCATTCTCCAATGAATTCCAGTTTTCAGAGGCACAGATGTTCTCTCAAGAATATGAACACCCCAGTTACCCTACCACACCGCGAGATCTGCCACAGGGACAAGTTGTGTCTAGCTCTGATGACGAAAGAACAGCCACCGATGATGATGAAGGTGACGATGAAGCCAGCCAGGGCACGCATGATTCCCAAGAACAAGGACAGACAGACGGCCAAGGCCAACAAACCGATGCACACGGTGACACCAGCACGCACGAAGAGGAGACTTTCGAAGCAGCAGCTTACACGCTGGCAATCAAGAAATTATATCGTACAATGGAGAAAGTCTGGGCACGGAAGAAATTGACTGAAGAAGAGAGCCAGACCATAATCGAACAAGAACTCATCTCCGGAGGGTTTGAAGAAGTTTACATCAGAGGGTTCAGAGAATTGGTCAAATCCATTGGCCCGGTCGAAGCACTGAGATATTTACAAAGGAAGCCACTCCCCCAATATGACCCTCGCAGAGTTCGCTTGCTATCGAAACCAGGTGAATATATTCGAGTTCCGGTAGGTGCTCAATCATCCCACCAGGCGCAAGATGCACGCCTACGTCCGGAAAGATCCTTCACCGAAGAAGCTATCCTAGTCGACTCCCCGCCACGTACTACCGTTGTACATACTACCACTATCCTTGAAATAACATCCACACCTTCTACTCCTCTCTCACCTCATGTTTCACCAACTCATCCTGTATCCCCCGCAAACCCACCTGCTCCTCCAACAAGCACACCAGTCCACGGCAACATAGCCACAGCCTTTGCCCTGCCCATTCATGCCACCATGCCCGCACCCACCCCACCTCGTCTACGTGTTAACCCCTTCATCCCTTCATCCTTCCCATCCTTCCCCCCACCTTTCAGACACCCTTTCACCTTTCTAACCCCACTAACCTTCTCACCAGTTTCACCTCCCCAACCCACTATAACCCCTATTTCCCCTTTTCACCAAGCTGCTCCAGCCATCCCCCCTGTAAATTACTCTACATTTGTAAATCCCGTCTTCACACCTACACAACCACCCACATACACACCGCTTTTCACAGTCACCGCACTTGACACGTCCAATGACATGGACATCTCACCACCCACCGCACCAGCACCCACTCCACTCACAGAACCATCATATTTAGGTACGTCACAATTTTCCACGATCACCACTGCATCCACCTTCCCAACCCCATTCCCCATTCCCGCTGCATCTACTTCCACTGCATCCTCACTTAGCACTCCATTACTATTATCGCCAACCATAGACACTACACTTCAACAAATGTTCACATGCATGTCACAAGTACGAGATGAGTTTGCATCTCTCGGCAACAATTATCAACAGCTGCAGAGGACGACAAATGAATTACAGTCGCAGTTTAATTCATTATCAATCGAGAATGCCTCTTTGAACACGCGATACCAAGAACTAAGAGAGGCATATCATAAGCTAGAGCTAGAAAGTGAAGAGAAAACAAAAGAAGCCACTGCTGATCTAGACAACCTGCTTCGAGCCCAAACAATTAGGAACGCGACGCTGACCAGGAATATGGGCTTACTCAGGAGGCATCTAGCCGCAGCAAAAGAGGAGAACCAGAGATTCCAAGAGCAAAATAGAGAGAATTTGGAAGCGGCATTAGACCATCCAGAACAACCCTTAAGTCCTAGCAGATTCCAGGCAATCCCCTCCGAATCGATGCAGATGTTGCTAGAGGATCACGTGAGATTGCTAGAGGACTATGATCGGATGAACGAAGAGCATCAGAAGTTAAAGGAAGATCACAAGCTACTACAGCTCAGAGAACCGGCACCACAACAAGTACAAGTAGCAGCAGCATTACCAGAACCTGTGGACCCCTCTCCTGACCTCATAGAGGAACTCAACGCATTACGGGCCCAGGTAGCCACTCTCCAATCACGCATAGATGTATACGAAGCACCACCACGGCCTAACTCCCCACCGGAGATCCCAGCTGACGACGAGAACATAACCATTCCGGTGGAGGAAACGTTTGAAGAAGCATACGAGCCAATACCCATCCCAGGCGGACAAGTCACGGCCGAAGGCCAGATGACCTATGAACTTCCTACCCCCACGTGGATGAAAACAATTGAGGAACTGGGAACGACACATTCAGCCAGAGTAGAGGCACAGTTACACGCCATGGCCATGATTGAAGAGAGAATCTTACAATCCCCCTTCTTTGCTCATTTGGCCCCCCGACGCTATATATCTGGGCATGAGCTGCAGTATAAACCGTACTTCATGTTAATGGCTGAATATCAGCTAGCTATAGAGAAAGAAACCGGCATGAAACCCACGCATGCTACACAATTCGAGCCGGCGGACTTGCCACCAAATGCGCAAAGAGGAGAGATTCATCAACCGGATTGGCGCAAAGATCTACTCCAGAAGTACCCAGAAATGATGAGCACATGGGTGAAAGCACCTTTACATTTAAAGTATAATCCGTGCTGGGGACCAGTACCACGATGCCGCTCCTGGACTGCATTCGCTATCAAAGTACAAAACAATAGGCAGTGTCAGGATTGGCTGAATTACCCCTACTTCAAGCCACCCACCGAGTTGCCCACTGTTGGCTATATGATGGCTACAATCCGTCACTGGCTCCCTCGCCTGAAGCCTATGAATGATATTGCAGCGCATATGACTGTCAAAATTTTTGACATGATGCAAATGATATTTAAAGTCTTCCGACGCGTCAAGGCACCGCATGTAAACACCCCGGGATTTGAGCATGGTAATTTTGATCTAGTATATGACATGAGCACAACGCCATCGCTCCGGGTGTGTTATGCCTAGCACTGTAGAATAAAATACCTACCGGCGTGCTACAAGCAAACATTTGAAGAGATGTTCACCACCAGGTTTTGGGAATACCATTCCGAGGTATTCATCAGCAGGCCCACACATTTATTGCAACTTTTTGCCTGTGAGCGAATGGTTTATTCCGCACACTATCAACTCCCGCCACCCGACGAACCGCAACCGATCGACTGGGAGAAACTCGAGGCTGATCTGGCCCGAGGCATTCGAGTATCCGAGCACACCCTCGCTCACGACCTCCTACAAAACTACATCCGGCAGACCGCACAACAAGGTTCTGTCGAGGACGACAGAAGCGAGAGGGAGGGGGGTGTTGGAAGCAGTCAGAGGCACAGTCAGAGGCACAGACGACGTGGAAGCATGTAAAGACAGAGCAGGGAGCCAGTCGGATCATTTTTTCAAACAACTATGTTTCTATTACCTCTTCAAACATCCAACAGTGATTTTCATCACTCTTGTAACATATGTAATATAGACAAAATCCCATTTTGTAATCCATAGCTCCATTTTGTGCAAGCCGAGGAGTCCTCGAGCTTGAGGAGCTTAGGTAGAATGCGCGTACCAATTTTCGTTATTTTTAGACATCGTTTACCCTTCCAAATAGCATCTAGGACCTATTTTTTAACTATGCCGGTCACTAGATGTGAAACCGGTCAAAACTAGTCTAGAAACTATAAAAAGAGCTAGAGAGCTCATTTTTGAGGTTGGTTCATGTTAGCTAGTGTGAGCTTAGAGCTATTTTGAACTTGTAAGAGTGTTCTTGAGTAATAGAGTTAATTTCTCACCTTCCATTGTGTCTTGCTTGTCTCTTCGCAGTGTGTGTGTATGTGTGTGTGCATCTTTGTGCTTCTCACCTTCACTCTCACTTCATCTCACGTTCACGATCTTCATATCACTCCTATCTCTTCCGCGGATTGACATTAAGGAGGTGAAGCTTCTTAACGTGGTTCTCACCATTGTGCTAGAGCAACACTGACCAAAACATTCGTTTACTGAGATAGTATCGAGGGACACGTTTACTAATGAACTGTAACTGTTAATGGTTAACGAACTTTCTACCGTAACACGAAAATACTCAGAGTTCTTCACATATGAACACTGTGCGCAAACTTCCACATGAACATGTGTTTTCTATTAGAGAAGATGTGTACAAATTAGCTTGGCCTCTTCTTGCTCAAGCTATGGAAACTCTCCTACACCGAGTAGTTTCTGTTTACCATCTCTCTCAGATGAATACCTGACATTTCAGGTTTCTGTTATTCATCTTTACATACGCGATCTATGGCGTCTTCTGAAAAACTTCTCACTCACTCTTTCTTCAGTCTCTATACATACGCGATCTTTGGCATCTTCTCACTTTCTCATCTCTCTGTTCTCTCTCTCTCTCTCTCTCTTCACTCTCTGTACATACGCGATCTCTGGCGTCTTCTCACTTTCTCATCTCTCTGTTCTCTCTCTCTCTCTCTCTCTCTCTCTCTCTCTCTCTCTCTCTCTCTCTCTCTCTCTCTCTCTCTCTCTCTCTCTCTCTCTCTCTCTCTCTCTCTCTCTCTTTTGACCTCTGTATGTGCTCTATTTATAGTGCGCGCTCTTCTCACGCATGTTCTAGCTCGCATTTCCCTCTTTTATTCTTATGCACGTTCTCTCTGTATATACAGTTTGATTCGGTGTAACGAACTCTGATTCTGCAAGATTCTGTACTGTACATAACGGTCGTGAATTTGTGCCTTCATTAAGGCTTTTGATTTTTTGAATATTTGATTCCGCTTCTCTTTATCTTCCTTTGTCTGTACGTCAAATTCGTGAGTGATTCTTCAACAGCTCCCCCTCAATCACTAATTTGACTCTTCCTGTCTTCATATATTTTTCTTTCTTTTATACCTTCCATTTCTTTGAATCTCCTTGTCTTTGTTCCATCCAAGCTTTTTGCCAAAATATCTGCAATCTGATCTTTTGTCGCAGTGTATATTATTTCTATCTCCTTCTCCATTACCTTTTCCCTCAGGAAATGATATCGAATTTCTATGTGCTTTGTTCTTGCATGAAATACTAGATTTGTTGCAAGATACAGCGAACTCATATTATCTCCATGTATGATGGGTATACCTTGATCAATACCCATGCTTTTGAACAAGGTCTGCATCCATATCACTTCTTTAGCTGCTTCTACAAGTCCTTTGTATTCTGCTTTTGTTGGAGCAAGTCTATGACAAGCCTAAGTATTGGCTTGAGTCCCACAAAGTCATAGAAAAAGCCTTAAAATGAAGACTATGTAAAGTTCACTTGTGAACTACCTCTTGTAACTTTTGAAGAGTTTACTTAATGTAAATGTAAGAGAATCTTAAGTGGTTGAGTCCACATGATCAAAAAGGGAAAGAGGAGCCACGAATTCGTGATTTGTGGTAGGTAGAGAATCAAATCAATCATTGATTGATTGGAGAGTGATTGAGGGAAGTTAGCCTCCCAAACTCAACTATAAATAGATGGCAGTTTTAGTCGTGGTTAGAGAGACCTATGTGAAGACCTCCAAGAGCTGAGCTTTATGCCATATCAAGGTGTGATTACAAAGCACACATATGTATCAGTAAGTCCATTGTATTTTACAAGCAATATACTTTCATTTTCATTATCATTTGGGTTCATATTTCCATGTTCTTGTGAAGTGTACTACTCACTGCCATATCTCTTAGTTTTCTCAGTCAGCTTGCAGAGATGTTTTCTCTGAGCTTGGTGCATCATTTTCAGTGATTTAACTTGGTAAAGTTAGCTCTATAAGTCTTCTATATGCTCACAAATTTTCATGTCATTTAGATGTTGCAATCTTCAGTTATGTTCATTTGAAGTCAACAGGGTCTGTTCATCTTCACTTCTCTCTCAGGTACCCGACTTTTTCACTCATCTTGTCAGAGCCATTTCTCAGATGTTACTTATCCAAATTCAAGGATTTACAGCTTTTTGGATTTAGCTTAGTGTCTAGTATAACCATAAAAACTTTCATAATCATTGGATTCCTAAATTTGGATTTATGTTGATTTTTCTGCTCACTGGTCTCAAACTGTAGCAGCCCGTGAAAATCGGGATGATGTCATCACTTGTTAAAACTCATTCTCAGTGTGTGGTTTATTATTTTTGATGAGATTACTCTTGAAAGTTAGCTCTTTAAGTTACCTAGACTTCCCCAAGAGGAATTAAGCTAATTGCTGCTGTACTCAGAGAATTATGTAAAACACTGGACAGGTGTATGAACCAAGAATAGCAAGTTTTCACCTCTGAGCTAACTCCAACTTATCTGTTTTGATCTATCTTTTTGAGAGTGATCTTCCAAGGTACATAGGGTGTCTAATACATCCATTGGCAAGCTAAAAGGTCCCACCATATACTTCTGGAGTTCATTTGGCTGGTGTAGATCAAGGATTTTGCAACATCTCTTCATCTTCAAGCACATACCTATCCATCTCTTCACAGTGGTATCAGAGCAAGGTTGGAAAACATGGCAGATGGATTTCCTTCATCAATTGACAAATTAGATAGAGGTAACTTCTCAGCTTGGTCATTAAGAATGGACGCCTATCTCCAAGGTAGAAGTTTATATGGTTATGTGGCTGGAGATGAAGTTATGCCAAGTTTCAGGAACAAAAGTCAACCAACACAGGAAGAGCAAGAAAGATTGAGCACATGGTGCTCCAAGGATGCACTTGCAAGGTCTTATCTCCTCAACTCTATCTCAGATTTTTTGTTGCCTCACATTAGAAGTTGTAAGACATCTCAGGAAGTGTGGGAGGCACTTGAAGCTTTCTTTTCTTCAAGTACCAAAGCTAGGAAGCATCAACTATGGCTGGATTTCACAACTCTCAAGAAGGCTCCCAAACAAAATGTGACTGATTTTGTCACAAAGCTCAAGGACATAGCGGATCAGTTGGGAAGCATTGGAGAGGTAATAGATGAAGAGCAAATTGTAAGGCAGGTCATCAATGGCTTGAAGGCAGATGACAAGTGGGAAGCATTCACCACAGCTATGGATTTGTAATGGACATGCATGTACCTGATTTCAATACACTCAATGGACAACTACTTACTCAAGAGGCAAAGCTTATCAAAAATGGAGAAAGCTCTAAAGGTAATCAATCTTCAGCTTTATACACTGATAAAAGCAAGTCCAAAGATAACAAAGGAAAGGCAAAGAAAGTGGATGATGAAGCAGGTACATATCAAGCTAACTATGCAGGTAGAGGAAGACATGGCAGAGGTAGAGGAAGAGGAGGTAGACAAGGCAGGGGGAGATCCCAAGGCTCCAACTCATGTTCTATTTGTGGATTAACTAATCATACAACTGAAAATTGCTTTAGGAATTCCAGGATTCAAAGAGGCAGAGGATACAATAGAGGAAGTTATGGCTACTCAAGAGGAAGGTTCAACAACTACCATGGCAACTACAACAACTACAATCATTCAAACTATCAAGGAGGCTACAAAGGAAGGAGAGACTACAATAACTACACAGAAGACTCAAACAAAGAGGATTCATTATTGATCATGAACATGGCTATGCCACAAGGTAAATCTGATGAGCATGTTTTCTACATAGATTCAGGTTGTTCAAATCATGTGGCAGGAAATGTGGCACTCCTATCAGATTTAGAAGATCCAAGGAATAAGCATGAGGTACAAACAGGAGATGATACAAAAAATCCTGTGGAGAAAATAGGCAATGTCAAAGCACCTGATGGAAACATCAACCTACTCAGTAAGGTACTCTATGTCCCTACCATTACAAAGAATTTGATAAGTGTTGGGAAGATAGTAGAGAAAGGGTTGCAAGTCAGGTTCACAAAAGCAGGAGCATTTGTTGAAGATCCAAGTCAAGGATTCAGAAGAATTGCAAAAGGTGAAAAGACAGGTAGATTGTTCACATTTGAATTACAGGACACTAGAAACATTGCTCTCTTTAATTATGGTAGTCAGACACTCACAGAATTGGAAGTATGGCACAAAAGATTAGCACATATTGGTGAAAGGTCATTAAAGCAAATCTGCACGGACCAAAGTGTACTTGGACTCCCTAATTTGTCAAAACAACATATGATTTATAAGTGTAGTGCATGTCAATTTAGAAAGTCTCACAGGTTACCATTCATGAAGAAAGGTTATATGCATGGAGATCTCTTGGAGTTGGTTCATACAGATGTATGGGGACCTAGCAAGGAAGCTTCAATATCTGGATCAAGGTATTATGTTTCCTTTATTGATGATTGCAACAGATGGACTATCCTATTCTTTATGAAACACAAAGATGAAGTTTTTTCATGTTTCAAAAGATATTTGGCTCTTGTGGAGAATCAAACAGGTAAATCACTAAAAAGGCTAAGGTCAGATGGAGGGGGAGAATACTTCTCCCATGAGTTTGATTCTTTTCTTCAAGAAAGAGGAATCAAAAGAGAGGTAACTACAAGGTACACTCCTGAGCAAAATGGAGTGGCAAAAAGGAGGAATAGGACAATTGTTGAAGCTGCAAGATCTATGTTAAATGAAAAGCATTTACCTAATTATGTATGGGCTGAGGCTATTTCTACAGCCACTTACTTGATTAACAGGTTGCCTTCAAAATACCTTGATGGGATGACTCCATATGAGGCTTGGAATGGAAGAAGACCAAGCTTAGATCATTGTAAAATTTTTGGATGTATTGCTTTTGCTCATGTTCCTTCACAGGTTAGAGGCAAGATGGATCCGAAGGCAGAAAGGTGTGTATTTATTGGATATGACAACAATCAAAAGGGCTACAGGTTATACAACCCTACCAACAAAGGATTCTTGGTAAGCAGAGATGTAGTTTTTGATGAGAACAATTCATGGTATGAAGATTCATGCAGGAAGGTCAATTTACCATATAATCTTGAAGAAGATTTTCCAAAGCTTGGTAGAGAACAACCAAAGATTGAAGAACAAGACACCTCAGAGGATGATGAAGAATCTCAGATGGAAAAGATCAAAGCATGGAAGTCTAAAGGTAAAGCAAAATTGCAGGAACTTGGACATGAGGCAGAATCATCACATCATGGCCTAAGAAGATCTATGAGGGAAAAGAAAAAACCAGAAAGGTATGGGTTTGACACCTCATTTGTAACTAAACACTCTATCTACATAGCACAGGATATAAACCAAGAGGAGCCATCATCATTTGAAGAGGCCAAAGCAAAATTAGAATGGAAGCATGCAATGAAGGAAGAGATTGAAGCACTTCAGGAAAACAACACTTGGGATTTGGTGCCCAAGACTTCATCCATGAAGGTAATAGGCTCAAGATGGGTCTATAAACTCAAGAAGAATTCTGATGGTTCCATTAACAGGTACAAGGCAAGGCTTGTAGCAAAGGGCTTTGCACAAACTCAGGGAATTGATTATGAGAAGGCCTTCTCTCCTATTGCAAAGATGCCTACTATTAGGGTTTTGCTTAGTATTGCCTCTGCCAAGAATTGGAAGATACTTCAACTAGATGTAAAGAATGCATTCTTGAATGGTTGGATAACAGAAGAGGTATATATGGCACAACCACCTGGTTTTGAGAATCAAGTTTATCCTGATTATGTGTGTAAACTAAACATATTGAAGTTCATTATCACTATGTACAAGAAAAGGTTCTAAACAAAGAGATTCAAATATCATAAGTGTCCACTCATCAACAATGTGCAGATATTCTAACCAAAGCATTGGATGGTACAAAACCTTGTAAATTCAAGGCTATGATTGGTTTGCAGGTAAACTTGGAAGATTGACGACCTCAAGCATACTTGGCTTGAGGGGGAGCTGTTGGAGCAAGTCTATGACAAGCCTAAGTATTGTCTTGAGTCCCACAAAGTCATAGAAAAAGCCTTAAAATGAAGACTATGTAAAGTTCACTTGTGAACTACCTCTTGTAACTTTTGAAGAGTTTACTTAATGTAAAAGTAAGAGAATCTTAAGTGGTTGAGTCCACATGATCAAAAAGGGAAAGAGGAGCCACGAATTCGTGATTTGTGGTAGGTAGAGAATCAAATCAATCATTGTATGATTGGAGAGTGATTGAGGGAAGTTAGCTTCCCAAACTCAACTATAAATAGATGGCAGTTTTAGTCGTGGTTAGAGAGACCTATGTGAAGACCTCCAAGAGCTGAGCTTTATGCCATATCAAGGTGTGATTACAAAGCACACATATGTATCAGTAAGTCCATTGTATTTTACAAGCAATATACTTTCATTTTCATTATCATTTGGGTTCATATTTCCATGTTCTTGTGAAATGTACTACTCACTGCCATATCTCTTAGTTTTCTCAGTCAGCTTGCAGAGATGTTTTCTCTGAGCTTGGTGCATCATTTTCAGTGATTTAACTTGGTAAAGTTAGCTCTATAAGTCTTCTATATGCTCACAAATTTTCATGTCATCTGGATGTTGCAATCTTCAGTTATGTTCATTTGAAGTCAACAGGGTCTGTTCATCTTCACTTCTCTGTCAGGTACCCGACTTTTTCACTCATCTTGTCAGAGTCATTTCTCAGTTGTTACTTACCCAAATTCAAGGATTTAAAGCTTGTTGGATTCAGCTTACTGTCTAGTATTACCATACAAAATTTCATAATCATTGGATTCCTAACTTTTGCGTTATGTTGATTTTTCTGCTCACTGTTCTCAAACTGTAGCAGCGCGTGAAAATTGGGATGATGTCATCACTTGTTAAAACTCATTTTCAGTGTGTGGTTTATTATTTTTGATGAGATTACTCTTGAAAGTTAACTCTTTAAGTTACCTAAACTTCCCCAAGAGGAATTAAGCTAATTGCTGCTGTACTCAGAGAATTATGTAAAACACTGGACAGGTGTATGAACCAAGAATAGCAAGTTTTCACCTCTGAGCTAACTCCAACTTATCTATTTTGATCTATGTTTTTGAGAGTGATCTTCCAAGGTACATAGGGTGTGTAATACATCCATTGGCAAGCTAAAAGGTCCCATGTTGAAGCTCAAAGTCAAGGACAAAGCATGGAAGCACATCAAAAGGTGGACACACAAGGAAAGGGAGCAAGTAGGGAGCTCCAAGAAGTGTATGTCAAATTTTCAGAAGAATCCCCTACAAAAATAGTGATTTTCATCACTAAAAACCATTGTAAATACCATTATCTATTTTTAGTAACTCCATTTTGTTCAAGCCGAGGAGTCCTCGAGCTTGAGGAGTATTAGAAGTACCATCGTACCAATTTTCATATTTTTTAGATCTCGTTTGAGCCCTCAAATAAGCCCTGGAACCTAATTTTTAACTAGGCCGGACACTAGGTCTGAACAGGGCCAAAGCTAGTCAAAAACTATAAAAGGAGCTAGAGAGCTCATTTTTCAGGTTAGATTGTAATTGAAACGAACTTGTAAGAGCTTTTGAAAGTAATCTAAAAACTCCATCGATTCTCACTCTTTGTCTTGCCGTGTGTGCGCGTGTGTGTGTATGTGTGTGCATGCTAGTGTGCTTCTCACTCACGCACTTGTGCCGCCACTTGCTCGAGGTCTTCATACCATCCTCACGTCTTCCCGGATTGACATTAAAGGAGGTGCTACTCATCATTGAGCTACACCAAATTTTGGCGCCGTTGCCGGGGACCGAGCTTTGAGGACGAGCGTGTGATGGTAAGACGTAGAGTTGACGCGTTGGAGTTGTAGGTATTTTCTTCACTCTCATCGATTTTCTTTTACTTTCTTCACCATCATCATCATCACCATCTCCCACGTCCATCTCCATCATCGCGAAAACTTCAGTTTTTTGACTATATCCCCACCTCCACCTCATTTCCCTCATTTCACTTGTGAGAGAGAGCGAGAGAGCGAACTTGCATGTGCTGTTTTTGCATGTTTTCTGAGCTATTTTGCAGGTTTTTGCTGTACCATCATCCCCAGCAGTGTGCGCAGGTACGACAGGCTCTGCACAGGTCCCGGGACGACAGTCTCTGTCTATCGCGACAGACAGAAAATCTTAACATTTTGTGAATGCATGATTACCACTGTAACCTACACCTTGTGGGCACTCTAGATCACTAGAAGTTTTTCAAAAATTTGCATTTTTTCAGTCTATCGCGACAGACACTGTCTATCGCGACAGACACCGTCTATCGCGACAGACACCGTCTATCGCGACAGACACCGTCTATCGCGACAGACAGAATCCCACGATAGACACCGTCTATCGCGACAGACACCGTCTATCGCGACAGACACCGTCTATCGCGACAGACAGAATCCCACGATAGACACCGTCTATCGCGACAGACACCGTCTATCGCGACAGACACCGTCTATCGCGACAGACAGAATCCCACGATAGACACCGTCTATCGCGACAGACACCGTCTATCGCGACAGACACCGTCTATCGCGACAGACAGAAATCCACGATAGACACCGTCTATCGCGACAGACACCGTCTATCGCGACAGACAGAAATCCACGATAGACACCGTCTATCGCGACAGACACCGTCTATCGCGACAGACAGAAATCCACGATAGACATCGTCTATCGCGACAGACACCGTCTATCGCGACAGACAGAAATCCACGATAGACACTGTCTATCGCGACAGACACCGTCTATCGCGACAGACAGAAATCCACGATAGACACCGTCTATCGCGACAGACACCGTCTATCGCGACAGACAGAAATCCATGATAGACATCGTCTATCGCGACAGACACCGTCTATCGCGACAGACAGCCCCCACGATAGATTGTGTCTATCGCGACAGACACCGTCTATCGCGATAGACAGGCATTTTCGGCAAAAAATTAAGGAGTGAATTTTTGGAAATTTAGGCTAAATTTTGGGCATATTTGCACTTTCATGTACTCATCTACTTACAAAGGCCATAGAAAATGCATTAAAACCCTCGAAAGGTTCTGTTTGTCTAGTAACCCCCTAAACCCTGAACGGTCATAACTTTTTCATACGAAATCCATTTTCTGAGCTCTAGGGCTTGTCGGAAATTTGGATATTTGGAAATTGACATACTGAGGGGTAGGAACACCAAGGGAGCTCTAGAGTAAATTTCTAACAATGCAAAAGGGGGAATAAGGGTCATTAAAAAAGTGTCTGAAATAAATTGTCTGTCAATTGAAAGGTCTACTTGGAGCTAATCTTGAGATTTATGCAGGCCTATTGAGAAGCAATTGAGAGTATCCAAGCAAGGGTGTGGCACACGCTTGAGAATCAACTTCTCGAGCACTAAAGAGCAAAGTTCGGCAAGAAAGGTCGGAATATTCTCAACTCCTCTTCGTCAATTCCTAGCCTAGGCTAAGAGCGATTAGAAGTAGGAGTAAGTCAGGGCGACGATAGGCCACTATCAAGTTGAAGACTACCTAAAAACTCAAGTTCAAGCTAAAAACTTAATCTCTGCACTGTCGACAACATAAAGGAAAGAACCTAACGTAGAACGATCAACCTGCAAGTACGAAGAACATTCAAGTATTCCTGACGACGTAATAGCAGACAAGACTTTAAACACGAGGAATAACTAAAAAGAATCAAGTGACTGGTACCAATTGATCGGCAACGAGGTTGTACTCTGGAGAAAAATTTGGGGCTAATCAGGTAGGCATATGAACCTTAGATCAGGACGACACCTAGTAAGAGAGAGACAAAGCCTTAGATCTTCAGAGGCTAGTGTCAACCACACTGCAAGGTCTTGGACCCAGCAGTTGAGTCGCCACTCTCATTACCCTAGCTCTGATACCAGTGAGTCAGAGATGTCTCAAGGCATGGACAGGCCTACGGGAAGTTCAGGTGTGCCTTACTTGTACAGGGTAGAAGGCCCTTACAAAACACAGTTGGAATACCTTAGGACCAACCGATTAGGTGCTAGCATCTATGAGGACGGCCTAGGAAGATCTGTGGTCCAGATTAAAAACCCTGACCAATCCATTGGACTAGAGCACCCAGCTGTCAAATTTGAAAATGGTGCATACCTGGACAAGGAAGGAACCATATACGTAGTCACCAGTCATCCAGATAGGACAGATGAATTTGGAAATGTAATTTCAGAAGCGGACTTAGGTGACTTGGAACAAGGAAACATGGGAGTGGAACCTAGAACCCCTCGAGGTAAATCAGTTCTCACTAGAATTATCACGCCTGAGTGGATCCCCCAAGATAACAAGTGCATAGATTTGCTTCTGAATCGAGAAACGGACGAAGCCTTTTGGAGGTATAAACCGGATCACCCAATTGATATAGGAACAATCATGATCTATGAGTTTAAGGATCCGGATAGCCCAGGCAGAGTGACCTACCTAGATCATGCTTCAGAACGGATCTTTGTGGTGACAGAAAATGATAGGCATGCTTACACTTGGAAGGGTGAATTTATTTTCCCCCAACCAAGATCAAATGTATCCTATGGTCACCCTGGGGCTGGAACTTCCCAAGCTCATGGTACGCAAAGAGACAGAAGTAGAGATAGACCAGAAGTAAGTTTTGCCAACCCAGTGGGCAGAGAAAGAACGAGAACCGAGACGAATAGGGTAGAACCCGAGATGCATAGAGCCCACAGGAACCAAAGAAATGTAGATGGATTCCCTCTGCCGAGACCTAGGGAGCACACAAGAACTTTGAGACCCACCCAGCTAGTTAAGTCCATGAAGAATTACTTTGACGGCACAGGAGATCCCTATGATCATGTGGCGGAGTTCAAGCAAGTCTTGAGAGCTGAACAAGTGGAAGATCTGTTCACGCAGTACAATGCCTTCGGTCTAACCCTTAGGAACACAGCACTTACGTGGTTTCAGCCATTAGATGAACGCCAGTTCAGGAGCATAGATCAACTCCTAGAGGCATTCATTATAGAGTTCTCTAAGAGCGGCATAAGACACAACACCTCCTCACTGATTCACAGCTTCAAGCAAACCCCTCAAGAGACTGTGAGACTTGCAGGAAGAAGATTTAGACAATATCTTGAAAGGTGCCCTATTTCGGAGCTACCCACATCTGCTAAACAAGTAGCCTTATTCCTTGACGGATTGTTGAGTCCAAAATTGAGATCCTATGTGTATCTGAAAGACCCTAGGACTATAGAAGAGTGTGTACGTATGTGCATTGACATTGAAGATAACCTAGGAGAAGAGCTAGAGCTGTCCAAAATTTACAAAGATTCAGATAGTGCATCTAGTCAATCTTCCACACAAGCCACATCAATTGAGGAACTGGCCGAAAAAGTAGCTCAGAAATTAGGAGTAACTAGCAAACAAATCCCAAGGTTTGCCCCAGTGAAAAGATGCTATACATGCGGTGGTGACCACATGGCGAATGTCTGTCCCATTATGGCTCAACCCCAAGTGAATCCTAGTAGCCAGTACTGCACCATAGAACGGAGATACACCAATCACACCGCACAAGATTGCCCATACAACAAGCAGGCAGTTAGGCAACCCTACCCACAGCCCTACCAACATGGCAGATACCAGAACCAAAATCCACCACCACAATATGCTAGACCCCAACAAACCTACCAACCACAGTATCAGGCCCAACAAAGGCCTCAGCCTGTGCTAGCACAACAACCCCCTGCCCCAGCTAATGTGATTCCAGTAAAGTATGCTGTTGCAGAAGAAAACCTGAATAGAGCTATAGTCCCTGTAACATCCTTGATCTCTGAAAATGACCCAAGTGATCATAGCTTTGATTCTACCCATGTGGATAGCCCCCAGGCTTACTACATGCAGTCTCCAGAACATGGTGAGTCCTACTATAGTGAAGAGCCGAACGAACCTAGTTGGGAGTCAGATTACACGAACATCATGTATACAAACCCCAACCCTAGACCTCAACCTAGGCAAGTACGACCACCATTTCCTAGAGGACCGTGCTACAGATGCCAAGGAGATCACCTCATTCGTGATTGTCCCTTGCCTCCACCTACGCAAACCCAGTCCGTGACTATCCAAGGCTTTTGCCAAGACTGCGGAAAAGAGCATCTCCTACGAGATTGCCCTAAGAACCCCAATAGCATGCCTAAAATCACCCCTATCAACGTTGTTGGGTTAGTGGTAGACTCCTCAGGAAGTGTCACTTCCACTGCACCCGTACAGGTAGTCACTCGAGCTCAAGCTTTGCAGCAAAACCAAGGGGTAGGCAAGGAAAAGAGCCCAGACACTAGCGATACTGAGAGCCAAAATAAAAAGAGAACAAGAGCTTGGAAAGATAGCCGCGAACGTATGAAAAGGCAATGGGCAAAGAAGATGAGTGAACTTGAGGAAAGTCTACGAGAAACCAAGGCTAAAATCATAGAGATCACATCTCAACCGCACTCTCACACATTCCCACCGCTACCATCCCCATCACCCTCCATCCCTTCACCCTCTAAGACACCCCACGTAACCCACCCACCACCCCAAACAGGATCAGTATTAGCTGATCCCACTCCCGAAGACATAGACATGATGCTTAAAGCATATCAGGCCAGAATCCAAGAAGGGCCAAACGTCACGGATCATGACAAGTGCTATCCTAGAGCTGACCTAGAGATAGAAAGAACCAAACTATGCGCGAAAATGGTCGCATTGGCTCAGACTATGTTTGAAGCCAGTCGCCTTTTCAATTACTCGGGCTCAGCCAAGACGCAATTACACCTGGATGGATTCCTAGAAAAGTTAGAGAGGATAATTGCCAGATCTGACAAGGAAGAAAAAAATCAGGAGAAAGAAAAAGCAAGCAAAAACCTGAGCCATTCCCCATCGGAAGTTTATGCAGCCAATTCCACTAAGCCAGACAACTTCCCCTCCTTAGAAAGATTAGAGAGGCCAACTGCACAGCCAGAAAAGGAGCCTATTCCTCAAAAAAAGGAAAGGGCAAGAGAACGGATAAGCCAGCCTCTTCAGGAAGCTCATGTGCCTCCTCAAGGAGCTTATCTTCCTCCCCAAAGGTCACAGGTGCCTCTCTCGAAAGCTTATGTACCTCCACAGGTAACCCACATTCCTTCCCAGAGAGCGTATGAGCATGTGCGGAAAAGTAATAGCATAAGTAATCCTCCCCAAGAAGCTTGTGCTTCAGCTATCTATGACAACGAGGAAAGAGCCGACGATAGGATAAGCCCTCCTTCCCAGGTAGTATATGTACCCAATTCTACGGAGCCAGACACTTCTTCTTCTATGAATCGGTTTGCACCAGACTTCCTACGAGAGATTCAAGAAGACAAATGGGATAACGAAAGCGAGGTCGCCCCTCCTTTTGAACTTGTGGACGATGCACACGACCAATTCCCACAAGACATCCCATCTATTTACGGGGAGCATGAGAGTGTTCAGTCTCACGAGAGATTGGACTTTGAGTCTAATTCCATACAGGAGCTACCCCACTTCACAGGCCCATGGGAAGCAAAGTCCACATGTATGAGAGCACCGACAGTCATGGTAAGGAACGACGACTCAGTCATACCAAGGAACACGGAGGTAGTAACGAACACCAAGGTGCCACGCGATCTCACTTTGGAAGAACTGACTGAAGATAGACCAAACATGCGAAAATATGTAGCCAGTCAGGTAGCTGAAGTTGCAAAACCTCGTTCCAAGGTAGGATCCCATAGGACAGTGCCAGAAATTCCCTTGGATAAGATAGGAGATATGTGTGAAGGTGAAGAAGGGAACACCTACCTTCCCATCACCTATCAGGACTACACCACGAAGGCAATTTTGGACTCAGGTGCAGGAGTTGCAATTGCCACCACCTCCTTATGGAAGCGTTGGGGCAAGCCAGCACTCAGGCCGACGAGAATGAAATTGCAGATGGCCGATGGCCACATAGAGAGACCCTTAGGATTGCTGGAAGGGATAACTCTCACCACTTGTGGTGTTGAGTTTGAGCATAGCTTTGCTATATGTGACTTCAGCAAAAATCATGCTTATGAGATGATTTTAGGAAGACCATTTATGCGACAGTTGCAAGTGGTACAGGATTGGGGAACCAACTCCTTGTATTTGCAACACTTGGGCGTTACAACCAAAGTCAATCTCAAGGACTATTCTCATAGAGATGTCCCTCCTATCCAGTGGAATCCCATCCATAGAGCCAAAGATGATACAGAATCTGTGCATTCCCTAGAATCTGGATCCTCATGGATGCATGAAGACACTCACTTATGGATGTGCAAGGTAGCAGTAGAAGAAGAGAAGAGAGAGAAAGCCAGAGAGGTAGGTGCGAAAGAAACCCATAGATCAATCCAAGACCCAGCCTATGCACCTGTAGTTTTTCCAGACGAAGAATTTGAACCTCACGGTTGGGCAGAAATCTTAGCAACAATGGACGTAGCCATCAACGAAGAACAATGGACACCTCACTGTGATGAGGATGGTTATGATATTTCAGTCTTCTCCATAGAGCCAATCATGGGAGAGGCAGTTCTAGAAGAATGCGAGCCTAGCCCTGATGCATTTGAGGATGCAAGTGACTCCGATCTAGAGTCAATCATTATGGACCCACCATTTGCATCAGATGAAGAATACTTCCATGAAGTAGAATTTCAACCCCAGAGGCATGGAGAGGTTACAACTAACGTAAGATTAACAACACATGTGACCCCGAAGGAAGAAGGAAAGAAACGAAAAAAGAGAGAAGCCTCACCAGAAGAGGAAGAATCTTTGTTTGAGGTCCCCGAAAATTTTAAGAAGTATGAGATAGATGACAGGAGAGTCATGATAAGAATGCCTAAACGAGAGGCACAATCAGGAGAGGCCTATGATAACAAAGAAACTACTAAGAAAATAGTAGTGGCCATAGAAGAAGGAGAGGAGAGATGCACGTATATAGGCCATGACCTGACAGAAGAAGAAGAGCATGAATTGACTGCCTTGCTAAGAGAATACAGAGATGTATTCGCTTGGAGTTACAAGGATTTGAAAGGGGTTGACCCAGACATATGCTCACACACTATTCCCATGACCTCAGATGCTAAACCCTCGAAGCAAAAGCCTTATACATATAACGATAATTATGCTGCTAAGATCAAAGAAGAGATAGATAGACTAGTTGAAGCTGGATTTATCTACGAAATTGAGCACACTGAATGGGTGTCCCCCATCGTAGTGGTGCCCAAAAAGAATGGCAAACTGCGTGTGTGCATTAACTTGAAAAAGGTTAATGCCGCCACGATTCGAGATAACTATCCGCTTCCCATCACAGAACATCTCTTAGAAAGAGTGGCAGGCAAGGAAGTGTACAGCTTCCTTGATGGATTTTCTGGCTACAATCAAGTAGCCATAGCTCCAGAGGATCAGCATAAGACAGCCTTTGCCACAGAATGGGGCATTTTTGCTTTTAGAGTAATGCCATTTGGGCTTACCAATGCACCAGCTACCTTCCAAAGGCTGATGTGCCATGTGTTTAAGGAGTTCCTGAGGAAGAGTTTAGAAGTCTATGTTGATGATCTTTGTGCTCATTCCAACATTAGACAAACTCATATTCCTGAACTCAGACAAATCTTTGACAAATGTAGAGAATACCAAGTCTGCCTGAACCCAGAAAAGTGCGTTTTCATGGTCAGGCAAGGCAAGATCCTAGGACATATAGTGTCAAAGAATGGCATATCTACCGATGAAGAAAAAGTGAGAGCCATAGCAGAGCTACCTAGGCCAAAGAATGTCAAGGAAGTACAAGCTTTCATGGGGCATTGTGGTTATTATCGACGATTCATACACATGTATGCTGTCATTGCAAAGCCCATGTACGGACTTCTGACAAACTTTGAGTGGACGGATGAATGTGAGAATTCCTTCCAAGAACTTAAACGAAGATTGTGTTCAGCACCAATCTTGACCACACCAGATTGGAATAAGCCATTCCATGTTCACGTGGATGCATCCAATTATGCTATTGGATGTGTGCTCGCACAACCTACTGGTGAAGGTAATATGGATCTTCCAATTGCCTATGCCAGTAGACAATTGAATGCGGCTGAACGGAATTACACCACTACAGAGCGAGAAGGATTAGGCATGGTTTATGCAGTCAAGAAATTTAGACACTATTTGCTTGCAAATAAGTTTAAATTTTTTACTGATCATCAGGCATTGTTATACCTAGTAAACAAGCCATGCAATACGGGAAGATTAGTAAGATGGTTTCTCTTGCTAATGGAATATGATTTTGAGGTCGTGGTAAGAAAAGGGAGGACTCACTTGAGAGCAGATCATCTCTCTAGACTCACGTCTGGAGAAGCCCCACAAGGAGTATCAGATGACCTTCCTGACGCTTACCTATTTAATTTGGAAGTGGTGCCGCAGTGGGCTAAGCCATTGGTACCAGTATTGACATACGGGCCTAACCATCCTGTGGTAAACACACGGAACAGAGAGGTTGTAAAAGCCCAAAAGTACCATATCATGGCAGGAAGCATGTACAAGCACACAGATCAAGGGATCTTGGCTTGTTGCATAGAAGAAGATGAGTACGCTAAATGGTTGCAATTAGCACATGTAGGTGCGTTAGAGCAACACCATTCAAAGCAAAGAACTTTGCAGACTCTAAAGAGATTCGGAGTGCATTGGCCAACTATGGAAGCTGATGTCCAAAAGTTGTGCAAGGAATGCCCAATCTGTTGCACTAAACCACCAGTGGAACATGCCACTCTTTATCAAGTATCCATTGTGCCAGATTGGAGTGAACCTCTAGTATCATTCTTGAGAACAAACACATTCCCTCCAGACATGACTCTAGCTAGGAAAAGGAGTTTAGAACAAGAAGCTCAGGATTACTCACTCATCGGTAATAATCTATATAAGCGCGGTAAAGATGGTTACCTGAGACTATGTGTCCACGAAAGTGAATATCTGAAGATCTTGGAAACTGCTCACCAAGGTGTAGCAGGAGGACACTTTGGACCAGATCGGGTAATCAAGGCGATACTATTTGCGGGCTTCTGGTGGCCTACCCTTCACATGGATGCACATACCTATGTGAAACGGTGTGATGTATGTCAGAGGACTCAGTATCCTATACGCAAAGATGAGATGCCACTGAAACCTATGATGGGCGGACGTGCATTCTCTAAGTGGGGAATAGACTTCGTAGGTCCTATTAATCCCCCAGCTAAAGGTTCTCATGCGGAATACATCATTGTTGCAACAAATTATCTCACCAAGTGGGTAGAGGTGAAGGCTACGACCAAGAACGATGCTCAAACAACTGCTAAATTCTTGTTTGAGAATGTATTCACAAGATACGGGCTACCTATAGAGCTTGTAAGTGATAGAGGCACTCACTTCTTAAATGAAGTAATTGAAAATCTACTCCAAGAATTCTTGGTAATACACAAGAAGTCTGCCCCCTATCACCCTCAAGCTAATGGACAAGCTGAAAGCACTAATAAGATTTTATGCAATGTACTGACGAAATTAGTGAACACTAAACGCTCTGATTGGGACAAACAGCTACACCATGCTGTTTGGGCATACCGAGTTGCCTACAAAACGGTACTCCAAGCCACCCCCTTTCAGATGGTATTCGGCCAAAACGCTGTGCTACCCTTGGACTTCCTGATTCCTACATTGAGAGTAGCACAAGAGCACGAATGGACAGGTCATGAGCTCTCCTCTAGGATCTTTGACCTTGAACGATTAGGAGAAACAAGACTGAGAGCCGCCGCAGGAATATATGCAGCCAAGAAGAGACAGAAAGCATATTTCGATGCCCATGTGAAGGATAAAGGCTTGAAAGCAGGAGATCTAGTTTTAGTCTATACACTGAAACAACACGCAAGGAAGCTAGAAAAGAGAGGCTACGGACCTATGATCATCAATAGGATCTCCACGAGTGGAGCCGTACAACTAGCCACTCTAGAGGGGGATGTTCTCCCAAACTATATTAGCGGGTGCAGAGTCAAGCGGTATCAGGAACCCCTCACGGAGGAAATGCTAAGTCGACTCAATACTGCTAAGCAACGTAAAGAGGAGGAAAAACGAATTCGAGAAGAAGCACAGGCAGAGGCCTTAGAGCGTATCAGACGAATGAAGTTGAGGAGACAAGGGAGGGATCAGCCTATGACTGACACTCAAGAGTCTCCAGGCTATCACATGGCCATGTGTGAGACTGCAGGTGAACGTACCCATAAGATAGTGGACCGACGACCTTTTGTGACCCTAAAACTAGGACAAAGAGACCGCAGCACAAGCGTGAGAGCTTTAATTGATTCAGGAGCAGCCACAAGTGCAGTTCGGCTTTCTTATTGCCAGCAGCTGCAATTGGAGGTAGAACCCCTAGAAGCATATCTGATAGGATTAGGAGGTGTTGAAACCCCTTGTGTGGGAGAGGTGGATCTTCCCCTCTACATACAAGAGGTCCTCATGCCAGCAAAAGTGCTAGTGTGTGGAGATGAGGACCTGACCGAACCTCTTGTCTTAGGCCAAGACTGGATCTATGATCACGCAGTCAACCTCAACCTAAGAAGTGGACTTCTTCAGGCTTGGGTAGGCCAAAGCCGTCTCACGATTGAATTAGAAAATCAAGCACTCAAACCAATAGAACAGGCACCAACTCCTGGTCCCTCCAGGAATCCACATGAAGATGACCATGTTGTTCTTGTCCAAAACTATGTGTTGCAGAGGAATGATATTCGCAAAAAAGGAGTCAGAGATGCAAAGGAACTCCCTTCTTTTCCAAGGGCTAGAAGGAGGCAGCAACTAAGGGCAGATCAATCACTAAAGACTCCCCGGACGAGAGACCAAAAGAACGCGCGAAGCAGAACAACTCAATCGATGAAGCAGATATGGGTACGCAAAGGAGAGCAACCACCAACCTTGCCCCCACAGATTCCATCCATGCAAACCAACCAGGCCAGAAGACGAAGGAAGCAGCTCAGACAAGCTCAATCACAAGGTATCCAACAAGTTTGGGTGCCTAAGAAGTTAGCTGCAGCTCAACAAGGGCAATTACAGATGTGGGTACCTAAGAAGCTCCTACATCCACAACAACCTTTGTTCTCCCACATGCAAAAGGTTTCAACAAAGAAGCCAAAAAGAGAAAAGGGTAAGAACCACGTACAGAGACCAAAGGAAGATCAAATCAGCTCTTCAACATTAGTAAGAAGACATGCAAAAAGGATAGGGGTTTGGAAGCCAAAAGTGCAAGTAGTCTCCACCGAACCAAAGCGTCAACCACACTGGATACCACAGTTCAGAAAGCATCCAAAGAGAAAGACGCCTGAAGTGACCTCTACAGTGCCAAATGATGTTCTAAAATGGACTCCAATAAGGAGGATCACATCAGTTCGAGACTCAATGGATACCTCCAC
Source organism: Ceratopteris richardii (assembly GCA_020310875.1). Lineage (NCBI taxonomy): Eukaryota > Viridiplantae > Streptophyta > Polypodiopsida > Polypodiales > Pteridaceae > Ceratopteris > Ceratopteris richardii. The sequence continues at coordinate 138,398,863 of CM035437.1, forward strand.
CAAGGTCGGCATCAACCTCCACAAATGACATCAAAAGCCTCGAACGAGCAACAACCATGTGCTCCTTGCACAACCCTGTCCTTTGCACCATTCAGGTCATGCATTTCCAAAGTATGCATTAATATAGGGCCACATTACACGGCCGTGCATAGACACACTTGAGAATCCCACGCACAAGAGCACAGTGACATATGTCAAATATTTCTATTGATACTAATTTTTGTGTTCTTGTTTTGTGATATCCTTTTCCTCAAAAAAAAAAAAAAAAAAAAAAAAAAAAAAAAAAAAAAGAGGGGGAGAAAGAAAAGCGGGAGAGAGCTTGTTCCCAGGTTTGGCTTATGAAACATGAATGAGTCGTGCTTAGTTGAAGGTGGAACTGTTGATTACTAGGCATTTATCAATTTGGATAGAAGTGTGTCTCGGCCAGCAGTGAGATTATTGCTGCCTTATCTGGAATGAAGAGCTTGAAGGTCCGCAACTTGAGTGATGCTTAACTACTTCATGTACCAGAGCATCCAAGGAGATATCTGCAAAAGGTAGTTCTGGAGGAGAAGACTCCTGCATATGAGGAGAGAGGATCCACCACTCAAAAGATCTCATCAGTGGACAATCAACATGGACATTCATCAACAATGTTCCATCCCAAAGGCCGAGTGTACAACACGAAGAGACAAACATCCATCAACCTTCTCCATGGTAAGTATCCTTACTCTCGAAACACCATAACCATGATAGTTTAGGAAACCTCTTCGTCAGCATACCCTTGAGCACTTAGCTCAAGACCCGCAATTTTTGCACCATACTTCTTCCAATGCATTTTCCAAGTAAGCATGCGTAGGGCTACATTACCAGGCCTTGCACAAGGCACATACTTTTTTCAACCCAGGCACGAACACACTTACCCATCATTCATTATGGGTTATGAGTAGTTGGCATGACTGCTCTCAACATCATCTTTGGAAGAGTTAGCGGACGTCATGGGAACAACATCCATATCTCGGAAGCAAATTGAAGCCAGTAGTTGTTCCAAATCACTCTTGACAACCTCTTTTGAGCAACTTGCAGTTTTGAAAGCTCACAATGACACATTCTTGCTCGAATCCAAGGAACCATCTTATACAACGAATGGACACCACCTCTCAAAGCACTACATAGAACAGCCCTTCCAACAAGGGTCTGTCAGGGACGACAGACTCGAGAAGGGGGGGAGTGTTGAAGCTCAAAGTCAAGGACAAAGCATGGAAGCACATCAAAAGGTGGACACACAAGGAAAGGGAGCAAGTAGGGAGCTCCAAGAAGTGTATGTCAAATTTTCAGAAGAATCCCCTACAAAAATAGTGATTTTCATCACTAAAAACCATTGTAAATACCATTATCTATTTTTAGTAACTCCATTTTGTTCAAGCCGAGGAGTCCTCGAGCTTGAGGAGTATTAGAAGTACCATCGTACCAATTTTCATATTTTTTAGATCTCGTTTGAGCCCTCAAATAAGCCCTGGAACCTAATTTTTAACTAGGCCGGACACTAGGTCTGAACAGGGCCAAAGCTAGTCAAAAACTATAAAAGGAGCTAGAGAGCTCATTTTTCAGGTTAGATTGTAATTGAAACGAACTTGTAAGAGCTTTTGAAAGTAATCTAAAAACTCCATCGATTCTCACTCTTTGTCTTGCCGTGTGTGCGCGTGTGTGTGTATGTGTGTGCATGCTAGTGTGCTTCTCACTCACGCACTTGTGCCGCCACTTGCTCGAGGTCTTCATACCATCCTCACGTCTTCCCGGATTGACATTAAAGGAGGTGCTACTCATCATTGAGCTACATCCCACCATATACTTCTGGAGTTCATTTGGCTGGTGTAGATCAAGGATTTTGCAACACCTCTTCATCTTCAAGCACATACCTATCCATCTCTTCAGAGCTTTTGTAGATGATAAAGCCACTGTGTGTTGTTTCTTCAAACACCAGCTTACTAGCTTATCTCCTAGGTATATCATATACCCATGTGTTGATCTTCTTTCATCTTGACTTCCTGCCCAGTCTGAGTCACTGTATACTCTCAGCTTTATATCTGACGTAAAAGGATAATATAATCCTTCTCTTATAGTTCTTTTTATATATCTAAGAACTCTCTGTCCTACAACCCAATGTTGATCTTTCAGACAATGCATGAACTGTGAGAGAACTCCCACTGCATAGCTAAGATCTGGTCGTGTGAGTGTAGCGTAAATTAGACTTCCCACTAACGATTGATACTTTCTCATATCTTTAAACTCTGCACCACTATATTTGGTGAGTTTATGATTTGCTTCAAGCGGTGTTGAAGCTTCTCTGCAATTATCCATATTAAACTTCTTCAGTAAGTTTAGGAGATACCTTTCTTACGTAACATATACACCATGATCTGTGTATGTGATTTCCATTCCTAGAAAGTATGACAACTTTCCTAGATCACTGAACTGAAACTCTTTTTCGAGTAATCTCTTTACTTCTTTAATTCCTTCATCTGAAGTACCTGTGATTATGATGTCATCTACATAAATGCAAATGTAGATCATACCTTCTTCTGTTCTCTTGATGAGTAGACTTGCATCTGCTTTCGAACTTTGGTATCCAAGTTCATTGAGATATTTCACAAGCCTGTAATTCCAAGCTCTTGGAGCTTGCTTCAGTCCGTAAAGTGCTTTCTTTAATCTGCAAACGAAGTTTGGGTATCTGGAACTTACAAACCCTCCCGGTTGTTCCATGTAGACTTCATCTGATATGCATCCATTCAGAAATGCGTTCTTTATATCTAGCTGACTTAGCTTCCATCCTTTTGATGCTGCTATAGCAATCACTATCCTTATGGTTGACATCTTTGCCACCGGACTAAACGTCTCATCGTAATCTATGCCAGGCATCTGAGCATAGCCCTTGATAACCAGTCTAGCTTTGTGTCTGGCTATCCTTCCATCTGCAAGCTTCTTAACTTTGAAAACCCATTTGTTTCCAATTACTTTCTTACCATTTGGTTTAGGAACAAGTTCCCATGTCTTGTTCTCCTCTAGTGCGCTGAACTCTTCTTCCATTGCTTCTTGCCTTTAGCTTCATCATAGTTCTAAGGTTCTTCATCATCTTTGACCATATATGCATAATTTTTCTCAGTTATGTACGAAGTATCATACGAATACCTTTCTGGTTGTCTTCTGTTCCTGTTTGACCTTCTTGGTTCAAACTCTTCATGTGTATCTGAATACACATCTTCATCAAATCCTTGTTCATCTCCATTTCTCATACCTGATCCGATCCTGGACGTACTTGCCTGCATATGATCTTCATCTCTATTCACTTGTACAATTGATTTCCCTTTCTCTCTTCTTCTTACTTCTTCTTTAAATTCTTCCGTTGTATGACTTTGATCTGTATACCAGCTCTTCTGTTCATCAAATGTAACATCTCTAGAAACAGTAAACTGTTTTGTTAAAGGACTCCATAACCTGTAGCCCATCTGCTTTTCATCGTATCCGACAAACACATATGTCTCTGCTTTTGGTTCGAGCTTATGTCTGAGTTGTGATGGTACATAAGCATAAGCTACTGATCCAAACACTTTGCAATGATCAAGTGTTGGTTTCTTTCCCCACCAGGCTTCATAAGGGGTCATTCCATCTAATGCTGTACATGGTAATCTGTTTACCAAGTATGTAGCTGTATTTACAGCTTCAGCCCAAAGATAATTTGGACAATCCTTTTCCTTTAGCATAGCTCGTGCAAACTCAACTAGAGTTCAGTTCCTTCTTTCTGCTACACCATTTTGTTGTGGTGTGTACCTGCAGGTTATTTCTCTCTTAATACCTGCATTCCAAAGATAGTCATTGAACTCTTGGGAGAAGTATTCTCCCCCTCCATCAGACCTCAGTCTCTTCAACTTTCGTCCTGTGAGTCTTTCAGCATATGCATGAAAGTGTTTGAAAGCTCCAAACACTTCTGATTTCTCTTTCAAAACATAAAGAGTTATCCACCTTGTAGCATCATCAATGAATAAAACATAATACCTCGATCCGCTGATTGATCCTTCTTTTGTGGGACCCCATACATCTATATGAATGAGTTCAAGTACTCCATCATGTTTGAATCCTTTCTTCTGGAAAGGTAACCTGTGGGCTTTTCCCGTCTGACATGCTTCGCACTTGTGAATCATATGTTGATTCTGTACATTCGGTAATCCCAATACTGACTGATTTGAAATGATAGCTCTAATTCCTTTTTCATTGAAATGACCTAATCTCTTATGCCAGAGATCAAGTTCTGTAATCACCTTTTCACCATGTGTGAGCAACGCTTGGTCAATGTTCCCTTGTACTCTTAAAGTAAAGAGTCTGCCTTCTTTCTTACCAGAGACAATCTGATTATATCCGTTCTCGGGATCTTCTACAAATACTCCTTCATTTGTAAATCTTACCTGAAAACCTTTCTCAACTATATGTCCTACACTAATTAAATTTTTCGGTATTGTCGGAACATACAAAACATTGGTTAGCAAATCTGCTCCACTCTTACATTTCACTTTTCCAATTGAATGTACACTATACCTCGTATTGTCACCTGTTTGAACAGTATGACTGGAACTACGTTTTTCCAATTCTGACATCAGTTCTATATTTTTTGACAAGTGATTAGAACATCCAGAATCAATGTAAAATACCTTTAGGTCTTCGTTATCTGATGTGCTGATTGAGTTCATCATCAATGATGTATGACTTTCATTCTGCGTTTCATTTGCGTAATTATTGTAGGTGGTGTTGTAGGATTGATTCTGTCCCCAACTTCTTGCTCCACCTCTACCATAGCCTCTTCTTTGATTTTGTCTTCCTCTTTGAAGGTTATTCTAATATCTTCCGCTTCTGCCTCTGCTATTACTGTTCTGATTTTGATTTGATCCTTGTTGATTGTGCCAGCAATCATGAGCCAAATGATTACTTAGTCCACAGATCCAGCAAGCCTTCTTGTTGTTATTCTGGCTACTTCTTCCTCTTCCAAAACCTCTTGCTCTTCCTCTGCTGGTGCCTTTACCTCTTGCATAATAAGCCTGAGAACTCGACTCTTCTTCGTCTTTTGACTTACCTTTGTCTTTCTTCTTGTTCTTCATGTACATTGCAAAACTTTGTCCTTTATCTGCATCTCCTTTCAGGTCTTGCTCATATGTGAGCATCAAACCAAGCAACTGATTTAAATATGGTACAAAATGATTTAAAGAAAGTTCAGTTGAGAGTACGAAAGGTTTCCACCTTTCATCTCCTCTCAAACCTGTTAGCAGTTGTGCTATCAATCTGTGATCTTCGACATCTTCATTTATGGATCCAAGACTATCTGCTAGATCCTTCATCTTAGTAACATAGTCACTAATGCTTTGACTCGCCTTCTTTTTAAACGTTGTGAACTCGGACCATAAGCTAGCCTTCCTAGCTTTCATAGTATTTTGGAAGTGATCTTCCAATGCACTCCATATGTCCTCCGCTTTCTCCAGACCTCTAATGTGCGATAGTAGATGATCTGTAACGGTATTATAAATGTAAGCTCTTGCCGTTGCATCTTTCTTCTGCCACAGCTTCAAGGCTTCTAATTCTTCTTTTTCCGGTTGACTATCATCTTCGAAAGTCGGCTTCTTTTCTTCTCCGGTCACATACATCATTAGGTCCTTACTCATAAGTAAGGCTTCCATGCGCATTACCCATGCGGGATAATTAGCTATGTCCAATTTATCAATTTGGACATGACCTGCCATAATCTTCTTGTTTCTGTTACTTCCGGTGAACTTTTGAGAATCTTTCTGCTCTTCAGAATCTTTCTCGTTTTGGTTCCACTGTTGTGGTTAACCTGCTCTGTGATACCAATTTCGGTATGCTGGCACTAAACCCACTTCTTGGATCTCACGGCTCTGATACCACTTGTGGGCGATTAACTTTCGCTCTGATACCACTTGTTATGGTCGACGCGGCAAAGGCCCGAACCTTGTCAAGCCTACGGAATTTGCTGCGCCATCAAAAAATTGGTTGCCAAGCTAGAGTGATATTAGAACATCTCTATAATCAAAAGTAGCTTAGCAGAGTTACTGTCACTCCAACGTATAGGACTTCGTTTTGAATTTACTGAGAAATTCACTGGGACTTCACCGGACTGTCACCAGACTGACACCGTAATTATACCGGAATCTTACTGGAATCAACTCCTATTCTGTTTGTAATTACTTTAGGTGAGTATACAAGAAGTAAGGAAGTGATGCGTGAACTTCCTTCACTGAGTGAACTCTTTTTGAAGTTTAAGAGAAAACTTCTCCGGTTCTGAATGCCTTTTTCGGTAAGACTTTGTATTGTGTGTACATATCCATTTCACCGAAATCCTTGACGAACTGATAGTAGAGATGTCTAGCTATAAGGTAAGCTAACTCTCATACAAACCTTTAATTTACTCTGCGAGATATACTTCGTTGTTCTACCGAAAAACACGTTTTTTGAGAAAACTGTAACTGACCGAAACATTCGTTTACTGAGATAGTACCGAGGGACACGTTTACTAACGAACTGTAACTGTTAACGGTTAACGAACTTTCTACCGTAACACGAAAATACTCAGAGTTCTTCACATATGAACAGTGCGTGCAAACTTCCACATGAACATGTGTTTTCTATTAGAGAAGATGTGTACAAATTAGCTTGGCCTCTTCTTGCTCAAGCTATGGAAACTCTCCTACACTGAGTAGTTTCTGTTTACCATCTCTCTCAGATGAATACCTGACATTTCAGGTTTCTGTTATTCATCTTTACATACGCGATCTATGGCGTCTTCTGAAAAACTTCTCACTCACTCTTTCTTCAGTCTCTATACATACGCGATCTCTGGCGTCTTCTCACTTTCTCATCTCTCTGTTTTCTCTCTCTCTCTCTCTCTTCACTCTCTGTACATACGTGATCTCTGGCGTCTTCTCACTTTCTCATCTCTCTGTTCTCTCTCTCTCTCTCTCTCTCTCTCTCTCTCTCTCTCTCTCTCTCTCTCTCTCTCTCTCTTTTGACCTCTGTATGTGCTCTATTTATATTGCGCACTCTTCTCATGCACGTTCTAGCTCGCACTTCCCTCTTTTATTCTTATGCACGTTCTCTCTGTATATACAGTTTGATTCGGTGTAACAAACTCTGATTCTGTAAGATTCTGTACTGTACATAACGGTCGTGAATTTGTCCCTTCATTAAGGCTTTTGATTTTCTGAATATTTGATTCTGCTTCTCTTTATCTTCCTTTGTCTGTACATCAAATTCGTGAGTGATTCTTCAACAAAGACAACTCGCAGTCACAAGTAAACCCAAAAGAAAAGATTCAGTGAGATCATCCATCTCAGCAATTAAGCCTACCAAAAATAGTAGGAAATAAGTTTTATTGCTTGTTTTTATGGCTAATCTCTCTATTCTTTCAATTAATGTAAAAGGTCTTATAGATCCTGTCAGACCTAGAATGATTATTAGGTGGATTCAGTCCTTACACAGACTCCCTCATGTTTTCTGTTTAGAGGAGGTTAAAATTGGTGGTGACTCTCTCAAATTTAATCTTAATATTTTATCTACTCACTTCAATTGGTTTTTCACTAATCATCAGGATGGAAAAGGTGGTGCTGTGATTGGGATCTCTAAGTCCCTGGCCCATACTCTGGATGGTAACTCCTCTAGTAGCTCCAACCAATGGTTCTCTATCAGGTTGGGTAACCCCTATAAACTCTTTGTCATCTCTGTTTATGCTTCTAATAACACTCTAAGTAGAAAAACCTGCTGGGAAGAACTCAGACAAGTTCAAGGGCCTGCTATCTTGGTTGGGGATTTTCATATAGTTACTTGTATTAAAGACAGATGAGAGTGCAAAGGTAATACCATTAATGGTTCTGAAAAAACTTCCTGGAATGAGCTTTGTAACCTGCATGATTTTGTTGATGCTTCTCAAAACTCTGGTTTTACTTGGTCCAATAAGCAAGTTGGTAATGCTTATACTATTGCTAGACTAGATAGATGCTATGACAATAATGCTATTCTCCAAAAGAGTTGAGAGGTGAGTGCCTTTACCGAGAATTCCCTTTTGGTTTCTAATCATAAACCCTTAAAAATCACCTTTAGAATGGGATGTCCTTCCTTCAAGTCTGGATGGCCGCATGTCGATGCCAACCTTCTTAAGCTCCCTTGTATTTTGTCTGAAACTAAAAGAATTTTTTTCCCATCACTTTACCAATACTAGCTCTCCTAGTTTAGCTTGGGAAAAAGCGGTTAAAGATGTCCAACGCTTGTTCACTCACTTTAGAGACAAGCGAGAGAGTTTAGAGCTAAAAGACGTAGTGCTATTGTGGATAAGCTAAAAGCTCTGGATGTTACTTCTCAAGAGTATCAAAATTTACACTTGACATTGTGCAAGGAAAGTTATCTTGAAGCTAGTTATTCTCTTGCCTCATCAAAAGAATTTTGGAGTGGGAGTATCAACATTTCCACTTGAGATTGTGCAAGGAAAGTTATCTTGAAGCTAGTTATTCTCTTGCCTCATCAAAAAAATTTTGGAGTGGGAAAATGGACAGGAACAAAAAACATATGTTTTCTCTCTTGAAAAAAAATAAACTCAGGGACTTCATCCCCAAGTTGAAAAAAAAGAAGGTGGTCACACTTTAAATACTGAGGAGACTGTACAGGAGGCTAAAAGCTCCTTTATGGATGTTTTCTCTGGTTCTCCCAAGTGGGGGGAGGATATTCAGAGGGCCAGAGCTACTATTGCTTTGAAAAGGAAAAAAATGATTCCTGAAAGCCTGGTTCCCATTATGGACCTGCCCCTCACTGCCAGTGAGATCAAAGAAACCATCTATAAATTGAAACCCTGTAAGTCTCTAGGTTCTGATGGTCTTCCCAATGAATTCTTCATCATGCTATGTGATTTCCTCACTCCTTATATTCTCTTGGTGTGGGAAGAGGCTTCTAGCAAGGGATATCTCCCTTGTCACATTAACACTCAGGTTATTAGACTTGTTCACAAAAGGGTTAGCAAAGATGACCTTAATAATTGGAGACCTATCACTTGTCTTAACACCATTTACAAGATCATAGCTTCTATCATAGCCAGAAGACTCAGTCCCATGATGAAAGTTTTTATCCTCCCTGAGCAAAAGGGCTTCATCAAAGGTAGATACATTCTTGATGCTATTATTTCTCTTTGGGAAGGGATGGACAATGCCAAGGAAATGGACCAAAACTTTTATTTTTTTAAGATTGACTTTGACAAGGCTTATGACAGGATTGAATGGGACTTTATTCTCCAATCCTTGCAAGATATGGGTGCTGGTAAAAGATTAATCAAAAGTGTTAGTACTCTTTTGGTAATGCTTGTTCTAGGGTTGCCATCAATGGGCATATTTCTGACCCCTTTAAACTCAACAGATCCATTAGGCAAGGTTGTCCTCTTGCTCCTCTTTTATTTGCCATTGCTAGTGATGCTTTGGGCTGGCTTGTGAAAATTGCTATGAACAGTGGTTTGATAAGAGGTATTAATGTGCATAACTCCCCTTCCCCTCTTGGGTTACAAATGTTTGCATATGATACTAATGTTGTTCTCAATGCAGATGACCTCTTTGTGAACAAATTTTTGGAATGTTTGGAGACCTTCTACCTTGCTAGTGGATCCAAAGTTAATCACACTAAAACTGGTTTTAAAGCTTCTAATGATGTTTTACCTGATTGTGTTGCTAGACTTGGCTGTAATATCATTAAGGATGGGGAGATTTTTAGATTGCTGGGGATACCCATGGGTTTCCAGATTACTTTTTCTCAAAGGTGGGACTAGGTGTGTTGGCAGTAGCCAGAGGCATAGAAGACGCGGAAGCATGTAGAGATAGAGCAGGGAGTTAGTCGAATCAATTTTTCAAAGATTTATGTTTTATAAATATTCTTCAAAACCTCCAACAGTGATTTTCATCACTATTGTAACACATGTAACATAGAAAAACCCTTTTTGTAATTCATAGCTCCATTTTGTGCAAGCCGAGGAGTCCTCAAGCTTGAGAAGCTTAGGTAGAATGAGCGTACCAATTTTGGTTATTTTTAGACACCGTTGTGGAGGTGATCGCAATCCGGGTGGATCGGGTCCGGTCGTGGCACACACAGGGTGTATGAAGCTAATGAATGTTGGATGGTTTAAGGACATGAAAGTGAAATTAATGTTGAGTATGGAGAAGAGAGAGATGTTGAAATGATTATGCGAATGGGAAAGTAGGAGTGCAAGTTAGATTTATGAACATGAATGATAAGAATGAAAGAGAACCATACACACGAATCAAATTTGGAAGGAAGAATGGTCCATTGAAGGAGCTTCTTAAACACTTCCTAATTCTAATCCATATGCATAGTCTTCTTTGGATGATATGTATGCATGACGTGAATAGATGGAATCCTTACACATAAACCAGTTTTGAAAGGAAGAATGGTCCAATAATATTGGAGCTTCTTATACACTTTCAGAAACTAATCAATATGTATGGGTATGTATGGATTATATGCATGCAAGTGAATTATGATGATAGAGATTACTCACAAGCTCAAAGAAACATCCTTACTGGTTCAACGCAATACTGCGGAGCCTTCTCACACATAGAAGAAATAGAGGACATGTAAAAATACTTAAGAGACTGAGAGAGGAGACAAGAGACAAGTGACAAGTGACATGAATTAAAAGGATTTGAATTAAATACATGTATAAGATCGTCGTGGTACGTAAAGCTAGGCAGTCTACTGATCAAAGGTGGTTCCGACCCTCAAAACAGTTCAACCGAATGTCACACGTAAGAAGGTGAGTTCCACTCCAGTGACCCTATGTATGTCTAGGCTCGTAACGTCTAACTAAAGAAGTCTAAGACTCATTAAAATCAGCTCTAACTCACTCACACGCTCCACCGAGGGTGAGTCAAGAAATAGATGCTGGTTTCAAGAGCCTATCCTAGATTGGAGTTCTAACTTAAATTTGAAACTAGGTAATATACTCATACTAGCTCACCTTGGATCCTCACTCGCTCAACCGAGGGTGATCGTCTCAAGGAAACCGTAAGCTAGCATGAGCCCTATGGATGCCTAATAATGATGCTCTAGGATTTTGGAGGGGGGTTTATATAGTTTTTTGAATGAATTTGGGCCCTTAGATCTAGAGAAATCAACTCTCAACTCTAGGATCACTACTTTTGATTACAACCGTTTGATTAATCAAATCAATGGCTTGGAATTGTTCTTTCTATCAAATCTAGTGTAAAGGAGTGAAATTTAGGCGCCCTCATTCTCCACCATTGGATCTGGGGATGATCTGGACCGTCGGATCAGTGCTGACATCAACTCGGATAAGATAAGCCACTATTTTTGGAGAAAAGCTACATTATTGATCTTTGATTGTCAAAAATTATCTTCTTTTACGGAAAAACTCGTGGATCCTCCTTGCTTTAAGCATAAGTGCATCTCCACCCTTGAATATGAGCTCATCTTGATCGTACAACATGGCTCAATCAGCTTTCGCCATGTGGTGGCCCTTCAACCCTTCAATTTGCTTAAACTAGAAAACTGTAGTGATCCTGAAAACTGGACTTTGTGCTCTTTGACCCTCCAAATAGGCTTTGATGAAGATGAAACTTTGTAGGACTATGTTTCCAAAGATCTCCTTCAGGAAGATAAGCCACTATTTTTGGAGAAAAGCTGCATTATTGATCTTTGATTGTCAAAAATTATCTTCTTTTATGGAAAAACTCGTTGATCCTCCTTGCTTTAAGCATAAGTGCATCTCCACCCTTGAATATGAGCTCATCTTGATCGTACAACATGGCTCAATCAGCTTTCGCCATGTGGTGATCCTGAAAACTAGACTTTGTGCTCTTTGACCCTCCAAATAGGCTTTGATGAAGATAAAACTTTGTAGGACTATGTTTCCAAAGATCTCCTTCAGGAATATGCAAAAATAACTCCCATCTGAATCTCCCTTGTACAAGTTTGACTACATTTGGAAGCTTGCAAGGTGGCATTAAGGTCTCTAGGAAGCTCTGATGGCCTTGAAAATTTGTACAAATATGTAGCCACATATGATCTTTATACATGCCAAACCATATGGCTAACATAAATTTCTATACAAGAATTTGTAGGGTCAAACTAGAAAAATTACATTTTTACAAAATGAACATAGCATATCAATGTGCTACAAAATCCATTTTCTGCTGAAATTTGGGCTATAGACTGCCTTTGACAATCTTTACAAGTATATTGATTTTCATCTAATTTGGTGACACTGAAATTTTTGCCCTAATTTCCCAACTTTGACCAGCTTTGACCGCTACCATGGACTTTCTTGATTTCTTTGAAACTTTGTATGTGAGCTTCCTTTGACATCCTTGATGCATCCTGGACTTCTCGGGGAATTCTGGCTACCTTCACCAAATATGTTTTTTGTAGGCCTTCATAAGTGAGAGAGGAGAGAAAATCTCGACGACACCGTTTACCCTTTCAAATAGCACTTAGGACCTATTTTTTAACTATGCCGGTCACTAGATGTGAAATCGGTCAAAACTAGTCTAGAATCTATAAAAAGAGCTAGAGAGCACATTTTTGAGGTTGGTTGGTGTGAGCTTAGAGCTACTTTGAGCTTGTAAGAGTGTTCTTGAGTAATAGAGTTGATTTCTCACCTTCCATTGTGTCTTGCTTGTCTCTTCGTTGTGTGTGTGTATGTGTGTGTGCATCTCTATGCTTCTCACCTTCACTTTCACTTCATCTCACATTCACGATCTTCATATCACTCCTATCTCTTCCGCAAATTGACATTAAGGAGGTGGAGCTTCTTAACGTGGTTCTCACCATTGTGCTAGAGCAACACCAAATTTGGCGTCGTTGCCAGGGATCGAGTCTAGGACGAATGTGTGATGGTAAGAGTATAGCAAGAAGCGGCGTTGGAAGGTAAAAAATTTAGTTTTTGTTGTTGTTTTTAGTTAGTTTTTAGTGTTTTCACCTCCCCCACACTCCATCTTCATCACCGCATCATCATCTTCAACTCCAAAAAAATAAAAAAATTCACCATATCCACTCATTCTCCTCATTTCCCCTCATTTGTGCATGCGAGAGAGTGAGAGAGAGCTTTTGTGCTTGCATGTGCTATTGTGTTTTTGAGTTTTCTTGCAGGTACAGTGCTCCAGAGCATCAGGAAAGCTTGCAAAAGGTAAAATTTCACTTTCTATCAGAGATCTGTCGAGTGTGTCAGACCATCGCGATGGTTTGCCAAGTTCGGTATTTTTGGTAAGCGAGTTCACCAGCGTGTAGGTGAACCTTGCACATATAGGAATCTAAACTTGCATTTGAAAAATTCACATTTTGGTGGACAATCACGATTGGCTCAGACCATCGCGATTGTGTCACACCATCGCGATTGGCTCACGCCATCGCGACGGCTCGACCGGACCATCGCGACGGTCTCGCACCACCGCAACGGCTCACTTGAGCCATCGTGACTGTTCACATGGACCATCGCGACGATCTCGTCGACCCCACGCCATTGCGATTGGCTCATGCCATCGTGCCGATGCTGCCACGTGGCAAGCTAGACCATCACGATTGGCTCATCCCATCGCGCCCTTGACCATCACGACGGTTCACTCGGACCATCGCGACGGTTCGCGTTGACCATTGACTGACGCCATCGCGACGGTTCATTTTTGGACCATCGCGATCATTCACTTTCAGACCATCACGACTGTTCGCTCCATCGGACCATCCCGATTGTGCCATGCCATCGCGACAGTTCACCTGGACCATCGGGACGGTCCCAAACTAGCGCGATTATCTCAGACCATCGCGAATGCTCACCCCAAATGCAGATTTTAGGGTTTCAATTTTTGGCCAATTTTGGGGCTATTTTTTGAAAATCTTTGGGTGATTAGACTCATAGGAGACCCCTTAGCTCATATTTCAAGAAAAACCTGTTTGTGAGTTTTTACCCCCGAGAGCCTGAACGCTCATATCTTTTTCATCCGAAGTCCGTTTTTTGAGCTTTATATCTCGTTAGAAAGCTCTCTACGAGTACTACGTGACCTCAACTGTTTTTTTTTTTAAGAATACGTTGATTTTTTGAGAGGATATTTTTGAGGTTGACATAGTTGGGACTAGAAAGCCAGGGGGCATTGAAGTTTTTGGGCAAAAGGGAAAGGACCTTTAAGGGTGTATCTACTCAAGTGCTTGATCATCCATTTGTGAAATTGGTCTAATATTGGATTTTTCCAGGTCTAGCAAGGATAATAAAGGGCAAAAAAAGCAAGGCAGTGAAGAACGTAGGGCTTGGGAAGCGTGGATTCTTGGGCATCAGAGCAACCAAAGCAGCTGACTTGAGGTTGGAAGATTACTCAACCCCCTCAGTCAATTATTAGCTTAGGCTAAACGTTAGCATTGTGGATTAACAACGATAGGAATGCCTCAAGTTCAAGAGATTTTTAATTTTTCAAATACAAGACTAAAGTGAACGTGTGTGATATGAAAACCTAAAGGAAAGAACTTAAGTCTAACGGAACAGGAACTCAAAAGTACCATAGAAAGTCGAATTTCTGACGCATACATTGAGACAAGAATTTAAAGGAATTTAAAAAGAATCAAGAAAGTAAGAACAAAGAATCATTGACGATCTGAGCGTGTACTGAGTGTGCAAGGAAGAAAATTCATGAACCTTAGATCGGGCAAATATATAGGTAAGTCAGATTGACAAAGCCTTAGATCATCAAAAGCAAGCGTAGGAACTACTGCACGATCGTGGGCTCAGCAATTAAATAGTAATTACCCCTACGAGAGCTCAGATACAAGTGAATCAGAAATGGCATTTAGCATAGAAAGACCGGAAGGAGGGTCAAATGTTGCATATTTAGAAAAACCAGAAGGACCCTATAGGACTCAATTAGAGTTTCTCCGAACCAACCGTTTAGGTGCTCGCATCTATGAGGATGGTTTGTGAAGACAAGTGGTGCAAATGCACAATCCTGATCAACCCATGGGATTGGAACATCCAGTGGTGAAATTTGAGCGAGATGCATACATAGACAAGGAAGGAACGATGTACATCTTAAGTATGCAGCCAAACAATACGAATGAGTTTGGCGTAATTCAGTTAGAGACCGAAGCTAAATCCCAAGGAAAAGAACCATTAGAAGAACCTAGAACACCTAGAGGGAAATCTGTACTGACACGAGTACTAGTTCCAAATTGGACCCCTCAGGATAACAGAAGCATAGAATTGTTCGTGAATAAAGAGACAGACGAAGCATTTTGGAGGTACAGAAGGGAACAACCTAGTGAGGTAGGCTCCATCATAATCTATGAATTTAAAGACCCGGATACACCTGGAAAGGTTGTATACCTGGATGAGACTTCAGCAAGAGTATTTGTGGTACCTGACCATGCTAGAAACACATACACATGGAGAGGCGAATTAGTATTCCCTCCATCTCGAGAAAACGTAAACACGAGCCAACAAGGGGCAGGAACATCCTCAGCCCATGGCATGCAAAGAGAAAAGAACAAAGAAAGACTGGAAGTAAGCTTCAATCATCCCATAGGAAGAGATAGAACCACCATAAACACGGACAAAGTGGATAGACAAGGAGAACCTAGAATGCCAGGTGGTAGAGATGATTTTCCTCTACCTAGACCACGTGAACACGCAAGAATATTAAGACCCACTCAGTTAGTGAAATCCATGAAAAACTACTTTGCGGACAGGAGATCCCTATGACCATGTTGCGGAATTTAAGCAAGTACTAAGAGCAGAACAAGTCGAAGACATGTTCATGCAATATAATGCATTTGGACTAACGTTAAAGAATACAGCTTTAACTTGGTTCCAACCATTGCAACAAAGGCAATTTAGAGACATCCATCACTTTTTAGAGTCATTCATCACGGAATTCTCTAAAAGTGGAATCAGACATGACACGTCTTCGTTGATTCATAGCTTCAAACAGACCCCTCAAGAAACAGTTAGACTGGCAGGACGTAGGTTTAGACAATATATTGAAAGATGTCCAGTACAAGAGTTACCTTCACAGGCCAAGCAAGTGTCGTTGTTTTTAGATGGCCTGTTGAGCTCTAAACTACGCTCCTATGTGTACTTGAAGGAACCCAGAATGCTAGAGCAGTGTGTAAGAATTTGTATAGACATTGAAGATAACTTAGGAGACGAGTTGGAACTGTCAAAGGTCTATAAGGACTCAGATTGTTCCTCTCTAGCATCCACAAAATTGTCTAGCTCAATAGAGGATCTAGCAGAGAAAGTGGCCCAGAAACTAGGAGTTTCTAGTAAACAGATGCCTAGGGTAACAACAAACAAGTGCTATTACACTTGTGGTGGTGATCATATGGCAAACGTGTGCCCCAATGCAACACAACCGCAAGCCAACCCTAGTGGCCAATATTGTACAATTGAGAGAAGGTACACAAATCACACGGCTCAAGACTGCCCTTATAACAAACAAGCAGTGAGACAGAACTAACCACAAGCATACCCGCAGCTAGGTAGGTATCAAGGCCAATATAATGCTCAGCCTTATTACTATAGGCCTCCTCAGAACTATCCATATCAGGCTCAACAAAGACCTCAACCTGTTTTAGTTTAGCAGCCACCCCCACCAGCGAATGTCATCTCATTTAAATATGCTGCTGCAGAAGAGAACCTAAGTAGGGCCTTAGTGCCTTCTTCACCTTTGATCATATAGAGTGACACTCAAACAGTTTTGACTCTACTCATGTAAATAGTCCACCCGCATATTACACAGAGTCACCAGAACATGTGGAGACTTATCGATACGATAGTCCACCATTGGAACCTAGTTGGGAGCCTGATTATGCTAATGTGATGTACACAAACCCAAATCCATGGCCCCAATTGAGACAACAAAGACCACAGGGCCCTAGAGGACCATGCTTTAGGTGCCAAGGAGATCACTTCATAAAGGATTGCCCACATCCTCCGATATCAGGACAATCGTAATACTATAACATATAAGGATTTTGTGCCGACTACGGTAAAGAGCACATAATCAAAGATTGTCCTAAGAACCCTGCTAATGCTTCAAATGTGACACCAATCAACGTGATAGGTATTGTAAACAACGCAGATGGATCCAACCCTACATACGTGCCTATCCAAGCTATAACCAGAGCCCAGGCGCTCTTACAGAATCAGCAACACAATCAAGAGAGAATAGCCGGAACTAGTGAAGTTGCAGAATCTAGCAGTAAAAAAACGAAGTCTTGGAAAGATTCTAGAGAAAGGATCAAGAGAAAGTGGAGTAAAAAAATAACTGAGTTGGAAGGAAGTTTGAAGGAATCTAGAGCCAAAATCCTAGAGTTGACTTCACAGGAATTGAATCAAGAAAATCTAGCTCAAAAATGAGGATCAGTTCTAGTGGAATCCATACCCGAAAACCTAGACATGATGTTTTGTGCATATCAGGCTAGAATAAAAGGACCCCAAGTAGCAAAAATGAGCAAGAACTATCCTCGAGCAGACCTAGAAATTGAGAGGACTAAGCTTTGCATGAAGATGGAAGAATTAGCACAAGCAATGTTCGAAGCCTCTAGATATCTAAATTGGAATAACATGGCAAAACCGGAATTACACTTTCAAGGACTAATGGAGAGGCTAGAATACTTGATAGAAAGCAAAGAGAAAAAGAATCAGCATAGGAACCCTATTGTCCTAGAGACACAGGAAAGGAATGCACCATCCCTGTCTCAAGTACCCAACCCAGAAGGGGAAGACAACCTGTCTTCCATACATAGGTATTCACATGAATTTTTGAGAGAAATCCAAGAAGAGAAATGGAGAAAAGAACAAGGAACCCATCCTCCTATTCAAGAAATAGACGACTTGCAGGAACAATTTCCCCAAGACATCCCCTCTATTTACGATGATGTAGAGGAGGAGCAACTGAGTGAACACACAGGTTTTGAATCTAACTCTTTGCATGAATTACCTCAGTTGACAGTATGAGAGCACCCACGATAATAGTGAGGAATGAAGAATCATTAATCCCTAGAAACACAGAAGTGATCAAGAATACCAAAGTACAATGTAATCTCACCCTAGAAGAGTTGTTAAAGGTAAAACCAGAACTGTGGAAACATGTAGCAAATCAATTCCCTGAGCTTGCTACTACTCCCTCACAGATAGGAACACACAAGAAGGTACCAGAGATACCCATAGAAAAGATTGGAGATGTAAGTGAAGGAGAGGAAGGTAACACTTATCTTCCAATAACCCATCAGGGCTACACCATGAAAGCCATCTTAGATTCAGGAGCCAGAGTAGCCATCGCTACCAACGCTTTATGGAAACGTTGGGGTAAGCCAGCATTAAGACCTACCAGGATGAAGCTACAAATGGCTGACAGACACATAGAAAAACCATTAGGCTTACTAGAAGGCATATCTCTCACCACTTGTGGTGTGGAATTTGAGCATACCTTTGCCATTTGTGATTTTAGTAAAAATCATGCTTATGAGATGATATTGGGACGACCATTCATGCGTCAGTTGCAAATTGTACAAGATTGGGGAACTAATTCTTTGTACTTGCAACATTTAGGAGTGACTACCAAAGTCAATCTTAAAGACTATTCCCATAGAGATGTACCCCCAATACAATGGAACACCATCCATAAGACACAGGTAGAAATGGAATCGGTACACTCATTAGAGTCAGACCCCTCATGGTTACACGAGGACACTCATTTATGGATGTGTAAGGTAGCAAAACAAGAGGAAGAACGGTTAGAAGCTAGGACTTTAGGTGCAGAACAACATCCACGAACCCTTCAAGACCCATCTTACGCACCTGTAGTATTTGCAGACGAAGAATTCGAACCCCATGGTTGGGCAGAAATCCTAGCAACCATGGATGTATCCATCAATGAAGAACAATGGACACCCCACTGTGACGAGGATGGCTATGACATTGCAGTCTTCACAATAGAGCCAATCATGTGTGATTCAATTATAGAAGAGTGTGAACCTAACACTCATGCATTTGAGGATGTGAGTGATTTCGATTTAGAGTCAATCATTATGGAGCCACCCTTTGCATCAGAAGAAGAATATCTCTACGAAGTAGAAACTCACCCTCAGAGACCCGAAGAACTAATGAATGAGGTGAGGATGGCCACTCAAGTGACCACTAAAAGTGAAGGGAAGAAAAGAAAGAAGAAAGAAACCATGTCAAAAATAGAAGAATCTTTATTTGAAGTACCCGAGAACTTCAAGAAATATGAAATAGAAGATAGACGAATAATGGTACAAATGCCTAACAGAAAAGCTGACGTCAGAGAAGTATATGATAATCAAGAGAAAACCAAGAAAATCATAGTAGCCATCGAAGGAGAGGAAGAAAAATGTACCTACATAGGGCATGATTTGACGAATGAAGAAGAAGAATTAGTTTCCCTATTGCGCGAATATAGAGATGTGTTCGCTTGGAGTTACAAAGATTTGAAAGAAGTAGATCCGGATATATGTTCTCATAGAATCCCTATGACTCCAGATGCAAAACCTACGAAACAAAAACCATATACATACAATGATAATTACGCTGCGAAGATTAAAGAGGAGATAGATCGTTTGATAGAAGTAGGATTCATATATGAAATTGAGCATACTGAATGGGTATCCCCCATTGTGGTTGTGCCCAAGAAGAATGGAAAATTGCGTGTGTGTATTAACCTTAAAAAATTTAATGCCGCCATGATTAGAGATAGTTATCCTCTTCCTATCATGGAACACCTATTGGAAAGAGTTGCGGGCAAGGAAGTTTACAGCTTTCTTGATGGTTTCTCAGGCTATAATCAAGTAGCCATTGCTCCAGAAGATCAACACAAGATGGCTTTTGCCATAGAATGGGGCATATTTGCATTTCGTGTGATGCCTTTTGGGCTCACAAATGCACCCGCCACTTTCCAGCGACTCATGTGTCATGTTTTTAAGGAATTCTTATGCAAGAATTTGGAAGTCTATGTCAATGACTTATGTGCTCATTCGAATGTCAGACATACACATATCCCAGAGCTAAGACAAGTATTTGACAAATGTCGAGAATATCTGGTTTGTTTGAACCTAGAAAAATGTGTTTTCATGGTCAGACAAGGAAAAATTCTAGGACACATTGTGTCAAAGAATGGAATTTCTACAGATGAAGAAATGATGGGGGAAGTATCTCAACCCCTAAGCAACGATGAAGCGCGAATGACCTCCACAGGTATCCTTCTTTGACCTCTGCACACCAAAAATGCTCTTACTCAGAGCTTATGCAGAGAACTCCAGTGAGCTTTTGTGGACCTGTAGTAGACACCAAGGGCTTTCCAACAAAACAAGTTTCACTTGAAATGGATGCTTACACAAAGAGAAACAATGTCTACAACATGAGCTAGTTGAATGCTCACAACTGCTAGTCAAGCAGAGACCTCACTTCACTCCAGCAAACTTTTCTCAGAGATTATACAGAGAATGAATCTCAAACTTGAGTCAACTTTAGAGCACTCTAATAGCTACCCAATGACACCAAAATCATAGCAAATGGATACATAGGGAAGGAGAACCAGCCCTTACAACAGAGAGCAAAATATTTCCAACAGAGCCTACACAAAGAGAGAGATATCAATCACACAACTTCACTAAAATGAATGTTGCTCCCAGCTTACTCAGAGAATGCTCCAGAGAATTGGTAAGCATAAAATAGACTCTTATAGCTATCCAATGAGACAAGAATTACATCAAATGGATACCATATGAGGGAGAACCAATGCTAACAACTCAGGGGTAGAGAGTTGCAACACTGCGTGCGCACACACATAGATATGCCTACTAAAAGAAAACAAACAAGCAAGCAAGGGGGTTGCTTAAGCAAGGGGCTTGCTTATCACAACTCCAGCACTTAGTGCTCACTTTACATGAGCTAAAACTCCAAGAAGATGGCCCAAAAGAAGTCGGGATACATGCTTCTTTTATAGTGAGAGGTGTGCCCCTAAAATCTAGGAACTACCTTTCCAAATCAGCCTCCTAACTTGGAGGAATTAGTTGAGATGACTTGGGGAGTGGTTGAGTGACTTTTCTTGATGGAATCTCGTGGCTTTTGGCTTCCTTTGATTGCTCCACATGTCCATAAAAGATTCCCCACGAATTTTTAGCTTGAAGCTTGACTTTTAACACTCCCCCTCAAGCTTCAATTCTTCATCCTCATCCAAGCTCCTTCATGTTGATGCATTGCTTGAATTTTGAAATCTTCATCCCATCCAAAGCCTTTGTAAACATGTCCGCAACTTGGTCCTTGGTACCAATATGATGTACTGAAACTTCCTTGGATATCACCTTTTCCCTTATGAAGTGATAGTGCACTTCAATATGCTTGGTTCTAGCATGATAGACAGGGTTCGATGCTAGATGAATGCTACTCATGTTGTCACAAAAAATTGGATATGTGTCAACCTACAAATTAAGCTCCATAAATAACTTCTTAATCCACATTATCTCACATGTGACTTGAGCCAAAGCTGTATACTCAGCCTCGGTGGAAGATAATGCCACCGTGGGTTGCTTCTTTGAAATCCATGAGATGATCTTGCTACCTAGCATGACTAGGTAACCACTTGTACTCCTTCTATCTTCCTTCGAACCGGTCCAATCGGCATCGGAATAAGCTTTGACCTGCATATCATCATCAAATGAGTAGAACAATCCTTCATTTATAGTGGCTTTGAGATATCGCAACATTCTTCTTGCAGCTTGCAAGTGTGTAGTCCTTGGACTATGCATAAATTGTGATAACACTCCAACTCCATATGCTATGTCGGGCCTATTTATTGTGGCATAATTGAAAGAGCCTACAATAGATCGATACAAAGTTACATCCTCTATCCCAGTTCGCTGGCTTAGTGGTTGGGCCTCTCGTCTCTTGAGGCGGGGGCGAGGGTTCAATCCCTGGCAGCAACATGCAAGGGACATGTAATCTGGAATGATGTTGCATTGTGGCTGAGTGCCACCGTTTGTCTATCCCTGCGGTAGTGTTGACCGGCGTTTAACCCAGTATTGTAAACCCCTGTTCTTGTGGGATAAGGGGGGTCCCATGGGTACTATGCCCTTCCTTGTACAGTTGCAATTTCAAAGTTAAAGTCCGGGGGAGTAGGCCTAGGCCGAACCTCCATTTAAAAAAAAAAAAAAAAAAAAAGTTACATCCTCTAATGGCTCTCCATCAATGGAGCTTAGCTTTACATTAACTTCCATGGGATTTGAAATAGGCTTGCAATGTAGCATCCCAAACCTCTCAAGTAGGTCTAGAATATACTTCCTTTGTATGAGCATAATACCTTCTTCTTTGTATACAACTTCAATGCCAAGAAAATACCTAAGATCTCCAAGATCAGAGATCCTAAACTCCTTTCCAAGCTTTGCCTTGATCTCCTCAATGCCCTTTGTATCATTACCTGTAATGATAAGATCATCTACATACACACACATGTAGACCACAAGTTCTCCTCTTTGTTTGATGAAGAGAGATGGATCCGCCTTGCATTGATTGTAACCACATTTGATCAAATAGTCCACCAATCTTTGGTTCCAAGCCCTTGGAGCTTGCTTTAGGCCATAAAGTGCCTTCTTCAACCTACAAACATGATGTGGAAACTCTTTATGAACAAAACCTAGTGGTTGCTCCATGTATACCTCTTCTTCCAAGTCTCCATTGAGAAAGGCATTCTTGATATCCAATTGGAAGAGCTTCCATCCTTTGCTAGCAGCCATTGCAATGAGTGTCCTAATGGTGCTCATCTTTGCCACGGGGCTGAATGTCTCTTCAAAGTCCACTCCATAGGTTTGTGCAAAACCCTTGGCCACCAATCTTGCTTTGAACCTAGAAATAGATCCATCTGAATTCCTCTTTACTTTATACACCCACTTATTACCTATTACCTTCATGTTCTCCTTCTTGGGCACTAGAGTCCATGTTTGATTTTCCTCAAGTGCGTCGATCTCTTCTTGCATTGCCTCTTTCCATTCGGTGTACCTGCTTGCATCTTCATAGCAATTGGGCTCATGATCTTCTACTACTTTGTTCATATATGCATAATGTGTTGCCATGTGGTGTAGCTCAAGCGTAAGCACCACCTCCTTTACTTGTCAATCCGCGGAGACGTGAGGACCGGTATGAAGACCACAAGCAAGTGAAGGCACAAGTGCGTGAGTGAAAGCACACAAACATGCACACACATACACACACACGCGCACAAAGTAAGATCAAAGAGAGGAACAATGGAAAGCTTAGATTGCAAAAGAGTTCTCTTACAAAAGTTCTATTCTCTAACAAGCTAACCCCAAAAATGAGCTCTCTAGCTCTTTTTATAGTTTTTTTACTAGTTTTGGCCCTGTCCAGACCTAGTGTCCGGCCTAGTTAAAAATTAGGTTCCAGGGCTTATTTGAGGGCTCAAACGAAGTCTAAAAATTATGAAAATTGGTACGATGGTACTTCTAATACTCCTCAAGCTCGAGGACTCCTCGGCTTGAACAAAATGGAGTTATTAAAAATAGATAATGGTATTTACAATGGTTTTTAGTGATGAAAATCACTATTTTTGTAGGGGATTCTTCTGAAAATTTGACATACACTTCTTGGAGCTCCCTACTTGCTCCCTTTCCTTGTGTGTCCACCTTTTGATGTGCTTCCATGCTTTTTCCTTGACTTTGAGCTTCAACACTCCCCCCCCTCTCGAGTCTGTCGTCCCTGACATACCCTTGTTGGAAGGGCTGTTCCATGTAGTGCTTTGAGAGGTGGTGTCCATCCGTTGTATGAGCTGGTTCCTTGGATTCCAGCAAGAATGTGTCGTTGTGAGCTTCCAAAACTGCAAGTTGCTCAAAAGAGGTTGTCAAGAGTGATTTGGAGAAACTACTGGCTTCAATTTGCTTCCGAGATATGGATGTTGTTCCCATAACGTCCGCTAGCTCTTCCAAAGATGATGTTGAGAGCAGTCATGCTAACTACTCATAACCCATAATGAATGATGGGTAAGTGTGTTCGTGCCTGGGTTGAAAAAAGTATGTGCCTTGTGCCCGGCCTTGTAATGTAGCCCTACGCATGCTTACTTGGAAAATGCATTGGAAGAAGCATGGTGCAAAAATTACGGGTCTTGAGCTAAGTGCTCAAGGGTATGCTGACGAAGAGGTTTCCTAAACTATCATGGTTATGGTGTTTCCAGAGTAAAGATACTTACCATGGAGAAGGTTGATGGATGTTTGTCTCTTCGTGTTGTACACTCGGCCTTTGGGATGGAACATTGTTGATGAATGTCCATGTTGATTGTCCACTGATGAGATCTTTTGAGTGGTGGATCTCCTCTCCTCTTTTCAAAGCAACATTTGTCACTAACAATGTGCATTTCTGAGCTTGGGCTCATACACGTTCACTTCCCTATATTGACACTCAGAGGAATATTGGACACGTGCCGGTTTCTAAGGGATTACCATGCTGAGTGACATAGACCATTCACCAGTGCTACTGTTCCATACTGGTTCAAGAAATACTAAGAATTGAATTGCTTTATATTCCTTGGCAAGCAACATCGGGTAACTACACCAAGCTGAGTTTCACATATTCTCTTTAGCTCACCATATGCAGGAGTCTTCTCCTCCAGAACTACCTTTTGCAGATATCTCCTTGGATGCTCTGGTACATGAAGTAGTTAAGCATCACTCAAGTTGCGGACCTTCAAGCTCTTCATTCCTACCATGGTAAGAGAAAATCATAGTTGTAGATGCCATGTTCATGCCAAATGCTTGTCATCTACCAGATAAGGCAGCAATAATCTCACTGCTGGCCGAGACACACTTCTATCCAAATTGATAAATGCCTAGTAATCAACAGTTCCACCTTCAACTAAGCATGACTCATTCATGTTTCATACGCCATACCTGGGAACAAGCTCTCTCCCACTTTTCTTTCTCCCTTTTTTTTTTTTTTTTTTTTTTGTTTTGAGGAACAGGATATCACAAAACAAGAACACAAAAGTTAGTATCAATAGAAATGTTCGACATATGTCACTGTGCTCTTGTGCATGGGATTCTCAAGTGTGTCTATGCACGGCCGTGTAATGTGGCCCTATATTAATGCATACTTTGGAAATGCATGACCTGAATGGTGCAAAAGACAGGGTTGTGCAAGGAGCACATGGTTGTTGCTCGTTCGAGGCTTTCGATGTTATTTGCGGAGGTTGATACCGACCTTGGTGGAGGTATCCATTGAGTCTCGAACTGATGTAATCCTCCTTATTGGAGTCCATTTTAGAACATCATTTGGCACTGTAGAGGTCACTTCAGGCGTCTTTCTCTTTGGATGCTTCCTGAACTGTGGTATCCAGTGTGGTTGACGCTTTGGTTCGGTGGAGGCTACTTGCACTTTTGGCTTCCAAACCCATATCCTTTTTGCATGTCTTCCTACTAATGTTGAAGAGCTGATTTGATCTTCCTTTGGTCTCTGTACGTGGTTCTTACCCTTTTCTCTTTTTGGCTTCTTTGTTGAAACCTTTTGCATGTGGGAGAACAAACGTTGTTGTGGATGTAGGAGCTTCTTAGGTACCCACATCTGTAATTGCCCTTGTTGAGCTGCAGCTAACTTCTTAGGCACCCAAACTTGTTGGATACCTTGTGATTGAGCTTGTCTGAGTTGCTTCCTTCGTCTTCTGGCCGGGTTGGTTTGCATGGATGGAAATTGTGGGGGCAAGGTTGGTGGTTGCTCTCCTTTGCGTACCCATATCTGCTTCATGCTCGGAACTGCTTTTTTATCGAATGGTGTCTTTCTATTTGATGTAGCAGTTGTCGTGAACGGTTGTGTTTGCTTGTGTGGTGGACTCACTACTGTGGCTACTTGATTCTTTGGAGAAGAAGAAAGATCCATCCGCCTTCGAACCTGGTCTTCCACGAGTGACTCCTTCTGCATCATAGAGCTTTTGACACATACAACATCTTCTTTCATATGATTAGTCTTGGAAGAACTAAGAGAGTGTGTGGTGCCATGATTTAGGAGCATGCAGTTCTCTAATTCTAATGTAATGCATTGTTCATGTACCCAAACTTGAAGAATTTGACTTCTTAGGTTTAAGTTAACTGCATGGTCATAGATCCAATCTTGACCCAAGACAAGTGGTTCTGTAAGGTTCTCATCTTGACATACTAGCGCTTTGACTTGCATTGGAACATCTTGAAGGTAGATGGGAAGTTCCACCTCGCCCAAACAAGGGGTTTCCACACCTCCCAATCCTATGAGATAAGCTTCTATGGGATTGATGTTCAACTGCAAGTCTTGGCAGTAGGAAAGTCTAACTGCACTACTTGCTACACCTGAGTCAATCAATGCTTTCACCGTCCTTGCACCCTTCCCTTGTCCTATCTCTATGGTCACAAAGGGTCTTCGGTCAATGACCTGAGAAGTCGCTATGCCTGACTTTTGACACATATCCATGTGATATTTTGGGGCTTTTGAGTTGACATCTAGGCCTAATCGCCTTAACTTATTTCGCCTAATACGCTCTCTGGCCTCTACCTGTGCTTCTTCTCGCACTCTTAACTCTTCATCTTTTCGCTTCTTAGCAGTGTTGAGTCTCATTAGCATATCCTCAGTAAGAGGTTCTTGATATAGCTTGACTCTACAGCCACTAATATAGTTTGGCAAGATATCTCCTTCTAGAGTGGCCAACTGAACTGCACCACTAGTGGAAATTCTATTAATGATCATGGGTCCGTATCCTCTTTTTTCCAACTTACGGGCATGTTGTTTTAGTGTGTATACCAACACTAGATCTCCCTCTTTCAATCCCTTATCCTTGATGTGTGCATCAAAGTATGCCTTTTGCCTCTTCTTTGCAGCATAGATGCCTGCTGCCGCCCGTAGCCTCGTCTCACCCAAGCGTTCGAGATCAAAGATCCTAGAGGACAATTCATGCCCATTCCACTCATACTCTTGTGCTACTTTTAAGGCAGGGATTAAGAAATCTAATGGTAGCACAGTGTTCTGTCCGAAGACCATCTGAAATGGGGTGGCGTTGAGTACCGTTTTGTAGGCAACTCGATAAGCCCAAATAGCATGATGAAGTTGTTTGTCCCAATCAGAGCGTTTATTATTTACCAGTTTTGTCAATACGTTATAGAGGATCTTATTGGTACTCTCGGCTTGTCCGTTAGCTTGTGGGTGATAGGGGGCAGATTTCTTATGTATCACCAAGAATTCTTGGAGAAGATTTTCAATGACTTCATTCAAGAAGTGTGTGCCTCTATCGCTCACCAACTCTATTGGTAGTCCATATCTCGTGAACACATTCTCGAATAAGAACTTAGCCGTAGTCTGAGCATCATTCTTTGTTGTGGCTTTGACTTCTACCCACTTTGTAAGGTAATCTGTGGCTACAATGATGTACTCTGCATGGGAGTTTCTAGATGGGGGGTTAATAGGACCTATGAAGTCTATGCCCCACTTCGAAAATGCACGTCCTCCCATCATTGGCCTCAAGGGCATCTCGTCTTTTCTCACCGGATATTGTGCACGTTGGCATGTGTCACATTTCTTCACATAGGTATGTGCGTCCATATGAAGAGTGGGCCACCAAAGTCCTGAGAATAGAATGGTCTTGATTACTCGGTCAGGACCAAAATGTCCACCTGCAACACCGCTGTGTGCAGTCTCTAAGACCTTTAAATAGTCTGATTCATGAACGCATAGTCTTAAGTAACCATCTTTGCCTCTTCGGTATAGGTTGTCCCCTACTAAGGCATAGCCTTGAGCCTCTTGCTCCATGCTTCGTCTTCTTGCTAGACTAGCCTCTTTGGGTAATCTTCCCGATCTCATAAACTCTACCAATGGAGCACTCCAATCTGGAATTAATGACACTTGATAAAGGGTCGCATGCTCCACTGGGGGTCTCTCTCTGCACCTTGGACAATTCTTAATCCACTCATGTATTTCTTTGTCCATGCTAGGCCAATACACTCCTAAACGCTTTAGATTCTGCAATGTTCGTTGTTTAGAATAGTGATTTCCTAGCATTCCTTCATGGGCTTGTTGCAACCAACTACTATGTTCATCATCCTCCACACAACAAGCTAATACACCCTCAATATCTTGTTTGTACATGCTTCCTACTAATATGTGATATTTTTGTGATTTTACAATTTCTTCTTGTGATGTTTTCACATTCTTATTTGCAGGGCCAAAGGTTAGGACTGGTACCAACTTATTTGCCCATTTAGGAACAACTTCTAAATTGAACAGATAAGCATCGGGTAATTCGTCAGACACTCCTTGCGGTGACTCTCCTGAAGTGATGCGAGAAAGGTGATCTGCCCGAAGGTGGGTTCTCCCTTTCCTGACAACAACTTCAAAGTCATATTCCATTAGTAAGAGGAACCATCTTACTAAGCGTCCAGTATTGCAAGGTTTATTGACCAAATATAACAAAGCTTGATGATCAGTGAAAAACTTGAACTTGTTGGCCAATAAATAGTGTCTAAACTTCTTCACCGCATACACCATGCCTAAGCCCTCTCGCTCAGTTGTGGTATAGTTCCGTTCAGCTACAGTGAGCTGTCTACTAGCATATGCTATGGGCAAATCTAAGTTTCCTTCACTTGTGGGTTGTGCTAGCACACATCCTATGGCATGATTGGATGCATCCACATGGACATGGAATGGTTTATTCCAATCAGGAGTGGTGAGTATTGGTGCCGTGCACAAACGTTTCTTCAATTCGTTGAAAGAATTCTCGCATTCGTCGTTCCACTCAAAATTAGACAACAAGGCATAAAGGGGTCTAGCTATGATCGCGTACATGTGGATAAACCTACGGTAGTATCCACAATGGCCCATAAAGGCTTGTACCTCTTTAATATTCCTTGGCCTTGGTAGCTCCGCTATGGCTCGTACCTTATCTTCATCTGTTGAGATTCCATTCTTAGAAACAATATGACCTAAGATTTTACCTTGACGCACCATAAACACACACTTTTCTGGGTTCAGACACACTCGATATTCTCTACACTTGTTGAAGATTTGTCTGAGCTCAGGGATGTGAAACCTTCTTTCTTGGGAATGAGCACATAAATCATCCACATACACTTCTAAGCTCTTTCGCAAGAACTCTTTGAAGACATGACACATGAGCCTTTGGAATGTTGCAGGTGCATTGGTGAGGCCAAATGGCATCACACGAAATGCAAAGATTCCCCACTCTGTAGCAAAAGCTGTTTTGTGTTGATCTTCTGGGGCAATGGCTACTTGATTGTAACCTGAAAATCCATCAAGGAAGCTATAAACTTCCTTGCCTGCAACACGCTCCAATAGGTGTTCTGTGATTGGAAGTGGATAACTATCTTTAATCGTAGCGGCATTAACTTTTTTAAGGTTAATACACACTCGCAACTTCCCGTTCTTCTTGGGTACCACAACAATGGGGGACACCCATTCGGTATGCTCAATGTCATAGATGAATCCAGCTTCAATCAACCTATCAATTTCTTCTTTTATTTTGGCTGCATAGGTATCATTATATGTGTAGGGCTTCTGTTTGGTGGGCTTAGCATCAGCAGTCATGGGGATAGTATGAGAGCAAATTCTTGGATCTACCCCTTTCAAGTCTCTATAGTGCCATGCAAACACATCCCTATATTCCCTTAATAGAGCTATGAGCTCCATTTCTTTTAGCAAATGTGTGCTCAAACTCTACACCACAAGTGGTTAGAGTGATCCCTTCTAGCAATCCTAGAGGTCTTTCAAAATGACCATCAGCCATTTGAAGCTTCATTCTAGTTGGTCTTAATGTGGGCTTGCCCCATTGCTTCCACAAGGAGGTGGTCGCAATAGCAACACCAGCACCTGAATCTATGATTGCTTTGGTTGTGTAACCTTGGTAGGTGATTGGAAGATAAGTATTACCTTCTTCACCCTCACACATGTCCCCTATTTTGTCTAGAGGTATCTCTGGTACCCTTTGCTTGGAGCCTGCTTTTGGCATGTTGGAATCAAGTTCTGGAACCTGATCCTTCACATGATTCCAAAGCTCAGGTTTTGCTTTGAGCAGCTCTTCTACAGTGAGATGACACTGAACCTTAGTGTTCTTCACGACATCCGTGTTCCTTGGAACCACTGAGTCTTCATTTCTTACTAGTATTGTGGGAGCTCTAATCTGGAGAGATTCAGATTCCCATGGGCCTGGAAATTGAGGCAGTTCTTCTAAGGTATTAGATTCAAAATCTAACCTTTCGTCTTCTTGTTGTTCTGCTTCATCTCCGTAAATAGATGGAATGTCTTGGGGAAATTGATCATGAAGATCATCAATCTCAGGAATAGGAGGGGAATTACCCTTCTCCTTGGCCCATTTCTCTTCTTGTATTTCCCACAAGAATTCTTGAGAGTATTGTTGAATTGAAGGAGGTACTCCTGGATCCGTGGAATTAGGAACATAAGCTCCCATTGGTGGTGAGCTTCCTCTTTCAATAACTGGTTGAGCCTGTGGAGGTAAAGAAACTTGTGGTTTGTTTACCAACTGCTCTAATCGTTCTAGTAAGCCTTGGAAATGCAAATCCCCTTTGACAGAGTTTGTCTGATTGAACTTTTGACTAGTCTCAAGTATAGCTTGAGCTTGTTCTACCATTTTCATGCACATTTTCATCCGTTCAATCTCTAAGTCCGCTCTAGGGTAACTCTTGTCTAGGTTTGCAGCTGTAGGCCCTTCTTGAAGTCGAGCCTCGTAGGCTTTGAACATCATGTCCAAGCCTTCTGGGGTTGGATCTGCAAGAACAGACCCTGGTTGTGGTTTATTTACAATGGGTGGTGGGGTGGGATGAGGTGGAGTGGATGGAGTTTCGGCATGCGAGGGGCTTTGAGATGCAATGTCTTCTATTTTTGTTTTCGCTTCTTTTAAGCTTTCTTCTAGTTCCGATAACTTTTTATTCCACTTGCGATTGGCCTTCTCTCTGGTATCCTTCCATGTTCTTGTTTTCCTCTTACTAGGCTCTCCCGATTCACTCGACTCTGATTGTTCTACTGGTTTATCCTATTTTAAGGCTTGTGCTCTAGTGACAGCTTGTATAGGAGCCACATTGCTACTACTTGAACTTGAATCTGCCACTAAGCCTACCACATTAATGGGTGTAATCTTGGGTGCACTGGAGGGGTTCCTTGGACAATCTCTGGGGAGATGGTCTTTGCCACAATCAGGGCAAAAAGCCTGTATTGTGATAGCCTGTCCTTGACTCGGAGATGATGGGTGGGGACAGTCACGAATGAAATGATCACCTTGACATCTAAAACAAGATCCTCTAGGGGCTTGTGGTCTCATTTGTCTCAATTGGGGCCTAGGGTTAGGATTTGTGTACATGACATTGGAGTATTCTGGCTCCCAATTTTGCTCCATAGGTGGTGCCTCATATTGATACGAGTAAATCTCACTATGTTCAAGTGACTCTGTGTAATACGCATGTGGACTACCTACATGGGAGTAGTCTGAGCTATGAGCATGAGAGTCATTATCTGGTATCAATGGGGTTAGTGGCACCAAAGCTCTATTTGGATTTTCCTCTCCCACAGCATACTTGACTGGAATCACGTTGGCAGGAGTTGGTGGTTGGTTTCCCAAGACAGGTTGTGGCCTATATGGTACCTGATATTGCTGTTGTGGTCTATAATATGGCTGTTGGTATTGGTTCTGATACCTACCTTGTGGGTAAGGTTGCTGATAATTCTGTCTAACAGCCTGTCTATTGTAGGGACAATCTTGAGCCGTGTGGTTTGTGTATTTTCTCTCAATAGTGCAATATGGAGCATTCCTTTCTCTAATGTTTTGGTTTTGCATTGGGCATACATTAGCCATGTGGTCGCCCCCACAAGTATAACACCGATTCACTGGAGTGACTCTCTGTGTTTGTTTATTTTGGACTCCCAACTTCTTGGCAACTTGCTCAGCTATCTCTTCTATTTCTGTGGAGATCTTTGAAGTATGACTAGTAGAACTATCCGAATCTTTGTAGAGTTTGGATAATCCTAACTCCTCACCCAAGTTATCTTCTATGTCGATGCACGTCCGCACGCACTCTTCTATGGATCTAGGCTCTTTCAAGTACACATATGATCTTAACTTTGTGCTCAGTAAGCCATCTAAGAACAAAGCCACTTGTTTAGCTGGTGTGGGTAACTCTGGAGTAGGGCATCTTTCTAGGTACTGTCTGAACCTTCTACCTGCTAGTCGCACTGTTTCTTGGGGTGTCTGCTTGAAACTGTGGATCAGGGACGATGTGTTATGCCTGATACCACTCTTGGAAAATTCTACAATGAATTCGTCTAGCAGTTGACCTACATCGCGATAGTTGCGACTACTCAGTGGTTGAAACCAAGCCAAGGCAGTGCCCTTAAGAGTCAAACCAAATGCCTCGTACTAGGTGAACAAGTCCTCGACCTGTTCTGCTCTTAACACTTGTTTGAACTCGGCCACATGATCATAAGGATCTCCTGACCCGTCAAAATAATTCTTCATTGCCTTGATCACTTGAGTGGGTCTAAGGGTTCTTGGGTGCTCTCGGGGTCTAGGCAATGGAAAATCATGTTCATCTCTTTGTTGCCTATGTGCTTGATGTCTCTCTTTTTCAGGTCTTTCATTTTCAAATCCTGATCTATTCCTGCCCACGGTGTGTGCAAAACTTACCTCAGGTCTCTCTCTAGTTCTTTCTCTCTGGGCTTCATGAGCGTGGGATGATCCTACTCCTTGGAGACCATGGGAAACATTGGATCTTGGTGGGGGGGAAATCAATTCATTCTTCCAAGTATATGCATGTCTATCATGTTCTGTTACCAAGAAAATTTTCTCTGATGTGTTATCCAGGTAGACCACTTTGCCTGGTATCTCTGGATCCTTGAACTCGTAGATGATGACTATGCCCAATTGGCTAGGTTGATCTGGCTTGAATCTCCAAAAGGCTTCCTCTGTTTCTCTATTCAAAAATAGTTCTATGCTTTTGTTATCTTGAGGGATCCAGTCTGGAGTGATCACTCGGGTCAAAACTGACTTACCTCTAGGAGTCTGGGGTCCTTGTCCTACATTTCCTTGTTCTAGGTCTCCTATTTCATTCTCAGGAATGACATTTCCAAACTCATCAGTCCTATCTGGTAGGTTGGTGACCACATACATGGTTCCTTCCTTATCAATGTATGAACCCTCTTCGAACTTGACCACCGGGTGTTCAAGTCCAAAGGATTGATCTGGATTTTTGAGTTGGACCACTGATCACCTCAGACCATCCTCATAGATGCGAGCACCTGATTGGTTGGTCCGAATATATTCCAACTGTGTCTTATAGGGACCTTCTGGTGTTTGTAGATGGGCAGTCCCTGAGCCACCTGCAGGTTTTCCCATACTAAAAGACATTTCTGAATCACTTGTGTCTGAACTTAGTAAAAGATGACCACTTAGTTGTTGTGCCCAAGACTTGGATGTATGGTTGACACTAGCCTCAGAAGATCTAATGCTTTGTTTATCCTTTCCTAAGTGTCTACCAGATCTCAGGTTCATAAGCTTTAGTCAAGAGTCCAAATTTTCCCCTTGGTATGGTTCAAAATTCTTTGGAGTCCCCTTGGTTCCCTAGTCCCACATGAGGGTCAACTTCAAATTATCCTATCTCAAAATCAACGCGTTATTCTTGAAAAAAACATTTGAGATCGTGTAGGATTCGAAACGAGCTTTCCAACGAGCTATAGAGCTCAAAAAATGGACTTTGGATGAAAAAGTTATGCCAATTCAGGCTCCTAGGGGTCAAAACAGGCAAACAGGACCTTTGGAGAAAATCGCGATTTTGTACCTTGAGAATCGTGTTCACAAAATCGTGTTTTCACAAAATCGTGTTTTCACAAAATCGTGTTTTGAAAATCGCGATTTTGAGTAGAAAATCGCGTTGTGAAAATCGCGATTTTGATCACAAAATCGTGTTTCTGAAAATCGTGTTTTTTGAAATGAAAATCGCGATGTTGAGCACAAAATCGTGTTTATGAAAATCGCGATTTTGAGCACAGAATCGTGTTTTAGAGAATCGTGTTTTTTGACATGAAAATCGCGATTTTGAGCACAGAATCGTGTTTTAGAGAATCGTGTTTTTTGACATGAAAATCGCGATTTTGAGCACAGAATCGTGGTTCACAAAATCGTGTTTTTTTGCTGAAAATCGTGATTTGTGAGAATCGCGATTTTGAGCCCGTTGAAAATCGTATTTTCTCAGAATCGTGTCTTTAACAAGAAAATCGCGATGTTGAGCACAAAATCGTGTTTCTAAAAATCGTGTTTTTTGACATGAAAATCGCGATGTTGAGCATAAAATCGTGTTTATGAAAATCGCGATTTTGAGCACAGAATCGTGTTTTAGAGAATCGTGTTTTTTGACATGAAAATCGCGATTTTGAGCACAGAATCGTGGTTCACAAAATCGTGTTTTTTTTTTGCTGAAAATCGTGATTTGTGAGAATCGCGATTTTGAGCCCGCTGAAAATCGTATTTTCTCAGAATCATGTTTTTAACAAGAAAATCGCGATGTTGAGCACAAAATCATGTTTCTGAAAATCGTGTTTTTTGACATGAAAATCGCGATTTTGAGCACAGAATCGTGTTTTTTGACATGAAAATCGCGATGTTGAGCACAAAATCGTGTTTTTAGAAAATCGCGATTTTGACCCAGAGAATCGTGATTCACAAAATCGTGTTTTTTTCACAAAATCGTGTTTTTGGCTGAAAATCGTGATTTGTGAGAATCGCGATTTTGAGCCCGCTGAAAATCGTATTTTCTCAGAATCCTGTTTTTGGCATGAAAATCGTGGTCTTGGAGCTCCCTACTTGCTCCCTTTCCTTGTGTGTCCACCTTTTGATGTGCTTCCATGCTTTGTCCTTGACTTTGAGCTTCAACACCATGTATGAATCATAAGTAAACCTTTGAGTTGGATACTTAACTCTAGAAGACTTCCTTTCTTCACCTTTTGGAGGAATAAACCTCCTTTGCCTTGGGAACTTGATCTCTTTCTTTGACGTGGCTTCTTTCTCCATCATGTGTCCTTCATCATCTTCAACTTCATTACCTTCTTCATCCAACTCCACCAATGTTGCTTTGCCTTTGTTGATTGATTGTGCTTCATAGCTTGATGAAGATCTCCCCCTCCATGGTGAGTTCATGCTTGAACTATCTTCATTGATGGAACACCTTGGGCCGCTTAGCTCTAGGTCGATTTGTTCTTCATCATGTCCATGCTTTTCTTCTTCATAGTCCTGCATACAATCATACTTCTTATACCAAGGGAGTAGCTCATCAAATGCTACATCCCTTGATATCCTCAAGTCCTTTGTGTTTGGGTTGAAGCACTTGTAACCTTTATGATCATTTGAATATCCTAGAAACACACACTTTTCTGCCTTTGGTTGTAGCTTGTGCCTCAATTCACTTGGCACATGTACATAACAAGTACATCCAAATATCTTCAAGTGGGAAAGATCAGGTTTCTTACCATAATAGGCTTGATATGGTGTCAAGCCATGGATCCCTGAGGTAGGAGCCCTATTCATTAGATACACGGCGGTATTTGCTGCATCACTCCAAAACATGTTAGGTACATTCATCTCATTAAGCATTGCTCTAGCGATCTTGGCAATGTATCTATTCTTTCTCTCTGCTACTCCATTTTGTTGGGGTGTGTATCTGCATGTTACTTGCCTCTTGATGCCTTGATCCATTAAAAAATCAGAAAACTCATTTGAGAAATATTCTCCCCCTCCATCGGACCTTAGCTTCTTAATATATGTACCTGTTTCCTTCTCTACCATTGCCTTGAATGCTTTGAAACATGTAAACACATCTGATTTGTTTTTGATGAAATAAACCCAAACCATCCTTGTGCAATCATCTATAAAAGTGACAAAGTACTTGTTACCTCCAATGGATTGCTCTTTCGTTGGCCCCCACACATCTGTATGTATCAACTCCAATGGATGTTGGCTTATGTAGCCACTCTTCTTGAATGGAAGTCTCGCTTGCTTCCCTAGTTGACAAGATTCACATAAATGCTTCATACCTTGTCCTTGGAAGTTGGGAAGACCTTCAACCAGCCTCTTGAATTGCATTTCCTTCATTCTTTGTATGTTGATGTGACCTATCCTCTTGTGCCACAAGTCCAACTCCGAAATCCTCTTGTTTCCATATGTGAAGTAGACATGTTGAGTAGAATGAGAATTTACCTCCAAAGTGAAGAGTCTCCCTTGCTTCTTTCCTCTTGCTATGACCTTGTAACCTTGCTTAGGGTTCTCCACAAAGCATCCACCTTTGTTGAACCTTACTTGATAGCCTCTTTCAACCATTTGCCCAACGGACACCAAGTTCTTTGTGATGGTAGGTACATGCAAGACATCCTTGACACATCTTCCTTCCTCCTTGTCATCCAAAGCTACATCTCCAACATGGGAGATCTCATGGGCTGTATCATCACTTGTTTCTACATGTCCTTTACCTTTGGGAACATGTAGATTAGTAAACCA
Source organism: Ceratopteris richardii (assembly GCA_020310875.1). NCBI lineage: Eukaryota > Viridiplantae > Streptophyta > Polypodiopsida > Polypodiales > Pteridaceae > Ceratopteris > Ceratopteris richardii. Next base: position 138,435,486 of record CM035437.1, read on the forward strand.
AGAAGCATTGCAACTCATATGGTTGCTACATCCACTATCAATATACCAAGTGTTATCTACTTTGCTTGAATTCCCATTCATGTGCATCATCAAGAGATTGTCATTTTCTGAACTTGTAGAAGCATAATTACCTTGGCCTTTGTATGAAGAACCTTGATTATAGTTCCTTTGGTTTCCTCCTTGGTAGCAATCTCTAGCATAGTGGCCAAACTTGCCACATATGTAACATCCTTCGCCATCTTGATTCCTATTTTGTTGATGTCGTCCTCCTCTTCCTCTTGATCTTCCTCTCCCTCTTTGTGATGAGGTGCCTTGGTCATGTCCTTGATTTCTTGAGTGGCCTTGCCTTCCTCCAAACCTTCCTTTGCCCCTTCCTTGTCCTTGTCTTCCTTTGCCCCTTTGATTACCTGCATAGAAAACTTGTGCATCTTTGCTTTTAGTTGAACTTCCACCTATGTTCATTTCTTCGGTGACCATGAGAGCAACCAATTGCTCAAAATCGGGAAGATTATCCCTTACATAAACTGAAGTGGTAAAGGGTTTCCACTTCTCATCATCTCTCAAACCATTGAGAGTATAAGCCACAAGATCGTCATCGTCTACGTGGCTTCCAATGGATCCCAATGCATCTGATAACTCCTTGACCTTAAGTATGTAGTCATTTATGCTACTCCCTGAGCTCTTTCTAAGGTTGTTGAGCTCATTCTTGAGTTGGATCTTCCTTGCTTTGGTGCTTGTTGAATAAAGCCTTTCAAGTGTCTCCCATACCTTCATGCTTGAATCCAGGTCTTGGATATGGCCGATCATGCTATTGCTAATGTGTTGGGAAAGAATAAAGATAACCCTCTTGTCTCTTTCATTCCATTCCCTAAAGGCCCTTCTCTGGTCATTGGTTGGATTCTCATCCAACCTAGGTCTTGGTTCACTTCCACTAATCAACCCCCAAAGGCCCTTGCCCATAAGATAGTTGGAGACCCTAAATCTCCATGGTTGATAGTTACCTTTGTCTAGCTTTTCAATTTGAGTGTTGAAGTCTCCCATATCTAGTCTTTGATACTTGACCTAGCCCTTGGCTAATGCTCCAATGTGTGTAAAATGAAAATGAGGCTCTGAGGTTACCTCAATCCAAAGCTTTCCCTAGATGGACACCTTGTGCTCTTGCAAATTTGAGTAGAATAGCTCCCCCTTGATGTGAGCTACCTCCAAGAAGCTTTTGTTGATGCAACTCTTCAACCACCAACTCCAAGAGGTCTTCTTGCTTGTATGTGATACCTCCAAGATGCCCAAATGCTCTGATACCACTGATGGGGGAAGTATCTCAACCCCTAAGCAACGATGAAGCGCGAATGACCTCCACAGGTATCCTTCTTTGACCTCTGCACACCAAAAATGCTCTTACTCAGAGCTTATGCAGAGAACTCCAGTGAGCTTTTGTAGACCTGTAGTAAACACCAAGGGCTTTCCAACAAAACAAATTTCACTTGAAATGGATGCTTACACAAAGAGAAACAATGTCTACAACATGAGCTAGTTGAATGCTCACAACTGCTAGTCAAGCAGAGACCTCACTTCACTCCAGCAAACTTTTCTCAGAGATTATACAGAGAATGAATCTCAAACTTGAGTCAACTTTAGAGCACTCTAATAGCTACCCAATGACACCAAAATCATAGCAAATGGATACATAGAGAAGGAGAACCAGCCCTTACAACAGAGAGCAAAATATTTCCAACAGAGCCTACACAAAGAGAGATATCAATCACACAACTTCACTAAAATGAATGTTGCTCCCAGCTTACTCAGAGAATGCTCCAGAGAATTGGTAAGCATAAAATAGACTCTTATAGCTATCCAATGAGACAAGAATTACATCAAATGGATACCATATGAGGGAGAACCAATGCTAACAACTCAGGGGTAGAGAGTTGCAACACTGCGTGCGCACACACATAGATATGCCTACTAAAAGAAAACAAACAAGCAAGCAAGGGGGTTGCTTAAGCAAGGGGGTTGCTTAAGCAAGGGGCTTGCTTATCACAACTCCAGCACTTAGTGCTCACTTTACATGAGCTAAAACTCCAAGAAGATGGCCCAAAAGAAGTCGGGATACATGCTTCTTTTATAGTGAGAGGTGTGCCCCTAAAATCTAGGAACTACCTTTCCAAATCAGCCTCCTAACTTGGAGGAATTAGTTGAGATGACTTGGGGAGTGGTTGAGTGACTTTTCTTGATGGAATCTCGTGGCTTTTGGCTTCCTTTGATTGCTCCACATGTCCATAAAAGATTCCCCACGAATTTTTAGCTTGAAGCTTGACTTTTAACAAGAAAAAGTGAAGGTGATTGCAGATCTACCTAGGCCAAACAATGTAAAAGAGGTACAAGCATCTATGGGTCATTGTGGTTATTATAAACGATTCATACACATGTATGCAATCATAGCTAAGCCTCTGTACTCTCTTTTGACCAATTTTGAATGGACAGATGAGTGTGAGAATTCATTTAATGAACTCAAACGACGTTTGTGCTCAGCACCTATATTGACCACCCCAGATTGGAGTAAGCCATTCCATGTACATGTGGATGCATCCAAATATGCCATAGGATGTGTGTTAGCACAACCCACGAATGAAGGTAATATAGATCTCCCCATAGCTTACACGAGCAGACAGTTGAACGCAGCAGAAAGAAATTACACCACTACGGAACAAGAAGGATTAGGAATGATCTATGCAATAAAGAATTTTAGGCACTATTTGTTGGCAAACAAGTTCAAATTCTTTACAGATAATCAAGCATTGTTGTACTTAGTCAACAAGCCATGTAACACGCGACGATTAATACGTTGGTTTCTATTACTCATGGAGTATGATTTTGAAGTAGTAGTAAGAAAAGGAAAGACACATATCAGAGCTGACCACCTCTCGAGACTAACCTCGGGAGAACCTCCTCAAGGAGTAGTGGATGAGTTACCCGATGCATATTTGTTTAACCTTGAGATAGCACCAGAATGGGCTAAGCCGATAGTCCCGATTCTCACATATGGACCCAAGAATCCTAGGGTAAGGATCAAAGAAGGAGAGATTACCAAATCTCAAAGATATCAAATCATAGCAGGAAGTATATATAAACAAGATAATCAAAAGATTATTGTTTGTTGTGTAGATGAATCAAAACATGCGAATTGGTTGCAATTAGCACATGTAGGTGCACTAAAGCAACATCATTTGAAACATCGTACATTGCATAGACTAGGAGTATATTGGCCTTCGATGGAAGCAGACGTCTACAAATTGTGTAAAGAATGCCAGGTTTGTTGTGAAAGACCACCAGTAGAACATGCTACATTATATCACGTGTCTCTCACACCAAACTGGAGTGAACCCTTAGTGACATACTTGAGGACGAACACATTCCCTCAAGGAATGACTTTAGCGCGACAGCGAAGTCTAGAGCAGGAAGCTAAAGACTATTCACTTATTGGCAATAATCTATACAAAAGAGGAAGAGATGGATATTTACGACAATGTGTTCATGAAAGCGATTATCTGAGCACACTAGAGACTGCACACCAAGTTGTTGCAAGAGGTCATTTTGGACCCGATAGGATAATCAAAGCCATCCTCTTTGCAGGATTATGGTGGCCCACTCTTCACATGGATGGCATACCTATGTTAAGAGATGTGATGTGTGCCAAAGAACTCAATTTCCTACTCGTAGAGATGAAATGCCATTGAAACCCATGATGGGAGGACATGCATTTTCTAAGTGGGGTATAGATTTTGTAGGACCCATTAACCCCCCCTGCAAAAGGTACACATGCTGAATACATTATTGTTGCGACTGATTATCTTACCAAATGGGTAGAGGCAAAAGCCACGAAAAAGAATGATGCACACACGACTGCAAAATTCTTATTTGAAAATGTCTTTACAAGATATGGATTGCCTATAGAGTTAGTGAGCGATCGAGGAACTCACTTTCTGAACCAAATCATTGAATATTTGTTACAGGATTTTATGGTGATTCACAAGAAATCCGCACCATATCATCCTCAGGCCAATGGTCAGGCTGAAAGCACTAACAAGATCCTTTGTAACGTACTAACGAAACTCGTGAACAACAAAGGTTCAGATTGGGACAAACAGTTACGCCACGCTATTTGGGCATATCGAGTGGCCTACAAGACCGTACTCAATGCAACTCCCTTTCAGATGGTTTTTGGTCAGAATGTTGTGCTTCCTTTGGACTTCTTGATACCGACCCTTAAGGTTGCACATGAACATCAGTGGACCGGCCATGAATTATCAGCAAGAATAATGGACTTGGAATGATTAGGTGAAACCAGGCTGAGAGCAGCAGTAGGTATATACGTAGCAAAGAAGCGACAGAAAGCATATTTTGATGCGCATGTGAAAGATAAAGGCTTGACAGAAGGAGATTTAGTCCTAGTATATACGATGAAACAACATGCACGGAAGTTAGAAAAGCGAGGTTATGGACCTATGATCATTAACAGACTCTCGACAAGTGGAGCAGTATAATTAGCCACCTTAGAAGGAGATATAATGCCTAATTACATTAGTGGCTGTAGAGTCAGGCTATACCAAGAACCTCTTACTGAGGATATGCTTAGACGACTCACGTTGGCAAAGAAGCGTAAGGAGGAAGAAAATAGAATACGTGTTGAAGCTCACGCAGAAGCCATAGAACGCATTAAGCGCATGAAGTTAAAAAGACAAGGACTAGGGAGAGAACATTATAACCATCTAGAAACAACACCCAGATACCCCATGGCCATGTGTCAAGCAAAGTCAAGTACTCATCCTAGCATAGTGGATCGGAGACCATTCATTACAGTCAGGCTAGAGCACGGCAATCCTTGCCAAGAGCTCAGGGCATTAATTGACTCAGGTGCTGCGACTAGTGCGATTAGATGGTCCCACTATAAGGACTCAAGAATAGAAATGCGACCAATTGAGGCACACCTCATAGGGCTAGGAGGCATGGAAACCCCTTGCATGGGTGAGGTGGACCTTCCTATCCTCATACATGATGTGACCTTGACAGTGAAGCTACTAGTGTGCCATGATGACGACCTGATAGAACCCCTAATCCTTGGCCAAGATTGGCTATACGATCACTCAGTGGACCTAAATCTTAGACAATGCTCCTTACAGATTGGAACCTTAGATCAGAAGCGAGTGATACCGCTTGACTTCCCTAACAAACCTCCGTCTGAGATATGTAACCCTAGACCATATGAAATGCATGCGACGGAAGACTGGAAGATCTTTGGTCAGATCAGTCACGTTACGTCTACACCAACCCACGCGGGCTTGGCGATGGACAATTTTCAACCAGAAGGACGTTAGGAGATTTTCCCTTGGGCTTCCTACAAATTAGAAGGGGCAACTGCCCAACCGCTTGGTCAAATGGACACCATCAGCGGTCAAATGGGCACAATCAGCAGACAAATGGGGACAATTGCAGGACAGATAGGGACGATCTGCGGTCAGGTGGACTTCATCAGCGTCCACATGGGCAAAACACCCTGCGGTGCCCATCCTTCCACACTTACTACGGATTGGCCTAGATTAATAGTAAAAAACGGAGCACTTCCTAATGGGCAGGTTTCACAAGTGTTGGACCTCCCTTCTTTTCCAAAGCAGAGTGTCCATCCGACCTCTCAACCTCAACCACAAAGGAGTCAACCACGACAAAGGAACCCAGACCGACGACAATATCAGATGACACAAAGAGGAAAGCAGTATCAGCATCACAAAGCCAGAGGCACAAGACAAATATGGGTGCCAAAAGGACAAAGAGCACTGACTGGTTTCAACAATGCAGACAACGCTAAGGAGAAGTCAAGGCAGAAGCAAAATCAGTATTCAACATCTTCTAGACCTTCTTCTACGAATACGAACATTCGACAAATTTGGGTCGCCAAGAAGTACCTTACGAACCGACCCACACCCACGCAGATTTGGATACCCAAACAGTGTATAATAGCTCAACCCTCAAGCCATGTAATATATACCCCTCAGAACTCTCCCCCTCAGAAATCTCTTCAACCCTCAATACCACCAAATCTGATATCATTTTTTGTCCCGTAGTAGAAAACTATCACCCGCTCACAAACTCTTAGGAAATGGATACCAAAAAATATCCACTCAAAACCCATTATCTAACATAACTCCCACTCCAACTCATCTACAACCTTGTAATAACTCATTCACGACTGAACCTTGTACAAATCCACACAATATAACCCAACATCACTCGTAATAACACCTCATCAATAAATGTATGCATCATCTGAAGCATGTAGGTGTCTAGAGACCTGCATTAGTTTGCAAGAAATCATTCCATGAACCATATCATGACACTCGACTACACAGGTTACACGTCGGTTATGGAAAGGGATTGCGGTCTCACTTTATTAGGATCATGATTGATTTCCATACTAATGTGTTAATCTTTTGTAGCAGATCTACTACGCATTCGCATCATTCATCATGTAGGCAGAAGGACCATCAGAAGCTGGCCCCAGTGTACCCATGGCCAATATTGGAGAACTACTAGCGGAGCCCCATCCTACGGCTCAACCACCAGAATTTCAGGGATTTCCAGGACCCATGCCGATTGACGACCCTCCCAGGGGATATACTGAAAAGATACATCGAAGTTCTCACTGGTTCCATGGATTAGCAGGACCGTTAGCAGATGCAGATTTCATCTTTGAGGCCAATTTGGCGTTTGATCACCGTACTTGGGCCAAGTATCAATTCTTCTCAAGAGAATTCGAAGGACTACAGAACACAGAAGATTTAACGCATGTTTGGGCAAGAGCAGGCTTTACAGAATATTTCAATGATCCGTTGCCTAAACCCGCCTTCCACAGATGCTACTACTTAATCACCACTTTGATAGCTTCGGAGAACAAGGATCTACCAGGAACATTCATTTTGCCGTCGTTAGTAAATGATCCGCCATATAAGAGGTTTTACCTTTCTAAAGATTTGATTCGCGATGCAATCAAGATCCATGGTACACACACTCCAACAGAACGAGAAAGGCTGATTCCAGAGCCTATGAAACGTGGGGATGTTACTAAGTGGGAAGATATTTCAGTAATCACACCTGAGCTATCTAAGCCCTTAAGGATATGCATGCAACATTTCGCTTTCCCCGCTCAGGATAGATTTACCATGCCCCACAAATATATATGGTTTGGATTATATTTAGCATGTACTGGACCACAAACAGTTGATCTGGCTAGCTGGATAACTGATCAGCTCTACCTTGCCCAACATAGATTGGAAAGAAGGAAGGTCATCAATGGATGTTGCGCCCTCACGCGCATTGTATATATGTGTTTGGCCTACGATTTACCTATCAAGCGAGCAATGACAAGCGAGGAGCTGAAAGCATTCAAAGGGACAATGAAGAAAGCTAGGAAGCCTAGCAAAGGACGAGCAGGAAAGCGCATGAGAGGTACTATCCCATGCCTACAGGTCCCAGAATCACCATCATCGCAACCCTCTCCAGAACAGTCTCCTACTGAACCCCCTGTACAACCTATTCACATATGGTTATCAAGGCCGGTTATAACGGAGGCCACCACCAGCACAGTTGCTCCTCAAGCAGCCACAGTTCCAGGACCTACCACCACTACAACAGAAGTTCCCACCACTATTGGTGCAAAAGCTTTTTCTTTTCCGATACCTAACTTGGAAGCGGAACCCATAGATACAACATTTGATTTCGAAATGCAAGATGCTTTCTCCAATGAATTTCAGTTCTCAGAAGGACAAATATTCTCTCAAGAATATGAGCGGCCAAGCTACCCGACCACGCCCCGAGACCAAACACAAGGACAAATAGTATCTAGTTCCCAGGACGAAAGAATAGAAACCGATGAAGATGATGGCGATGACGAAGCCAGCCAGGGCACTCATGAATCCCAAGAGCATGTACAGACAGATGAACAAGGACAACACACGGACACCCAAGGTGATACCAATACACATGAAGATGAAACCTTTGAAGTAGCAGCTTATACGCTAGCCATCAAGAAGCTATATCGCACCATGGAGAAAGTTTGGGCACGCAAGAAATTGATTGAGGAAGAGAGTCAAGCACTTATAGAACAGGAAGTTGTCTCAGGCGGATTCGAAGAAGTATACATCAGAGGCTTCAGAGAACTTATCAAATCAGTGGGATCCACCGAAGCCTTATGATATTTGCAGAGGAAACCGTTACCGCAATATGACCCTCGCAAAGTCCGTTTACTAACCAAACCTAGGGAATACATTCAGGTACCCACCGACGGTCAATCTTCAGAACAGGCCAGGGAAGCACGTCTCGTCCCTGAAGGCTCATTGGCAGAAGACACCATTATCATTGACTCCCCACCCCATACTATTGTTGTACATACCACCACAGTTGTCGAAGTACCTACCACCCCAACCGCTCCTCCTTCACCTCCCATCCATCCAGTCTCCCCCGTACACCCTCCTTCTCCTAGAACATCCACCTCCTTCCACGACGAAGTAGCAGAAGCCCTTGTAACATCCATTCTTCTCACCATGCCCACACCCACCCAACCTAGTTTTCTCCCTCGGACATCCACTCTTCTATCTAGTCCATTTTTCCATCCTTCCCTACACCCCCGAGACCACTATTTCCATTTCTAACCCCGATGACTTTTTCCCCTATATCACCTCCCTGACCCACCGTCATTCCTCTTTCCCCTTTCCACCAAGCAGCATTAGAAAACCCCTCTGTAAATTACTCTTCAACCTTTGTAAACCCTGTATTTACACCCACGCAAGCACCCATGATCATGCCATTATTCACGGTCACCGCACTTGATACCACATCCAATGACATGGATATATCACCACCCACCGCACCACCACTCACTTCATTCATGGCACAACCATACATAGGCACACCACAATTTTCCACAATCACCACAGCATCCACTTTCCCACCCCCATTTCCCATTCCCTTTGCATCTACACCTAAATCATCTTCACTTAGCACACCATTAATATTATCACCCACTGTAGATAATGCATTTTGACAAATGCTCACCTGTATGACTCAAGTAAAAGATGAGTTCACATCTCTTGGAACTAATTATCAGCAGCTGTAGAAGACAACGAATGATTTACAGTCGCAGCTCAATTCACTATCCATCGAGAATGCCTCATTGAATACTCGCTACCAAGAGCTACGAGAGGCATATCATAAAATAGAAAGTGAAGCAAGGACAAAAGAGGCTATCACGGATATCGATAACTTATTAAGGGCACAGACTATTCGCAATGCAACGCTCACTAGGAACATGGGCTTACTCAGACGACACCTGGCAGCAACGAACGAAGAGAACCAGCGCTTACAAGAACAAAACAGAGAGAATTTAGAAGCTGCCCTGGATCACCCAGACCAACCATTGAGCCCCAGTCGCTTCAAGGCCGTGCCCTTAGAGTCTATGAAGATATTGTTAGAAGATCATGTCAGATTGTTAGATGAGTATGACAGCATGAACGAGGAATATCAGAAGCTGAAAGAAGATTATAAACTACTCCAGCTAAAAGCACCAATGCCACAAGGACTACCAGCTCCTGCGGACCTATCTCCTGATATCCTAGAGAAACTCAACGCTTTACGGGCCCAGGTATCAACGCTCCAATCACAGATAGCGGTATATGAAGCACCACCAAGGCCAGACTCCCCACCGGAACTACCAGCCGAGGAAGAAACAGTCACTATTCCGATGGAGGAAACTTTCGAAGAAGCGTATGAACCACAACCCATCCCAGGCGGGACGAGTCACGGCTGAAGGCCAGACGACTTTCGAACTTCCAACTCCCGCATGGATGAAGACGATAGAAGAACTGGGAAAAACCCACTCAGCACGGGTAGAAGCGCAGCTTCACGCCATGGCAATGATTGAAGAATGCATTTTACAGTCCCCATACTTTGCTCATTTGGCCCCTCGTAGATACATATCTGGGCATGAGCTACAGTATAAACAATATTTTATGTTAATGAAGGAATATCAATTGGCCATAGAGAAAGAAACAGGCAAGAAACAGCCAACAGACGCGCAGCAAGGAGAAATCTATCAACCAGAATGGCGCAAGGATCTCGTACAGAAATATCCTGAGATGATGAGTACATGGGCCAAGGCACCACTACACTTAAAATACAACCCATGTTGGGGACCAATGCCACATCGCCGTTCATGGAAGGCATTTGCGGTTAAGATACAAAACAACAAGCAATGCCAGGATTGGCTAAACTACCCATACTTCACTCCACCCACAGGACCACCTACAATCGGATACATGATGGCAACGATTCATCACTGGCTCCCTCGCTTGAAACACATGGATGATATAGCAGCGCACATGACTGTCAAGATATTTGACATGATGCAGATGGTTTTTAAAGTCTTCAGACGCATCAAGGCACCTCATGTAAACACCCCGAGCTTCGAGCATGGCAATCTAGATCTTGCATATGATATGAGTACAACGCCATCGCTTTGGGTGTGTTATGCCTGGCATTGCAGAATCAAATACCTACCGGCGTGCTACAAGCAAACCTTCGAAGAAATGTTCACAACCGGTTTCTGGGAATACCATTCAAAAGTGTTCATCAGCAGGCCCACACATTTGCTTCAATTATTCGCCTGTGAACAGATGGTATATTCCACACATTATCGACTCCCACCATCTGATGAACCACAAATAATTGATTGGGAGAAACTAGAGGCAGATTTGGCCCGAGGCATTCGAATATCAGAACACACCCTCGCTCAGGAACTACTCCAGAATTACATCCGACAGACCTCACAACAAGGTTCTGTCGAGGACGACAGAAGCGAGAGGGAGGGGGGTGTTGGCAGTAGCCAGAGGCATAGAAGATGCGGAAGCATGTAAAGATAGAGCAAGGAGTTAGTCGAATCAATTTTTCAAAGATTTATGTTTTATAAATATTCTTCAAAACCTCCAACAATGATTTTCATCACTATTGTAACACATGTAACATAGAAAAACCCTTTTTGTAATTCATAGCTCCATTTTGTGCAAGCCGAGGAGTCCTCGAGCTTGAGGAGCTTAGGTAGAATGAGTGTACTAATTTTGGTTATTTTTAGACACCGTTTACCCTTTCAAATAGCATTTAGGACCTATTTTTTAACTATGCCGGTCACTAGATGTGAAACCGGTCAAAACTATTCTAGAATCTATAAAAAAGAGCTAGAGAGCTCATTTTTGAGGTTGGTTGGTGTGAGCTTAGAGCTACTTTGAGCTTGTAAGAGTGTTCTTGAGTAATAGAGTTGATTTCTCACCTTCCATTGTGTCTTGCTTGTCTCTTCGTTGTGTGTGTGTATGTGTGTGTACATCTCTATGCTTCTCACCTTCACTATCACTTCATCTCACATTCACGATCTTCATATCACTCCTATCTCTTCTGAGGATTGACATTAAGGAGGTGGAGCTTCTTAACGTGGTTCTCACCATTGTGCTAGAGCAACAGGGTGGTTGAAAGGTTTAAAAAACATCTGCTTTTTTGGTATGATGTTAATAGTTCCCTCCCCCATAGAAATTTTGTTCTTAACCATTATATCCTCCCTAAACTTGTGTATTTCTTGGCTTGTTGGTCTCCTTCTAACAAACAACTTGAGCAGGTTATTTGTTTGGCTAGGAACTTTTTATGGGGTAGCAAGTCAAACCAAAAGAAAATCCCTAAGGTGACCTAGAAAATCTGTTGCTACCAAAGTATCAAGGAGGTTTGGGTATTATAAATCCTATTAAGATGGCTGATAACCTTGCTGCTAAATGGATTTTGAGATGTATTAATTGTAATGATGTGTGGGCTTGTCTCCTTAAAAGAAATACAGCTAGATTCTATCTGTCTGATTACAGAGCTTGGAAAAACATCAATTTATGGGACATTTTAATATCTCCCCATCCTATCACCCCTTATGGTAGCCTTTTCGTGTGCAGAATGTGGTAGGCCTGGTTCAAAGCTAAGCAATCCTTTAACCCCCCTAAAGATTTGTTTTATTCTCTTCACTTCTATATGCAGGAATCTCCTTGGATTGGCTGGTTGGCCTTCTGTAACAAAAAAAGTCTGGCTATCAAGGAGCACAAGTGCCACAAAGCTGGTGTCACTACCTGGAACCACTTTATGTGTGATGGCATGGTAAGGAATGTCCAAGATGTCATTTCTAACACTGACTTGTCTATGTCTTGCTTGCAGGTGATCCACAATCATAGAGACCTGCTCGTGGAAAATATTGATAGATGGCACAGGAAGAAGAAGACCCTGTTGGACTGTGTTGCTATCATTTTCAAGCACTTCAAGAAGCATAAGGGAGCTGTTGATCAAATTCTGATTAAGCTTAACAATAGATGGCAAGTCAATTGGTCTCTTCATCAATGGACCTATAGATTCAAAGCTTTGTGGCTTTTCCAGACTGTAGAAAGCACTCCTTTCTTCAATGGCTGATGCTGCACCATGGTCTGTGGATTGGGCACAAAGTCAGGAAAGTTCATACTAATGGTGGGATTTGTACATTTTGTGGCCTTGTGGAGGATGTTTCACACCTCTTTTTTGAATGTCATCATGCCAAAAAGTTCTGGTCTCTTGTGGAAAAATATTTACAGGCTAATCATTTCCCCCAACTGAGCAAGATGGAGGTGATTTTTGGTTGTTGCAGGAATTTGGACATCCTACTGTGGAATATCTGGAGGGGCCACATTCTATGGTATATTTGACTCAGTAGGAATGAAGCCATGTTTGGTAAAATAAGGAGGAACTACCTCATTTCCCTTCCTGAGAAACTTAAAAAGGCCTCCTTGGCTTGTATTAGGAACATCACATATGCCCCCAATCATAGTTCTCATGTGTATAAGGTTATGGCTGAAAATATGCCATCCAAGTGGAAGAATCTTCTATCTGCTCAGTATTCATGTAAAAGAATTGGCATGCATGTAAAAGAATTGGCATGTATTATGACTTGTAATTAAGTCCTTGGCATGGGTGTCTCCTGCCCAAGGCACATTATGTACTTCCCACCATTAATTTAACTTTTCCTGTTTCTTTCAAAAAAAAAAAAATTTGATGTTCTTGTGGGATAATTGTCCCAGTTCGCTGGCCTAGTGATTGGGCCTCTCACCTCTTGAGGCGGGGGCGAGGGTTCAATCCCTGGCAGCAACATGTAAGGGACATGTAATCTGGAAAGATGTTGCATTGTGGCTGAGTGCCACCGTTTGTATATCCTTGCGGTAGTGTTGACCGCCGTTTAACCCAGTCTTGTAAACCCCTGTTCTTGAGGGATAAGGGGGGTCCCATGGGTACTATGCCCTTCCTTGTACAGTTGCAATTTCAAAGTTAAAGTCCGGGGGAGTAGGCCTCAGCCGAACCTCCATTTAAAAAAAAGAATTGTTTCTCGACTTTTTTCTAACAGGAAATCAGCTCACACTTCCGCTTTATAGCTTTCTGCAGACGTCAGCTGTCGTTCCATTTTACTCGAGCGCTGAATTCGTTGTATGCAAGTTGCAACATCTGGCGCTCTCTCTCGTTGTCTTTGCGCGTGCTGAAGCCACTGCTTGAGAACAGAGACGCACACGCAGAGAACGCCATCGCCGCTGAACATCATCACTCGCTATGATGATCTAAATAGCCTCCACCCAGCTTTTCTCCTCCTGCTGTCGCACGGTGGTTTCCTACCGCTTTCGCACTAAAAACATCGGGACCCCATATACGAACAAAAGCAAAAAGCTTATCGTCAGTTAAGATCTCCGCTCTGAGGCCATGCACATGCGACCAAGCGTTCTTTTATATATTTGAGTATGTCAGATCAATTATATATTTGAGTATGTCAGATCAAGCGAAGAAGGACGTCACCACAAGCTAAACGCTGTTAACATTTTCTCGAAATCATGTATCATTTAAATGCGTACGTGAGTCTCTCTCTCTCTCTGTCATTTTTGCGCGTCCATTGATTAACATCACCGACCCTCGCATGCATATTCTCCACTCTGCTCTTCTACCAAAGCTCACCAGTACCTACCAGGGCTGGTTTTCACCGTAGAAGGTTGCGCCTCCCCGGGAAGGAGAGGCAATGGCATTGCACGAGGCTCTGAAACATGGTCCTGGGGGAGGCCATGGCATTGCACGAGGCTCTGAAACATGGTCCTGGGGAAGGCAACGGCATTGCACGTGGCTCTGAAAGATGGTTTCTTCCATTATGAGGGCTCCTCCCCTGTGAATCGACACTCGATCTTGCAAGTGGCAAGAACCAGCTCAGGTCAAGCAAAATCATTTGTGGAAGCAGCCAAAGTGGCAAGAACCAGCTCAGGTGAAAAAAGGAGGACGGTGAGATCAAGTTGCTTTGGGACATCTCTGCGGGCCCGAGGAAGTGCTAGGGTTTTGTTGTGCTGTCTCGCCACGACGTCTGAGTCTTCGGCCCACAGGCTCTCCTCTCCTCCCCCTTCTTTGGGGGAGGGGCTCTTCGTGTGCGCACGACCTCCCTCTCCTTTGCCCGCATGGCTCTGTTCGAAGCCCTTAGGAATGGGCTCTCTGTCCTTGGAGATGATCAAAGTGCAAGTTTGGGGCAGCAACCTCATGGTAACTACATTCCCTCTTCGACCCCCAAACCTGACATGGGAGACAGGTGCCCTAATGCTGAGTTCGACTCCTGCTCTGGCAAGTCCTCTGCCTTCCCGCAGCAGAAAAGATCAGAAGCTCACTCTCCGTTGAGGTCGTACGCCGACCTGGCAAGAACCAGGACCAATCATGATGATGCCTTCTATGATATCCACCATTTTGCAGGTAACATCAACTCAACTCTTTCACCTAACAAAGGGAAAGGTAAGGTTTCGGAAAACCCCCATGAAATTGTTCTTGATAATGTTCATAATGACGAAGAAGAGGATGCATTGATCATTGAAAAGTCGTCTCTAGATAACTGGCATGAACATCTCACCGATAGAGTGGTCATTGGATTATGCCACGGACCTAGGCCAGCTCAAGAAATATTGAAAAGCTGGATTAAGCAACATTGGGAATCAAGAGGTCTTATAGTTAAACACATTCAATATTGCCCTAATAATTACTTCCTGTTCTTTTTTGAAGATGCTAACAGTGCTCTCCAAGTCATAAGTGAAGGTCAGTGGTTAATCAGAAATGTTCCGGCGTCTTTTTTCAAATGGTATATTGGGTTCAATCCTAAAGGTCCTAAACCCACAAAAATCCCAGTGTGGGTGGAATTCCCTGAACTTCCCATTGATTATTATCCTTGGGTTGAAAGCTTAGGGAAACTGGTTGGTAAACTTCTTGGTCAAAAAAGCAGAAATAACATCATTAACCCAAGATGGGACCCCCAAGTGCTAATAGAAGTTGACATAGCTACTGAAATCAAACCTTATATAGTTATCAAGGACTCGAACGGTAAAAAACTTCACACCCAAAAGGTTTTGTACTGAAACATCCCCAATGCTTGTTATAATTGCTACAAACAAGGTCATATCATCAAAGACTGTCCTTTACTTCAGGGGCAAAAGCAACAGGTAGGTGAAGACTCTGGCAAAGACTCTGTCAACTCTGTTCCTAATAGTGGTTCCTCCCCCACCCCCCTGTTAAGAGAATGGTTAATAAAGGTAAGAAGAAAGTTTCTAAGAATGATAACATGTTTGGTGTTCTGTTGGAAGAAGTTCAAAACCCTTTTGAGGATAGTCCCAATCAATCTGACAACATCGGTTCCTCAAGCCCCAAAGAAAACATCAACCCTAATGAATTGGTTACAGGTACTAACAAAGATGCTGCTAGGAGTTCTAAGGATCAACAGAGTAAGTCTGAATCCGGATGGTCCCTAATAGGAAAAAGGAACAAAGTGGTCAGTATGTCCACTCACAATGATCTGAAGGGGAAGAATATCACTGAACCTCTCCCTACTCTGGCATTATGTGATGATACTAAACTATCTGATGAAATTTTCATGCAAGAATTAGATGCTATGGACCAGGACAAATTGGAATCTATGGATAATGACATTGTCAATGAGGAAATTGTGCCTATGTCTCAGGATGTAGATATGTCAAATCAATTGGCCATTACAAGTAAACCAAAAAGGAAAGATACAGTGAGATCATCTATCTCAGCAATTAAGCCTACCAAAAATAGTAGGAAATAATTTTGTGGTTTTGCTGATGTCTAATCTTTCTATTCTTTCAATAAATGTTAAGGGGCTTACAGATCCTGTAAGACCTAGAATGATTAGCAGGTGGATTCAGTCTTTACATAGACTCCCTGATGTTATTTGTCTTCAGGAGGTCAAAATTGGTGGCGACTCTCTTAAGTTTAATCTCAATATCCTATCTAATCACTTCAATTGGTATTTCACAAATCATCAGGATGGTAAAGGTGGTGCAGTGATTGGTCTCACTAAGTCCCTGGCCCTTACTCTAGATGGTATGTCCTCTAGTAGCACCAATCAATGGTGCTCCATCAGGCTGGGTAACCCCTATAACCTCTCTATCATTTCTGTTTATGCTGCTAACAAAAGTACGAGTAGGAAAACCTGCTGGGAAGAGATCAGTCAAGTTCATGGGCCCTCTATCATGATTGGGGATTTTAATATGGTCACTTGTATCAAAGACAGGTGGGAGTGCAAAGGTAACATCATTAATGGTTCTGAAAAAGCTGCTTGGAATGAGTTATGTAACCTGCATGATTTTATTGATGCTTCTCAAAATTCTGGGTATACTTGGTCCAACAAGCAAACTGGTATGGCTTACACTGCTGCTAGACTAGATAGATGCTATGTCAATAATAATATTCTTCAAAAAAGTTGGGAGGTTAGTGCCCTTACTGATGGTTCTCTTTTGATTTCTGATCATAAACCTCTTATCGTCACCTTTAGAATGGGTAATCCTTCCTTTAGGTCTGGATGGCCTCATATCGATGCCAACCTTCTTAAGCTTCCTTGTATTAGGTCTGAGACTAAAAGGATATTTTCCCAATATTTTTCCACTACTAGGTCTCTTGGGTTGGCTTGGGAAAAAACGGTTAAAGATGTCCAATGCTTGTTTACCCACTTTAAGAAACAAGCTAGAGAGTTTAGAGCTAAAAGACGTAGTGCTATTGTTGATAAGCTAAAAGCTCTGGATGTTACTTCTCAAGATTACCAAAGATTACACTTGAGATTGTGCAAGGAAAGTTATCTTGAAGCTAGTTACTCTCTTGCCTCATCAAAAGAATTTTGGAGTGAGAAAATGGAAAGGAACAACAAACATATGTTTTCTCTTTTGAAAAAAAAACAAAGTCAGGGACTTCATACCCAAGTTGAAAAAAAAAAGAAGGTGGTCACACTTTAAATATTGAGGAGACTCTTCAGGAGGCTAAAAGCTTCTTTATGGATGTTTTCTCTGGTTCTCCCAAGTGGGGGGAGGATATCTAGAGGGTCAGGGCTACTATTGCTTTGAAAAGGAAAAAAATGATTCTTGAAAGCCTGGTTCCCATTCTGGACCTGCCCCTCACTGCCGGTGAGATCAAAGAAACCATTTATAAATTGAAACCCTATAAGTCTCGAGGAATTGATGGATTGCCCAATGAGTTCTTCATGATGCTTTGTGAATTCCTCACTCCTTATATTCTCTTGGTGTGGGAAGAGGCTTCTAGCAAAGGATTTCTCCCTTGTCACATTAACACTGGGGTTATTAGACTTATTCACAAAAGGGGTAGCAAAGATGACCTTAACAATTGGAGACCTATCACTTGTCTCAACACCATCTACAAGATTATAGCGTCTACCATAGCAAGAAGACTTAGTCCCATGATGAAAATTTTTATCCTCCCTGAGCAAAAGGGATTCATCAAAGGTAGATACATCCTTGATGCTATTATTTCTCTTTGGGAAGGAATGGACAATGCTAAGGAGTTGGACCAAAACTTTTATTTTTTTAAGATTGACTTTGATAAGGCCTATGATAGAATTGAATGGGAGTTTATTCTTCAATCTCTTCAAAACTTGGGAGCTGGCAAAAGACTAATAAAAAATATTAGTACTCTTTTTGGCAATGCTTGCTCTAGGGTTCCCATCAATGGTCATATTTCTGACCCCTTTACTCTCAGCAGATCCATTAGACAGGGTTGTCCTCTTGCTCCTTTGTTATTTGCCATTGCTAGTGATGCCTTGGGGTGGTTGGTGAAAGATGCTATGAACAGGGGCTTAATAAAAGGTATTAATGTGCATAACTCCCCTTCCCCTCTTGGGCTTCAAATGTTTGTTGATGACACTAATGTTGTTCTTAATGCTGATGACCTCTCTGTGAATACTTTTTTGGAATGTTTAGAGACCTTTTGTCTTGCTAGTGGGTCCAAAGTTAACCACACAAAAACTGGATTTAAAGCTTCTAATGATGTTATTCCTGATTGTATTTCTAGACTTGGCTGCAACATCATCAAGGATGGGGAGATCTTTAGATTGTTGGGGATTCCCATGGCTTTTCAGATAACTTTTGCTCAAAGGTGGGATTGGGTGGTTGAAAGGTTTAAAAAACACCTGCTTTTCTGGTATGATGCTAACAGCTCCCTCCCCCATAGAACTTTTGTTCTTAATCACTACATCCTTCCTAAGTTGGTTTATTTCTTGGCTTGTTGGTCTCCTTCTAACAAACAACTTGATCAGGTTATCGGTCTGGCCAGGAACTTCTTATGGGGGAGCAAGTCTGACAAAAAAAAATTCCCTAAGGTGGCCTGGAAAATATGTTGTCTTCCTAAATATCAAGGTGGACTAGGTATTATAAATCCTGTGAAAATGGCTGATAATTTGGCTGCTAAATGGATCTTGAGATGTATTAATTGCAATGATGTGTGGGCTTGTCTCCTTAAAAGGAATACTACTAGATTCTGTCTGTCTGATTACAGAGCTTGGAAGAATATCAACTTATGGGATATTTTAATTTCTCCTCATCATATCACCCCTATTGGAAGCCCCTTAGTGTGTAGGTTGTGGCAGGCCTGGTTCAAAGCTAAACAATCTTTTAACCCACCTAAAGAATTTTCTTGTTCTCTTCATTTTTATATGCAGGAATCTCCTTGGCTGGGCTGGTTAGCCTTCAGTAACAAAAAAAGTCTGGCTATCAAGCAACACAAATGCCACAAAGCTGGAATCACTACCTGGAACAATTTTATGTGTGGTGGAAGAGTAAGAAATGCTCAAGATGTCATTTCTGTCACTGACTTGTCTATGTCTTGCTTACAGGTGGTTCACAATCACAGGAACCTTCTGTTGGAAAAGATGGACAGTTGGCATAGGAAAAAGGTGGCATTGTTGGATATGGCTGCTTTCATTTTCAAACAGTTCAAGAAGGACAAAGGAACTGTAGTTCAAATTCTGAACAAGCTTAATACCAGATGGCAAGTTAATTGGTCTCCTCACCAATGGACCTACAGATTCAAAGCTATGTGGGCTTTCCCAGACTGCAACAAACACTCCTTTCTCCAATGGCTGATGCTGCACCATGGCCTATGGATTGGACACAAAGTCAGGAAAGTTTATCCTAATGGTGGGACCTGTATATTTTGTGGCCTTGTGGAGGATGTTTCACACCTCTTTTTTGAATGTCAACATGCCGAAAAATTCTGGACTCCTGTGGAAAAATATTTACAAGGTAATGATTTCCCCCAACTGAGCAAAATGGAGGTGATTCTTGGTTGTTGCAGGAATTTGGACATTCTGCTGTGGAATATCTGGAGGGCTCACATTCTTTGGAACATCTCGCTCAGTAGGAATGAAGCTATGTTTGGCAAAAGAAGGAGAAACTACCTCATTTCCCTTCCTGAAAAACTAAAAAAGGCCTCATTGGCTTGTTTTAGGAAAATCAAATATGCCCCATTTAATAGTGATGATGTGTACAAGGTTCTGGCTGAAAATTTGCCATCCAGTTGGAAGAATCTCCTAGCTGCTCAGTACTCTTGTAAAAGATTTGGCATGTACTATGATTTGTAATTAAGCCCTTGGAGTAGGTGTCTCCTGCCCAAGGCACATTGTATAAGGCCACCATTAATATAAATTTTCCTTGTTCCTTCAAAAAAAAAAAAGGGAACCAGCTCAGGTCAAGCAAAATCATTTGTGGAAGTAGCCAAGGTGAGGGATACTCTTAACCCTCTTTTCAATATGGAAGCTTTGCAACGTAACACATTCCAACTTCCTCCCCCCTTTGGTTGAGAAAGGAAAACAACCAGTTGTTGATTCTAAGGAAGTCCATATGATTAATGTGGATGACATTATTAATGACAATCAAGATTCTACCTTAGTGATCGACAATATTAGCTTGGAATCATAGGAAAATCAAATGACTTGTAGGGTGGTTATAGGCTTATGTCATGATCCTAAGCCAACTTAAGAAGCCCCAAGACAGTGGATTAGGATTCACTAGGAGCCTATCATGGTCCCAATCTAGGTTGATATTCAAGACTTGCATGTGGACTATTACCCAAGGCTCAACAATCTAGGCAATCTATAATAAGCAAGGTCATAGGTCAAAAGTTCAGATGGGGGATAAACCTCAAGTGGGATCCCCAGCTTTTTGATAGAACAAGAAGATTAAAATAAGTGCAGGAAATAAAAGAATACAGCAAGGGGCAACATCAAAAGGGATATCAGATGTGAGCTTCCAAGAAATGAATCATGGAGAGCCTGTCACGAGAATACAAAATTATCAAGGAATCTTTCCACCTATTGGGTCTCAACCCTCTTAAAATAAGAAAGGGGTTGTAATTTCTAGGGGTTGTAATTTCTAGGGTTTGAGTCCCTTATGAACCTTTTACACATCTGAAAGATCTTCTTCATACTCTGATTACAAGAGAAATGATAATCCTTGGGTTTATTGGAGAAAATATGCTGGTTTCTATTCTTCCAAATGAACCACATTATGTGGGCTCTTAGAATCTCCCACATAACTATATCGAGATTTTTACAAACACCCAGGAGGATTTTCTTATATCCAAGAGGAGGGTGACCTTTGACAGAACAGTATAAGTTCATTAATTTCCAGAATCTTTGAGCATTTATATAGTTGACGAATAAATGAGGGAGGTCCTCAAGTTGACCACAAAATGGACAATTTCCTGCACTAATGTTAATCTTCATTGCCATGTTGCCAGTCCACATGCCTTGCTGGATGATCATCCAAAGCAGATGAGCTTGTTTTGAAGTAGAAGCAAAGGCCCAAATAGATCTGAATCTATACTTCCATTGGTGAGAATTCCATTGAATCTTCCACTTAGCATTGATCTTGTTGAGAACCCAACTTACAGAGTGCTCTACTTTCTTGAAGTTTCTGTACATCCTCCAAATTACCTAAGTTCAAAGAAGAAAGGAAAAAACTCAGACCCTGGTAAGTTACTTTTTTCCTTAATTAAGCCTTCGAAAACTTATAAGAAGTAACCATGAATCTTGTGAAGTGCTTATCTTTGAATTGCAAGGGCATTATTGACCTTGTTAGAAGCAAAACCATTAACTCTTGGCTTTTTTAAACCTCTTTTTCCCCAAAAGTCATTGGCCTTCAAAATTTTAAAGTGAGTGGAGCTAACCTCCATTTTGGCCTTAAAAGAGTGTCTTAGAAGCATGAACGGATATCATCGAGCATGGAAATTCTAAGGAGGGGTTGCTATTGGGATGGCCTCTTCTCTTGTCCATTTAGTGTACAATGTGTTTGCTAGCCACATTAATCAATGGATGGCCATCAGAATTGATAATCCTACCAATCTTACCTGCATCAACACTTATGCCTCTAGCATCCCTTACGGATAATTACTAGAAAGAAATATATTTTCTTCTTTTATACTTGAAATAATAGGCAAAGAGGTAGATACTATCATGCTCCTAGGTTAGATAGGTGTTATATTAATGCTTCTTGCTTTCAAAGGTATTCGAATGTGATTTGTGAAGTTAACCAATCCTTGTTATTATTTGTTCTCTCTTCAAATGGGGGATGGTTGGCCTCACCTAGATATGTCCTTTCTTAAGCTTCAATGTTTCAAGGGAAAAATCAAAAAAATTATTTCTCATCAGTTCTCTAGGAGCATATCCCTTTTTTATGCCTAGAACCATTGCATCAAGGACATCCAAAAGCTTTTCACTCATTATAGGAAGGTTGTTGAAGATATTAGGGGCAACAGAAAGATGATGATTAGGAGAGAGTTGGTGAGTCTTGATCACACTCTAGCTATTGACTCTAGTATTAGGTAGAGGGTTCTTGATCCTCATAGTAGATTAAGGCATGAAGAGTATATTGATTTTAGTGGTGCTCTTGTCGCATCAAGAGAATATTGAAGAAAGAAGATGGTGGGTATGCTACCAATACTAAGGAGAACTTAGATGTGGATGTTGATTTCTTTACTCATGGTTTCTTTATAACTCCCAAGAGAGGGGAGGATATTCAGAGGGCCAGGGCTCTTATTACTCTTGAAAGGAAAAAAGAAAAACTTCCTAAACACCTTGTGTCCATTTTGGACTTGCTCCTTCTACTGAAAACATTTTAGAAATCATGAGTAAATTTAAACCTATTAAAACTTTGAGTATTGATGGTATACCTAATGAGTTCTATATTATTGAGCTTAAAGACTTGCTTTCACCTTTCATCTCTTAATATGGGAAGAATCCACTAGACAAGGTACCTTACTTCTCTATTTCAACACTGGGGTTATCAAAATTATTCATAAAAAACAAGGATGACCATAACAATTGGAGTGTCATCTCCTTTATGACTTCCATCAAATAAATCGTTTCTTTAACCTTGGCTAGGAGGCTTACTAGATCATGGATAGGATCATTTTTCCTAAGGAAAAAAACTAATTTTTATCAAAGGTAGATATATTTTAGATTCCATAATCTCTCTTTGGGAAGGGATGGATTATGCTAGCGAGCTTGTTCAGGACTACTACTTTTTAAGATTTTCTTTGAAAAGGCTTATGAATAGATAGAGTGGCACTTTATCATCCAATCTCTTCATGATGTTAGGGCGAGTGGGACCTTTATCAGACATGTGAGCATCCTTTTTGGGAATGATTTTTCTAGGGTGTGTATTAAGGGTATTTTATCTCACCCTTTGTAGCTCCTCAGATCTATTAGATAAGGTTGTCCTCTTTTTCCCTTATTGTTTTCCATAATTAGTGATGGCCTTGGCTGGTTGATAAAAGATAACCTAAAGAATGGCCTTATTCGAGGAATACACATCCTCAAATCCCTCTCTACCCTTGGCCTTCAAATGTTTGCTGATGACACAAGTATGTTAACCAATGTTTATCCTTCTTTTGCTTCTAATTTTTTGAGTTGTTTTTCCACTTACTACTTAGTTGGTGGCTTTATAGTTAATCACATGAATATCTCTTTTAAGGCTTCTAAGAATGTGATTCCTCAAAGTACAATTGACCTTGGATGTGATATTATGCAAGAAGAAATCATCTTTAGGCTTCTTGGTATACTTATGGGATTCAATGTTACGTTCTCCCAAAGATGGGATTGGTCCATGCAAAAGTTTACAAATAAGTTATTGAAAATTTACCCTTTTTAGAGTACTATATCCAACGAGTTCTTTTTCTTGAATCATTATGTTATCCCTTGTCTCACTTATTTTTTGACCTTCTAGAGACCTACTAATAACATCTTAAGGAAGCCATTGCTCTGACAAGAAGATCTCTCTAGAGGGGTATGTTAAACGCTTAAAACGCGAGACTAATTGTCAATAGCGCGTTTAAACGAGTATTGGGTTCTTGGGAGTGGAAGGGGTCTGTAAAAACAGAGGCTCTATACTTGTTTCCCAAAAAATTACTTCACACCACCATCTACCAACATTCAAGACTTTATCAAGAATTGGTACAACCTTCTCAATCGTAGGGTTCGTCGTTCTAACCCTTCCAGATGCTATCGAATACACTGTACCAGACTATTAGTATCATGATACCGAATCACCTCAGAACCCTTTTCACACCACTGTAACGTTAGGGACAGTCACAGTAATCCTAGCTTCACTGAATAGGTACCAAAATCCGATCAACATCCGAAGACACAGAGAATTCAATTGTTTCAGATACACCATACTGAAGGTCCAGTACGTAACCCAAGAAATCCTTATTGTAGCTTAACCCTTACCGTATGATGACAGATTTCAATACTGAAGACAACACGATCCCGCACAGTGTTAGAAACACTGCCACAGTTACACAGATTTCACCAAACAACTGGCAGAACATTCCAAGAATGAGTACTAATGCAATACGCGAACTTAACACAACAATCGCAATAAGGATTCGCAGATGATTCACTCCAGACAACAGACCGAATGATCTATTGGATGTAGATGATACTCACAACTACAATAGATACCAAGAGACAACAGACAAGACGAGACACAGATACACACAGAATACTTAGAAATTAGGCAACAAACACCATAGTAACGCTCAGCTCTAATCACCCAGACGGACAGTCTGGTGATCTTCTCCGAACGACTGAAGTGTCTTTTTTCATTGCTTTATATAAGATTACAAGGTATATGTGTAACAACTTTTCGTACGTGCGTAGGGATATAAAAAGATTCTTGATTTTACAACTGCCAATCCGGTGGCCGACTAACACTCTGGCATGCACGGTGGACTCGAACCCGCAGGTTTTTACAGAATTACTGTTCTTCTATAATGCCTTCTAAGTACATATTTCTGGCTAATCTAAAGGTGCGGGCGATCTTTTTCTTTAGAGTTTCTAACATTTTTTTGAGGGTATCCGGTTCTACTAAATGTGTATCTAATCTTACAGAACTTAATGCAATGGCTTCGGTGAGCAAAATCTCTGCTTTCGTCTGCAGAAAAGCTTCTTGTAGGTAGAATTTGTTCGATAAGGCCGCATCTCTGGACATCTTCATCTCTGCAACTTGTTTTTCCATTCTGACTACTCTTTCTTTTTGATTTTCCAGCTGATTTTCCCTTCTTTCGATCTCTTGATTCTGGAACTGTATGGTTCTGGAGTATGCGTCCCTTTCTCTGTGGAGATCTGTTATTACCTTCTGTGGTTGAGCTTCTTTTGACAAATAACGTTTGAGCATATTATTTACATCATCTAATTGATCCTTGTATCTTTGTAGTTCTTCCGCTGTCTTCATTGCCAGATCGTGCTGTTCTTGGCCTTTTTGTACCACTTCATCAAGCTGCACTCTGGTCTCTTCTAATAAATTGCCTAAGGCTACTCTGGCATCTTCTTTATCATGTAGATCTAGCTTTAACTGACTGATTTCGGCCTGTGCTTCGCTTAGTAACTTGTCCTTTTGGTTGAGATCTGCCAGTGCGGTATCTCTCTGATTGGCAATTGTCTGTTGTTCTGCAAGCTGGGCTTGGAGATGGGTAATTTGGGAGTGCAACTGATGGTTTTCTGCTTTGACCGCATCTATCTCTTCCTGTAGAGACGTGATATCTGCTTCTAGGACATCCACCTTGTGTTGTAACTCATTTCGGATGTTATCAGTGACTTCTCTCATCTGGATTGGTAATTGGTGTGATAACTGTATTAACAGTTGGCCCATGTTTGCAAGTTCAGAGATCGTAGGAATTGAAGGAATTGGAAGTTGAGGTCGAGGTTGGGATGAGGACGCGGTGAGCAGCTGCTGGGAATTCGGTGGAGAGTAGTTGGGGGATGAGGAAGAAGAGGTAGTGGGTTCGTTGGGGTGGATGGGTTGGATAGGGATAATGGGTTCGGCTGTGGGTGCGGGTGGATGAATAGGAAGAACATCAGTATTGTTGGTTACCTTTTTGGTTTGTTGTGTAGTGTCATCGTTTTCGGCAGATGTGGCGTCGACTGCTTTAAGCAGCTCTTCGAAAACTTGTTTGATGATATGTTGTGTCTCTTCTTGTCTTTCCTGATCGGATTGCCGCTGGGAGGCTTCTTGTGATGAGCTTGTGTCAGACTCGCTGTGATCTTCCTGTTCTTGTTGCCCTTCTGACGAGGAGTGTGCTGATGATTCGTGTTGTATAGATGTTGTGGTGTCATGGAAGGTTTCTTCATCCTGCTTTTCTGCTTCTTTGTTACCTTCTTTATCTCCTTCGGCTGAACCTTGTGCTTCACTTTCAGATGAACTGATCCTGATTCTCTTCCAGCGGAAGAGTTGATTTAGCTCCTCTTCATCTTCTTCTTCATCGTCCTCTAGAAGTTGTGTAGATTCCTCATGGCGCAGAACAGGACCTCGGGGTGGTGGTTGTGCTGCGAGTATGGCCGGAAACAGGAAGGATAGGATATGAGGGAGTCTCGATCTTGGCATTCCTCCCTTGTTTACCTGTTTGATGATTGCCACGCATTCTTTGTGAATGCGGTGGAAGAAGTACGACGCAAAATTTACAAGTTCTCGGGTGGCTAAGTCTATGGCGGAGTAGAAGGGACAAGATATTCCATAAGTACGTTTCTGTAGGTTCAGGATAGCTACTAAGAACTGAAGGGTGGATCTCTCAGGTTCCGGTCGACAAAGGATCACGTATTCGTTTGACGAATACCTAGGAAATAATTGTATCATGGTGGCTACGGGGAGGTTCGGGCCATTTTCCCGACCTTGCGAAGGGAGTCGAAACGACTCAGTGAAAGTTTTGATGGAGAGTGTTAATCTCCAAAAGAACAACCTACTCTTGAATTTAGAACACCTCTATATCAAGAGTAAGTCAAAACCTTCACCAATTTAAGTTATCAATAACCAAATACCAAATTCTTGACTAAACTGTGAAGAAGAAATTTCCTCAGAAAGTCTGCTGCACAATTTCTTCTCATTGACCTACCAAACATGTAACGTTTTCTATGAAATTTTGTATGGAGTGTTGCCTAGAAGTTGCGCATCTCCTCCAAGTTAAATTTCTTCAAAAGGTTTAGTATAACTTGAGAAATCAACTTCACAAGTTACCTATGTCTAAACCTGCACTTTTGAGAACTCGATTTGACACCCCTAACTTCTTAACTTTGGTTCTCACAATGTCGAACCCGTTTTACCAAATCCTTTTGGCTGTAGATAGCTTATCTCTCAACTTAGATTTTGAGCTATCATATGTGTAAAACTTTACACTGTGCACTGAGCACTACTCATTTCATTGAACTCGAAATCTGCGCCTGTTTCAGAAGACTGTGAACACTCATCACATATGAATGTTCCTACTAACAATTCTCCTAGCCTGGTTACAATTAGACACTGAAATTCAAGTCATAGACACATTAACTATGAACTTAGATATCCTCAAAAGGATTTCACAAATGATCTAACACAGACGGAGCAGACACAGAAACATCGGGCGCAATATTTCTTCGATTACTCAGGAAATTACAGTTGAGTGATGAGAGGAAAACTCAATTAACATTTCACATGTCTCATGACATCTAACTTCTCCTTTCTTGACTTCTATACTCACTCATCTATTCTTTCATATGCTCTCATGTCATGCCTCGACATTTTCAAGGTATTTATAGAGAAATTTGTACAAGTCTATGACTAATCAAAGATCTAAGTGAACTATAACTTTACTAATGTACATATGTGTACATTCCTCATATCCTCTGAATGTATCCTTCTTCCAAGCTTCAAGAATTGAATCTTCCTTCATTCTTTAATCTTCCAAACATTCAATTGGTGATTGATTTGCACCAACAGCTCCCCCTCAATCATCAATTAAGGTTTCTCTTATCTTCTTTATGCCTGCCATGTCTTTAAACTTCTGTAACTTTGGTCCATCCAAACTCTTTGTAAGCATATCAGCTATCTGATCTTTAGTTGAAGTATGTATGACTTCAATCTCCTTATCCATCACTTTCTCTCTTAGAAAGTGATACTGAATCTCAATGTGTTTGGTCCTGGCATGAAAAATAGGATTAGCAGCTAAATACAATGAACTCATGTTATCTCCATATATAATTGGTATCCCATGCACAATGTCAAAACTCTTCATCAAGGTCTTGAGCCAAATCACTTCCTTTGCAGCTTCAACCATGCCTTTATATTCAGCTTCTGTAGAAGACAAAGCAACTGTATGTTGCTTCTTGGAACACCATGAGATAAGTTTATCTCCCACATAACACATGTATCCATAAGTTGACCTTCTATCATCTGGATTACCTGCCCAATCTGCATCACTATAAATTTTGATATTTGTATCTGATGTAAACCCATAATACAAACCTTCATTGAGTGTACCCTTAATGTACCTCAACACTCTTTGTCCTGCAATCCAATGTTCTTTCCTTGGGCAATGCATGAATTGAGACAAAACCCCTACTGCATATGATAAATCAGGTCTAGTTAAAGTAGCATAGATAAGACTACCAACCAAACTCTGATATTGTCTCATGTCCTTGAATTCTTCACCTCCAAATTTACTCAATTTGTGATTCACCTCCATTGGTGTAGGTGATACCCTGCAATCATCCATTTTAAACTTGATTAACAAGTACTTCAAATACCTTTCTTGAGTCACAAATACTCCATGTTGAGTATATGTAATCTCCATGCCCAAGAAGTATGACAAGTCTCCCAAGTCACTTATTTTGAACTCCTTTTCCATTTGCTTCTTGAGTCTTTGTATTCCTTCTTCATCTGTACCTGTAAGGATTATATCATCAACATATATGCACATGTATATGAAACCATTATCACTTGCTTTGACAAGCAAGCTACTATCTGCTTTAGACACCTGAAATCCAAGTTCTTTCAAAAACTTTACAAGTCTATAATTCCATGCCCTTGGGGCTTGCTTCAAGCCATACAAAGCTCTCTTGAGCTTGCACACATGATCTGGATACCTTTTATCTCTGAACCCTTGAGGTTGCTCCATGAACACATCATCTGAAATATAACCATTCAAAAAAGCATTTTTCACATCAAGTTGACATAACTTCCAACCTTTACATGCAGCAATAGCTATAAGTGTCCTGATAGTTATCATCTTTGCCGCAGGACTATAAGTCTCATCATAGTCAACACCATATGTCTGAGCAAACCCTTTGACAACAAGTCTAGCTTTGTATCTAGAAACACTTCCATCTGCAAACCTCTTGGTCTTGTAAACCCACTTGCATCCAATAATTTTCTGACTATTTGGTTTAGGAACCAAATCCCAAGTTTGATTTTCCAATAGTGCATGATATTCTTCCTGCATAGCTTTCTCCCATTTTTCCTTACCTTTTGCCTCTTCATATGTAGAAGGGTCTTCATCTGTTTTAATCATATAAGCATAATCTTTTGTAGCCAGAAATGAAGTATCATAGCTATACCTTGTAGGTTGCCATTTGTTCCTTGTAGACCTCCTAAGTTCTCCACTTCTTGAGGTTTCTGGTTCTTCATATTCAGGATCAAACCTAGGTGTTTCTTCCACTTCAACCTGCACTTTATTCTCTTCTTCATCAATTATTTGAATCTTTGATTTACCTTTCTTTTGACTCACTTCTTCTTCATCACCTGTATTGATATTGATTGTACCTGCATACCAAGTACTTTGCTCATCAAATGTAACATCTTTAGAAACCATGAATTGTTTTGTAGATGGACTCCACAATCTATAACCCATCTGCTTATCATCATAACCAATGAAAACATATTTTTCAGCTTTAGGTTCCAATTTGTGTCTTAATTGTGATGGCACATATGCATATGCCACACATCCAAAAACTCTGCAATGATCCAAAGTAGGTCTCTTACCCCACCAAGCCTCATATGGTGTCATACCCTGCAAGGCTTTACATGGTAACCTATTGACCAAATAAGTAGCTGTATTTACAGCCTCAGCCCACAAATAATTAGGGAAATTTTTCTCCTTCATCATGGATCTTGCAAACTCAACAAGTGTTCTATTTCTCCTTTCTGCTACACCATTTTGTTGAGGAGAGTACCTGCAAGTAACTTCCCTTTTTATACCTGCATTCCACAAGTAATCACTGAACTCATTAGAGAAATACTCTCCCCCTCCATCTAACCTTAGTCTTTTCAACTTATGTCCTGTAATTCTTTCTGCATATGCATGATAGTGTTTAAATGTATTAAACACTTCTGACTTATCTTTGATCACATAAATAGTGATCCATCTAGTAGCATCATCAACATAAATCACATAATACCTTGACCCATTTATACTGAAATCCTTTGATGGCCCCCACACATCTGTGTGTACCAACTCAAGCTTCTCTGAGTACATAAAACCATGCTTGGAATAGGAATGCTTATGAGCTTTACCTAATTGACATGCCTCACATTTGTATGTCATATGTTGACCTGCAACATTAGGCAATCCAAGCACTGAACCATTGTTAATCATGTCTTTAATACCTCTTTCATTGAAATGTCCAAGCCTCTTGTGCCAAAGATCTAACTCAGAGATCTTATGTCCTCCATATGTGAACATAGCATGACCAATATTGCCTTGAATCTTCAATGTAAATAATCTTCCTTCTTTCTTCCCTGAAACAATCTGTTTATACCCTTGACTAAGGTCTTCCACATATACTCCATCATTAGTGAACCTTACTTCATAACCTGTTTCCACAATTTGTCCTACACTTATCAAATTCTTAGGAATTGTAGGAACATACAAGACCTTACTCAACAAGGTGCTACCATCCTTAGCCTTCACTGATCCAATTGACTTCACATTGTGCTTTGTGTTGTCACCTGTTTGAACAACATGATTAAAAACCTTATTCTCCAAATCAGTCATCAAAGCTATATTACCACTTAGGTGATTGCTACACCCTGAGTCAATGTAGAAGACTCTTTGATCTTCACTCTGCCTTTCACAAGTTGCATTCATTATCAATGTTGAATCCTCCTTTTGATCTGAAGCATAATTGTAGTAGGTGTTGTTATATTGTTGACTTTGGAAACCTCTACCTGCATTTCTTCCAAAGTAACCCGTACTACCTCTGCCTCTGAAATTACCTCTTTGATTTCTGCCTGCTCTTCCTCTTGAATTATAGTTCTGATTATATCCACCATTACTCTGATTATTATGCCAACAATCATTAGCTAAATGATTTGTCTTACCACAAATCCAGCAAGCTTTGCCTCCATCTTTGTTGTTTCTGCCTCTTCCTCTACCTTTGCCACCTCCTCTTCCTCTTAGGAAGTTGGCTTGACTAGTTGTTCCTTCATCTTCATTTGCTTGTTGCTTTCCTTTGTTATTCTTCTTCTTGTCCTTTGAGTACATTGCATGACCTGCACTCTTGTCACCATCTCCTTTAACATCCTGCTCAAATGTTAGCATATGACCTAGCAACTGATTTAAATCAGGAGTGAAATGATCAAGTGATAACTCTGTAGACAAAATGAATGGCTTCCATTTGTCATCACCTCTCAAACCTGTAAGGATTTGCCTTACCAATTTATCCTCCTCAATGTCTTCATCAATAGCTCCTAAAGCATCTGCAATATCTTTCATTCTTGTCACATAGTCTGAAATGGATTGGGAAGCCTTCTTCTTAAAAGTGGTAAACTCTGTCCATAAGGATGCCTTCCTTGACTTAGTAGTATTCTGGAAATGCTCCTCCAAAGCATTCCAAATATCAGTTGCACTTTCAAGACCTCGAATATGAGGTAACAAGTAATCATTGACTGCCATATATATAATGCTCCTAGCTTGAGCATCTTTCTTCATCCAATTTTTCAAATCTGCTAACTCTTCCCTAGTTGGAACACTAGGATCTCTGAACTGTGGCTTCTCTTCTTCTCCTGTGATGTAGGCTATTAAATCTTTGCTCATAAGATGAGCTTCCATCCTCATTGACCATGCAGGATAGTTTTCCCTATCCAATTTCTCTATCTGTAGAGAATCTCCCATCTTGTGTCCACCTGTGTATTGAAATCTTCAAACTGTATGAACAATATATGTACCTTTACTTCAAATTAGAGTCCTTTTGTCTTTCTTGATGTCGTATGGTCTCTTCAAAAGAACAACCTACTCTTGAATTTAGAACACCTCTATATCAAGAGTAAGTCAAAACCTTCACCAATTTAAGTTATCAATAACCAAATACCAAATTCTTGACTAAACTGTGAAGAAGAAATTTCCTCAGAAAGTCTGCTGCACAATTTCTTCTCATTGACCTATCAAATGTGTAAAGTTTTCTATGAAATTTTGTATGGAGTGTCGCCTAGAAGTTGCGCATCTCCTCCAAGTTAAATTTCTTCAAAAGGTTTAGTATAACTTGAGAAATCAACTTCACAAGTTACCTATGTCTAAACCTGCACTTCTGAGAAGTCGATTTGACACCCCTAACTTCTTAACTTTGGTTCTCACAATGTCGAACCCGTTTTACCAAATCCTTTTGGCTGTAGATAGCTTATCTCTCAACTTAGATTTTGAGCTATCATATGTGTAAAACTTTACACTGTGCACTGAGCACTACTCATTTCATTGAACTCGAAATCTGCGCCTGTTTCAGAAGACTGTGAACACTCATCACATATGAATGTTCCTACTAACAATTCTCCTAGCCTGGTTACAATTAGACTCTGAAATTCGAGTCATAGACACATTAACTATGAACTTAGATATCCTCAAAAGGATTTCACAAATGATCTAACACAGACGGAGCAAACACAGAAACATCGGGCGCAATATTTCTTCGATTACTCAGGAAATTACAGTTGAGTGATGAGAGGAAAACTCAACTAACATTTCACATGTCTCATGACATCTAACTTCTCCTTTCTTGACTTCTATACTCACTCATCTATTCTTTCATATGCTCTCATGTCACGCCTCGACATTTTCAAGGTATTTATAGAGAAATTTGTACAAGTCTATGACTAATCAAAGATCTAAGTGAGCTATAACTTTACTAATGTACATATGTGTACATTCCTCATATCCTCTGAATGTATCCTTCTTCCAAGCTTCAAGAATTGAATCTTCCTTCATTCTTTAATCTTCCAAACATTCAATTGGTGATTGATCTGCACCAACAAGTTTGAAAGGTGATTACGGTTTTTGTAGGTAAGGATGTGATCGTCCAACTCTGCTCTGTAGCAGGTGTGTTGGCGATGGCGGAGATGATCTGGGAAAAGAAGGGGTGGGATTCCACTGAGTGCCAAGGCAGTTCAGCGAAATTGGATAGCCCACGGTTGCGCAGGAACTGTCATACATCGGCAGGGAGTCCATTACGGAAAGCGGTGTCGGGAAGATTTGCATCTTCCAATTGATGACCCGAAAAATTAAAATATTTATTGGTGAATTCTAAACCTCTTTTATATCACTGTTGATCAGTTGTGCTAATTGGATTAACTATATTGAAAATGTTATCAGGTATGAAGGATGAAGCAGGACATATGTTCATATTAGGGTTTACCCTAAGTACTTAATTAATGAGTATTTATATTTATACATGCTAGAAACATGGGTATATAACTCTAGTTCATATGATTTATGACAATAGGGTTCATTTGAAGGGTCTCAAAAGGTTCTAATAGGTTCATGTTAGAGTTTATTCATGTTCCAAAGGGTTAATGATAGGGTTTATTTAAATGTTAAAGAGCTAATGGTAGGATTCCAAAAGGGTTTTAAGGGGTTTAGTGTGCAAGAATGAAGAGTAGCCTTAGTTTGAAGGGTTGAAACAAATAATATTTAATGACATTAATCTATAATTTAACATTGGTTAACCTACAAATTTAATTTATGGTTTAATTTGTTAATTTAATAGTGTGTATGCTTTTAAATACTAAGGTTCTAATTAATTAAACCCTTAAACTAAGATTGAATTAAATGATTTATTTAAAATAAGAAATATAGGCTAATTAAATTAAAAATGGTAAATTAAATGGATAAATAACTAGTGGTCTATATGAGTACTAGGAAAAAGAATGGTTTATAGAAGATGTGTAACTAAAGTGATTGAAAGAGTGGTTGGAATAAATGATGCAATTAAAGGAAGTTAAAGAGAAACTTTAAATGAATGGTGTATATGAAAAAGGTTAAAAGAATGGAGTAAGTGAGTTGTGTAAATAAAGTCAATTTAAAGTGTGGTGAAAGTAAGGAGATTAAAGTGTGGTTGTAGATTAAAAGTTAAAACCAAAAGAGTGGATTAGGAAGGACTTGTGTATGTATTTAAATGTGTGTTGAGCTCAAGTTTCTCCTAATGTTTTTTGCAGGTACTGTCTCCTGCTCTTTACTTTCTTCTGTTTTTCCTTCTTTCTCATTAGACCCTCCTCGTGCTCGGGATATTAAGCCGTCATGTCCTGCTGTGTACGATGATCTTGATATGCCCCATGCTGCTGCATGAATGATTGTCCGGCCGAAAGCATGACCATGCCTATTCCGTGGCTTGGTCTGAGTCCCTGCAGTAGTGTGTGTGTATGTGCGTGTATGTGTTATGTGTGAATGTGTTATGTGTATGTGCGTGTTTGTGTTATGTGTGAATGTGTTATGTGTATGTGCGTGTATGTGTTATGTGTGAATGTGTTATGTGTAAGTGTGTGTATGTGATGTGTGTGTATGTGATGTGTGTGTGTATGTGCGTATGTGATATGTGTGTGTGTGCATGTATGATGTGACGTGTGTGTGTATGTGATGTGATGTATGTGTGTGTGTGAAATATATATGTGATGTGTGTGTGAACTGTGTGTATGTGATGTGTGTGTATGTGATGTGTGTGTGTATGTGATGTGTGTATGTGCGTATGTGATATGTGTGTGTGTGCGTGTATGATGTGACGTGTGTGTGTATGTGATGTGATGTATGTGTGTGTGTGAAGTGTATGTGTGTATGATGTGTGTATGTGTGTGTGAGAGAGAGGTTCTCTCCCTCCCCTCCTATGCTGCAGCGCGACAGCACGCACAGAGAAGGAGAGAGAGAGAGAGAGAGAGAGAGAGAGAGAGAGAGAGAGAGAGAGAGAGAGAGAGAGAGAGAGGTAGGCAGGCAGAGAGAGAACGGGGAAGAAAGAGAGAGAGAGAGAGAGAGAGAGTAGAGAGATAGAGAGTGAAAGTCTCTCCCTCCCTCCCTGGCGCTGCGCGCAGCAACGCGCAGAGAGAGAGAGAGAGAGAGAGAGAGAGAGAGAGAGAGAGAGAGAGAGAGAGAGAGAGAGAGAGAGAGAGAGAGAGAGAGAGAGAGAGAGAGAGAGAGGTAGGCAGGTAGAGAGAGAACGGGGAAGAAAGAGAGAGAGAGAGAGAGAGAGAGAGAGAGAGAGAGAGAGAGAGAGAGAGAGAGAGAGAGAGAGAGAAAGTAGAGAGATAGAGAGTGAAAGTCTCTCCCTCCCTCCCTGGCGCTCAGCAGCGCACAGAGAGAGAGAGAGAGAGAGAGAGAGAGAGAGAGAGAGAGAGAGAGAGAGAGAGAGAGAGAGAGAGAGAGAGAGAGAGAGAGAGAGAGAGAGAGAGAGAGAGAGAGAGAGAGAGAGAGGTAGGTAGGCAGAGAGAGAACGGGGAAGAGAGAGAGAGAGAGAGAGAGAGAGAGAGAGAGAGAGAGAGAGAGAGAGAGAGAGAGAGAGAGAGAGAGAGAGAGAGAGAGAGAGAGAGAGAGAGAGAGAGAGAGAGAGAGAGAGAGAGAGAGAGAGAGAGGTAGGCAGGCAGAGAGAGAACGGGGAAGAGAGAGAACAGACAGAGAAAGAGAGAGAGAGAGAGAGAGAGAGAGAGAGAGAGAGAGAGAAGGAGAGAGAGAGAGAAAAAGAAAGTCTCTCCCTTCCCCTCCACGGCGGCTGCAGACGCACAGCGCGCATGCAGAGAGAGAGAGAGAGAGAGAGAGAGAGAGAGAGAGAGAGAGAGAGAGAGAGAGAGAGAGAGAGAGAGAGAGAGAGAGAGAGAGAGAGAGAGAGAGAGAGAGAGAGAGAGAGAGAGAGAGAGAGAGAGAGAGAGAGAGAGAGAGAGAGAGAGAGAGAGAGAGAGAGAGAGAGAGAGAGAGAGAGAGAGAGAGAGAGAGAGAGAGAGAGAGAGAGAGAGAGAGAGAGAGAGAGAGAGAGAGAGAGAAAGAGAGAGAGAGATAGGCAGAGAAAGAGAGAGAGTGAGAGAGAGATAGGCAGAGAGAGAGAGAGAAAGAGAGAGAGATAGGCAGAGAAAGAGAGAGAGTGAGAGAGAGATAGGCAGAGAGAGAGAGAGAGAACGGGAGAGAGAGAAATTCTACTATTTTACTATAAATGGTATTCTACTATTTTGTTTTATTTGGTTTCTTTTATTTTTATGATGCAATTAGATTAATCAATTACAAAGGTTAATTATATGCATAGAATATTCATAATGCATGTATGTATGACTGTGAATAAGAATACATGTGTGCATGAGAGCATACATGTGAGTGTGTGTGTGTATGAGCATGACTGTGCATGAATGCATGTTTTCTGAGTGAAGTAGAATGCATGTTTATGAGTGAGGTAGTGTTAGCATGTGCATATGTGTGCATTACAATGAGTGTTAGCATATGATTTTATGCATGGGTAAGAAATTGAACTATTGTATGCATATGCATAAATGCATCTAAGTATTGGCATAAATGAGTATTTGCATATTCATGAGAACTAATATGTGTGAGAGCATAATAGTATATGCTTGTTGAAGTACAAGTACAAGTAGGAATGTAAGTAAGATTAGTTAAGCAAACATTAAATGATTGAGTTTATGTTAGCATATGTGATAATGCATGTGTATGTTTATGAGAATTAAATCATTTGCATGAGTATATGCATGTGTATAATAATGTAAGTTTATGTTCTTATTGATTTCTTGTAATATTACTAATACCTAATATTTTTTGCAGAAACATTGATGAGTTCAAGCTATTGAAGTGAAGTAAAGAGAAGCAACAAGATTGAAGATTCATTTAAATCTTATTTTCCAATTAGTCAGCTATCCAATTGATTAGACATTTATCCAATTATCTAGACTTTACATTTGTATTAGCTTATTAATTCATTTATTCAAACCAGTTTAGCATCATATTGTTTCTATTAGTTCTTTCATGTCTTCCGATTTATACCATGCATCTGAACACAGTAGTAATAACATCATTGAACATACAACCGAATCCGTAGAATTAGTGTTAGAAGAACTTATTAAGAACAATATTACTTCGGAATCATTAGTGTCTTTATCTTATGATCAATGTTTAACTACATTCCTAGCATTTTCTTCCATTGCATCTCCTGAATCACAAAGTAGTGAAGATTTATTTCCACCAACTTTAGTTAGACAAACTCAACCAAAACCATTAGAAGCTACAATAGAAGAGGTAGTTAAAGATCAGATAACCGAAGAGTCATTATTGTTAACACCCAAACAGATAGCTATTGCCAGATATAAAGTAGCTT
Source organism: Ceratopteris richardii (assembly GCA_020310875.1). NCBI lineage: Eukaryota > Viridiplantae > Streptophyta > Polypodiopsida > Polypodiales > Pteridaceae > Ceratopteris > Ceratopteris richardii. The sequence goes on from CM035437.1 coordinate 138,472,810, forward strand.
GTCCCTATGGTCCTTAGTCTGAGTCCGCTACAGACACCCTGCGTGTGCTGAACGATTTAGGCGGATGACTTGATCCAAAATCCGAGCATCTCTCACGACCCGACATTGGTGAACCCGACGTGAACATCGGCTTGCGACTCAGACGGATATTATCAGTTTGCATTGCATATACATTCATACGATTTTACATCAGTGCAGCTACGTCTTCATCCCTGGAAGCTGTGGCATTTACGTGAGCTTTCAGTCTTCTTGGTGTCGAGGGCTGGTCTGGTGACCTGAGCGCCTCCACGAAGATTGGCAAGTAGGAGAACCTCGTCTCGCCACCCCTTTCATCAACAATTGATGCACAAAATGCTTGCACCCATTTTAGCAAAATATGTATTTAGATCTTTGATTCAAATCAATAAATGTATTGAATTTCACAGAAAGCACTGTTTTGAGCCTCATCTTCGAGCAGTTGGTATAATTTCTTTACTCTTACATTCTTGCATACATACTTTTATTTAAGGTTAAATTATTGGTATAGGTTGAAGGCAACTGTTTGTTAAACATAGGTTAAGCGTTAATCATAGCTTTACTTGCAACATTTTTGCATAGTACAAACTTATCAAACTGGACTCTAACGGAATTTCAGAATTAGTAGCTGAACATAAGGAAAGAATAACAAAAGAAGTTCAGGATATAGTTAGAATTGTTCAAGCTAGATCAAAACAAACTTCAAAAATGGACGAACTATTTCAAACTATGATGCACGAGACGCAAGGACAAAAAGTAGTTGAAACGTTATTAAAGGATAAAGGGAAATTTACTGGTATGAATGTTACAAATTATTTAGACACGCTTGAGGAATTAGCCAAGTTACACGGCTTGCCTGATACAAAGTGGAAATCCTATCTTGGACGACTTGCCATAGGTACAGTGAAAGCTATTATGGATCTACATGACAATAAGGAATGAGATGAGTTTAGAAGAGAGCTACATAAAGAATTTTATTTAGAGGACTATAGTCAACACAGTAGAGAGGGATTTATGAAATGGATTAGTTCTCCTAAGCCTCACATTTCTTTAACTCAACTCCATGGCGAATTTATGAAAAGATTCTCTCAATTACCTGAACAGGATAGAGTTGCCCTTACCCCAGATATCATTTTATATTTCCTTAAAATCTTGACTCCAGATATAAGGGTAGAGGTTGAGCGTAGGCTTGAAGAACCGGGAAAGAAATATGGGCTTACAGATGACTGGGGTGTAGTGAAAACTGTAGTTGAGGCGGTTGCTCACATGAACCAACGTAAAACACTCCTTTATGATTCGATGTCTCAACCATCCTCCAGTTTTCCTCCGATTCAGGCAACTAGGGATACACATATAGATTCAAAAGTTGGAGCCTACGGCATCCACATCTAGAGTACCAACTGAGTTGCAATTTGAGATTTTGTTTAACAAGTTGGACAATATGATGCATATGCACGAAAATATGTCTAAAGAGGTAGCGGCTTTGCAGAATGTGGTATATGCTTTAAACTTACAAGATAAACCTGCAATGCAAGCTCATCCGACTATTTATCCTCAACCAGTAAGTGCACCTAATCCTCCATTAGTAGCTCCGAATCATTCTTTTATACCTCATAATCCACCTTTTATACCTCCTAATCCTCTAGTTGTACCCCAACCAATTCCTCAACCAATTCCTCAAGCATTTAACCAAAGAAATTTCAATGAAAGGAGAAATGCCAATGTGAGGAGATGTATCTGGTGCGATGCCACAGATCATTTGACTTACACATGTGAAGCATTGAAAGATGCGAAAGAGAAAAGACTTGTAATTGATATTGACAAACGATTGTGCGACTATAGAACACATTTACCCTTAGCTGCCAATTGGGGAAAGGGAGGGATGCAGAAGCTGTATGAAAACCTTTCTGAGTCTTCGAAATCTGCTTCTAGTGTTAAACTAGAATATGTTGATAGTGACTCTGATTCCGAACAAACAAGGGAAACGAGGAACTACTCAATTGAAGCTTTGATAAAGGCGAGAGATGATATTATGCAGAAAACTGCGTGGAACTCTCATGTCGATCAATTCTCGATATATTCGCATATTGCGAATGTTGAAGAGAAAAGAAAGAGGGATGATGAGCAAGATACAAATGATTTAGGTAGACGAATGACTAGAAGTAAGATGAGAGATGAGCCGAAGCCTAAGAAAGTTCAGTTTGAACAAGGCGAAAGTTCTAAAAGAGTAATGAAAAGGAAGCAAAAGTAAATACAAAATACAAAACCGTTGATAAAAAAATTAAACCGATTGCCCAATCATTACCACGAGAGAGTGAAGAGAAGTTTAGGAAAGTTACCAATGATCCTTATTTAAGAGAGCGCACAAATATAGGTCATACCTTCACAGAAGAAACTTTAAAGCTAATTAAGATAGGAAATGATGAAAATTTTTTGTTACCCGAGGAACGTGAACTATTTCAAAGAGTGATTAGAAAGCATGGAAAGGCATTTTCTTTATATTCCCATGAGATAGGTTGTGCAGACCCACAAATTGTACCACCAATGATCATCTTTACAGTGCCTCACATTCCATGGAATCTTCGACCCATACCTGTTCCGAAAGCCCATTTACCAGAGTTAATGCGGCTTCTTAAGGAAAAGATTCACATGCGAATTTTAGAGCCATCGTTTGCACCCTACTCAAATAGGTGGTTTACTGTTCCAAAGAAAAATGGCAAGTTACGGTTCATTCAAGATTTACAACCTGTTAACAAGGTTACTATTAGGAATGTAGGTACTGAGCCCATTGTGGGAGAATTCGCTGAAGCCTTCGCTGGTCATGCCATTTACTCAATGGGAGACTTGTATTCTGGCTACGATCAATTTCAGCTTGCTATTGAAAGTAGAGACATTACGACCATGAAAACTCCTTTAGGCTTAGTTCGCATGTGCACTTTGCCGCAAGGAGCTACTAGTTCAGTAGCGCATATGATAAACGCCATGAATTCAGTATTACATGACTTCATTCCTAATATAGCCATGCCATTTATTGATGACATTCCTATTAAAGGATGTATTGAGAATGCGAAAGATGAAACTTTAGATTCCTCTGGCTGCAGGAAGTTTGTAGTAGATCATATCTCTGACTGTGAAAGGATTTTCCAGAGATTTGAAGAGGTTGGTCTCACATTCTCCATTGAGAAATCTGTTTTTGGTGTCAATGAGGTACTTATAGTTGGGCATTTATGTGGACATTACGGTCGGAGGCCATATCCACCTAAAGTCGACGCTATAAACAAGATTTCAGATACTTGTAGTAATATTAGTGAGGTAAGACGATTCCTTGGTGCTTGTGTGTTTTATGCCATCTGGATCCCACACTATGCACATGTTGCAAACTGTCTTTATGCTTTGCTAAGGAAGAATCGAAAGTTTCTTTGGACTGAAGAACACTCAAAAGCTATGAAAAAGTTAAAGAAATTACTTCTTGAAGCTCCTATTTTAAAGCGAGTAGATTATACTGATCAAAAGCCTATCATTTTAACTGTTGATACGAGCCCTATAGGAATAGGATGGGTTATTGGTCAGGACGATGAAGAGGGCAATAGGTATGCTGTGAGATTTGGAGCAAAGATTTTACACGATACGCAAAGAAATTATCCGCAAATTAAACGAGAACTATGGGTTTAGTCACGGCATTAAAATCCAATAAAGAATATTTTATAGGTGCAAATGTAATAGTTGAGACAGATTGTCTACCTCTGATTGGAATGATTACAAACTGTTCATCACCCGACATTGCCATGCTCAGATGGATTTCATACATCAAGTTTATAAATCCTGTTTTGATACATATTGCAGGTAAATCTAATTCTGTGGCTGATATGCTTTCTCGAGCTAGATTTGATAATGAGGAAGAAACAAAATTAGAAATAAATGCAATTAATTATGATTCTAAAGCATACGCATATGAACAGTTTAATATTGAAGAATACGAAGGAGAGTGGCAGGATATTGGAAAGTCTTTAAGTACTTTGGTTAGGGCACCTTCATGGTCTTCAAATAGATTTCGGAATATTAGGAAAAGAGCTTACAACTTTTTTCTGAAAGATGGTTTCATTTGGAGACATGCGAGGGGAAAAATTAGATTGCCACAATGAGTACTAGGTACTAAGGATCTTCAGTTACAAGTCATGAAGAGTATGCATGATACTTTATGGGCAGGACATAAAGGTTTTGTAGCTACGTATGAAAAAATTAGAGAAGGATACTGGTGGCCAGGGATTTATGTTACTGTTAAAAATTATGTGAATTCATGTGACGTATGTCAGATTCATTCCTCAGTCAAACATAGGGATCCGTTGCATCCCACCTATCCACCATGCATCCATTATAAATGGGTTGTAGACTTAGTTACCATGCCCAAAGGTATCAATAAGATGAGATATATAGTCTTGGCACGTGAAGATCTTACGAATCATGTAGAAGGCCGAGCTTTAAGATCTAAGACAACCTTGAATGTATGCAAATTTCTTCTTGAGGATGTCATTTCACGATTTGGTTATGTAGAAAAGGTAGTGGCTGATAGGGGAGAGTTAGATGCGCAGGAGGCTAGAGAATTCTTTGCTAGGCATGGAATTCGCTTAGCCCTTACTACTGCTTACAACCCTGAAGCTAATGGGAAGATTGAGCGAGGGCATTCTCCTATTATTAAAGCAATTTCCAAAGCTTGTAATGGAGAAATTAAGAATTGGCCAACTTATCTGCCATTTGCGTTGTGGGCTGATAGAATGACCTGCACTAGAACAACGGGGTATATGCCGGCAGAGTTGATGTATTGCCAGAAACCGATATTCCCTGTGCATACACAAATTGTTACTTGGACTACTTTATCATGGGAAGATAATCTGTCAACAGAAGATTTATTAGCTCTGCGAATCCAGCAGTTAGAGCAAGGGAATGAACAGTTAGAAGAGGCTATAGTTAAACTAAAAGATTCTCGTCTGAAAAATAATAAGTATTTTGATAAATCACATAGGTTAAGGCCAAGCCGGTTCAAGTTAATGATTGGGTTTTACTGTATGATAATACGTTTGATTCTCAATATGATGCCCGTAGGAAACTTAAAAGACGATGGTTTGGACCTTATGTGGTAGTCAAAACCTATGATAATGGAACGTATGCCTTACGCGAATTAGATGGCACTCCTCTTAAAAACTTAATTGCTGGCAAAAGAATTAAATTATTTAAACAAAGAGATGATGAAATGTATGAAGTAATGTTTGATGATGAGCATGATTAATTATGTATGAATGAATTTCTTTAGTGTGGGTTTCTTTTGCAGGAAAACTAAGAGAAAATTTGAATATAAAATTTAATAATTTTGCGTGTCTAGCTGTTGCTGGTTGAGTTTTAACAGGTCTTTGAAGAACAAATTAAGATGCATAAAGATGAAGCAGATTGAAGATGAAGTTGATTTTAGGTCGTATTTTTCTTTGTCATACAATTTTGATTTATGTATTTTCTTTGCATTTATATAAACTAATTTATAAAGTCTGGAATGAAAAATATTATTTTATAAAGGACTCTATTTAACCATATTAGGGAAATAAACATAATTTATATTTCTACATTTATAGATTAAGTGAGATTTGTTAAAAATAGAAGGATTTGTAGTTCATTTAGATAACGAAAGTAGTTGTATATATGTAGGAGCATATTGTTGCATGATACATGTCTGTGAAAACCTAGATCTTTCTTGTCCATGCAGCTAGATCCTTAGCTCGGATTAAGGGGTTAAGCCTTTCCCCTTTAAAACAAAAAAGTAGCGAAAAAAAAAAAAAAAAGAATATTGACATGGAAGTTATACCTTCTTCCACCCCAAAAAGGTATTTACATTTATTATCGATATGAAGTTTACATCATATTTATATGAAGAAACTAGTTGTGAAAAACACATCTAGTGATTAAAATTGGGCATACAAGGCGGCTGTCTGTCCAAGTAGATTTAGTAGATTTCTTTGGCATGCTTGATTGCTCATATGTGAATGCATATATATGACGAAACCTGCATTTGAATGAATGAAAATGAATTCTGTTTTATACTAATCTTTACATAGTTTATAAATGGATAAAATATAAACTAATGTTTGTTGACTGAAAAGGTTAATAGTTTACCTTTATACTTTAATATGTTTTCATCGCCAGATGTAATTGAAATAAACTTCATGTGCATGTTGAAAAGATTTAAAATTTCATAAGATTAAATATATTTAAAAAAGAATTGATGCTGTTCTATGATTTAATTTCAGGATAATCATTGAAAATGTTGCTTCCCTTAATCTGCAAGTTGGCCCATCGGGACGATGTGCAGGTTTGGTGGCGGTGGATGTCGGGAAGATTTGCATCTTCCAATTGATGACCCGAAAAATTAAAATATTTATTGGTGAATTCTAAACCTCTTTTATATCAATGTTGATCAGTTGTGCTAATTGGATTAACTATTTTGAAAATGTTATCAGGTATGAAGGATGAAGCAGGACATATGTTCATATTAGGGTTTACCCTAAGTACTTAATTAATGAGTATTTATATTTATACATGCTAGAAACATGGGTATATAACTCTAGTTCATATGATTTATGACAATAGGGTTCATTTGAAGGGTCTCAAAAGGTTCTAATAGGTTCATGTTAGAGTTTATTTATGTTCCAAAGGGTTAATGATAGGGTTTATTTAAATGTTAATGAGCTAATGGTAGGATTCCAAAAGGGTTTTAAGGGGTTTAGTGTGCAAGAATGAAGATTAGCCTTAGTTTGAAGGGTTGAAACAAATAATATTTAATGAAATTAATCTATAATTTAACATTGGTTAACCTACAAATTTAATTTATGGTTTAATTTTTTAATTTAATAGTGTGTATGCTTTTAAATACTAAGGTTCTAATTAATTAAACCCTTAAACTAAGATTGAATTAAATGATTTATTTAAAATAAGAATTATAGGCTAATTAAATTAAAAATGGTAAATTAAATGGATAAATAACTAGTGGTCTATATGAGTACTAAGAAAAAGAATGGTTTATAGAAGATGTGTAACTAAAGTGATTGAAAGAGTGGTTGGAATTAAAGGAAGTTAAAGAGAAACTTTAAATGAATGGTGTATGTGAAAAAGGTTAAAAGAATGGAGTAAGTGAGTTTTGTAAATAAAGTCAATTTAAAGTGTGGTGAAAGTAAGGAGATTAAAGTGTGGTTGTAGATTAAAAGTTGAAACCAAAAGAGTGGATTAGGAAGGACTTGTGTATGTATTTAAATGTGTGTTGAGCTCAAGTTTCTCCTAATGTTTTTTGCAGGTACTGTCTCCTGCTCTTTACTTTCTTCTGTTTTTCCTTCTTTCTCATTAGACCCTCCTCGTGCTCGGGATATTGAGCCGTCATGTCCTGCTGTGTACGATGATCTTGATATGCCCCATGCTGCTGCATGAATGATTGTCCGGCCAAAAGCATGACCATGCCTATTCCGTGGCTTGGTCTGAGTCCCTGCAGTAGTGTGTGTGTATGTGTGTGTATGTGTTATGTGTGAATGTGTTATGTGTATGTGCGTGTTTCTGTTATGTGTGAATGTGTTATGTGTATGTGCGTGTATGTGTTATGTGTGAATGTGTTATGTGTAAGTGTGTGTATGTGATGTGTGTGTATGTGATGTGTGTGTGTATGTGATGTGTGTATGTGCGTATGTGATATGTGTGTGTGTGCGTGTATGATGTGACGTGTGTGTGTATGTGATGTGATGTATGTGTGTGTGTGAAATATATATGTGATGTGTATGTGAAGTGTGTGTATGTGATGTGTGTGTATGTGATGTGTGTGTGTATGTGATGTGTGTATGTGCGTATGTGATATGTGTGTGTGTGCGTGTATGATGTGACGTGTGTGTGTATGTGATGTGATGTATGTGTGTGTGTGTGAAGTGTATGTGTGTATGATGTGTGTATGTGTGTGTGAGAGAGAGGTTCTCTCCCTCCCCTCCTCTGCTGCAATGCGACAGCGCGCATAGAGAAGGAGAGAGAGAGAGAGAGAGAGAGAGAGAGAGAGAGAGGGAGAGAGAGAGAGAGAGGTAGGTAGGCAGAGAGAGAACGGGGAAGAAAGAGAGAGAGAGAGAGAGAGAAAGTAGAGAGATAGAGAGTGAAAGTCTCTCCCTCCCTCCCTGGCGCTGCGCGCAGCAGCGTGCAGAGAGAGAGAGAGAGAGAGAGAGAGAGAGAGAGAGAGAGAGAGAGAGAGAGAGAGAGAGAGAGAGAGAGAGAGAGAGAGAGAGAGAGAGAGAGAGAGAGAGAGAGAGAGAGAGAGAGAGAGAGAGAGAGAGAGAGAGAGAGAGAGAGAGAGAGAGAGAGAGAGAGAGAACGGGGAAGAAAGAGAGAGAGAGAGAGAGAGAGAGAGAGAGAGAGAGAGAGAGAGAGAGAGAGAGAGAGAGAGAGAGAGAGAGAGAGAGAGAAAAGTAAAGAGATAGAGAGTGAAAGTCTCTCCCTCCCTCCCTCGCGCTGCGTGCTGCAGCGCACAGAGAGAGAGAGAGAGAGAGAGAGAGAGAGAGAGAGAGAGAGAGAGAGAGAGAGAGAGAGAGAGAGAGAGAGAGAGAGAGAGAGAGAGAGAGAGAGAGAGAGAGAGAGAGAGAGAGAGAGAGAGAGAGAGAGAGAGAGAGAGAGAGAGAGAGAGAGAGAAAGGTAGGTAGGCAGAGAGAGAACGGGGAAGAAAGAGAGAGAGAGAGAGAGAGAGAGAGAGAGAGAGAGAGAGAGAGAGAGAGAGAGAGAGAGAGAGAGAGAGAGAGAGAGAGGGAGAGAGAGAGAGAGAGAGAGAGAGAGAGAGAGAGAGAGAGAGAGAGAGAGAGAGAGAGAGAGAGAGAGAGAGAGAGAGGGAGAGAGAGAGATGTAGGCAGGCAGAGAGAGAACGGGGAAGAGAGAGAAGAGATAGAGAAAGAGAGAGAGAGAGAGAGAGAGAGAGAGAGAGAGAGAGAGAGAGAGAGAGAGAGAGAGAGAGAGAGAGAGAGAGAGAGAGAGAGAAGGAGAGAGAGAGAGAAAAAGAAAGTCTCTCCCTTCCCCTCCACGGCGGCTGCAGACGCACAGCGCGCGCGCAAAGAGAGAGAGAGAGAGAGAGAGAGAGAGAGAGAGAGAGAGAGAGAGAGAGAGAGAGAGAGAGAGAGAGAGAGAGAGAGAGAGAGAGAGAGAGAGAGAGAGAGAGAGAGAGAGAGAGAGAGAGAGAGAGAGAGAGGGAGAGAGAGAGAGAGAGAGAGAGAGAGAGAGAGAGAGAGAGAGAGAGAGAGAGAGAGAGAGAGAGAGAGAGAGAGAGAGAGAGAGAGAGAGAGAGAGAGAGAGAGAGAGAGAGAGAGAGAGAGAGAGAGAGAGAGAGAGAGAGAGAAAGAGAGAGAGATAGGCAGAGAAAGAGAGAGAGTGAGAGAGAGATAGGCAGAGAGAGAGAGAGAGAGAAAGAGAGAGAGATAGGCAGAGAAAGAGAGAGAGTGAGAGAGAGATAGGCTGAGAGAGAGAGAGAGAGAACGGGAGAGAGAGAAATTCTACTATTTTACTATAAATGGTATTCTACTATTTTGTTTTATTTGGTTTCTTTTATTTTTATGATGCAATTAGATTAATCAATTACAAAGGTTAATTATATGCATAGAATATTCATAATGCATGTATGTATGACTGTGAATAAGAATACATGTGTGCATGAGAGCATACATGTGAGTGTGTGTGTATGAGCATGAGTGTGCATGAATGCATGTTTTCTGAGTGAAGTAGAATGCATGTTTATGAGTGAGGTAGTGTTAGCATGTGCATATGTGTGCATTACAATGAGTGTTAGCATATGATTTTATGCATGGGTAAGAAATTGAACTATTGTATGCATATGCATAAATGCATCTAAGTATTGGCATAAATGAGTATTTGCATATTCATGAGAACTAATATGTGTGAGAGCATAATAGTATATGCTTGTTGAAGTACAAGTACAAGTAGGAATGTAAGTAAGGTTAGTTAAGCAAACATTAAATGATTGAGTTTATGTTAGCATATGTGATAATGCATGTGTATGTTTATGAGAATTAAATCATTTGCATGAGTATATGCATGTGTATAATAATATAAGTTTATGTTCTTATTGATTTCTTGTAATATTACTAATACCTAATGTTTTTTGCAGAAACATTGATGAGTTCAAGCTATTGAAGTGAAGTAAAGAGAAGCAGCAAGATTGAAGATTCATTTAAATCTTATTTTCCAATTAGTCAGCTATCCAATTGATTAGACATTTATGCAATTATCTTGACTTTACATTTGTATTAGCTTATTAATTCATTTATTCAAACCAGTTTAGCATCATATTGTTTCTATTAGTTCTTTCATGTCTTCCGATTTATACCATGCATCTGAACACAGTATAATAACATCATTGAACATACAACCGAATCCGTAGAATTAGTGTTAGAAGAACTTATTAAGAACAATATTACTTCGGAATCATTAGTGTCTTTATCTTATGATCAATGTTTAACTACATTCCTAGCATTTTCTTCCATTGCATCTCCTGAATCACAAAGTAGTGAAGATTTATTTCCACCAACTTTAGTTAGACAAACTCAACCAAAACCATTAGAAGCTACAATAGAAGAGGTAGTTAAAGATCAGATAACCGAAGAGTCATTATTGTTAACATCCAAACAGATAGCTATTGCTAGAAATAAAGTAGCTTGTCCCTATGGTCCTTAGTCTGAGTCCGCTACAGACACCCTACGTGTGCCGAACGATTTAGGCGGATGACTTGATCCACCATCCGAGCATCTCTCACGACCCGACATTGGTGAACCCGACGTGAACATCGGCTTGCGACTCAGACGGATATTATCAGCAAAATGTCCACCGGAAGGAATTGAGTGAGCCAAAGTAATGACTGAGTTAACTTCGTGTGGTGGAATACAACGAAGTAAAACTCTAGTGTGATCCATATAGTATAATTCCCCAGCAATCAACCAAAATCGGCGGCTGAAAACTGCAATTTTCCTGCGTGTTGCCGTAGAAGTCTGAGATGGAAGGCATCCATCAGTGAGAAAGGTCAATATCTGATCATAGTATGTAGATGGCATAGGTGGGTCTATAATTTCATCATTAGTCAGTTCAGAAACATAAATTGCCGGTGTTGTGTCATCTACATCGATCGGAGCTTCACCGAAATCTAAGCGAGAAAGGAAATCTGCTAAGGCATGTGAACTGACAGGCCGATGAATTACTTCAAAATCAAACTCTTGTAAAAGTAGAACCCAACACACTAGTCGACCACCTAAATGCTGTTGTCGTACCAGATAGACAAGTGCAGCATGATCTACATGAAAAGTAAATCTGGGGCCAAGTAAATAGTGTCTGAATTTCTTTACTGAATACACTAAACCCAGACATTCTCTTTCGGTTACAGAGTAATTCTTTTCTACAGGAGCAAGTCTTCTACTCGCATAGTAAACATGCCTGAACCATTTATCGGTTTGTTGCATCAAAACACTGCCAATGGCAATATCTGATGCGTCTATGAAGACATGAAATGGGCGATCCCAGTCAGGAGGCTGTAAAATTAGTACCTGTGTTAATAAACACTTTAGACGATCAAATGTTGTTTGACATTTCGGAGTCCAATCAAATTGTTTAGGACTCTTCGTGATTAATCGATTAAATGGAATGGCTAAATGAGCGAGCCACCGTAAATGACGACCATGCCATCTCACTTGACCCATGAAACACATTACTTCCTTTGGTGTAGTAGGTATAGGTGCTTCTAATACAACTGCAACCTTATCCGGGTCGACTTGTATGCCCTGTGCTGATACAATGTTGCCAAGTAGCTTTCCACATGAAACCGCAAACACAGATTTGTTTGGGTTCAAACAGAGTCTGTATTCTCTGCACTTTTCAAAGCAGCACCGTAAATGGAACAGGTGTGCTATCATCTTATCGAAAATCCAAAAATCATCAAGATATACTTGCATAAAAGAGGTAAGGTAAGGAGAAAATATTTCCTGCATACACCTTTGGAGCGTATTGGGGGCATTTCTTAATCCAAACCACATAACAGTACAAGCAAAAACACCCCAATTGGCAATGAAAGCGGTCTTTGGTATATCTTGTTCAGCCATTCTAACTTGATTATACCCACTGTACCCATCTAAGAATGAATACATTTCATGTCCTGCTACTCTATCAAGCATCGTGTCAAGAAAAGGTAGCGGAAATGGATCGGGCACCGTAGCTGCATTCAGTTTTCGGTAATCCACACATATTCATAACTGCTTATTCTTTTTAGGGACAATAACAATTGGTGAGATCCATTCAGCATGCTCTACTGGTACAATGAATCCGACTTTGAGTAGCCTATCAAGTTCTGCCTTTACCTGTGATGCATAGTTCGGATTCATCCGGTAGCTAGGTTGCTTAAGTGGTTTTGCTTCCGGCTTCAGCATGACCCTTTGTTGATAGATGCACGGGTCCAGACCTTTCATATCTTTGTAATCCCATGCAAATACATCAGAAAATTCTCGAAGTAGTTGGATTAAATCTGCTTGAAATAACTCAGGTAAGCTTTCCTTTATCTTAACAGGATGTGGATTTTCTTCATCTCCTAAATTATAGGTGATCAGCTGATCTTCTGGAACATAGAATTGTCGAGGCTTCTCTGTATCCTCAGCTTGCTTAAAAAGTTGTTGTAGATCAGCATCATCTATGGTAGCCTTATCTTCTTTCGTATCTTTTTCTGTTACAGACATCACCGTACAAACTGCAGGATTCCAATTATCTACAATAGATTGTAGATCAACAGTTCCTAGGGAGATCAAGTCAATGTTATTTTTCAGAAACTCTTATTCTTCATCATCTGACAAACGATCTAGCATATGGACTGGTTCTGCAAAATACGGTCTAGCATGCAATTCGCAAGGCTGTATAGCATCTAATTTTACAACATATTTATGATTGTTGTCTTTGAAAGTGAGTTCCTGTGCAGACCAATCTTGTATAACCTTAGCTTGCTTCAACCAAGGACAGCCAAAAAGAATATAATCAAGGGTGGATTCCGGTAATTCTAGGACGACAAAAGTCATCTTGAATGTGGTACCCTGCAAAGTTATTGGTACATTTCGGACAAGTCCTACAGGATGGACTCTTGACTGGTCAGCCATTCTGACAAAGAACTGAACTGGTTCGATTTCAGTCCATCCTAACTTCTTACACAGTGCAGCAGTAGCAATGTTGACTCCAGATCCTCCATCAATTAGTACTTGTGTGATTTTATGATTTTTATATCATACCGTAATTAAAGGAACTGAATGATCGACCGTAGAACCAGGTTCCGGTTGCACTGTCGCTGTGGCTAGAATGCAAGAAGGTACAGGACTGAACTGTTGTTGGAATTGCTGCCGAACTCCTGGTACTAGTGCAAGTAATTGGCCCAGAGGAAGAGTGATGGATGCTTTAGATAAAATTTCCCAGGCCTTTTGTGATTGAATTGTGTTTTCCACAGATTCTGAAGATGATGCACCGACTGAAGATGATGTATCTACTGAAGATGAGGTGCCTGCTACTGAATTAGAATCTTGTTTTTGTGTTCCTTCCTTGGTTAGCGGAGCCTGGGTCACCGGAATAGGATCTGGAAGCACTGGAGGTTCGGCGGTGGTCCATTGACTGGCCTTATCATACATCCTTTGTTGTTCACGTATGCCTGGTTCAAATATTTCTGCTGCTGGTTGTAGTTGTTTACCGGATCAAGTCTGAATTACTGCAGCGTGCGTTTCTACTGGTGTGATTTGTACCATATTAGTCATTGGGTTTTGATGTTCTTTCTTCCTCTGATCATACTCAGCCGCATCCTTACAAAATCTTCTAATGTGGCCAAATTCACCACAAAAATGACAGCGCGGTGGTGGCAAATTAGTGTTTTCCTGTGCTGGTTCGGCCTACCAACGGTTTGCATTGTAGTTGTTATTTCTCTGTCCTCGGTAATTTCGGTAGCCTTGTTGCTGGTTGTTTCTCAATTGTGGTGGTACATAGTGATTGGCTGGCTGTCCTAGTTCCTGTATAATAGCATTGACAGTTGTTGGTCCCTGTACCTTGGCGTTATATGCGCAGTTTTCGGTGGTATGTCCGGTCGTGTTGCAGATAGCGCAAAACAACTGATTAAGTGCACAAGTGGCACTAGTATGGCCTGAATTCTTGCATGTGGTGCAGTACATCTGTCTGGTCGGGTCTTCGGTGACATTTCTATTTGCTTTTAACCACTCCAGATCTTCTGTAAATCCTCCAACCTTGTTCTCAAGCTGCAAAGCCATTGCGATAACTTCATCTAGTGTCATAGCTCCTACACAGCGTATGATCATTATCTGTTTAAGTTGCAGAGTCAATCCATTGATAAACCATTGCGTGATAACGTCATCCGGCAGGTTAGCATGTGCTGGTGGTAATTGCCTCAAATGAGTTTTGAATAGAGTGGCATACTCCTGCACTGTTTGATTTATCTTCTGTCTATTATTTTGCAAGTAGTCAAAAATTTTGGTTGGATTCTTCTTTAGCCTGAATCTTTGCAGAAATGCATCCCTTACCGCTTCATAGGTGCCGAAATGGTTAATATCATATTCTGTAAGCCATCTAGCTGCTTCATTAACCAATGTAGATTGGAAGACAATAGCTTTATATGCCGAATCAGGTGGATGATTGAGCACTGCGTAACTTATCTCAAATGTGCGTACATGAGCATCTGGGTCATCACCTGGAAATCCACCAAATTTGGTGTACGTCACTCCTGTTGGAGTCGGCCTGGGAGGGCATTGTTGTTGTTGTTGTTGATGCTGCTGCTGCTGCTGTTGTTGTTGTTGTTGCCCGTTCACCGTGCTGATGGTTGTGTTGTGACTATCTTCTGTATCTCGAGGCTGAGTATCTAGACCGTCGAAATCTGTATCGTTAGCTGGTGCACTTTCCAGGTCGATAATCTTGTTCAGTATGTTTCGAATCTCAGCTTCGAACAAGCTACCTTCTTGCTTGATGTCAACTGTAGGAAAGCTTACTCCCAATAGTGGTGACTGGGCTGAAGATTCACCAAAAAATGGTAAACCGTCGTCGAAAAACTGTGATCTTTCAGCAACTGTTACCAAAATATCATCGGAATGTGTCGATTTTTCACCAATACAGGGTGCTTTTTCTCCCTTACTGATTTCTTTGGCTAAAGTGTTTCTATTCGTAAACAAATTGGAATCTTTACCCAATGGTGTTAAACTAACTTCAGGCTGCGTCCTGGTAGATTCTGGAGTTACTATCTCTTCGACAGACTATGCCAAAATTGTACCGGAATCTACCAGAGATGTAGTACGTTCCACCGGAATATGACCGGAATCACTACTAACGTTCTTTACTTTCTTGACAACTGGGTTAGACCTATCTGCGCTTTTACCTCCTGGAGGCGTCCTTAGCAAATTAGGTACCCCAGGCTGGCAGTTCTTTGGATACGTTTCACCGGATCGAGTAACCGGCATGTATCATCTTTTGGTACTAATCGCGTACTAGTAATGTCGATTTACAATCTACAGTCACGTTTCCACAACTAGTTTGCAACAATCTGCTCTGTTGCCACTTTCCCATAGACAGCACCAGTGTTAAACGCTTAAAACGCGAGACTAACTGTCAGTAGCGCGTTTAAACGAGTATTGGGTTCTTGGGAGTGGAAGGGGTCTGTAAAAACAGAGGCCCTATACTTGTTTCCCAAAAAATTACTTCACACCACCATCTACCAACATTCAAGACTTTATCAAGAATTGGTACAACCTTCTCAATCGTACGGTTCGTCATTCTAACCCTTCCGGATCCTATCGAATACACTGTACCAGACTATTAGTATCGTGATACCGAATCACCTCAGAACCCTTTTCACACCACTGTAACGTTAGGGACAGTCACAGTAATCCTAGCTTCACTGAATAGTGCCCATAGTCAAACTCAACCGAATAGGTACCACAATCCGATCAACATCCGAAGACACAGAGAATTCAATTGTTTCAGATACACCGTACTGAAGGTCCAGTACACAACCCAAGAAATCCTTACTGTAGCTTAACCCTTACCATATGATGACAAATTTCAATACTGAAGACAACATGATCCCGCACAGTGTTAGAAACACTGCCACAATTACACAGACTTTACCAAACAACTGGCAGAACATTCCAAGAACGAGTACTAATGCAATACGCGAACTTAACACAACAATCACAATAAGGATTCGCAGACGATTCACTCTAGACAACAGACCGAATGATCTACTAGATGTAGATGATACGCACAACCGCAATAGATACCAAGAGACAACAGACAAGACGAGACACAGATACACACAGAATACTTAGAAATTAGGCAACAAACACCATAGTAACGCTCAGCTCTAATCACCCAGACAGACAGTCTGGTGATCTTCTCCGAACGACTGAAGTGTCTTTTTTCATTGCTTTATATAAGATTACAAGGTATATGTGTAACAACTTTTCGTACGTGCGCAGGGATATAAAAAGATTCTTGATTTTACAACTGCCAATCTGGCGGCCGACTAACAGGTAATACTCACCACACAAGAGTCCCCAAAGTTTCTTGGACCACAGGTTGTTTACCTAAGTCTGAAAGGTGGGTTGGTATTCCTTTGCCCTACTAAAATGGCTAAAAGTCTTGCATCTAAATGGGTTTTGTGGTTTAGAAGCTCAACTAGTTATAAGGCTTGTTTGATTAAGAGAAAGAGTTACTTGTTTGTCTAAAATATCTACAACGCTTGGATAGTTCATATCAACTACCATATTCATAAGGCCCCACATGTACGCATCGTGCTCCTCTAATTGTATATATATATATATATATATATATATATATATATATATATATATATATATATATATATATATATATATATATATATATATAATTAGAGTACATAAAAGATACTTGCAAAATCATGGCATTTACAAGAAATAGGCATGCATCCAGGTGATGAATGATACTCCCCATAAATAAATTCTATGATGTATTCAATTTCTCTTTATGTAACTCCTTCTAACGAAGGAGTGTGCAATTATCATATTGCACCTCTATGTGCAATTATTATATTAGTGTTTATCCATTTACAAGAAACGGGCATGCATCCATGTGATGAATGATACTCTCCATAAATAAATTCTATTATTTATTTCAAGTTCTCTTTATGTTACCCTTGACTACAACATATCAGGGGCATACCGACGTTGCCCATACCGACGGTCGTGCCTCGGCGTCAGTATGACCGTTGAAAATGCTTGAAAAACCACGGATGCAATATCGACGGTCATTTAATCATTGGTATACAGGCGCCGGTATGAGCGCCGGTATAGGCGTCGGTATTTTACTGTAAATTACCGACGCTTATACCGACGCGTATACCGAGGCAACATTTTAACTGGGCCCGAGAGCAAAAATTCGACATTTGCTTGCATTTTGAACCAAACTTTGCTACTGTCGAGTTTACGCACGCGAACTACATTCTGCGCCTATTGTGTACACAGGTCTCTCTCTTTCTCACTCTTTCTCTCTCTTTCTCTCTCTCTGTCTCTCTCTCTCTCTCTCTCTCTCTTTCTCTACATCTCTGTTTCTCTAGATCTGAAATTTTTGTAAGAGTTGCACATACTGTAGCACCATTTCTCTTTCTTTGTGTTTTCCCTTTTCTAATTTCTCTTCTCTTTTGTTTTGCAGGAGCTTTTTGGAATCAAATCTTTGGAATTCGACGAAGGGCATCATTAAGTGGACCTTGAGGACAATGCTCCAAACAATTACATCGATGTAAGTGATTGTTTTGTTTTCGATTGATATAGAGTGAGATAGAGAGAGAGATGAAAGAAAGAGAGAGATCTAGAGAAACATAAAGAGAGAGAGCGAAAGAGAGAGAGAGAGACATGCATATTACATACACAGTCACATACATATTACATACACACATGCATATACATACACATACATATTACATACTCACATGCATACATACATATACATACATACATGCATATTACATACAAACATGCATATTACATACACACATGCATATTAGATACACACATGCATATACATACACACACATATTCATTCTCATACTCATATACATACATACATGTATACACACATATACATACACACATGTACACACACACATGTATACATACACACATGCATATGCATACATACATACACACATATTTGCATGTACACACACACATACATACATAAACACATGCATATTACATACACCCTCACATATGTATACACACACATATGTGCATACACACATGCATATGCATACATACATACACACACATATGCATGTACACACACATACATACATACACATGCATAATACATACACACACACATATATATACACACTCACATATGTATACACACTCACATATGTATACACACACATGCATACATGCACATACACATACACACACATCACATATACATACACAGATACACACATATACATGTTTTAGGGTTAGGGTTTTAGGATTAGGGTTTATGAATTTCTCTTTTCTTTTGTTTTGCAGGAGATTTTTGGCATCAGTTCTTTGGAATTCGATGAAGATGGGGATTCACGCTTTATTTATCAATCCGATGAGTATCAAAACCTAGCCGAGTGTATGAGGACATGCATTCAAATGACAGTAAATGCAAATGAGCTTCCCAAAGAGTGCAAACAAGGCTAATACTATCCAAACAAGCTTCAACTATCAGTCATGGTGTCGCAATACTTGGAGCAGCAGCCAACAGTAAATTGAGTTTTTCTCTCAGCTCAGAACTCTGAATATAGTGAATAACATATGCCTTTCGAAGCTCTCGAGAAGATGCATCCAATGGTGGTACTCTCACTCAATTCTGACACTTCTGCTTCAAGTTATGAGCAAAATACTGAGTTGCAGGAATGACCTTACTACACTTCAGCACTTCCTACACTTCACACATACCTTAACCACAACAAACAAACACTTTCATGGATAGACAACACTTATTAACACTCTTTTCAAGCAACACACATGCATACAAGCTCACAAAGAGGACGATATAGAGAGGAGAAGACACAAATTCGAAATTCTGTGCTCTTGATTCTCACAATGGCCAAAAGTCTTTACAAAGAGTCACAAATTGACTTATATACATGTGCCCTAAAAATGGTCCTTTCACACAAGATATTGGCACTTTATTCACTAAAAGGCTAATTTCCTACTAATTTACATGGGTAAGCTACTAATCTTCTGTGGCGATGCATCTAGAGGACTCCTCTAGTGCTTTTACATCGGAAATTATATTACAAAATGATTATGATACAAAAATAGAGTGTCCAAATCGGAAAAATTTTGGGGCCCGTCTTTTTCTCTGCCTTGTGTTTTTCTTTGCTCTGCAACAACATGTCGCAAGGAGAAGATATACCTTCTCTTATAAACAAGCCATAGAGTATTTCTACCCAATCAGCTTATGTACAATGCCCTATGGAAAATGAAGGTCAAGTAGCAATCCTACTCAAAGCCATGCCAAATGATAAATTTGGACAAATTGTAACTATTCTTGAAGAAAAGAATCATATCCCTAGACTAGAGGATGTCATTGAATCTCTACAACATCATGAAAATAACTTAAATCCTCATGATCAATTCACCACAAATATTACATTGGTTGTAAGAGCTACAAAATGCATTCATTGTAATTGCGTAAATCATCTATAAAAGAATTAGTTTCAAGTTAAGCTTTGCAAAATATGTGGTTAAACAAATCATGCTACAAAGCATTATTGACTATGCAAAAAAAAACAACAACGGCAACAAGGACAAAGGAGCTTTCAACAAAAGGTCTAGCAATGTCAACGTAGTAGGAAAACAAATGAAGAAGAAGCTCAAGTCAATTTCACCTATGAAGACATGTTGTAAAACATCCCCTTTGTACCATCCTCATATTTGTATAGGGAAGAATTTGTACCACCCATGAGTTTGTTGAAGGAAGGATATAAATATCATACCGCCTTCTTTGTACATGGGATGGAAACATATATTTGTACCACCTTTTTTAGTTGTGAGGAAAGGATAGTCCCTAAAGAGTTATGTATAATCGAGCTCAAAGGGGGGATTGTTGGCTATGATCTTTGTGTAACCCTTGTGTGTGAAGACTTCTATGTAAGAAAGTAATCATATCCAAGGAACTATCTACATTTTCATTTCCCAAGAGCTTCTCTACTATTATATAAAAAGACACTTTTGTTACTCGAAATATGTTCTATCCAAGTGTCGCTAAGGGACTCTCTTTCTATCATTCTCTCTCTTCTCGTTATTCTCTCTTTCTCCCTTTGTCTTCATTGACCTCTACATGATTGAATACTACTACTACGTCACAATGATCAACTACAACAATTCACACATTCGATTTGGCTATTTGTTTGGGGATCATTGAAACTACTCATTTTCAATTGAAATTTTAAGTTGAGGATTCCCAAAGAAAAAAGATGAGCTCAATAAACAAACCAAAAACTTGTAGGTGAGGTTATGTTTTCTCTTGAGTGGGTATAAGTGAGACACTTTACTTCGTCAAGCTAATAGAACATAAATAGAATCTTTCTTTCTAAATATCCTACGTAAACCAACAACAAAATCCATAAATATATTATCCCAACAACACTATGAATATTTTCAAAGGCTGCAATAAACTTGATATATTGATTGTTTTGACTTGTTTTTTTGACATCTGAAATACAAATACTGACAAACATATTGTTAATCTCTTATGGTTAATCTAAACTATTAACCAATCTATACGTGGGTTCTTGGGATGGTCAGGGGTCTGTAATACAAAGGACTTTTATGTATTTTCCCAGTCACTGATTAACTTCTAGCTATTACCATAGATTCAACTACTACTTTCAGCGCATAATAACTTCTTAACAATCATCGTAACCACATGCGCAAAACTTCTACTACTCATTTAGTATTAATATTATAATCACGCTTCATTCACCACATAATTAATTGTTAACGTAGTACCTTATTCATTTCAATACTGAATCTTTACCAACAGAGATGACACCACAGTTTGAATAATTTGCCACAGAATCAACTCTAGCTGATCACTCAGACAAGACAGTCTGGTGATGCGTCTGTCGTCTCTTCCACACATTGCTTCTATTAACCAAGAAAACGTTACAACATTTTGCGCGACACCCTTTCAGTCCGCGACTTTCCTAATTACAATTAATCTTCTAAATAATATTCCGGTGGACTGACACTGGCACGCACGGTGGACTCGAACCTAGCACGATGGACTCGAACCTAGCACGGTGGACTCAAACCTAGCACGATGGACTCGAACCTAGCACGGTGGACTCGAACCTAGCACGGTGGACTCGAACCTAGCAGGGTAATTACAAGAGTTAAGAATCATCGATGATTCCTTGGATATACATGGTTCTAGCTAACTTAAAAGTACGGGAGATTTTTGGCTTGAGGGATTCTAGCATCTCCTACAAAATTTGAAGTTCGACTAGGTGTGCATCAGTCCACACAGAGCTGCATGCCATAACTTGAGAGAATAATACTTCCGCTTGATTCTGCAAAAAGGTTTCTTGGAGGTAAAAATCATTAGCGAGCGCAGCATTGCGACGTAATTTCATTTCTTCCATCTCTACATCAATGCGAGATAATTGCTCTTGCTGGATACCAAGTTATTTCTCCCATCTTTCAAGCTCTTGTGATTGAAACTACATTGTTTTGAAAAAATCGTGCCTTTCTTTCTCGATGGCTTCAACATCCTTCTTTAGCTTAAGATTTTGCCCTATTTCCTCTTCCAGTGACTGAATTTTCTAGAAGAGTTCTTCTGTGACTTTCTTTTCTAGAAGAGTTCTTCTGTGACTTTTCGCTGCAAAACATGTCCGCTTCGAGGAGATCAACCTTGGATTGATACTCCGTACGTAGGGATTGATGGGTAACTTGTAAGTGGTGAGGGAGATGCTGGGAAAGGTGGATAAGGTAATTCCCAATTTGGGCTAATTCAGCTAAGGAGCCAGGGATCATGGTCAATAGAGGTCGAGAGGGATTAGCCGAGACTATGGCAAAAGAAGAAGGGGGCGAATAATTGGGGGATGAAGGGATGGGTTGGGAATGGCCAAGGGCTACTGAATGTCATGGTGAAGGAGGAGGGCTAGGTGGCAAAGGTACTTTGGACGGAGAAAGGGGAAGAGGTGGATTTTTGGGTGATGATGGCACAACAAGAGTGGTTTGCGTAATGGGTTGGATGTCCGATTGTATGATCACTTCTTCAGCTTGCACTTGTTCCACGACTTGCACAGCCTCTGTGATGGTATCAGGCACTTGCTCCTAGAAGTGAGGCTGTGTTTGAATGATTGTATCAGCGGGATGGACGTCTTCCATTATTGTGTCTGGAGTGGCTTGATCCTTAGGAGAGGGTGGAACAGAGAGGATTGGTGCAGAGGAAGCAGTATCCTGCAATTGGACTGTGGATGAAGGCTGAATTTGACTTTGGGAGGGGCTAAATTTGCGATGCTTCCCATGGAAAAACTGCAAGAGATTGTCATTGTCTTCAACCTCCATCATGTGCACGGATTCTTCATGAAAGAGAAGAGCATCCCCGTGGAGGGGGCTGCGCTAGTTGAATCGTCGAGAGAAGGAAAGTCAGCATGTGAGGTAATCTTGTGTGAGGGATGTCACCCTTCGCAAGCTGTCTGGAAACCACCTGACATTCGTGGTGAATTTGCCGGAAGAAGAACAGGGCCCAATTAACCGCTTCTCTTGCAGCGGCGTCGATCGTGGAGTAAAATGGTCAAGAAATACGGTAAGTGCATTTGGAGGTTGAGTGTAGCCACCAGAAATTGTAGGGATGAGCACTCCGGTTCAGGATGACATAGAATCGCGAATTCATTGGATGATTGACGCAGAAACAATTGCTTCATGGTAGTCATAGGAAGGAGAGGCACGTCAACACTAGCCTCATGAGGGAGATGGAATCCCTCAACGATGGTGTTTAAGGTGACGACGATGCGCAGGTTAAGACACATGAGCGGCCAACAAGTTTCTGTAACAAGAGTATCAGCTATGGCAGAAATGATCTAGGCAAAAAATGGGTGGCATTCGACCAAATGCCGTGGCAGTTCGGCAAAGGCTAAAAGTCGGTGGGTGTGCAAAAACTCGCCCAATGTAGGTGTGAGGCTAGCACGGAAGGTAGCGATATTAGCTAAAGCTTCCATGGCGAGCAAGATACCACAAATGCAAACGAGAACACATATCACTCAGAGGGCAAAAACACAATAGCAGGAGAGAGGGAGAAGAACGGGATTAAGTAAAAACATCGAATGGAAACATGGGTAGCAAACACAATCATCACTAGTTGTTGGGAAGATACATGCATAATGATGACATGCATGCATTAACGGAATCCTAGACACATAGTGCACTGGCTAATCATGGTTAGGTAATAAAACGGGTATTTTACGATCAGCCAGTCAACCGGAACGCACTGAATGAAAAGAGAAATCAGGAAACCATAGTGACATAAATCCGGCAGAGAATAGAAATACCAAGAAATAATCAAGATGAGGGAGCTGTGGCATAATACGGATGAAGTTTTGAACCATTTATGGATTTAGGTAGAAGAGTACCAGTTAAAGTGGATAATGGGAATGTAGTGGGTCCGACCTGGTGTTCAATATGGTAAGGACCAAACCACCGAAGTTTGAACTTGCCCGCTGAACGATTAAACTTAGCATTATAAAACAAAACTAATTGTCCTTTGGTAAAAATGGGAGTGTGGAGAAACCGATTATGTGTCTTAGCTTGGCGCAGTTGCACTTCTTGCAGCATCAGAAAACTTTCCAGGCACTATTTGTCCAAGGACCGCAACACATCCAACCAAAAAGGAAAGGATTCCTCCGGCAAAAGCTTATGATCCAGTGCCACCTGTAGGCTAGGTACCACCACCTCCATGGGTGCAATGGCCTCAAACCCATATGCCAATTTGAAAGGCGTATTGCCTGTAGCCACTTTGTAAGTAGTACGGTAAGCCCACTGGACGGAGGGAAGGAATTGATCCCAACGCTCTAGACATTCCAAAACTAGTTTCTTAAGCATGTTAAGAAGGGTTTTATTGGTACTTTCAACAAGACCATTGGCTCGAGGATAATACGGGGAGCTAAATTTATGAACAATCCTTAGGGTTTGGGTAAGCGCTTGCATTAAGGAATTAACAAAATGAGTGCCCTGATCTGAAACAATTTCTAAGGGAAGACCGAACTGAGGGAAAACATCAGTCATCAAACATTTGACCACCACTCATGTAGTTATGGACCGTAAAGCCCAGGCCTCAGCCCACTGAGTAGCATAATCCATACAAATAGGTATATATCAATGATTAGTAATCATAGCAGGAGGTGCAATGGGACCGATGAAATCCAAGCCCCACTTCTGAAAAGGTTCAAGGGGAGAGACAGGCTGCAGTTGAAAATGATGTCGTTGTAAAGGCTATCCCGATCGTTGGCAAGCATCACATGTTTTGACATAAGCAGCAATATCACGCTACACAGTGGGCCACCATAAGTCACTGTGTAGAATTTTCTGGTAAGTGAGATCAACCAAAAAATGACCACTGAAAGTAGTAGAATGGGCCATGTCAATAACCAAAGAAACTTCATGGGAAGGGATACAACGTAAGAGTGCACCAGATGGATCCATATAATACAGTTGTCCTACAATGATCCAAAACCATCGACTAGTTTACGGTGAGCCGAAGTAGAAGTATTAGTCGGGGGGTGTCCACTTGTGAGAAAGTCAGAAGAGTATCATATTACGAAGGTGCCACTGGGAGCTCCTGTCGATCATTCTGGAACGGATCAATCACATAAATGGTAGGGGTAGTATCATCAATTCCACCGGGAAGTTCACCGAAATCAAGTCGAGATAAGAAATCAACCAGTGCATGTGTTGACCCTAGATGATGTACAACCACATAATCAAATTCTTGCAGTAACAACACCCACCTGGCTAATCTGCCCCCCTAAATGTTGTTGGCGGACAAGATAAACCAGAGCAGCATGATCCACTGCTGGCAAATCCTAGTTTATGTGCCGATAGCATGATCCCAGTTAGTCTTAGTCCACCATTCCAGAGCATACACATCATTGGCCAACCTATGCCACCATTTACAAATTCTAGTACGTTTCCTATTCTTGCACGTCTCACATTTGACACATCATTATGTTCATAGAGTAATGTTTCTTGTTACTCTTCTTCTTGGGAAAGGGGTACACAAAGTTTGCGATTCCATTTGACATCTTCAAGAAAAATTGGCAAACGAACTTGCATTGTTTGCTGATGAAGATGAGTCGAACCTCAAGCCTTTATCTTCTACTTGGAATTTTACTACTTGGACTTCCTTAATTTCTTGTAATAGGACACTATCTAAGATTGTGAGGCTCTTTTCGTGCAAGACCTATAATAATGCATTAAATAATCTAATATATTTTCCTTTTCTATATAGAATGGCTATGTCAAATGTACCTTGCAAATCTAGTTGACTACAACAGTATTTTATCATGTGATGATCAATACAAAATTCAAACATGGCAGTCAAACTAATCGAAGTCTAGTGGCATAGATTGAGTCTATACGGGTTCGTGCAAAACCCTAACTCTGGATGTTTATTCTAGAGCTCTTCTATCTCCTTTTTCGACAATGTTGGTACTCTCATGGAGTTGAGTTAACCTTGGGTCTTCTTCTCTCCTCCCCCATAAGGGGAGAGGATGGCTCTCACCAACGCGCTCATCAATGGCTTTTGTCAGCCTTCTGTTATTCACATGGGGAACTCTAGTTGGATCAATGATGGAGGGGTGGGACCTTCTGTGCTGCTCAATCAGAATAGTGATGCAAATAACTCATCAAAACCCTCCTTTGCAGACACCATCAGGTCACCTAAGGTCTCCTCCAACCTTTTGTTTCAACATGCAGGTAACCCTAATAATCCTTTGAATGTTGAGGGAGACTATGCTAAAGGTAAATGGAATATTTTTTATCAGTCAAGACACACACTTTATAATAATAATAAGCATAATGTCTCGTCTGCAAGCAGTGAACCCATAGGAGAGGGATAACAATGTGAAATCAAGGAGGGAAAAAATTTGGTGATATATAAAACTTCCCTGAACAAATGGTATGACCAGCTTCGGGATAGGGTAGTTATAGGGCTATGCCAAGGCCCTCAGCCTACTCAAGACACCATGAAATGGTGGATTAAGACTAATAGGGAGAGTAGAGCTTATTCGTGAAGTATGCTAAAAAATATGGAATGGTGGATTAAGACTAACTGGGAGAGTAGAGGCTTATTCGTGAAGTATGCTCAAGACACCATGAAATGGTGGATTAAGACTAAGTGGGAGAGTAGAGGCTTATTCATGAAGGAGACTTAGAGAAAATGGACTCTTATCATGATGATAACGAGTATGTTCCTATGACACCTATGGAATTTGTCGAAAATATTGGCCCTAAAGTCAAAAAGCCAAAAAGAAAAGACCTTTCAAGGGTATTAGATTTTGTACTTAAGCCCACTAAGAACTACAAGAAGTAGGAGGTGTGGTCCTTTTTAGTTTTATTGTTGTTTTTTTATGGATTCGTTATCTTTATCCTCTATTAATGTTCAAGGTCTCATAGAACCTGTTAGAGCCAAGATTATCCATAACTGGTTAAAAGATCATTCCTTTAACCCTCAATTTTTTCTGTTTGCAAGAAATTAAAACCAGTGGCTTCAAGCTCTAGAGTAATCTAAAAGTAGTTTCTTCCAAGCACGTCTAGTATGCCACTCTTCACTCCTCTGGTAATGGAGGAGCCACTACTCGTGTTTCTACTGACATAGATCACATGGTGTCTAAAGTTCATATTAGTCCTACCAATCAATGGGTTGCTCTGAAGTGTGACTGGCCTTTGGATATCTTAATTGTCAATGTCTATGCTTCTAACAATCACATTGAAAGGACCAAATGTTGGAATGAGATCAACCAGCTGAGTGGGAAGATTCTTATGGTTGGTGATTTTAATATGGTTGTCTCTGCCTGTGATAGGACTAGTAATAAAAGTGATATCATTATGGGAGTAGAAAATGTTTCCTGGTTCAACCTTACTAGTAGTCTTAACCTGATTGACCTCTCCCCTAATTTTGGGCACACCTCGAAAACTAGCAATGGTAATACTCCCCTTTCAGCTCGTTTGGATGGAGTCTATATGAATGCTTGTAAGTCTCATGACCTTTGGAATTTTATGGCTGAAACGAATACTTCCCTAACCCTGTCTAACCACTTGCCTATTCTCATAAAGCTGCTTTTCAGCAACCCTAGCTATAGGGATAGCTAGATTCATCTTGACCCTACCCTTCTAGACATTCCCTATATAATTGACAAGACTAAGAAGATTTTCATCAGACACTTTCTTGAGGTGAATTCTCCCATGATGGCTTGGAAAAGAGCCATTAAGGATGTGCAGGCTACCTTTACCCATTATAAGAGACTAGCTAAGGAAATTAGGGAAAAAAGAAGGATTATGATTATAACAGAAATTGGAGAGTGCAAATCTAGGAACTCCAATAGTGAGAGGGTCCATGACTTACAAAAGAAACTTAGAAAAGAAGAGTATTTCCGTCCTGCTAGTGCCCTTGCCTCCTCAATGCCTCCCAAGTGGGGGGGGGGACATTTAGAGGGCCAGAGCTCACATTTCTCTTAAAAGGAAAAAAAACTATTCCTTCTTGTCTCGCTTCCATTTTGGACCTGGCCCTCACTGTTGATGAGGGTAGAGAAACCATTAGCAAATTGAAGCCCTATAAATCCCCTAGTTTTGATGTTATCCCAAATGCGTTTTTCTTGGTACTTGGTGACTTCTTGAATCCCTACATCCTCTTGATCTGGGAAGAATCTAATAGAAGAGGTTCTCTCTCTCTCTTTATCAAGCCTAGTGTGATCAAACATATCCATAAAAAAGGACCCAAGGATGACCTAAACAATTGGAGGCTTATTTCTTGTCTGACTTCAATTTACAAGATCTTTGCTCCTTCTTTAGCTAGGAGACTTAGCCCTTTGATGGATGGGATTAATCTTGATCAACAAAAAGGTTTCATTAAGGGAAGATTCATTCTTGATGCTATAATAGCCATTTGGGAAGGTGTGGAACATGCCTAGGAAACTAAACAAGAATTTTACTTCTTCAAAATTGATTTTGACAAAGCTTATGATAGAATGGATTGGAACTTCATCCTTCAATCTCTCCATGATATTGGTGTTGGAAAGAAGTTTATTAGATATTTTAGTACTCTGTTTGGTAATGCCAACTCTAGAATCACCATAAATGGCCACTTCTCTAACCCCTTCAAACTTCATAGGTACATTAGACAAGATTGCCCCCTTTTGCCCCTGTTGTTTGCTATAGCGAGTGATGCTCTAGGGTGGTTGATTAAAGACTGTATGTGCAATAATATAATTCATGGAATTGAAATTTATGGTTCCCCTACCGAACTGGGCCTTCAAATGTTTGCCGATGATACCAATATGCTTGTGAAAGCTGATGATAAATCTGGTGAAAATTTTTTGATTGTTTGTCAATTTTTTGTTTAGCTAGTGGCAGTGTGGTTAACCATAAAAAAATTTCCTTTTATTCCTCTAATCACCTTGTACCTGATTGTATTACTAACAACAACTCTGAAATCATTCTTGAAGTTAATGCCTTCAGACTTTTGGGTATACCGATGGGTTTTGGTGTGACTATAGATCAAAGATGGAATTGGGTCATAAACAAGTTTAGAGGTAAGATTTTTAAATGGATAGGCATGCAACAAAATCTTTCTCAGAGGATCTTTGTGTTGAATCATTACTTATTGCCTTCTGTTTTTTATTATCTTTCCTGTTGGAAGCCCAATAAAAAGCAGATGAAAATCTTGATTGCTCTAGCGAGAAGATTTTTATGGGGTGGAGGAGAAAATGGGGATAAAATTCCTAAAGTGGCCTGGACAACCTGTTGTATGAATAAAGACAGGGGATTTGAGTTTGCTTTGCCCTACTAGAATCGATAACCTTATGGTTGCTAAATGGATTAAATGTGATATCTCTTCTTCTGATACCTGAGCTATTTTAATCAAGAGATTTTGTAGTTCCTTCTATGTTGCACGTTACAAAGCTTAGAATAACCTCACTTTGTGGGATATCATTACTTCACCTTTTGACTTGTGTTACCATCTTTTGTTAATGCCTACAGTTGCGAACCATTGCTACAGTGCATGAACTCCAACATTGACGCAATAACACACAAAGATCGTGTTCTTTTGTTCTCCGTGCCATGCCTGAGCTTCTTCTTGCATGAGTCTCTCGTAAGAGACTCCTTTTGATCCTCTATCATATATGTGTGTACTCCCATATGATGCCATGTGGAATCCTTCTCAAAAGGAGTTTCACACTCAATAAGAATATCATGTGACACTTCCTTCCCCTTAAAAACATCTTCATCCTTGAAAATGTAAATGAAATGTCCGTAATGGTAGAAGATGATGCTTGGACTCCCTTAAACCCCATGTACTCTATGTACATGGTCATCTCGATGTGTTGTATCCCCATATCTTTCCCCTTTAGAAGTCTCATATGAGATCATCTCAAAGGTGGGAAACCGTGTAAGTGGTGCCTACTATCTCCCATGTACACTGCACTTCCAAGCTATCACTCCCATGACATACAACATCAGGCAAATGACCTAATTCCATATGATGTATACTCTTTAGAATAATATTATAAGAAGCAAGTGTAAACTTCCAAGCTTATAAGCTTGACCGTATGATAATGGAGATAATAAACCATAGAATATGCTAAAATATGGAACAGAGTCCCATTAAAAATGAATCCAAACCCAACTAGAACTAAATGATGGATTTGCCCTCATACCACTCTAGGTCTTCCTTACCTTGAGTGTGCTTACAAGTAATATTTTACTGTAAACTACCTTCTGATTATGCCGATCCATCATCCTAGCTCATATATAGGAATATCTTTGTAGCAAAATGAAATCTCCACATTTCACCAACCAAGAAGTCTATGGTTTGTTATCCTTTACCATTGGACTAAGTTCTATTAGAAAAGCATCTATTGGCACTACTCGAAACTCTAAAATATTCTCTTCCCTATAATTTACCATATGAATGCATAAAACAATTTCCTTTTAGATTCATATAATCCCTAAGTACCCATCCCCTTAATTGATGTTTACGCATCATGCTCATGATGTAACACCAATTAAGAGTTTGGTACCCCGATAGGTTAGATATATCCCTATCTCCTAGAAACTCTAAAGAGAAGATTCATAACTCTACTCCCAGTCTCACTAATGTCAATAACTAGATTATCTCATCTAGTCAAGGACCATCACAGGAAATAAACATAACTACTTCTCTCTGGAGTCCATGTGAGACTCAATCTTACCATCATGATTATCTGATGTCCCTCTTGTCTTTGATAGAAGAGTGCCACTCCTATCTAGACCATCTAAACGTGAGAAAGTGAAAGTCTCTCTCTCTCTAATATCATCTAAGGAAAAGAGCTCCAGTAGTGGAATCTATTCCACTCTCCCTTTCCCTTTGAAAGAGATTATATTGAATCCAATTGCTCTACTCATGCATAATTGAAATATGCACATAAATTCTCCATATTTTTTCCTTCCTAAATAGTGGAGAATCAAACTCCCATGTGAAGGAAAACTGTGGTGAAAAATAGAGTAAATGGACTCCTTCTGCAATGTAGACTAAGAGATGTTTTATAAACACCTCTTATCTTTAAAGCAAAACATACTCTATTCTTTGCCAAGAAAGAACTCATATTTTCCTTTCCTTTTCCCTTTCAAGGAAGAGGAGCTAAAGTGGGATCTCTAAGTTAGAGTGAGATCACTCCTAGATTTCTAAACTGATTCCCTCTTTCTCCTTTCTTTAAAAGAGAAACTTATGAATTCATTGTGAGGAGATGGTTGGATACACTCTAAAAATGAGCTAGTGTTGCACAAATCCTGCTCTACACCTACCAATGTTACTTCCGATTACCTTAGTAGACACCTTTATCTTCCAAAAAATGCATTTGGAACCATAATGTGTGGGCTATCTACATGAGTAGAGTCAAAACTATTTGAGTTCAGGTCACTTTCGGTGATCAGGGGTGATGAAGGCACTAAAGCCCTATTGAGGTTTTCTTTAGGGGTCTGTTTGAAACTATGAATCAATGAAGATGTATCATGTCTGATTCCACTTTTAGAGAATTCCGTGATGAATGACTCTAGAAAGTGATGTATATCTCTAAATTGCCTTTGTTGCAATGGTTGGAACCAAGTTAAAGCTGTATTCTTTAACGTTAGTCCAAATGCGTTATATTGTGTGAACATGTCTTCTACTTGCTCTGCCCATAGCACTTGCTTAAATTCCGCAACATGGTCATAGGGATCTCCTGTCCCATCAAAGTAGTTTTTCATGGATTTTACTAGTTGACTGGGTCTTAATATTCTTGCGTGTTCACGTGGTCTAGGTAGAGGAAAATCATCTCTACCACCTGGTATTAGGTTCTCCTTGTCTATCCACTCTGTCCGTGTTTATGGTGGTTCTGTCTCCTCCTATGGGATGATTGAAACTTACTTCAGGTCTCTCTTTGTTTTTCTCTCTTTGAGAGCCATGGGCTATGGATGTTCCTGCCCCTTGTTGGCTCGCGATCATGTTCACTCGAGATGGAGGGAAGACTAATTCACCTCTCCATGTGTAGGTATTTCTTGCGTGGTCTTGTACCAAAAATACTCTTTCTGAAGTTTCATCCAGGTATACAACCTTTCCAAGTGTATCCAGGTCCTTGAACTCGTAAATCGTGATGAAGCCTACCTCACTAGGTTGTTCCGTTCTGTACCTCCAAAATGCTTCATCTGTTTCTTTATTTACAAACAACTCTATGCTTCTGTTGTGTTGAGGGATCCACTCTGGGATTAGTACTCGTGAGTACAGATTTCCCTCTAGGTGTCCTAGGTTCTTCTAATGGTTCTTTTCCTTGGGCTCTCGCTTCCGTCTCTAATTGAATTACACCAAACTCATTGGTATTGTTTGGCTGTGTACTTAAGATGTACATCGTTCCTTCCTTGTCTATGTACGCGTCTCTCTCCAATTTCACCACTGGACGTTCCAATCCAATGGGTTGATCAGGGTTGTGCATTTGCACCACTTGTCTTCGCAAACCATCCTCATAGATGCGAGCACCTAATCGGTTGGTTCGGAGAAATTCCAATTGAGTTCTATAGGGCCTTCGGGTCTTTCTAAATATGCTATGTTTGACCCTCCTTCTTGTCTTTCCGTGCTAAAAGCCATTTCTGATTCACTCGTATCTGAGCTCAACTTGTAGGGATAACTATTATTCAATTGTTGAGCCCACGAACGTGCAGTAGTTCCTACGCTTGCTTCTGATGATCTAAGGCTTCATCGATCTGACTTACCTATATGCTTTCTCGATCTAAGGTTCATGAATTTACTTCGCGACACTCTTTGATTGTCAATGATTCTTTCTTCTTACTTTCTTGATTCCTTTTAAATTCCTTCAAGTTGTTGTCTTGTCTTAACTATATGCGTCAGGAATCGACTTTGCGTGGTACTTTTGGAGTTCTCGTTCCGTCAGACTTAAGTTCTTTCCTTTAGGTTTTCTTATCGCACACTCTTGCTTTAGTCTTGGACTTGAAAAAATTTAAGCCTCTTGAACTTGTTGGTTCCTATCGTCTTTAATCTATCCACAATGCTACCGTTTAGCCTACGCTAATAATTGGCTGAGGGGGTTGAGTATTCTTCCAACCTCAAGTCAGTTGCTTTGGTCGCCCTGATGCCCAAGAAGCCGCGCTTCCCAAGCCCTGCGTTCTTCACTGCCTTGCCTTGTTTTTCCTTGCTTGTCCTTGCTAGACCTGTAAAATTCAATGTTTAGACCAATTCTCAAATGGATGATCAAGCACTTGAGTCTATACACTTTTAAAGGTCCCTTTCCTCTTGGTCAATTTTTAATGCCCCCTGGCTTTCTAGTCCCAACAATGTTAACCTCAAATTAGCTTATCTAAAACTCAACGTCTAGCGAGCTATAAAGCTCAAAAAACGGACTTTGGATGAAAAAGATATGAACGTTCAGGCCCTCGGGGGTAAAATCTGACAACTAGGTTTTTCTTCACTCATGAGCTAAGGGGTCTCCTATGAGTATAATCACCCAAAAATTTTCAAAAAATAACCCCAAAATTGGATAAAAATTGAAACCCTAAAATTGGCGTTTAGGGTGGACAATCGCGATGGTCTACAATAATCGCGATGGTCTACAATAATCGCGATGGCCTGGAACCGTCGCAATGGTCCAGGTGAACTGTCGCGATGGCGTGGCACAATCGCGATGGTGCGAAGGAGCGAGCTGTCGCGATGGTATATGTGAACCATCGCGATGGTCCAATCAGCGAGCAATCGCGATGGCGTCGATCAACGGTCAACGGGACAATCGTGATGGCGTGAGCCCAACGCGATGGTCACAAGGCACGATGGCATGAGCCAATCACGATGGTTCAAATCTTGAGGCGTCGCGATGGTCTAGCTTGCCAGGTGGCAGCATCGACGCGATGGCATGGGGTCAACGAGATTGTCGCGTTGGTCAAGGACCCTCGTGATGGTTCAAGTGAACCGTCGCGATGGCGTGAGACCATCACGATGGTCCGGCCGAGCC
Source organism: Ceratopteris richardii (assembly GCA_020310875.1). NCBI lineage: Eukaryota > Viridiplantae > Streptophyta > Polypodiopsida > Polypodiales > Pteridaceae > Ceratopteris > Ceratopteris richardii. Next base: position 138,506,657 of record CM035437.1, read on the forward strand.
GTCGCGATGGTGTGAGCCAATCACGATGGTGTGACACAATCGCGATGACGTGAGCCAATCGCGATGGTCCACCAAATTGCAAATTTTTTGAATGCAAGTGTGGATTCGTGTATGCACTTGTGTCGCCTACCTTGTGGTGTGGTCGCTTACCAATTTACATAGGATTTCTAAACTCATTAGGACAAAGTAGTCCTCTAGTTGGGTGAAAAAATGAAGAAATTGTTGGATCAAAGTAAACCATTGTACAAACATCTAAGTTAGATGTTTGAGACAACCAAACTTCAAGTTCTCCAAAACAAATTCAAGTGAATCAAGAGTTCTCAAAGTCTTGCAAGGGATAAGAATCCTAGCTTCATTACTATGTACTTACACTAGTTATGCCTAGAAATGGACTAGTAATTTGAATCCATCTAGTTCATATGTTTGTGCCTAGATCGCACATCCAGAAACTATGAATTGGCCAGGGATGTGTTTAGATCCACACTTATTATTCTTTCACTAGTTTGTACTTTGTCCAATTCATCTAGTGCAAAATAAGACACTGTTTTGAATCAATTGGGCAGGGACGCCACCACAGAGATGAGACATGTTCTTCTAGTTTTAGAGCATGACCATGTTCTTCTAGTTTAAGAACATGAGGCTCATGGGTTGCCTATAGATACTATTTAACATGAGTTAACTTGAGTCTAGGGAGACTTAACTCGAGAGGTGAGTACAACCACCACTAGTGGACTCTAGTGGAAGGTACGAGCAGCTATATATACAGGCATAAGGTTGGGAGGAGAGTCATCTCTCTAGCATGTGGTGGTCGTAACTTCCTTGTTCTCTTACATTTTGAGTCCTCACCAAGGTTCTTTTCTTCAATAATCAACATGGACACCAGATCAATAAAATTTGAAATATTTTCCCTGGTCTATATGGAAGTTCTAAACTGCTTATATGCAGCTCCTAGACCACAAAGGCACACTTCCACCTTATCATCATCATCTACATTCACACCAATAGATGCAAGTGACTCACATATGCTTTTTATTTTCAATTTGTATTCACTTAACGACATGCTCTTTTTAAGTATGTAGCTCGTTCTTGAGTTGCAATTTCCATGCCTTTGTATTGGTCTCATACAAAGTGACCAAATTGTTCCAAGCCTCTTTTAGAGTCTTGGCATCCTGTATGTGTCCAATCATGCTACTAACAGATAGCCAATACATTACATTTCAAGCTCCTTGATTCCATTCTTCATACGCTCTTAACTGGTCTGCAGTCCGATTCCTCTCTGGTAACTACAGAACGTTTTTATTCTCTCCTTTGATGTACTTCCAATAGCCTTTTTCCAATAGGAAATTCCTCATTCTGAATCTTCAAGCATGGAAGTTGTTCTTGTCCAGCTTATTGCTCATAAGCTGACTCATTCCATCTGCGTTTGCCATTTCTGTAGCTATTCACAACACTACAAGCAGCACTTCTACTTGAACACTGTTGGACTATGACGTGACAGTTTGATCTCAGAAAAACACAATTTTTGTGTATCAAAATACACGGAATCGCTTGAAATTTTGGATCAAGAATATATGAGTGTTGGCAAACAGAATGCAAGTTACAGTTTGTAAAACTGACCTGGTTTTTCTATGGGCCCCACCTTACGGACTCAAAACAATCTGAGTTTGTTTGTGAATCATGCTTTCTTGATGCCTTCTCATGTACTCTTCATCATCGGCCTTCACCACAAGCTCTCTATAGCCACACTGGCTATGATACCATGTCACAAGGAAGGAGATAAGGAAGAGAGCTCATACACATACACTCTCACAATCATAGAGAAGCACACACTCAGACTGAGGCAAGGAAGAATGATCTTCTTCTTCGTCTTCTTCCATTACATAAAAAGGAATATACAAGAATGACCTAAAAACAAGAATACAACTATGACAATATATAAAGACCAGTACATAAGGAAAAACCTAATAACCGCAAATGAGTGAGCCGACAAGAAACAAATGTGCCATCACTCTCGGTAGATAAATCGGATAAAGCTCAATGATGTGTCCATGACATATACCGGCATGACCACTATACATGTCAGAGAAATGAAAAAGTGATACGTGTCATCTTGGATCATCACATGTTGAGCTTGATATCTCAACAGGTAATACCCCATAGTCTCCTATTCATACAATGAGACTCTTGTGAAGATAAGTAAATCTTCACTACCTTGGAGATTATCATAAATGTATCTCCCGTGCATGTATGCAACTTCCCATAACCTATAGGATTGCTTGTGCACATTCCTAATGATGAAGGTATATTTCCTTCCCCTTAGCAATCCTAGAGTCTAAATCCATAAGGATTATGTGTAGGGATCCTATTACTATTGAAGTTGTATCCTAAGTCCATCAAATACACGCTTACAAGCATGCTAACACCGAACTGATGTTTTTAGAAAAGTCATGTTACCATGTCATAACATTCTTACCTAAAGGTAAGTGCATATATCACACCATGAGGTGGGAAAAATTTCGACAATATTTCCCTAAGGAAATGGAGTCCCAAAAAATTTTAACCATAAACTCAATGGCACGCACGCCATCCAAAAACATAGGGCTTCACAAGCCTATGGCATGCATACCATAAAGTCATACATGGACTCTATAACCTACAAAAATATAAAAACAAAATGCTAGCAACAATCTCTTTGCTGCATAACCATGTAATTCTTGTAACCATCTTTTTGCAAACAATCCAAAAATGTACTCCTAACAAGTTGATCCATACTTTTAGAATTAGAAAAATGATCAACTTTGATGTATGCATTCCAATCCATGCATGTATAAACAAAGCATGCCATAATATGAAGTACAATGCCTGAAATATAAATCATACATCCCTGAATGGTTTGGTATTGGAATTGCATGCATCCAAGACTTTTCAATAATCTTTGAGACCTTTGTGCCTTCCTCTTCAGATCCTAACATAAACTTTGAAGTTTCCAAAAACATCGGATCACTTCCCAAAACATAAAGCATGGTTAGATGATTACCAAAATAATGCAAATTTACCCAATAAATGCATTTGTAATCCCTCTTTAGACCTAAAAAAACCTTTACAGGACTTGAAAATAATCATAAAATGTGACATATATCATGTGCAAGTGTCTCAAAGTGAAATTACTTCAATCGCCTTCCCAGTTTGTAAGATATGGCTCCCGAAAGATAGTTACCAAAAACTATTCAGACTTTGTAGACCTATACAGACCTGCAAAAAATACATAATTTCCAAAATTTATTTTCATAAAATGAAAATAGATCTTGTGATATTTGAAATGAGCCATAGCACATACAATTTGGAGTTTTTTAGCTCAAGATATGGCTTCTCCAAGTGTGACATGCCAAACTAGTGGACTGGTGGAGGGGCTGGAAAAAGTGTGAGAATGTGATCTTTGGAGTGCCCAAAAGCATTCTTTCACCAAGCAAATCCTAAATCTCTCTCCATAATATCAAAGAGAAATATATGAAGATGCTTGGACCTATTTTCACCTTACCAAATCCTCCCTTGGTGCATGCTAATTTTCTCCCCAAAGAGGCCTAAATCAAGATTTTTTCTTTCATGCAAAAAGTTAAATGAGAGATTTTAGCAAGCTTCTAATCCACTCCTAATGTGGCTTGTTCTTGGATTTTCTCACTCTCCATGGTAATACATACACCATACTTCATGTATGTATGCACCAATCTATGGCAAGCTTCTTAAATGGTCTCTTTTGTTACTCCCAGAAGTAGAGTTCAGCTAAAAGTAGCACCTCAAATTTTTTCCAAAAAGTACAGAAAGGGGGTCTTTGAGAAAATAAAATTCCTCCTTAACTTATTATTTTGATGAATCTAATGATTCCATTATGAATTCCATATACCATACTCTCAGTATATATACTTTTTCCCATCCATCCATAGCTAGTGCACCTCTTTTTTCCTCTTCTTAAATGAGAATTTCTTAGATTCAATACTGAAATTTTTTATTAAACAGTGATGGAAGGAGGTCTTGTGGATCTTCAAACTCCCATCATACTGAGCTATAATTTGATTTCTTGATCTTATATGGAGTTCCATAGATCATACTATATGTATGCATGATTTTGTCCATAAATCTATGAAAAATCCCTCTTGTTTTTCCTTTCCCAAAATGGCTAGTAAGCAAAATAGCCCTTGCAATTTATGTGAAAATCATAAAAGTAGGATAGTTTGGTCATACCTAAATCTTATGCTTTCTTGCAATTTGAGGGAACCATTGACTCTAGATGAGAGTATATGTGTCACACTCTCTCCATAGATGATTCTCCTCCACCCCCCTAGGGCTTCATTATCATTCTCAAAGATGAAAATTCTTACAAAAATTCAAAAACACTCAAACCTCGAAGTTGAAGGCATAACTTTTTCTAACGGAAGCCTCAAGGATGTGAGCAAAGAGCAATCCTTCTATGTGTCTAGTTACTTCTACCAATAACTTTGGGTCCATCGATCCTTCCTCTTTCATCTTCCAAAAAGGTGTTCTGTTGAGAACGCTCAACACAATACCTGAAAACACCCCATATGAAACATGGTAATATTATGTAAAAATCATGCTTCGGAGGTGAGGTTTCCTGCTGGAATTGTGTTATTGGATGCTAAGGATTTCGAGGTGGAATTCTCCTTGCTCATGTCTCTTTTCTTTTCATGTTTCATCCTCTATGTACATAGTAGAACTCCACCTTCTCCTCACAAAAAGATCCAGGTACTTACTTTGAGACCTCGACGGATGTGGATAACACCGCTAGAGGTGTTTCTTGGGGTTCCCTTGGGGTCTTTTCTCCTCTAAGGGGCTCCTTATCTCTTGGTTCTTTGACTTTATAGGCTGCTCGTATCTATGTACGACCAATTCAAAGAAGAAGTCAACAAATGGTAGTGGGCAATATGAATAGCCCACCGCCTTCTCCATTATGAGGTTTTGGGTTTGAAACCTCCATCTCTGACTAGCTACAAACATGAAAAAACACCTAGGATACCTGCTCTAACTCTAGTGTTACCTTCTTTTGTTAGCGCTTATAGTCACAAACCATCGCTACAGCTCACGAGCTCCAACATTGATCCAATAACACACAAAGATTGTGTTCCTTTGTCCTCCTTGCCAGGCCCGAGCTTCTTCTTGCATGAGTTTCTTGTAAGAGACTCTTTTTGTTCCTCTACCATATATGTGTGTACTCCCATATGATGCCATGTGGCATCCTTCTCAAAAGGAGTTTCACACTCAATAAGAATATCATGTGACAACTTGATTCCTACTCGTAGTAGGATTTGCAATAATTTCAGGAATGCTTGGTTCCAAATAAAAAAAGACTTTATTCTTGATTTCACAATTTCTTCTAACCTTTCCTTTTTTGACCAAGAATCTTGTGGATTGGTTGGAACCCTAACTTTGAGTTTCAAGATCTTGGGATAAAAGAGAATAAATGTAGAAAAAAGGGTTTTGATGCCTGGTCAAGGTTGTTGCATGAAGGTGAGCAAATTTTTTATCAAAGCATCCTTAACCTGACATGTTTGTCCTTGCCTTGCAACCAAGCCTTGCTCAGTAAAAAGGAAATGCTGGCCAACTGGATCAATGATGTTCTTGGCAAGGGACATACCAATCTTGTTAGTGTTGTTGAGAAGATCTATTTTAGGACCAAAAGCAATAGGTTCTCCATCTCTACACTGACTACTAAGCTCAACAAAAGGTGGCAAGTTAACTAGAGTGATCACGAATGGAATTACAGGTTCAGATGCATTTGGGCCTTCCCGTTCTCCAACAAGCACTCTACCTTTCTGTGACTCATTCTTCACAGAGGCTTATGGACAGGGAGCGAGACCTTTATATTAAAATTGGGTACATGCAATTGTCATTTCTATGGCAGTATGGAGGACATTCCCCACTTGTTTATACATTGTGTTCATGCCAAAAGTTTTTGGTCTATCTTGCACCAGTGCAATCAAAGTCTCAATATGAAAATTCTTGAAAAAGAGGAGATTTTATAAGGTGTTTGTAACATATTTGATGTTCCTTAATCACACATCTGGAGACCCAACATCCTCTGAACATCTAGAAAAGCAGGATTCAAAGAGACTATAACTCCAGGAAGAAGAACTTCATTTACTCTTGTACCACTGAGCTGAGAACTGCTGCTCTAAATTGTATCTCAAAAATCAAGGAATGTCCCCCCTATGAGTTGTTGGAGCAAGTCTATGACAAGCCTAAGTATTGGCTTGAGTCCCACAAAGTCATAGAAGAAGCTTAAAATGAAGACTATGCAAAGTTCACTTGTGAGCTACCTCTTGTAACTTTTGAAGAGTTTACTTAATGTAAAAGTGAGAGAATCTTAAGTGGTTGAGTCCACTTGATAAAAAAGGGAAAAAGGAGCCACGAATTTGTGATTTGTGGTAGGTAGAGAATCAAATCAATCACTGATTGATTGGAGAGTGATTGAGGGAAGTTAGCCTCCCAAGCTCAACTATAAATAGATGGTAGTTTTAGTCATGGTTAGAGAGACCTATGTGAAGATCTCCAAGAGCTGAGCTTTATGCCATATCAAGGTGTGATTCCAAGCCACACATATGTAGCAGTAAGTCCATTGTATTGTACAAGCAATATACTTTCATTTTCATTATCATTTGGGTTCATATTTCCATGTTCTTGTGAAGTGTACTACTCACTGACATATCTCTCAGTTTTCTCAGTCAGATTGCACAGATGGTTTCTCTGATCTAGGTGCATCATTTTCCATGATTTAACTTGGAAATGTTATCTCTATAAGTCTACTATATGCTCATCCAATTTCATTGCATTTGGGTATTGCAATCTTCCCTTATGTTCAGTTGACCTCAACCCTGTTTGTCATTTTCACTTCTCTGTCAGGTACCCGATTTTTTACTCATCTTGTCAGAGCTGTTTCTCAATGTGTACTTATCCAAATTCTATGCTTTAAAGCTTGTTGGATTCAAATAAATGTCTAGTATGCTCATACAAATTTTAATAATCATTGAATTCGTAAATATGGAGTTATATGCATTTTTCTGCTCACTAGTCTCAAAACTATAGCAGCCCGTGAAAATCGGGATGATGTCATCAGTTGTTAAACATCATTCTCAGTGTGTGGTTCATTATTTTTGATGAAATTACTCTTGAAAGTTAGCTCTTTAAGGTAACTAGACTTCCCCAAGAGGAATTAAGCTAATTGCTGCTGCGCTCAGAGAATTATGCAAAACATTGGACAGGTGTATGAACCAAATAGCAAGTTCTTCACCTCTGAGCTAACTCCAACTTATCTGTTTTGATCTATCTTTTTGAGAGTGATCTTCCAAGGTACATAGGGTGTCTAATACATCCATTGGCAAGATAAAAGGGCCCACCACATACTCCTAGAGTTCATTTGGCTGGTGTAGATCAAGGATTTTGTAACACCTCTTCATCTTCAAGCACATACCTATCCATTTCTTCACAGTGGTATCAGAGCAAGGCTGGACAACATGGCAGATGGATTTCCTTCATCAATTGACAAATCGGATAGAGATAATTACTCAGCTTGGTCATTAAGGATGGAAGCTTATCTCCAAGGTAGAAGTTTATATGGTTATGTGGCTAGAGATGAAGTTATGCCAAGTTTCAGGAACAAAAGTCAACCAACACAAGAAGAGCAAGAAAGATTGAGCACATGGTGATCCAAGGATGCACTTGCAAGGTCTTATCTCCTCAACTCTATCTCAGATTTTTTGTTGCCTCACATTAGAAGTTGTAAGACATCTCAGGAAGTATGGGATGCACTTGAAGCTTTCTTTTCTTCAAGTACTAAAGCTAGGAAGCATCAACTATGGCTGGATTTCACAACTCTCAAGAAGGCTCCCAAACAAAATGTGACTGATTTTGTCACAAAGCTCAAGGACATAGCAGATCAGTTGGGAAGCATTGGAGAGGTAATAGATGAAGAGCAAATTGTAAGGCAGGTCATCAATGGCTTGAAGGCAGATGACAAGTGGGAAGCATTCACCACAGCTATGGATTTGTACATGGACATGCATGTACCTGATTTCAATACACTCATTGGACAACTACTTACTCAAGAGGCAAAGCTTATAAAAAATGGAGAAATCTCTAAAGGTAATCAATCTTCAGCTTTATACACTGATAAAAGCAAGTCCAAAGATAACAAAGGAAAGGCAAAGAAAGTGGATGATGAAGCAGGTACATATCAAGCTAACTATGCAGGTAGAGGAAGACATGGCAGAGGTAGAGGAAGAGGAGGTAGACAAGGCAGGGGGAGATCCCAAGACTCCAACTCATGTTCTATTTGTGGATTAACTAATCGTACAACTGAAAATTGCTTTAGGAATTCCAGGAATCAAAGAGGCAGAGGATACAATAGAGGAAGTTATGGCTACTCAAGAGGAAGGTTCAACAATTATCATGGCAACTACAACAACTACAATCATTCAAACTATCAAGGAGGCTACAAAGGAAGGAGAGACTACAATAACTACACAAAAGACTCAAACAAAGAGGATTCATTATTGATCATGAACATGGCTATGCCACAAGGTAAATCTGATAAGCAGGTTACCATTCATGAAGAAAGGTTATATGCATGGAGATCTCTTGGAGTTGGTTCATACAGATGTATGGGGACCTACCAAGGAAGCTTCAATATCTGGATCAAGGTATTATGTCTCCTTTATTGATGATTGCAGCAGATGGACTATCCTATTCTTTATGAAACACAAAGATGAAGTTTTTTCATGTTTCAAAAGATATTTGGCTCTTGTGGAGAAAAATATAGGTAAATCACTAAAAAGGCTTTCTACATAGATTCAGGTTGTTCAAATCATGTGGCAAGAAATGTGGCACTCCTATCAGATTTAGAAGATCCAAGGAATAAGCATGAGGTACAAATAGGAGATGACACAAAACATCCTGTGGAGAAAATAGGCAATGTCAAAGCACCTGATGGAAACATCAACCTACTCTGTAAGGTACTCTATGTTCCTACCATTACAAAGAATTTGATAAGTGTTGGGCAGATAGTAGAGAAAGGGTTGCAAGTCAGGTTCACAAAAGCAGGAGCATTTGTTGAAGATCCAAGTCAAGGATTCAGAAGAATTGCAAAAGGTGAAAAGACAGGTAGATTGTTCACATTTGAATTACAAGACACTAGAAACATTGCTCTCTTTAATTATGGTAGTCAGACACTCACAGAATTGGAAGTATGGCACAAAAGGTTAGCACATATTGGTGAAAGGTCATTAAAGCAAATTTGCAGGGACCAAAGTGTACTTGGACTCCCTAATTTGTCAAAACAACATATGATTTATAAGTGTAGTCTGGATCAAGGTATTATGTCTCCTTTATTGATGATTGCAGCAGATGGACTATCCTATTCTTTATGAAACGCAAAGATGAAGTTTTTTCATGTTTCAAAAGATATTTGGCTCTTGTGGAGAAAAATATAGGTAAATCACTAAAAAGGCTAAGGTCAGATGGAGGGGGAGAATACTTCTCCCATGAGTTTGATTCTTTTCTTCAAGAAAGAGGAATCAAAAGAGAGGTAACTACAAGGTACACTCCTGAGCAAAATGGAGTGGCAGAAAGGAGGAATAGGACAATTGTTGAAGCTGCAAGGTCCATGTTAAATGAAAAGCATTTACCTAATTATCTACGGGCTGAGGCTATATCTACAGCCACTTACTTGATTAACAAGTTGCCTTCAAAATCCCGTTATGGGATGACTCCATATGAGGCTTGGAATGGAAGAAGACCAAGCTTAGATCATTGTAAAATTTTTGGATGTATTGCTTTTGCTCATGTTCCTTCACAGGTTAGAGGCAAGATGGATCCAAAGGTAGAAAGGTGTGTATTTATTGGATATGACAACAATCAAAAGGGCTACAGGTTATACAACCCTACCAACAACTTGGTAAGCAGAGATGTAGTTTTTGATGAGAACAATTCATGGTATGAAGATTCATGCAGGAAGGTCAACTTACCATATGATCTTGAAGAAGATTTTCCAAAGCTTGGTAGAGAACAACCAAAGATTGAAGAACAAGACACCTGAGAGGATGATGAAGAATCTCACATGGAAAAGATCAAAGCATGGAAGTCTAAAGGTAAAGCAAAATTGCAGGAACTTGGACATGAGGCAGAATCATCACATCATGGCCTAAGAAGATCTATGAGGGAAAAGAAAAAACCAGAAAGGTATGGTTTTGACACCTCATTAGTAACTAAACATTCTATCTACATAGCACAGGACATAAATCGAGAGGAGCCATCATCATTTGAAGAGGCCAAAGCAAAAATAGAATGGAAGCATGCAATGAAGGAAGAGATTGAAGCACTTGAGGAAAACAACACTTGGGATTTGGTGCCCAAGACTTCATCCATGAAGGTAATAGGATCAAGATGGGTCTATAAACTCAAGAAGAATTCTGATGGTTCCATTAACAGGTATAAGGCAAGGCTTGTAGCAAAAGGCTTTGCACAAACTCAGGGAATTGATTTTGAGGAGACCTTCTCTCCTGTGGCAAAGATGCCTACTATTAGGGATTTGCTTAGTATTTCCTCTTCCAAGAATTGGAAGATACTTCAACTAAATGTAAAGAATGCATTCTTGAATGGTTGGATAACAGAAGAGGTATATATGGCACAACCACCTGGTTTTGAGAATCAAGTTTATCATGATTATGTGTGTAAACTTAACAAAGCATTGTATGGTCTCATGCAAGCTCCAAGAGCTTGGAATTTTAGGCTTGTTTCATTCGTGCAGGACAAAGGCTTTCAACCAAGAAAGGAAATGATGTAGATGATATGAAGAAGATCAAAGATCAGATGAGAGAAGAGTTCAAGATAAGTGATTTGGGTTCACTTACCTACTTCCTAGGTTTGGAAGTTGTCTACAAAGATCATGGTTTGTTTCTTACTCAAAGAAAGTACATTAAGGACATGTTGGCAAAATTCAAGATGCAATATTGTAAGATTGGAGGTACTCCAATGGAGGTCAATCACAAATTGAGCTCACATGAAGGTGAACTCATAGAGGACATCACATCATATCAAAGTCTAGTGGGTAGTCTCAACTATGCCACATTGAAAAGAGTAGATATATGTTATAGTGTGAGTGTGCTAAGTCAATTTATGCACACACTAAAGAAACCACATATGGATGCTGCCAAAAGGATTCTCAAGTATCTCAAAGGAACCATAAATGAAGGACTTTATTATCCTTATGTATCTGATTTAGTTTTGAAGCTATTCTCTGATGCAGATTGGGTCGGCTCCAAAGAAGATAGAAGGAGCACTTCAGGTTATCTTACCTTTGCATGTTCAAAGCTTATTTCATGGTCATCCAAGAAGCAACCCACAGTTGCTCTCTCTTCTAGTGAAGTTGAATACTGAGGTCTTGCCATAGCTACTCAGGAAGATATGTGGATGAAGAAATTATTCAAAGATCTTGGATTGGAGTTTGGAACTCCAACTATTTTTGGTGAAAATATGAGTTCTATTCATTTGGCTGCTAATCCTATTTTTCATGCAAGGACTAAACATATTGAAGTTCATTATCACTATGTACGAGAGAAGGTTCTAAGCAAAGAGATTCAAATATCATATGTGTCCACTCATCAACAATGTGCAGATATTCTAACCAAAGCACTGAACTTCAAAGCTTTGCAAATTCAAGGCTATGATTTGTTTACAGGTAATCTAGGAAGATTGAAGACCTCAAGCATACTTGGCTTGAGGGGGAGTTGTTGGAGCAAGTCTATGACAAGCCTAAGTATTGGCTTGAGTCCCACAAAGTCATAGAAGAAGCTTAAAATGAAGACTATGCAAAGTTCACTTGTGAACTACCTCTTGTAACTTTTGAAGAGTTTACTTAATGTAAAAGTGAGAGAATCTTAAGTGGTTGAGTCCAGTTGATCCAAAAGGGAAAGAGGAGCCAGGAATTCATGATTTGTGGTAGGTAGAGAATCAAATCAATCACTGATTGATTGGAGAGTGATTGAGGGAAGTTAGCCTCCCAAGCTCAACTATAAATAGATGGCAGTTTTAGTCGTGGTTAGAGAGACCTATGTGAAGACCTCCAAGAGCTGAGGTTTATGCCATATCAAGGTGTGATTCCAAGGCACACATATGTATTAGTAAGTCCATTGTATTGTACAAGCAATATACTTTCATTTTCATTATCATTTGGGTTCATATTTCCATGTTCTTGTGAAGTGTACTACTCACTGCCATATCTCTCAGTTTTCTCAGTCAGATTGCAAAGATGGTTTCTCTGAGCTTGGTGCATCATTTTCAGTGATTTAAATTGTTAAAGTATCTCTGTAAGTCTACTATATGCTCATCAATTTTCATTTCATTTGGGTATTGCAATCTTCAGTTATGTTCAGTTGAAGTCAACCCTGTCTGTCATTTTCACTTCTCTGTCAGGTACCGGACTTTTGTATGCATCTTGTCAGAGTTGTTTCTCAATGTGTACTTATCTAAATTCCATGGTTTAAAGCTTTTTGGATTCATCTTACGGTCTAGTATAAGCATACAAGTTTTCATAATCATTGGATTCTAAAATCTGGAGTTATGTGCATTTTTCGGCTCACTGGTCTCAAACTATAGCAGCCCGTGAAAATCGGGATGATGTCATCAGTTGTTAAACATCATTCTCAGTGTGTGGTTCATTATTTTTTATGCGATTAATCTTGAAAGTTAGCTGTTTAAGTTAAATAGACTTCCGCAAGAGGAATTAAGCTAATTGCTGTTGTGCTCAGAGAATTACGCAAAACATTGGACAGGTGTATGAACCAAAATAGCAAGTTCTTCACCTTTGAGCTAACTCCAACTTATCTGTTTTGATCTATCTTTTTGAGAGTGATCTTCTTACAAGTTAATGGGACTAGTGCCCATGGGACCCCCCATATCCCACAATGCAGGGGAGGGGTACGACAAGCTAGAGGGCATTACAAATGAGGTAGACAAATCTATCGTCTCCCTCATGTGGGACTCATTTGGGTTTCAACTTGTTATTTTTGAGGAGATAAATATAGTGATGTCTAAACGGTGGAGATCTCTTATCTTAGGAGATTCTTTTACCTAGAAGAAACAAGGATTTTTCAATCGACCATTCCTTTGGAATTTGGCCAAAATTGACAGCACATCGCTCCCTCCAAATCTTCTAAAGAGTCTTGCCCCTGATGGCATTCCACATCCTTGATGAGCACCCAATCGCCTCGCCCAACAGTGCTTGTTGCCAATTGATTTGGTTCATGAGTCTCAATACCCACGTCACATGATGCCAGATAACATGGGACTTGGGGCAATCGAAGAACAGGGACCTAAATCTTCGATGCATCGATGGCAATGCTTGCACCATGGAGGCACACCATAGATTTGCCACATGAGAACGGACTTTTTTATCTCAATTAGGGCGTGCCAAATAGACATGAACTTTAGTTCCCATCTGTTGGTGCAATTCAAGCCTTCACAATTTGGCTTGGATACTATCTTGAAGACTCTACATGAAGCAAGGATCATAGGAACACTAGCTTATGAGTTATTACCTCTTTACCCATTGTAAAACTCTATATGACTTGGTATCTTATGTAATCACACCTACTTGATTAAGTCGTGGAAAAATTGGTTGATTGATTGAGGGAATATCTCAATCAACTTTTAGGTGAAAGATTCAAGGAGATTGATTTGAATTCTAATTCAAATCTATACTCAACTCCTATAAAAAGCTACAAGGAAAAAGTCGCGTTTAGTTCTTCACCATTCCCGAGGCTAACATCATTGATCATTGAGTGTGTAAGTGCTACACTATAGCCTACACATCTCCAACTCATTAGGCTACATCTATCAAGCCAATGAGATTGTACATTCATGTAAACTAATAGAAAGATTTACATTTACTATCTCTGTTTTTCCTCTGAGTTATCATCTCCAAGTCTGTCAACTTCCACAAGGCATATCGCAGGATCTACTTATCCAAATCCAGTGATTCAAAGCACATTGGATTCAGCTCAAAGTCTTCTACACGCCTACAAATTTTGAAGTCAATTGGTTCAGCCATTGCAGAGAAATCTCAGTCGAAGTGCTCACTGGTCTGTGTCTGCAGAGCTCCTAAAATATCGGGGGTAAACTTTATTTTGCTAAAGTGATTTCTCAGAGTATAGTTCATCATTTCTTCTCATTCCACTTGCAAATGGTAGCTTGTTAAGCTAATTTAATATGTCCAGAAGGAACTTGATCAATTGTAAGTGTGCTGGTCATACTGAGTGAAACACTGAGCAGGTGTCAATACCAAAATAGCAAGTTTTCTTGGATTCTTGAAGTCTCAAGTAGTCTGTTTTGATTTGATCATTACACATATCATTTGCAAAGTACATATATGCTTTCTTGGTATCATTTGGAAGCTAAGCAAGTGTATTAATCATTCCTAGAGTCAAAGGAGGGCTGGTGTGAAGCAGGTTTAGCAGCACCTACTCAATCTCTGAGTGCATCCAACCATCCTCTCCCAACAGTGGTATCAGAGCAAATAAGGTAACATGGGAGATGGTTTTCCTTCATTTATTGACAAATTGGACAGGAACAATTACCAAGCTTGGTCTCTGAGGATGAAGACCTATCTACAAGGAAGAAGCTTATTTGGATTCATCTCAGGAGATGAGGAATTGCCCTCATTCAAAGCAAGAGGACTACCCACCAAGGATGAACAAGAAAGGCTCAACACATGGTGTGCAAAAGATGCATTTGCAAGGTCTTACCTTCTTAACTCTATATCTGATTTCCTTTTACCTCACATAAGGAATTGCAAGACTTCCCAAGAAACTTGGGAAACCTTGTCAACATATTTTTCATCAAGTACAAGGGCCAGAAAGAATCAACTATGGATTGAATTCACTACTCTTAGGAAGCAATCAAAGCAATCAGTTTCAGACTTTGTCACTAGGGTCAAAGACACTGCAGACCAGCTTGCAAGTATTGGAGAAGAGATTGAAGAGGAACAAATAGTAAGGCAGGTAATCAATGGACTAAAAGCTGATGACAAATGGGAGAGCTTTACCACAGCAATGGACCTATACATGGACATACATGCTCCTGATCTAACAACTCTGATTGGTCAACTCTTCACACATGAAGCAAAGCTTACAAGGAATGGAGAGCAATCAAAAGGTAACAACCCCTCTGCTTTATACACTGATAAGAAGGTTAAAGATAAAGGTAAAAGTAAGAAGGTTGATGAAGAAGGCTCTACCTCCCAAGCTAACTATGCAGGGAGAGGTAGATCTTCAAGAGGTAGAGGCAGAGGAGGTAAGTCAGGTAGGGGGAGACCCTACAACTCATCACCATGCAACATTTGTGGATTATCTAACCATACCACAGATGAGTGCTACAAAAACTATAAGAATCAGAGAGGAAGAGGCCATCAAAGAGGTGGATACTCTCAAGGTAGAGGCAGATTCAACCAACACCAAGGCTACAATGGATACAACAATCAGTACAACAACAATTACAACCACAACCACAATAGTAACTACCAAGGTGGATTCAGAAATAGAAGGGATTACAACAATTACACAGAGGAGCAAGATGACTCCCTATTGATCATGAATATGACCTCTAAGGCAGGTACAAATGATGATCATTTATTTTATATTGATTCAGGGTGTTCTAACCATGTAGCTGGTAATGTGGCACTACTCTCTGATTTGGAAGAACCCAAAGGAAAACATCAGGTACAGACAGATGATGATACTAAACATTCTGTTATAAAGATTGGAAATGTGAAAACTTGTGATGGTAACCAAAACCTATTGAGCAGGGTACTTTATGTACCAACCATTACCAAGAACCTAATGAGTGTTGGTCAGATTGTGGAGAAAGGTTTACAGGTCAGGTTCAATCAACATGGAGCATATGTGGAGGACCCAAGACATGGATTCAAAAGGATAGCCAAGGGAGAGAAATCAGGTAGATTATTTACTTTTGAGCTAGAGGACACAAAGAACATTGCTTTATACAATTACAAGGATCAAACACTTTCAGAATTAGAAATATGGCACAAAAGGTTAGGTCATATTGGTGAAAGGACTTTGAAGCAAATGTGCAGGGATCAATGTGTGCTTGGGATACCTAATGTATCCAAGCAACACATGATATACAAGTTTGGAGCTTGTCAATTTGGTAAGTCACACAGATTACCCTATTCAAAGAAAGGTTTTATGCATGAAGACTATCTGGAATTGGTGCATACAGATGTTTGGGGACCTAGCAAGGAACCATCCATTTCAGGATCAAGGTACTATGTGTCCTTCATTGATGATTATAGCAGATGGATTGTGTTATACTTTATGAAGCATAAAGATGAAGTGTTTATTGTTTCAAAAGATATCTTGCACTAGTTGAAAATCAAACAGGTAGAAACTTGAAAAAACTAAGGTCAGATGGGGGAGGTGAATACTTCTCCAATGAATTTGAAGACTTCTTGCAGGAAAGAGGCATCAAGAGGGAGATAACCACAAGGTACTCACCTGAACAAAATGGGGTAGCTGAAAGAAGGAATAGACTCATTGTAGAAACAGCTAGGTCTATGCTTAATGAAAAGAAATTACCAAATTATCTTTGGGCAGAGAGTGTATCTACTGCCACCTATCTCATTAACAGGTTGCCATCAAAGACACTTGATGGAATGACACCATATGAAGCTTGGCATGGTAAGAGACCATCATTGGATCATTGCAAAATCTTTGGCTGTATTGCATATGTGCATATTCCCTCACAGGTAAGGGGAAAGCTAGACCCTAAAGCTGAAAAATGTATCTTCATTGGTTATGACTTGAACCAGAAAGGGTACAGATTCTACAACCCCTCAAACAAAGGTTTCAAGGTAAGCAGAGATGTCATCTTTGATGAGAATGACTCATGGTATGAAAATGAATGCAGGAAGGTTAGTCTACCTTATGATATGGAAGAAGATTTCCCAAAGCTCACCAAAGAGGAACCAATCCAGAAAGAAGAATCAAGCTCAGATGATGATGACACAATTAACCTTGAGGAATTTAAGGCTTGGAAGTCCAAAGGGAAGATGAAAATGAAGAAGCTAGAGGATATACCAGAATCCTCAACTCAAGCAATGAGGAGATCTCAGAGAGAAAGTAAGAAGCCTATCAGATATGGGTATGATACTTCTCTTGTAACCAAGCATTCTGTATATCTTGCAAAGGATTTGTTGAATGAAGAACCAGGTTCATATGAGGAGGCAATCACCAAAACAGAATGGAAAGAAGCTATGAATGAAGAAATAGAGGCTCTCAAGGAGAGTAACACATGGGACTTAGTACCCAAGAAGGACTCTATGAAGGTGATAGGATCCAGATGGATCTACAAGCTAAAGAGGAACTCTGATGGAACAATCAACAGGTACAAAGCTAGGTTGGTAACCAAGGGCTTTGCACAAACCCAAGGCATTGATTATGAGGAGACATTTTCTCCTGTGGCTAAGATGCCAACAATCAGAATTTTGGTGAGTGTAGCTGCTTCCAAGAATCGGAACATGTACCAATTGGATGTCAAGAATGCTTTCTTGAATGGATGGATATCTGAAGAAGTCTACATGTCACAACCACCTGGCTATGAAAATCCCAAGAAGGTAAATTATGTTTGTAAATTGAAGAAGGCTCTATATGGTTTGAAGCAGGCACCTAGAGCATGGAATTACAGGTTGACAACATATCTCCAAGACCAAGGATTTGTGATGAGTAAAGCAGACACTTCTCTCTTCATAAAAAGGAATAGTCCAGAGGTAATATACTTGTGTGTTTATGTTGATGACATCATCATTACAGGTAATGATGTCAGTGGGATTAGACACATCAAAGGACAGATGATGAAGGAACTCAAGTTCAATGATCTTGGATTATTGAAATACTTTCTAGGACTTGAATTGGTTTATACTAATTCAGGTATATATATCACTCAGAAGAAGTATGTTCAGGATATGTTGAAGAAATTTAATTTGCAGGATGCTAAAATCTCAAGTACTCCTATGGAAGTCAACCTAAAACTTAGTGCTCATGAAGGTGATGAAGTCCAAGACATTACAGGATATCAAAGTATGGTAGGTAGTTTGAATTATGCTACCTTGACTAGAATTGACATAGCATATGGAGTAAGTGTGCTAAGCCAATTCATGCACAAACCAAGGGTACCTCACCTAGAGGCAGCCAAGAAGATCTTGAAGTATCTAAAGGGAACTCAGAACCATGGTTTGTACTTTCCTTATACATCAGATATTGATATTAAATTATATTCAGATGCAGATTGGGCAGGATGCAAGGATGATAGGAGAAGCACATCAGGATACATATGTTTTGCAGGTGATAAACCTATTTCTTGGTCAACCAAGAAACAACCTACAGTAGCTTTGTCATCTACTGAAGCAGAGTATAGAGGGCTAGCCAATGCCACTCAAGAAGCTATCTGGTTGAAACTTTTGTATACAGAGTTAGGTCTATACACAAGGCCACCAATTATCTTTGGAGATAACACAAGTTCACTTCACCTTGCAGCTAATCCAATATATCATGCTAGGACAAAACACATAGAGGTTCATTACCACTATGTGAGAGAAAAATTGCTAAGCAAAAGACATTCAGTTGACTTATGTGTCCACTAATATGCAATGTGCAGATTTACTTACTAAAGCTTTGGATGGAAACAAGTTATGCAGATTCAAATCCATGATTGGATTGCAGGATGTGATTGAAGATTGAAGATGAAGACTTAAGCCAAAGTGTTTGGCTTGAGGGGGAGCTGTTGGTGCAATTCAAGCCTTCACAATTTGGCTTGGATACTATCTTGAAGACTCTACATGAAGCAAGGATCATAGGAACACTAGCTTATGAGTTATTACCTCTTTACCCATTGTAAAATTCTATATGACTTGGTATCTTATGTAATCACACCTACTTGATTAAGTCGTGGAAAAATTGGTTGATTGATTGAGGGAATATCTCAATCAACTTTTAGGTGAAAGATTCAAGGAGATTGATTTGAATTCTAATTCAAATCTACACTCAACTCCTATAAAAAGCTACAAGGAAAAAGTCGCGTTTAGTTCTTCACCATTCCCGAGGCTAACATCTGTGATCATTGAGTGTGTAAGTGCTACACTATAGCCTACACATCTCCAACTCATTAGGCTATATCTATCAAGCCAATGAGATTGTACATTCATGTAAACTAATAGAAAGATTTACATTTACTATCTCTGTTTTTTCCTCTGAGTTATCATCTCCAAGTCTGTCAACTTCAACAAGGCATATCTCAGGATCTACTTATCCAAATCAAGTGATTCAAAGCACATTGGATTCAGCTCAAAGTCTTCTACACGCCTACAGATTTTGAAGTCAATTGGTTCAGCCATTGCAGAGAAATCTCAGTCGAAGTGCTCACTGGTCTGTGTCTGCAGAGCTCCTAAAATATCGGGGGTAAACTTTATTTTGCTAAAGTGATTTCTCAGAGTATAGTTCATCATTTCTTCTCATTCCACTTGCAAATGGTAGCTTGTTAAGCTAATGTAATATGTCCAGAAGGAATTTGATCAATTGTAAGTGTGCTGGTCATACTGAGTGAAAGACTGAGCAGGTGTCAATACCAAAATAGCAAGTTTTCTTGGATTCTTGAAGTCTCAAGTAGTCTGTTTTGATTTGATCATTACGCATATCATTTGCAAAGTACATATATGCTTTCTTGGTATCATTTGGAAGCTAAGAAAGTGTATTAATCATTCCTGGAGTCAAAGGAGGGCTGGTGTGAAGCAGGTTTAGCAGCACCTACTCAATCTCTGAGTGCATCCAACCATCCTCTCCCAACACCATCGAAGTTTGGTCCAAGAGAGGCACCATAGCTTGTTAAGGGTGTGATGAACATCTAAGTTCTCTTTGAATTTGGGGATTCTAGATAGTTTCTTACCATTGCTCCACTTGAGGCCCTCCAGGCAAGGAAGATCATGTCTGCAGAGAAGGCGGGTAGTTGAGCGTTCCCACACTAAACACCTGCCTTGAAGAAGAGTCCATTCCTCGTGGGTAACTCTAAGTCTCGAGTCTAAGTCTTCGAACCTAATCTAATGGCCAGTCTCTTGTTTCCAGAGCGGTTTCCACCGTTTGAACCCCTTGTTCCATAGCCACTTAGCAGTTTGAAGTTTCCAAGACTCCACCCCCTAATGCCGGTAATTGGGAACCAGATAGAGTCATTTTGTCTTATTCCAGCTGCCCACTTCCACTCATCACTGATTCTGATGAATTGTTTGGCCTTGTTCCAAATCTTTTATTAGGAACACACGAGGCTAGAGCCTTTAGGGGACACCGAGTGAGGGGAGAACAAAAGCGTGAGGATCTCTATGTCCTTCCAACCAGGAAGGCCAACAAAGGTAAGGTCTTTTATGTTTCTAAAGATCAATTTTGCCCAAGAGGACTCACTATTGCTCCAAGCCTTGATAAACCACTTTGCTGCCAACTTGTTAGCCAACCCAGCGATATCCAGTATACCCAAGCCCCTCAAGTCTTTCGAGCTAATGCAAGTTCCCCATTTGATTTTGGGAATCCCCCTCCTATTGGGGTTCCCAGTCCATAGGAAGTTTCTGCAGATTCTTTCCACTTTGGCCAACTCTTTCTCCTTAGGTCTCCAACACAAGATAAAGTAAATAGTCGTAGAAAGCATAAATGTGTTAACAACCATTGCACGCCCTGCCAAGTTAATTTGCATACCTTTCCAATGATTTAGTTTGCTATCCAGTTTAGATAGCACCCAGTTCCACCGTTGTTCCATTAAGATGTCGAAGCCCATTGGAATACCGAGGAGACGAAAGAATTGACCTCTAGGGATAACTTGACACCCTTGATCTAACAACGATTGGGGTGGAGGTCCACGGATTGCTCTGAAAGCAGTTTTAGCATGGTTGATGAAGACTAATGAAGGCTAATGCGCCGTGACCACATCTCTGCATTCTCAATAAAACAGAACCGGCTTTCAATGGGGCTAATGCGCCGTGACCACATCTCTGTGATGGCATTGCTCTCTCCCACCATTTGAGAGAGAGAGAGCAATGTGAATATCAATGTCCTAGAAAAGCAAAAGCAACAGCGGTTAATAAATGGTGGGAGAACTCAATGCCATCGTGAGATGGGCTCGCTCAAAAAGTACGGGAATGCGGACATGTGACTTGCGGACTTGACCTGCGGACTCGACAATTGAGCTTCGCCGAGGTGGTTTGGTTTGCACGACTATGCTCTCTGTCAATGGGAAGCAATGAAACAGAAATAATTCGCCAAGGAGCGGCGAGGTTTTATTAAAAGAAAGTATGCAAAAGAGTCCCCACAAAATTCCGTTTCCCTGCATTGGAATGTCATGACATAGGCACGGGTGTACGGAGGGCTCTACTTTTATGTCAACTCTCTAACAGTAGTGAAAAAGATAACATTGATTAAAAATGTCAACTTCACAAGAACGCTTTTTTGCTTTCCTTGTATTTAAAGTCGTTGCTCATAGTCTTCTATGGTTAGGCGACAAGGGGATGTCTATGAATGCTTGTAAAAGATTACTTTTGTGTTTGCTATTTTGTTTTTTTTAATTCGACATACAATCTCATGAAAAACCGCCAATAATGTTGCAAAAACAGAAGTTTTATAACGTCCTTTAAAATAAAAATAAGTTTTTTTTCCATGCTTTTGAAGAAAACATTTCATATTCATGTGGTTATTTTCGAAGAACAAGCTAAATCCATAGGTTTCCATAAATATAAGAATGATAATAATGATAATAATAATAATGGCATCACTCCAACATATTAGAGCATACCGACACAGCTTATATTGACCGTCGCTTTTGACATCGGTATAAACGTTGGAAAAATGCACTTAAGCATACCGATGGTCACTTGATCATTGGTATGACCGTTTAAAATAGATCGTCGGGATGTTTTGCAATCGCCGGTATATGTGTCGGTATGAGTGTCGGTATGAGTGTCGGTATAAGCATTGGTAAGTTACTGGAACTTACCGACGCTTATATCGATCCTCATACCAATGCCGTGTTTTAAACATACCGGGAATGTGAGATCAAAACCCAACATTTTGCACATGTTTTACACTGAGTACTGCTTGCTTCTATCGAACTTGTGCATGCGAACTCAATTGCGACCTGCATTGTCTTGTGCACACACACACATAGATCTCTCTCTCTACACACACACTCTCTCTCTTTAGATCTCGCATCTTGGTAAGTGGTGTGCATACTCTTAGCCTTTGTCTTTCTCTATGCTTTTTGTTTTATTTAATTTTTATTCTCTTTGATTTTGCAGAAGTTTTTTGGTGTTGATTCTTTGGAATTAAACGATAGACAATATAGATTATGCTTTAACGACATTGATCCAAAAGAGGGACATACTTGGAAGTGATTGTTTTATTCTTTATTGATAGAGAGCGAGAGAGATAAAGAGAGAGAGAGAGAGATATAGAAATAGATAAAGAGAGGAAGATAGAGAAAGAAATAAAGAGAGATGAAAGAGAGAAAAATAAAGAGAGAGATAAAGAGAGATAAAAAAGAGAAAGATAGAGAGAGAGAGATAAAGAGAGCGAGATATAGAAATACATACACACACATACATACATACATACATGCATATACACACACACATAAACACACATGCATACACATACATATGCATACATACATACACACATGCATGCGTACATACACACACATGTACACACATGCATACATACACACACATATGCACACATGCATACATACACACACATATACACACACATAAACACACATGCATAAATACACACACATACACATATACACACATGCAAACATACATACACACACATACATACACACACACATGCACACACATGCATACATACACACATTTATACACATGCATGCATACATACACACACATAAACACACATGCATGCATACACACACATGCATACATGCACACACACATGTACACACATGCATACATATACACACATATACACACACATGCATACATACACACACATATACATATACACACATGCATACACACACACACATACATACACACACATGTACACACATGCATACATACACACACACATGTACACACATGCATACATACACACATATACACACATGCATGCATACATACACACACATAAACACACATGCATGCATACACACACACATAGATACACACACATACACATATACACACATGCATACATACACACACATACATACACACATACACATATGCACACGTATACACACACATATACAGTTTTAGTATAGATAAATAAACATGAATAGCTAATGTTTTAATTAAATATATAAAATTAGGATTTTAAGGTTTCTTTTCACATCAAATATATAAAAATAGGATTAGGGTTTTTACGCTATTTACACATGCATATAGATACACACACACACACACACACACACACATATATATATATATATATATATATATATATATATATATATATATATATATATATATATATATATATATATATATATATATATATATATATATATATATATATATATATATATATATATATATATATATATATGTGTGTGTGTGTGTGTGTGTGTGTGTGTGTGTACGTGCACATATACACATACACATAATATACACACACACATATATATACACATGCATACACACATATACATGTTTTAGGTCTAGGTCTTTATGATTAGGGTTTTAGGGTTTTTAGAGATGCATAACATATATACACACATACACATATAATACATATATACATGTATATCATTACCAATAAAAATATAGAGGTCGTACGCAAGAGCTATGGGCAATTACTAAGCCCAATAGAATAGTATCATTACCAAGAGCTCCTTGGGTGCTTTGCAAGATGGAAGAGCAACAAGTGAAGAAAATAATTTCAAAGTTTCGGACACCTACTAGATGCATGAGGCATCTAAAGACTGCTTTCACTCAAAACGATGATCTTGGAGGGCTCAGGTCTCATGATTGGCACAAGTTTTTAAAGTTTGTGCTCCATGGAGCTTTAAAATATTGTCTTTCGGAGGATGTGCGAACAACCATTTATAAAATTAGTTCATTAGTACGGTGGATCTCTTCTAAAGTGATAAATAGAGATAGCATAGAGAGCGTGAAACTCAATGCTATCAAGGTTGTTTGCATGGTAGAGAAATACTTTCCCACAACTATTCTCACTATTCAGCTTCATTTACTGGTTCATGTTGTAGATGAAGTTGCAATGGCAAGAACTGTCCATAGTCGATGGATGTTCTTTTTAGAGCGCTTCATGAAGACATAAAAGGGGTTTGTTCGACAGAGAGCATGTCCAGAGGGTAGCATGGTAGAGGGATGGATCGTAGAAGAGTCTCTTGTATTCAGAACTGAGTTTCTACGTATGTCGGATCCAAAAATGTCTCGCTTATGGAGCGATGATGAAGATGTTCGTCTCGTAGGCGATGAACCACAAGGTAAAGGGTTGCAAAGAAAAATGAATGCAACTTTTAGAGAGAAGGCAATGAAGTTTTGCATAGTTAAGTCTAAGCCTATGCAGAAGTGGTTAGAAAAGTATGAGCTTGCCAAGGAGACAAACACAAAGGAAAGAGATCAGTTTCGAAGGAATCATTCCATTCAATTTTTGCCCCTTCCTGAAAGTCTTTGGCCTCTTCCACCATTTCCAACGAGTAGATAGCTAGATACAGTGGTTTCACAAGCAACGGCAGCAGATGAGGATATCTCTGAAGAAGAAGAACTCATAAAGGGATGTGATTGGGAGTATTCTAAATACAGTGCACTATGGACTCATGGATGGCACTTTTGGATTGCACGAATCAATAAAATTAGGTCTACTTTTCATAGTGGGGCGATGGTAAACTTTTTGCAAAAAAGTAGAGCGAGTGCAAGAGATGATAATGCTCAAGAAGGCCAGCTAGATTATTATGGAGTGATTCAAGATATCTTGAAACTATCCTTTAAGAAGTCTGATTACTTTGTTTTTGATGTGAAATGGTTCAAAGTAGTCAACTCTAGAAGAAATGCACCAGTGAGGTGGGATAAAAGTGGTTTGCTTCAAGTCGGCTCCACAAAATTATGGATGGATGAAAGAGATACATTTTTACTTCCCAAACATTGTGAGCAAGTTGTGTTTATACTAGATTCGAAAGAACCAAAGTGGCTATTTGTTTTAGAAGTTGCCCCACGTAGTAGAAACATTTGTAGAACATAGATGTAGAAGAAAGTCCATCTGTAGTGGACTCAGAGATTCATTCGATAGTCGAGGAGGAACAAATCATTGTTTGAGAAGAAGAGGTCCTTGAAGACGACGAGATACAAGATGAAGCAACAGATGACGATCAAGAAGAAGCTAGCATACCAAGTGATTTAGAAGCCACCAATATAGAGATAGATATTCTTTGTGCATCGGATCTCCAAGAGGATGCTAGAATAGAGGAGTTTTGAATCAAACACTTGTACGTACTAATTTTTGTTTTTTTTTTGCTATGTTCTTTTGTACACCACCATTTCTCTATATTACCTTTATTATCATATGTTAATTATTTGAGTTCTTTTGTTAGAGAGCACGATGGGAGACATTCCTCCAAACACTCCACATTCCATGATAGAGGAGTAGTTCTTAGAGTTCATATCTCAGGTACCTCCCGCGTATATGGCTGCTGTGTCATAGTACTGGATCGCTCGTGGTAGCACTCCTCCCAGCCTCACTCCTACCGGCCTCACTCCTACCGGCCTCACTCCTGCCGGCCTCACTCCTACTAGTCTCGATCACTCCTATCAGCCTCACTCCTGCCGGTGTCACTTGTCACCAGGAAGGAGATAAGGAAGAGAGCTCACACACACACTCACTCTCAAGAAGAAGCACACACAGATTGAGGCAAGAAAGAAATGATCTTCTTCTTCTTCTTCTTCTATTACATAAAAAGGAATGTACAAGAATGACCTAAAACAAGAATACAACAAGTGCAATATATAAAGACCAGTGGTGCTACTCCCGTCGAAGGTATGTCTCCTAGCTTTATGACTCCACCATGACCATCTTTTCAGCCATCCCCTACTTGCTCTAGTAGTAGACGTGTGCATTCGACACCTAAGCACGATACAGGTGCTAGCCCATCTCGTAGGTCGAGTTCACACTCTGGAGCAGGAGGTTCTAGGAGTGGATTTGGAGGAGGCGATTGTTGTGGAGGCAATGCGATGGATGTTGTGTTGCACACTTCTACTCCTAGAGCGAGTACCTCTGATGTAGGTATGCCACATGGTACACCACATGGAACACCACATACACCTTGGGGTGCCCATGACCATGATGATTCCAAGGTCTATAGTATCCATGATGGAGCTCTGGTGCTTGTGAAGAGAGATGGTAGATGCAATCCAAAGATGAGTAGGTGCTGCTACAACCAGCTTCACACCAGCCAACTGAGACTTCAGAGTTGATTAGTAGACCCTTTGAGCTTCCTAAATCGACCAAAATATCAGCCAAGTACTTTGGAACATGTATTCCAAAAGTTTAAGTCAAGACAGACTAGTTGCGAAATGACTAGCTCCCAAAACTTGCTATTTTTGGACATACACCTGCTGGAAAAAATGAACAGTGCTCTCAACCTGGAAGGAATTAGAAACATTCCTTTTGGGCATAGCAAATAGACTTAGCAAGCTTCCGAATACAAGTTAAAACACTTCAAATGATGGACTGAGCACTGAGAACAAGTTTCAACAATTTCTGGAACCTCCCCACAATTCTCGGGGCTCTGCAGAGATAGAACAGTAAGTAGTAAAATGCAGATATCTCCAAAATTATTTCTCCAATGACCTTGAAAATTTGTATCAACAAAGTAGACAGTACAAGCTATCGAACACAAGTAAAATCATTGAAAAAGGTTCAGTAAAACTCGAGATATGACCTTCTGA
Organism: Ceratopteris richardii; assembly: GCA_020310875.1. Classification (NCBI taxonomy): domain Eukaryota; kingdom Viridiplantae; phylum Streptophyta; class Polypodiopsida; order Polypodiales; family Pteridaceae; genus Ceratopteris; species Ceratopteris richardii. The sequence continues at coordinate 138,533,691 of CM035437.1, forward strand.
AGGTACTGCTCTGAGTGAGTATAGCAGAGAACAAAACAAAGAAGTAGATGATAATAAATGTATAGATTCACATATGATTACAACCACATTGGCAATGAATCTTTGCACAATGGGAGTAGAATGATAGAGCTATGGAGTAAGCTCTTCAATCTCTACAAAATGACATGAAGTGGTCATGTACAAGGCTTGCTAATCGCCTCTTCCTTCTTGCTCCTTTTATAGCTATTCTTGGAGGGAGTTTTGAATTCGAATTCGAATGGCTCCACCTAAAAGTGATCCCCAAAGTTAGGAGATATTCCCTCAGCTCAAAAAGTCGTGGGTTTTGGTAGTTAGAGCCACGAAATTTCTTTTACATCATGCATGAGGTAAGCCATCATTTTCCTTTTTCTTTTTTCAATTACAAGAGATAAAAATGAACTCTTTTACAAGAGGTGTTCACATGACTACTCATGTGACTTACAAATGAGGATGATATCAAATATATCAAGCATGTAGGCTTGGGTAAAATGCACCAACAGCTCCCCCTCAAGCCTAACATGCTTGGCCTTCAAATAAGTCTTCAATTGTCCTTGATTTCCTGCAAGCCAATCATCAACTTGAATCTACTTAATTTTGTACCATCAAGAGCTTTAGTCAACATGTCGGCACATTGCATATCTGTAGAGACATAGGATAGTTGAATATCCTTGCTCAATAGCTTCTCCCTTACATAATGGTAGTGGACTTCAATATGTTTGGTTCTAGCATGGTATACCGGATTAGCTGCTAGATGTAGTGAGCTTGTGTTGTCACCAAAAATATGAGGTGTTGAAGAATGAAGTCCAAGATTTGTGTACAAAGACTTTAACCACATGATTTCTTGAGTTGCATTAGCCAAACCTCTATATTCAGCTTTGGTAGAAGATAATGCCACGGTTGGTTGCTTCTTCGATGACCAAGAAATGATTTTTGAACCTGCAAATGATATATACCCGGATGTGCTTCTTCTATCATCTCTAGATCCGGCCCAATCTGCATCTGAGTAGACCTTTAGCTCAATATCTGAAGTATATGAATAGAACAAACCTTCATTCATGGTCCCCTTTAGGTACTTGAGGACTCGCTTGGCCGCTTCCATATGTGGTCTTCTCGGCTTATGCATAAACTGACTCAATATGCTAACACTATAGCATATATCCACCCTTGTGAGTGTTGCATAGTTCAAACTTCCAACCAAGCTTTGATAGCTTGTGATGTCTTCAATTGGCTCTCCTTCATAAGCACTAAGCTTATGATTTTGCTCCATAGGTGTACCTGCACACTTGGTATTTTCCATCTTGAACTTGACGAGCATGTCATGGACATACTTCCTTTGTGTGATGTATATACCTGAATCTGTGTAGATCAACTCCAATCCAAGAAAATAAGTGAGTGGTCCGAGGTCACTTATTTTGAACTCCTCCTTCATTTGACTCTTTACCTGTTTGATTCCTTCAAGATCATTTCCTGTGATAATAATATCATCAACATACACACATAAATAGATCACTTCAGATCCATTCCTCTTTATGAACAAAGAGGTATCCGCCTTGCTAGCTTTGAATCCTTGGTCCTGCAAATAAGTCACCAATATGAAATTCCAAGCTCTTGGAGCTTGCTTCAATCCATACAAAGCTTTCTTTAGTTTGCATACATAGTTAGGATGATGTGCATCCTCATATCCAGGAGGTTGTGCCATATACACTTCTTCAGAAATCCATCCATTCAAGAAAGCATTCTTTACATCAAGTTGATAAAGATTCCAATTTCTAGATGCAGCAAGACTAATGAGAACCCTAATTGAAGGCATTTTTGCAACAGGAGAGAAAGTCTCCTCATAATCAATACCATGGGTTTGAGCAAACCCTTTAGCAACTAACCTTGCTTTGTGTCTATTTATACTTCCATCTGGATTCCTCTTGATTTTGTATATCCATCGAGATCCGATTATCTTCATAGATGGCTTGTTAGGTACAAGCTCCGAAGTGTCATTCTCCTTCAAGGCTTCCATTTCTTCATCCATTGCATCTCTCCAAGCTTTCTTGCTTTGTGCTTCTTCAGATGTGGTAGGTTCTTCATTGGTTGAATCCTTTGCAATGTAGATTGAGTGCTTGGTGACCAAAGAAGTATCATAACCAAACCTCTCTGGTTTCTTCTTCTCCCTTGAAGACCTTCTAAGTGGTTGATGTGAGCTCTCGGGTCCATATGTAGAATCCTGCATCTTTGCTTTACCTTTGTTCTTCCATAGCTTTAGTCTTTCCAAGTCTTCTAGGTCAATCTCCGAATCACTTTCTTGAATCTGCTTTGGCTCCTTTGGTTGAAGTGATGGAAAATCTTCATCCAAGTCATATGGCAGCTTCACTTTCCTGTCATCATCAAACCATGATTTGTTTTCATCAAAAATTACATCTCTACTCACAGAAAATCCTTTATTGGTTGGATTGTACAATCTATATCCTTTTTGGTTTTGATCATAACCAATAAATACGCACTTCTCTGCCTTGGGATCCAATTTCCCTCTTACTTGAGAAGGAATGTGAGCATAGGCTAAGCATCCAAAGATTTTACAATGCTCTAGACTAGGTCTTCTTCCATTCCACACTTCATATGGAGTGGTTCCATCTAGTGACTTAGATGGAAGGCTATTTATGAGATATGTGGCTGTCGACACAGCCTCTGCCCATAGGTAGTTTGGCAATCCCTTTTCGTTGAGCATGGACCTTGCAGCTTCGACAATAGCTCTGTTCCTCCTCTCTGCTACACCATTGAGTTCGGGTGTATACCTTGTAGTGACTTCCCTTTTAATGCCTCTTTCATGCAAGAAGGCATCAAATTCAGAAGAGAAGTATTCTCCTCCACCATCTGATCTGAGTCTTTTCAAAGTCCTACCTGTTTGATTTTCAACAAGAGCAATATACTTCTTAAAGCAATTAAACACTTCATCCTTGTGCTTCATGAAAAACAGAATGGTCCACCTGCTACAATCATCTATGAAAGACACATAATATCTTGAGCCTGATATAGATGGCTCCTGACTTGGACCCCACACATCCGTGTGCACTAGATCCAAAGGATTTTGATACATATATCCTTTCTTATTGAAAGGTTGTCTATGAGCCTTGCCGAGTTGACAAGCTTCACACTTATAAATCATGTGTTGCCTTGTGATATTAGGCAAAACAAGTACACTTTGGTCCCTGCAAATCTGTTTGAGTGTCCTCTCACCAATGTGAGCAAGCCTTTTGTGCCATATCTCCAACTCTGTTAGAGTTTGAGATCCATAGTTAAACAAAGCTATGTTCTTTGTATCTTCCACTTCAAAAGTGAAAAGCCTTCCTGTCTTTTCTCCTTTGGCAATCCTTCGAAAGCCTTGCCTTGGGTCTTCAACATATGCTCCAAATCGATTGAATCTAACCTGCGATCCTTTTTCAACAATCTGTCCAACACTTATTATTTTTTTGGTAATTGTAGGGACATACAAGACTTTGCTTAAGAGGTGTTGGAGCAAGTCTATGACAAGCCTAAGTATTGGCTTGAGTCTCACAAAGTCTTAGAAGAAGCTTTAAAAAGAAGACTATGTAAAGTTCACTTGTGAACTACCTCTTGTAACTTTTGAAGAGTTTACTTAATGTAAAAGTAAGAGAATCTTAAGTGGTTGAGTCCACTTGATCAAGAATGGAAAGAGGAGCCACGAATTCGTGATTTGTGGTAGGTAGAGAATCAAATCAATCATTGATTGATTGGAGAGTGATTGAGGGAAGTTAGCCTCCCAAACTCAACTATAAATAGATGGCAGTTTTAGTCGTGGTTAGAGAGACCTATGTGAAGACCTCCAAGAGCTGAGGTTTATGCCATATCAAGGTGTGATTACAAGGCACACATATGTATCAGTAAGTCATTGTATGGTACAAGCAATATACTTTCATTTTCATGATTATTTGGTTTCATCTTTCCATGTTCTTGTGAAGTGTACTACTCACTACCATTACTCTCAGTTTTCTCAGCCAGCTTGCAGAGATGTTTTCTCTGAGCTTGGTGCATCATTTTCAGTGATTGAACTTGGTAAAGTTAGCTCTATACGTCTACTATATGCTCATAAAGTTTCATGTCATTTGGATGTTGCAATCTTCAGTTATGGTCATTTGAAGTCAATAGGGTCTGTTCATCTTCACCTCTCTGTCAGGTACCCGACTTTTGCACTCATCTTGTCAGAGGTGTTTCTCAGTGGTTACTTATCCAAATTCAGTGATTTAAAGCTTGTTAGATTCAGCTTACTGTCTAGTATAACCATACAAATTTTCATAATCATTGGATTTCTATATTTTGAGTTATAGTGCTTTTTCTGCTCACTGGTCTATTTCTGTAGCAGCCCGTGAAAATCGGGATGATATCATCACTTGTTAAAACTCATTCTCAGTGTGTGGTTCATTATTTTTGATGAGATTACTCTTGAAAGTTAGCTCTTTAAGTTGCCTAGACTTCCCTAAGAGGAATTGAGCTAATTGCTGCTGTGCTCAGAGAATTATGTAAAACACTGGGCAGGTGTATGAACCAAGAATAGCAAGTTTTCACCTCTGAGCTAACTCCAACTTATCTGTTTTGATCTATCTTTTTGAGAGTGATCTTCCAAGGTACATAGGGTGTCTAGTACATCCATTGGCAAGCTAAAAGGGCCCACCATCTACTCCTGGAGTTCATTTGGCTGGTGTAGATCAAGGATTTTGCAACACCTCTTCATCTTCAAACACATACTTATCCATCTCTTCACAATGGTATCAGAGCAAGGTTGGACAACATGGCAGATGGATTTCCTTCATCAATTGACAAATTGGACAGAGGTAACTACTCAGCTTGGTCATTAAGAATGGAAGCTTATCTCCAAGGTAGAAGTTTATATGGTTATGTGGCTGGAGATGAAGTTATGCCAAGTTTCAGGAACAAAAGTCAACCAACACAAGAAGAGCAAGAAAGATTGAGCACATGGTGCTCCAAGGATGCACTTGCAAGGTCTTATCTCCTCAACTCTATCTCAGATTTTTTGTTGCCTCACATTAGAAGTTGTAAGACATCTCAGGAAGTGTGGGATGCACTTGAAGCTTTCTTTTCTTCAAGTACCAAAGCTAGGAAGCATCAACTATGGCTGGAGTTCACAACTCTCAAGAAGGCTCCCAAACAAAATGTGATTGATTTTGTCACAAAGCTCAAGGACATAGCGGATCAGTTGGGAAGCATTGGAGAGGTAATAGATGAAGAGCAAATTGTAAGGCAGGTCATCAATGGCTTGAAGGCAGATGATAAGTGGGAAGCATTCACCACAGCTATGGATTTGTACATGGACATGCATGTACCTGATTTCAACACACTCATTGGACAACTACTTACTCAAGAGGCAAAGCTTATCAAAAATGGAGAAAGCTCTAAAGGTAATCAATCTTCAGCTTTATACACGGATAAAAGCAAGTCTAAAGATAACAAAGGAAAGGCAAAGAAAGTGGATGATGAAGCAGGTACATATCAAGCTAACTATGCAGGTAGAGGAAGACATGGCAGAGGTAGAGGAAGAGGAGGTAGACAAGGCAGGGGGAGATCCCAAGACTCCAACTCATGTTCTATTTGTGGATTAACTAATCATACAACTGAAAATTGCTTTAGGAATTCCAGGAATCAAAGAGGCAGAGGATACAATAGAGGAAGTTATGGCTACTCAAGAGGAAGGTTCAACAACTACCATGGCAACTACAACAACTACAATCATTCAAACTATCAAGGAGGCTACAAAGGAAGGAGAGACTACAATAACTACACAGAAGACTCAAACAAAGAGGATTCATTATTGATCATGAACATGGCTATGCCACAAGGTAAATCTGATGAGCATGTTTTCTACATAGATTCAGGTTGTTCAAATCATGTGGCAGGAAATGTGGCACTTCTATTAGATTTAGAAGATCCAAGGAATAAGCATGAGGTACAAACAGGAGATGATACAAAACATCCTGTGGAGAAAATAGGCAATGTCAAAGCACCTGATGGAAACATCAACCTACTCAGTAAGGTACTCTATGTCCCTACCATTACAAAGAATTTGATAAGTGTTGGGCAGATAGTAGAGAAAGGGTTGCAAGTCAGGTTCACAAAAGCAGGAGCATTTGTTGAAGATCCAAGTGAAGGATTCACAAGAATTGAAAAAGGTGAAAAGACAGGTAGATTGTTCACATTTGAATTACAGGACACTAGAAACATTGCTCTCTTTAATTATGGTAGTCAGACACTCACAGAATTGGAAGTATGGCACAAAAGGTTAGCACATATTGGTGAAAGGTCATTAAAGCAAATCTGCAGGGACCAAAGTGTACTTGGACTTCCTAATTTGTCAAAACAACATATGATTTATAAGTGTAGTGCATGTCAATTTGGAAAGTCTCACAGGTTACCATTCATGAAGAAAGGTTATATGCATGGAGATCTCTTGGAGTTGGTTCATACAGATGTATGGGGACCTAGCAAGGAAGCTTCAATATCTGGATCAAGGTATTATGTTTCCTTTCTTGATGATTGTAGCAGATGGACTATCCTATTCTTTATGAAACACAAAGATGAAGTTTTTTCATGTTTCAAAAGATATTTGGCTCTTGTGGAGAATCAAACAGGTAAATCACTAAAAAGGCTAAGATCAGATGGAGGGGGAGAATACTTCTCCCATGATTTTGATTCTTTTCTTCAAGAAAGAGGAATCAAAAGAGAGGTAACTACAAGGTACACTCCTGAGCAAAATGGAGTGGCAGAAAGGAGGAATAGGACAATTGTTGAAGCTGCAAGGTCTATGTTAAATGAAAAGCATTTACCTAATTACTTATGGGTTGAGGCTGTATCTACAGCCACTTACTTGATTAACAGGTTGCCTTCAAAATCCCTTGATGGGATGACTCCATATGAGGCTTGGAATGGAAGAAGACCAAGCTTAGATCATTGTAAAAATTTTTGGATGTATTGCTTTTGCTCATGTTCCTTCACAGGTTAGAGGCAAGATGGATCCAAAGGCAGAAAGGTGTGCATTTATTGGATATGACAACAATCAAAAGGGCTACACGTTATACAACCCTACCAACAAAGGATTCTTGGTAAGCAGAGATGTAGTTTTTGATGAGAACAATTCATGGTATGAAGATTCATGCAGGAAGGTCAATTTACCATATAATCTTGAAGAAGATTTTCCAAAGCTTGGTAGAGAACAACAAAAGATTGAAGAACAAGACACCTCAAAGGATGATGAAGAATCTCACATGGAAAAGATCAAAGCATGGAAGTCTAAAGGTAAAGAAAAATTGCAGGAACTTGGACATGAGGCAGAATCATCACATCATGGCCTAAGAAGATCTATGAGGGAAAAGAAAAAACCACAAAGGTATGGGTTTGACACCTCATTAGTAACTAAACATTCTATCTACATAGCACACAACATAAACCAAGAGGAGCCATCATCATTTGAAGAGGCCAAAGCAAAAACAGAATGGAAGCATGCAATGAAGGTAGAGATTGAAGCACTTGAGGAAAACAACACTTGGGATTTGGTGCCCAAGACTTCATCCATGAAGGTAATAGGCTCAAGATGGGTCTATAAACTCAAGAAGAATTCACATGGTTCAATTAACAGGTATAAGGCAAGGCTTGTAGCAAAAGGCTTTGCACAAACTCAGGGAATTGATTATGAGGAGACCTTCTCTCCTGTGGCAAAGATGCCTACTATTAGGGTTTTGCTTGGTATTGCCTCTTCCAAGAATTGGAAGATACTTCAACTAGATGTAAAGAATGCATTCTTGAATGGCTGGATAACAGAAGAGGTATATATGGCACAACCACCTGGTTTTGAGAATCAAGTTTATCCTGATTATGTGTGTAAACTTAACAAAGCATTGTATGGTCTCAAGCAAGCTCCAAGAGCTTGGAATTTCAGGCTTGTTTCATTCTTGCAGGACAAAGGCTTTCAACCAAGCAAGGTAGATCCTTCACTCTTTATTAAAAAGAGTAATTCCGAGGTCATCTACCTATGTGTATATGTAGATGATATTATATTGACAGGAAATGATGCAGATGGTATGAAGAAGATCAAAGATCAGATGAGAGAAGAGTTCAAGATAAGTGATTTGGGTTCACTTACCTACTTCCTAGGTTTGGAAGTTGTCTACAAAGATCATGGTTTGTTTCTCACTCAAAGAAAGTACATTAAGGACATGTTGGCAAAATTCAAGATGCAAGATTGTAAGATTGCAGGTACTCCAATGGAGGTCAATCACAAATTGAGCTCACATGAAGGTGAACTCATAGAGGACATCACATCATATCAAAGTCTAGTGGGTAATCTCAACTATGCCACATTGACAAGAGTAGATATATGTTACAACGTGAGTGTGCTAAGTCAATTTATGCACACACCAAGGAAACCACATATGGATGCTGCCAAAAGGATTCTCAAGTATCTCAAAGGAACCATAAATGAAGGACTTTATTATCCTTATGTATCTGATTTAGGTTTGAAGCTATTTTCTGATGCAGATTGGGCTGGCTCCAAGGAAGATAGAAGGAGCACTTCAGCTTATCTTACCTTTGCAGGTTCAAAGCTTATTTCATGGTCATCCAAAAAGCAACCCACAGTTGCTGTCTCTTCTACTGAAGCTGAATATAGAGGTCTTGCCATAGCTACTCAGGAAGCTATGTGGATGAAGACATTATTCAAAGATCTTGGATTGGAGTTTGGAACTCCAACTATTTTCGGTGACAATATGAGTTCTATTCATTTGGCTGCTAATCCTATTTTTCATGCAAGGACTAAACATATTGAAGGTTCTATGTACGAGAGAAGGTTCTAAGCAAAGAGATTCAAATATCATATGTGTCCACTTATCAACAATGTGCAGATATTCTAACCAAAGCATTGGATGGTACAAAGCTTTGCAAATTCAAGGCTATGATTGGTTTGCAGGTAATCTTGGAAGATTGAAGACGTCAAGCATACTTGGCTTGAGGGGGAGCTGTTGGAGCAAGTCTATGACAAGCCTAAGTATTGGCTTGAGTCTCACAAAGTCTTAGAAGAAGCTTTAAAAAGAAGACTATGTAAAGTTCACTTGTGAACTACCTCTTGTAACTTTTGAAGAGTTTACTTAATGTAAAAGTAAGAGAATCTTAAGTGGTTGAGTCCACTTGATCGAGAATGGAAAGAGGAGCCACGAATTCGTCATTTGTGGTAGGTAGAGAATCAAATCAATCATTGATTGATTGGAGAGTGATTGAGGGAAGTTAGCCTCCCAAACTCAACTATAAATAGATGGCAGTTTTAGTCGTGGTTAGAGAGACCTATGTGAAGACCTCCAAGAGCTGAGGTTTATGCCATATCAAGGTGTGATTACAAGGCACACATATGTATCAGTAAGTCATTGTATTGTACAAGCAATATACTTTCATTTTCATGATTATTTGGTTTCATCTTTCCATGTTCTTGTGAAGTGTACTACTCACTACCATTACTCTCAGTTTTCTCAGTCAGCTTGCAGAGATGTTTTCTCTGAGCTTGGTGCATCATTTTCAGTGATTGAACTTGGTAAAGTTAGCTCTATACGTCTACTATATGCTCATGAAGATCCAATCCTTGGGAGTGCCCTAAGACTCACCTTCTTATTGGGAATGCCTCCCCTCACCTTGAGGGTTGTTAGGCTATTGATGGTATGGATATCCAAATTATAAGTAAATTAATTTCCCATAACTTTTGGACTTCAAAGGACAATCATCCATTTCATATTCTTATAACCATTGTATGGAAGATCATTCGAGTATCAAGATAGAGAATAGTGATCTGTGTTTGATGTAAGTATATTATGGACTAATAAATACAAAATCTTTTTTGCAACTATTGTTTTGTCTCTCTATTGATATCATCAGTAATTCTCTATATGAATTTTGCGGTGTAGTTAAGATTAGGGACTAGAAACACACTGAATACTTTCAGTAAACCCAATTCCCTGAACCCTATTGTCTGTGTTGATACACAACAAACATTTAGCAACCATGATGGGATTGGATGTCATTAAATTATAATCCGTTATAGAATATACTTGCAATAGAATCTTTGGAATGATGGAGACAGACCATGCCAACTCGATCGGGAACTGAGTTTTCACATTTTTATGAGGAGTCAGAGCATTTAGTGACTAAAGATGAAGCCATCCAGGATTCAACGGAAGACACCACTATGGGTGTAATATGAATTGTTCACATATCAGAACAAATTCTTTCACTGGTAAAGTAGGGTGTAATTTCATATCCGTTTATTACTCAATTATTGGAAGTAAAATCTACATTTGAAGCTGTAAGACTATAGGTTAAGGCTAGCAGCAGATGGCATTCTATGGAAGAATCTAGGCAAGAACTAGGATGAAATATAGAGGACTTTGGCATAACCACCAAACTTCTTGATTTTGCTGGCATATAATAACTACAAGGAGTGCAGATTGATAAGGAAGTAAAAGTAGAACTGGAAGCTAACCTGATAACTAGTAATTGTCTAGGGCAGAAAGTCCAACAAATGCATCAAATTGCACTTCTAACACAATGTATTAGTAGTATGCACTTCAACTGGTTTAATGGAAAAATAGATAAAGATCCACATGTCCATGTTCGATTGTTTGAACACAGTAGTATCTTTTTGAAGGAGGCCAAGATGAAGCTTAGAAATGTTGGGTATTTCAAGAGGGGAAGTAATAAGATGTTTAATGGCGTTTGCAGCAAACCATTTTGCCACATATGATGATTTATGAATGAGATTTTACCACATTTCAATGCATGGTCCAACAATCTACTCAAACTATTGTAGATTATACCTCCCTTTTTTGGAGTACTTTAAGATAAATTCTACAAGTTGAACAAGCACCCGACAATGTAGTACAAGGAAGTTTTATGGATGGACTTAACCCAATTCTCAAGGAATAACTTTCCTCTTTGCTTTAGATGGTACCCAAACATTAGATCAAATTATCGATGCCACTGAGCAATTTGAGAGGAATCTGAAAGTGGCCAACCCTCCTTTACAGCATCAATTCAAAGTGGCTACCTGACAACCTCTTTCTTATGTTGGATCTCTAGAAGCCATTTGATACTTGTATTGTATGTAATGTCAAAATCTAGGCCATATAGTAGAAAGCTATGCTTTAAATCAAATTTATTATGCAATATGTAACAGTATAACCCATAGTACTAAAAATTGTATATACAATACTCATACTAAAGCGATTACCACTAATCAGGTACATCTGGAATTTATGCATCCAGAACAGTGGTACCTTTCTACCTATGTACATAACATTCACCGAAGGACGTCTATTTATAAAAAAAACCCTCAAGATAGTGGAACTAACTCTCAACAGGGAAGTGGTTAGTCAGGATATCTAGGGCAAAGTTTTTTTAATCGCAATAGGAAGTATGGAATTAGTTATTACAAAGGTAAAGGACCACAATGTTTGTTTTGTATGGAGTTTGGTCATGCTTGAGCAAACTACAAGGAAGCTCAAGAGTATGACAAAGGGAAGCAAGAAGATAAAATGAAAGCTCCTATGGCCAGTATGGTCTCTTTTAGTTTTGAAGAACCAATGATGATAGTAGTAACCACATCAAGAAAACAAATTAATAGGGAGGAACCTTTCCATCCACCTACTATTCAGGAGTAGCATCAATCATATACTCAACCTTTGGGATGGGCTAACTAATCTCCATACCATTTCAATCCCACAAATTTATATTCTTGGGTGATGTAATTCACTGGGAACCAGAATTCTAGTTCTGGAAATACTTCAACCAGTCTATAGATAAATAAACTCAGGATTCAACAAGTAATTCTATGGAACCTAGTTCATTTAAGGATTCTTAACAATATGTAATTTGAAGATTCAATTTCCTATGAGAGAAGTATTAAATCAATTGTGGACCTTCAAGGAAACTTTATTCCTGATTGTGGAGCCGATTGTTCCCAAGGTACAACAATATTCCGAGATGATACCAGTAAATCAGGTAGAATCCATCAAAGATAAAATGGTAGATTACATTTTTCCATTGATTATGGCTTGCTACAAAACTAAACCCATTCCTCACATCTTGATTGATGGTGGATTTGGATTCAATATTGCCACACTTGCAATATATAGACAAATTGGTTGGACGGATTTGCATCCAGCACCTTTTTATATTCGGATGGTTGATCAATCGCATGTTCAACCAGTCGATCATTTGAAGGATATTCCTATTCAAATTGAAGAGGCAACTTTCCATGTTACCTTTGTAGTAATTGAATTATTAGGGCAAAAAAAAGATTATAGTATACCATTAGGCCGCCCATGGTTGAAGCATGTTAAAGTGCAATAGGATTGGGGATCACAAGTAGTTATCTTTTGGAAGGGCCATAAGAAGTATTTGATCATGTTTGATGATAAGAAAATATTCCCCAAGGATAAAAAACCAATGGTGGCAGAACCCCATATATGCTAGAAGGATTAGAGGATGATGAAGAGGCTCAATTTTCATAAGCCAATAAGGATTTATGGCTAGTAGGAGTAATTTATATTTGCTCAATATTCTCTGGTGTTAGTGACTATTCAACTAGAATTAATTCAATCTAACATTATGTCTGATTTAAAAATTTTTGTTAATGAACCTTTGGAATCCACTAGTGTACATGTACAAGAAGATCACATTGAGGCAACATATCTCTATAAAACTAAAAAACATGAAATTTATACTAAGTTGTCCCTTGTATTTTGGACTCAGCTAATCTCATCTTTGATAGAATTTAAGGATGTCTTTGCTTGAGATTACTCAAAATTCCAAGGTCTAGACCCAAGAATCTACTAACATAAAATCTAGCTAAGACTAGATACATCTCTTGTGATTCAACAACGTTATTCTATGAACTTGAATTTTGCTAGATACATTGAGGAATTAGACAAATTACTTAGGGTTGGATTTATAATCCCTATTGAATATCTATAATGGGTTGCACCCATTGTGATTGTTTTGAAAGAAATAAAAAATTATGAATCTGTGTAGATTGCCAGAAACTCAATTCAGCTACCATTTTGTATCCCTTTCCTCTACCATTCTTGGGTATTATGTTGAAAGAAGTGGATGGATGTGAAATGTATTCTTTTTTGGATGGTTTTAGAGGATACAATTAGGTTCATATGGTTGAGGAGGATGTGCCTAAAACAACCTTTATTATTAATTGGGGTGTTTTTGTGTGTATAGTAATTTGTTTTGGCCTTTAGAATGCCCCTAGTGCCTTTGAGGGTTTCATGCATCATATTTTTCCTCCATATTTCTTTAGCCCATGTAAAGCTGACAAAATTCCAATGGACTATGGAAAGTGATTTGGCTTTTCGGCGATTAAAGATACTTCTTACAAAAGCACCAGTCCTTTAGGCTCTCGACTGGACTCATGTTGGGATATCAAGCTCGACATGTGATGATCTAGGATGACATGTATTACTTTTTCATTTTTCTGAAATGTATGGTGGTCACACTAGTATATGTCAGGGATACTTCATTGAGCTTTACTAGATTTATCTATTGAGAGTGATGACACATTAGTCTCCTTGCGAGCTCACTCATTCATGGACATTAGGACTTTCCTTATGTACTATTCTTTATATATTGTACTTGTTGTATTGTTGTTTTAGGTCATTCTTGTACATTCCTTTTCTATAATAGAAGAAGAAGAAGATCATTCTTCCTTGCCTCAATTTGTGTGTGTGCTCCTTTTTGAGTGTGAGAGTGTGTGAGTGAGCTCTGTTTTTATCTCCTTCATCATGACATGGTATCAGAGCTAGTGTGGTTGTAGACAGCTCGTGAAGAATGCCGAAATTGAAGAGTACGCAAGAAGGCATGGAGAAAGCGGGACTCACAAACAACCTCAGATTGCTATGAAAATTGGCGTGAAGGTAGAAGGCATCAAAATATTTTTGAGAGATCCCTTTAGGGTGGCCTATTTTTGTCAGCTTCCATGCTTGGAGATTTAGAATGAAAAAATTCTTGATGGGAAAAGGCCACTAGAATTACATCAAGGGAGAGAACGAAAACACTCCATAGTCACTAGAGAGGAATCAAACTTCGGGCACGTTAAGAGCATATGAAGACTGGAATCAAGGAGCATGAACGGCAATGTATTGGCTATCTTTCAACATACATTATAACATGATTGAGCACATATAGGATGTTGAGACTCTGAAAGAGGCTTCAAATAGTTTGTTCACATTGTATGAGACCAATACAAAGGCATGGAAATTGCAACTCAAGAATGAGTTGCATACACTAGAGAAAAAGGGCATGTCGGTAAGTGACTACACCCAAAAATTCAAAAGCATATATGGGTCACTTGCATCTATTGGTGTGAATGTAGATGATGATGATAAGGTGGAAGTGTGCCTTCATGGTTGAGGAGTTGCATATAAGCAGTTCAGAACTTTTATACAAAACAATATTTCGAATTTTTTGGATCTGGTGTCCATGTTGATTATTGAAGAAAACAAACTTGGTGAGGACTCAAAATCCCAAGGAAAACCTAATTCTGAGTAGGTATTCTACTCCGACAGAGGAAGAGGTAGAGCTAGAGGTTTTGGAAGTGGAACCACAAACAGTAACCAAGACCAAGGTCAACATCAGAATCATGTAGGAGGTAGAGGAGATTTTTGAGGTAGGGGGCGCCAAAGAGGCTGTAGAAATTTCCAAAGAAATGATGTAGATAATGATAGTAAAGGATGCTAGAATTGTTGTAAACATGGACACTTTGAACGTGATTGCAGGTTGAAGAATGAAAATAATAGAAGGGAGAAGCTATTTATGGTCCAAAATCTGAATACGATGTCTACTAATGTTTCAAAATCAAATGGTAATGTTTGCTATGTTGATTTAGGTGCTTCAAATCACATGACCAATCATATGGAATGGTTTAGTAGTTTGCAAAAAATTCTAGTTCCTTGATATGTTGAAACAAGTGATGACACATCACATCCTATCGAGCATAGATGAAGCATATCACTGTCTATGGAAGATGGAAAGACTACAAATCAAGCTCAATGCTAATGGGTTATATGTAGAGGAATACAAATAGGATGGAAGATTGATTGCTAAAGGAAATAAAGTGGGTAAGGAAAAAAAAAGTGGGTAGGATGCTCACCTTAAATGTGAAATTCCCTAAAATGAATGCATCCATGTTTGCAAAAGGTGCAGGAGTTATTGCTAATATAGAGATCTGGCACAAACAAATTCGACATGAAAATTTGCATAAGCTGAAATTGATGTAACCAAAGGAGATTGTCAATGGACTACGAAATTTAAAGGTTGCAAAAATGCAAAAGGTATGTGCAACATATCAATTTGGTAAACAGTTAAGAGCATCGTTTCCATATGACAAGCATGTTAGTGACATTGTGCTAGAAATAGTACATATAGATGTTTGGGATCCTACAAAGACCATATCTATGGGTGTTTGTAGGTTTTATGTTACTTTTATTGATGACCATACACATGAAGTATGGGTTTATTCATGAAAGAGAAAAGTAAGGTGTTCAATCACCTCCAAAATTTTAAGTTTATGTTGGAAAAGTGGACAAGGAAGTATATTTAGACTTTAAGATCTAATGGAGGAGGTGAATACATGTCAAATGAGTTCATTGGCTTTCTAAAAATTCATGGGATTCGATGATAGTTTTCATGTAGGTACACACCACAATAGAATGGAATTGTTGGATGCAAAAATAGACATATTGCAAAAATAGCAAGGGCCTTGATGGATAAGAAGTGTGTGCCTCATTGTTATTAGGTAGAAGCTATGCACACTAGTGTATACATCATGAACAGAACTCTCACAACTATTGTACATCAAGTTACACAAAGACGTTTATAGGTAAAAAGCCAAACTTATCACATAAAAAAGTATTTTGTTATATTGCATATGTACATGTTCCAGATGAGTTGATGATGAAGCTTCATCCAAAGGTAGAGAAATGTATCTTCACTGGGTACTCCCTTGAACAAAAATGATATAAATGTTATAACACACTCACATGATAGGTGAAGGTAAGTAGAGATGTGGGTTTGGTGAAATTCCAAGCTTCTATGCAAATGCCAAAGAAGGACTTAATCTTGACTCAAATGACAAGGAAATGCTGAAAACACACGAGCAAAATGTCAAGTTTTGAGTGGGCCTGATGCATCACCAATCAAACTCAAATCCATGAAGTGGCAGATTACATGGAAATTTTAGTCCACTAAATTCATCAAGTACATCAAAGAAAGCTAAAGAAAAGCTTTCTCTTGGTAGTAAAACATCTATAGGTTTTGAAGACATTGATGGAGATTCAAGCAGTTCAGAAAATAGCCTTGATGAGGAACTTGGATTGCGCTCTATGAAGAATCTAGGAGTAAGAAAGGCACATACAGATGATACAAGGAGAAGTGAACTAGGAGCAAGAAGATTTGGGAGGATGTGGAATTCAGTGCAACGATTGATGTATGATAGTTACATGGCTCATCATTGTGCCTACATAACCAAGGTAATACAAGATGTTGAACCTCCTTATTTTGAAGATGCAATTGGAAATGTAGGTTGGGAGAAAGCTATGGATGAGGAGATGTCTACTGTTTATGGAAACAAAACATGGAAGCTAGTTCCATTGCTACAAGGAAAGAAACTCATAGGCTACAAGTGGGTTTACAAGGTAAAGCACAATGCTGATATTAGCGTAAGTAGATATAAAGCACGATTAGTAGCAAATCAAAATGTGCACAAATATATGGCATTCATTATGAGGAAACATTCAGCCTTGTAGCTAAAATGTCTACTGTCATAGCACTTGTTGCATTAGCTATAGCAAAAGGATGGACTTTGCATCAGATGGACATGAAGAATGTTTTCTTACATGGTGAGTTGCAAGAAGAAGTATACATGGACTAGCCACAAGGATATGAGGATTCAAAGCATCTAGAATATGTTTGCAGGTTGCAAAAGGATTTGAATGGGCTTAAACAAGTCCCTCGTGCTTGGCATGCAAGGACTTGTGTAGCTCAGCGATGAGTAGCACCTCCTTTAATGTCAATCCGGGAAGACATGAGGATGGTATGAAGACCTCGAACAAGTGATGGCACAAGTGCGTGAGTAAGAAGCACACAAACATGCACACACATACACACACGCGCACACACCATGCAAGAACAAAGAGAGAAACAATGGAGTTCTTTAGATTACTCAAAAAGTCTCATGTACAAGCTCAAATCACTAACAAGCTAACCTAAAAAATGAGCTCTCTAGCTCTTTTTATAGTTTTTGACTAGCTTTGGTCTTGTCAACACCTAGTGTTTGGCCTAGTTAAAAATTATGTTCCTAGGCTATTTTGGAGGCTCAAACGAGCTCTAAAAATGATGAAACTTGGTACATAAATACTTCTAATACTCCTCAAGCTCGAGGACTACTTGACTTGAACAAAATGGAGTCAAATCTACCAAAAACGGTATTTACAATGTTCATCTAGTGATACTAATCACTATCAAAAAGAGATTGAGTTGGAAAAATTGACTAGCCTACTTGCTAGATCCGCATTGACTACCTTGCCTACTTGTTCCTTCTTTCTGCTCCGACTCCTTTCATTGGCTTCCCTGTCTTGTAGATCCTTGAGTGCCCTGATTGCTACTAACACCCCCCCTCTCTCGCGTCTGTCATCTCTAACAGACCCTTGTTGGGCTGAACATTTGACATAGTATTCGAGGATGTCAATAGCCAAGTGGTGCTCTTCTAGCCTCATTCCTCTGGCTAAATCTGTTAGTAAGGCATCCCAATGGAGTGGCCCTAGAATGTCTGGATGAGGAAGACGCAATTGTTCAGAATGTAAGGTCCTCTCCACAGTGAAAAGTTGAAGGAGATATGAGGGTCTGGGGACGAATATTTCGGAATGATACTCCCAAAACCCTGTAATGAACACCTCTTCAAAAGTCTGTTTGTAGCATGCTGGGAGGTATTTGATTCTTGCATGCCAAGCATATATCACATTAATGGAGGGGGTTGTGCTCATGTCATATACTAAGTCGAGATTGCCTACATTGAAACCAACTCCAGAGAAATGCGAGCCTTTAGTGTTCTTGAAGGTTCAGAAGTTGACCAACATTAATTCGAATATTTTCATACACATATGTGCCATCACATCAGGAACATTTCGCAGTCTGACACCCTAGTGGCGAATGGTGGATATCATCTATGCTACTGTGGCCGATCCTCATGGTGGTGCTAGGTACACATAATTTAGCCATTTTGCATAGCCTTTAACATTCTTCAGAGTAATGAAAAAATTTGGCCATGTGCACCTTCTAAGTATTGGGACGTAGCATGGATTGTATTTTATGAAGAGTGGCATGTTATTCCATGTACGAACCATTTCTGGATAAGTTTCTAGAAGACAAAGCCTCCAGGTGGGTTGGAAGATGGACCCTTGTGTAGCTCTTTTAGGTATGTCATCGGGACCAAATTGGGTGGCGAATGTTGGGGCTTTGCCACATCGTCGTTGAATTGGCACATATTTGATCATCATTTGTGCTTATCCATCGGTGATGGGACATGAGTCGAAAGTATTTTGATTTTATAATGGTATCCTCAATTTTAGACATTGATCCAATTTGCACCACAACTCTCTTATCATGTGTATTGGCTGTTTCTTTGAGTGTCTACAGCCATTCTCGGGCTTCTACTTCAACTGTGTCCAATCCTTCAGATGTTTGTTGGCCACCCGACATCGGCATAGGAACATAAGGTTCCTCATATGACTCGTCTACTTCTATGGGCACCAAATCTTCCTGTTCTGGTTCTATGACCAGGGAGGGCTGTCTTTCGTACTGAAGTAATTTTCCTTGCAATTCGGCAACCTATTCCCTTAGTGCATTCACCTCCTCCGTAGTCACTATAGAATCTATGATCTTTGTTTGCTCTTCTTCCGCCCCTAGTTGTTGGTGAAGAGTATCTCATTCTTTTTCCAAATATTCACGTGCTGCTAGAAGATGAGCATAGCTTTCAAGAATGGTTTTCATGGTCTCTGAAGAGACAGCTTTAAACCTTTCTAGGTCAATCTCCTGAGGGGAGTCTTCCATTGCTGCCTCTAGGTTTTCTCCATTTTGGTTTTGAAGTCTTTTGTTTTCTTCTAGAGCAGTGGCCATGTGCTTCCTTACTAATGTCAGATTACGATGGACTTTCACATTCTCGGACTGATAAAGTTCAAGTAAAGCTCTTAGTTTTTTAACTTCAAAAGATTTTGATTGCTCAGGAGCTTCCAATAGGGTCTGGTTGGTGTGTTCTAGTGTAGTATAATGTTGATTGAGGTCGGTGTTTTGTTCTTCTAGGGTTGCAAGGCGCTTTGGTAATTGTTGGTGGTCCGCAATTATATGGAAATGACGATCTTCTAAGGTCTGATATTCATTCTGCAGTTGAGATATACATTGATGTAATGTAGAAAAGATATTATTTACATTTAGGGATGCTGGGAAAGTGGAGGATGGAGGGGGAATAGGGAAGGGGAAAGGGATCGTGAATGAAGTGGAAACAAGAGGTGATGTGGGGGGAGGTGTTGGGAGTGATGGTTGGATGCACTCAAGAGATTGAGTTGAAGCTGCTAGACTTGCTTTGCTTCAGCCCTCCTTTGCTTCAGATTTGCTTAGTACACTTGCTTAGCTTCCAAATGATACCAAGAAAGCATATATGTACTTTGCAAGTGATATCTGAAATGACCAAATCAAAACAGATAACTTGGCACTTCAAAAATCAAGAAAAACTTTCTATTTCTGTAGTGACACCTACTCAGTCTTTCACTCAGTGTGACCAGCACACTAACAATTAATCTAATTCCTTCTGGACATATTAAATTAGCTTAACAAGCTACCATTTGCAAGTGGAATGAGAAGAAATGACAAACTACTCACTGAGAAATCAATTTAGCAAACTTATGTGTACCCCCGACTTTTTAGGAATTCTATAGACAGAGACCAGTGTGCACTTCGAGTGCGATTTCTCCGAGATGGCTTATCCAATTGACTTGAAATTTTGTAGGTGTATAGTATGCTTGGAGCTGGTTCCAACAAGCCTTGAATCACCTGATTTGGTTTAGTGGATCCTGAGATATGCTCCTTTGAAGTTGACAGACTTGAAGATGATGACTCAGAGAACACAGAGATAGTTAATGTAATGATATGTATTAATTCACATTGATGTACATTCCCATTAACATGATAAACATTGCCAAATGGTACTCAGAGGTGTAGGCTATGGAGTAGACCTTACACACTCAATGATCACAGATATTAGCCTCGGGAATGGTGAAGGACATCCGCGACTTTTTCCTTGTAGTTTTTATAGATTTGAGTTGAATTCAAAATTCAAAACTCCTAGAATCTTTCACCTAAAAGGTTGATTGAGATATTCCCTCAATCAATCAATCCTCTTTTCCATGACTTAAACAAGTAGGTGTGATTACATAAGATTCCAAGTGATTTAGAATTTTACAAGAAGTAAAATGGTAAGAACTTGTAAGCATAAGTTCCTATGGTTCTTCTCACATGTTGAGTCTTCAAGAATAAATCCAAGCCAAGTGTGAAGGCTTGATTTGTACCAACATCTTCAATGGTTCCAAGCCAAAGGTGAAGGATTGATTTGCACCAACAGCTCCCCCTCAAGCCAAGCACTTTGGCTTAAGTCTTCATCTTTAGTCTTCAATCACATCCTGCAATCCAATCATGGATTTGAATCTGCATAGCTTGTTTCCATCCAAAGCTTTAGTGAGTAAATCTGCACATTGCATATTAGTAGACACATAAGTCAATTGAATCTCTTTGCTTAGTAACTTCTCCCTCACATAGTGGTAATGAACCTCTATGTGTTTGGTTCTGGCATGATATATTGGATTAGCTGCAAGGTGAAGAGAGCTAGTGTTATCTCCAAAGATAATTGGAGGTCTAGTGTATAGACCTAACTCTGTATACAAGAGCTTCAACCAGATAGCTTCTTGAGTAGCATTGGCAAGCCCTCTATACTCTACTTCAGTGGATGACAATGCCACTGTAGGTTGCTTCTTGGCTGACCAAGAAATAGGTTTATCTCCTGCAAAACAAATGTAACCTGATGTGCTCCTCCTATCATCCTTGCATCCTGCCCAATCTGCATCTGAATATACTTTAATGTCAATATCTGATGTATAAGGAAAGTACAAACCATGGCTTTGAGTTCCTTTGAGGTACTTCAAGATTTTCTTTGCTGCTTCTAGGTGAGGTACCCTTGGTTTGTGCATGAATTGGCTTAGCACACTAACTCCATATGCTATGTCAATTCTTGTCAAGGTAGCATAATTCAAACTACCTACCATGCTTTGATATCCTGTAATGTCTTGTATTTCATCCCCTTCATGAGCACTTAGCTTTAGGTTGACCTCCATTGGAGTATTTGAGACTTTAGCATCGTGCAAGCCAAACTTCTTGACCATATCCTGTACATACTTCTTTTGAGTGATATATATACCTGAGTTGGTGTAGACTAACTCAAGACCTAAGAAGTACTTCAATAATCCAAGATCATTAATCTTGAACTCTTTCATCATCTATCCTTTGATGTGTCTAATACCATTGACATCATTGCCTGTAATGATGATGTCATCAACATAAACACACAAGTAGATTACCTCTGTACTACTCCTCTTTATGAACAGAGAAGTATCAGCTTTGCTCATCACAAATCCTTGGTCTTGGAGGTAGGTTGTCAATCTGTAATTCCATGCTCTAGGTGCCTGCTTCAAACCATATAGAGCCTTTTTCAATTTACAAACATAATTTACCTTTTTTGGATCTTCATAGCCAAGTGGTTGTGACATGTAGACTTCTTCAGATATCCATCCATTCAAGAAAGCATTCTTGACATCTAATTGGTACATGTTCCAATTCTTGGATGCAGCTACACTCACCAATATTCTGATAGTTGGCATCTTAGCCACAGGAGAAAATGTCTCCTCATAATCAATGACTTGGGTTTGTGCAAAACCCTTGGCTACCAACCTAGCTTTATACCTGTTTATGGTTCCATCTGAATTCCTCTTTAGTTTGTAGATCCATCTGGATCCTATCACCTTCATAGAGTCCTTCTTGGGTACCAAGTCCCAAGTATCACTCTCTTTGAGAGCTTCCATTTCTTCATCCATAGCTCCTTTCCATTCTGGTTTGGTGATTGCTTCTTCATAGGTACCTGGTTCTTCATTCACCAAATCCTTTGCAAGATATACATAATGTTTAGTTACAAGTGATGTGTCATACCCAAATCTGATTGGTCTCTTGCTTTCTCTCTGAGATCTTCTAATTGCTTGAGTTGAGGATTCTGGTATATCCTCTAGCTTCTTCATCTTCATCTTTCCTTTGGACTTCCATGCCTTGAATTCCTCAAGGTTAATTGTATCATCATCATCTGAGCTTGAGTCTTCTTTCTGTATTGGTTCCTCCTTTGTGAGCCTTGGGAAGTCTTCTTCCATATCATAGGGTAGACTAACCTTCCTGCATTCATTCTCATACCATGAGTCATTCTCATCAAAGATGACATCTCTGCTTACCTTGAAGCCTTTGTTTGTTGGGTTGTAGAATCTGTATCCCTTTTGGTTCAAATCATAACCAATTAAGATACATTTTTCAGCTTTAGGGTCTAGCTTTCCCCTTACCTGTGAGGGAATATGCACATATGCTACACAACCAAAGATTTTGCAATGATCCAGAGAAGGTCTCTTACCATGCCAAGCTTCATATGGTGTCATGCCATCAAGTGATTTGGATGGCAACCTATTGATGAGATAGGTGGCAGTAGATACACTTTCTGCCCAAAGATAATTTGGTAACTTCTTTTCATTAAGCATGGACCTAGCTGTTTCTACTATGAGTCTATTCCTTCTTTCAGCTACCCCATTTTGTTCAAGTGAGTACCTTGTAGTAATCTCCCTTCTGATGCCTCTTTCCTGCAAAAAATCTTCAAACTCATTGGAGAAGTATTCTCCTCCACCATCTGATCTTAGCCTCTTCAAGCTTCTTCCTGTTTGGTTTTCAACAAGTGCAAGATACCTCTTGAAACAATTAAACACTTCATCTTTATGCTTCATAAAGTATAAAATGGTCCACCTGCTATAGTCATCAATAAAGGACACATAATACCTTGAACCTGAAATGGAAGGGTCCTTGCTAGGTCCCCAAACATCTGTGTGCACCAAGTCTAGGTAGTCTTCATGCATGAAACCTTTCCTTGAATATGGCAATCTGTGAGACTTACCAAACTGACATGCTCCACACTTGTAAATCATGTGTTGCTTGGATATATTAGGTATCCCAAGCACACATTGATCCCTACACATTTGCTTTAGGGTTCTTTCACCTATGTGACCTAACCTCTTGTGCCATATTTCTAACTCTGAAAGTGTTTGATCCTTGTAATTATATAAAGCAATGTTCTTGGTGTCTTCTAGCTCAAAAGTAAACAATCTACCTGATTTCTCCCCCTTGGCTATCCTTCTGAATCCATGTCTTGGGTCCTCCACATATGCTCCATGTTGTGTGAATCTGACCTGCAAACCTTTCTCCACAATCTGACCAACACTCATTAGATTCTTGGTGATGGTTGGTACATAGAGTACCCTGCTCAATAGATTCTGGTTACCATCACATGTCTTTACATTTCCAATCTTTACAACAGAGTGTTTAGTATCATCACCTGTCTGTACCTGATGTTTGCCCTTGGGTTCTTCCAAGTCAGAGAGTAGTGCCACATTGCCAGCTACATGGTTAGAACATCCTGAGTCAATATAAAATAAATGATCATCGTTTGTACCTGCCTTGGAGGTCATATTCATGATCAATAGGGAGTCATCTTGCTCCTCTGTGTAGTTGTTGTAATCCCTTCTATTTCTGAATCCACCTTGGTAGTTACCATTGTGGTTGTGGTTGTAATTGTTGTTGGGTTGATTGTTGTATCCATTGTAGCCTTGATGTTGGTTGAACCTGCCTCTCCCTTGAGAGTATCCACCTCTTGAGTAGCCTCTTCCTCTCTGATTCTTGTAGTTCTTGTAGCATTCATCTGTGGTATGATTGGACAATCCACAAATGTTGCATGGTGATGAGTTGTAGGGTCTCCCCCTACCTGACTTACCTCCTCTACCTCTTCCTCTAGAAGATCTACCTCTCCCTGCATAATTAGCTTGGGAGGTAGAGCCTTCTTCATCCTGCTTCTTCCCTTTACTTTTATCTTTAACTTTCTTATCAGTATAAAGAGCAGAGGGGTTGTTACCTTTTGATTGATCTCCTGCCTTTGTAAACTTTGCTTCATGTGTGAATAGTTGGCCCATGAGTGTTGTGAGATCTAGGGTATGCATGTCCATATAGAGGTCCATTGCAGTGGTGAAACTTTCCCACTTATCATCTGCCTTGAGTCCATTTGTTACTTGTCTGACTATTTGCTCCTCTTCAATTTCCTCTCCAATGCTTGCTAATTGATCTGCCACATCTTTAATCTTTGTCACATACTCTGAGACTGATTGCTTGGGCTGCTTCCTAAGGGTTGTGAATTCAATCCATAGTTGATTCTTCCTGGCCCTTGTGTTGGAAGAGAAATATGTTGACAAGGTTTCCCAAGTCTCTTGGGAAGTCTTACAGTTCCTTATATGAGGTAAAAGGAAATCAGATATAGAGTTAAGAAGGTAAGACCTTGCCAAAGCATCCTTTGCACACCATTGGTTGAGCCTTTCTTGTTCATCCTTGGTGGGTAGTCCTCTAGCTTTGAATGAGGGCAATTCCTCATCTCCTGATATGTATCCAAATAAGCTTCTTCCTTGTAGATAGGTCTTCATCCTTAGAGACCAAGCTTGGTAATTGTTCCTGTCCAATTTGTCAATGAATGAAGGAAAACCATCTCCCATGTTTACCTTATTTGCTCTGATACCACTGTTGGGAGTGATGGTTGGATGCACTCAAGAGATTGAGTTGAAGCTGCTAGACCTGCTTTGCTTCAGCCCTCCTTTGCTTCAGATTTGCTTAGTACACTTGCTTAGCTTCCAAATGATACCAAGAAAGCATATATGTACTTTGCAAGTGATATGTGAAATGACCAAATCAAAACAGATAACTTGGCACTTCAAAAATCAAGAAAAACTTTCTATTTCTGTAGTGACACCTGCTCAGTCTTTCACTCAGTGTGACCAGCACACTAACAATTGATCTAATTCCTTCTGGACATATTAAATTAGCTTAACAAGCTACCATTTGCAAGTGGAATGAGAAGAAATGACAAACTACTCACTGAGAAATCAATTTAGCAAACTTATGTGTACCCCCGACTTTTTAGGAATTCTGTAGACAGAGACCAGTGTGCACTTCGAGTGAGATTTCTCCGAGATGGCTTATCCAATTGACTTGAAATTTTGTAGGTGTATAGTATGCTTGGAGCTGGTTCCAACAAGCCTTGAATCACCTGATTTGGTTTAGTGGATCCTGAGATATGCGCCTTTGAAGTTGACAGACTTGAAGATGATGACTCAGAGAACACAGAGATAGTTAATGTAATGATATGTATTAATTCACATTGATGTACATTCCCATTGACATGATAAACATTGCCAAATGGTACTCAGAGGTGTAGGCTATGGAGTAGACCTTACACACTCAATGATCACAGATATTAGCCTCGGGAATGGTGAAGGACATCCGCGACTTTTTCCTTGTAGTTTTTATACATTTGAGTTGCATTCAAAATTCAAAACTCCTAGAATCTTTCACCTAAAAGGTTGATTGAGATATTCCCTCAATCAATCAATCCTCTTTTCCACGACTTAAACAAGTAGGTGTGATTACATAAGATTCCAAGTGATTTAGAATTTTACAAGAAGTAAAATGGTAAGAACTTGTAAGCATAAGTTCCTATGGTTCTTCTCACATGTTGAGTCTTCAAGAATAAATCCAAGCCAAGTGTGAAGGCTTGATTTGTACCAACATCTTCAATGGTTCCAAGCCAAAGGTGAAGGCTTGATTTGCACCAACAGGAGGGGGTATGGGAGATTGTGGGAGTGTGAGGCGAGGGAGTGGTGCCTTAGCTGGTGATGTTTCCATACTCTCAAAAGTGTATGTTACCATGTAAATGGGAATAGAGGGTGCGGTGGACGTTGTGTCAGTGAATAGTGTTGTGAATGTAGGTGTGGCAGTCCCTCCCAGTTGGGTGCCTGAGGAAAGAAGAATTCCTATAACATATGTAGTGGTGGTGGAGATTAGGGTGGTAGTGTTGTGGGGAGAAGTCAATTGTGCAGTGAGAGGTGAGGGGGGTGGGTTTGGGGGTGAGGGTCTAGAGTGTGGTGAGAGTAGTGCCTCATGATATTCTTCCATCTATGTAGTGTCACCTAGTGCTGATACATTTATATGAATGTTTCTCGGAGCGGAGGGGACGAGTAGGCACTCGTTGTTCAAAGCGATGAATGTAAGTGAGAGCCAAATGAATGGCTTCATCCAGGTCAAGTGCATGCGCATGCAGGTTCAAGGACTCAATAAACTATTCGTCTACCCTTTGTTCTCCTAACATTTGAATTATTAGTAACTTCCCTATTTCTAATGAAAACTTATGATGCTCCTGGACTCTTTTGATGGTCTCATACAATCTTTTGATCTGTGTTGTATAGGCTGGAGCACCGGCTATCTGTGAAATTTCCTCTTGGTTGTGTTCTTCCTCTATCTCCTCTTCATCAGTCTCTTCTTCATCTTTGTTCACATCTACTACCTCAGGTTGAGTAGGGATTGTGGTCTGTGTGGTTGGTTGCGGTCCTCAAGCCTTGTCTTCCTCAGTCTCAAGATTCGTCTCATTGAGGCAATTTCTTCATCTGTTAGGTCCTCCAAAGTGTAGCCCTATGGGAACTCCAAGTCAGAGGGGATAGGAGGGAAAACAAGGTTTGGTCCCTCTGTACTTAGTCTAGGCAAGCGAATCGTGAAAGGGCGAACACGTCTTCTTTGAGGTGGTGTCACATCTGGTGTGAGGGTGGCACCCCTTGCCGATGCACAAGGTATTTGGACTGCATCTCTCATTTTCTTAGATGGTAGCCCCGTTGTTGATGTCCGTCTCTAGAACTCTTGGGCTCTGGACCACACCAATGCTCTTTGAATGGGCACATCATAAGCTAAGAACCTATAAATGATCCGTATAAGTGCGCATCATCCATGAAGCACCTTCTTATGTTTCTTGTTCCAACGTTGATGTGCCAAGTGAATTTGATCAATGATCTAGTGGGGTAGATTGAGGGTGAGATTTTCTATCTCCGCCAAATACAAGCTAAACCAAATTCCCTTTGGTGGCATGGTGAAGCGTTCTTGAGCCAGGAAGGTGAAGTGTTGCATGATTGTGCATAAATGGAGGGCAATGGTCAGTGTCATGGCTACCATATCTTTCAGTTTTTTTAGATCTTTGTGCTTCATTCTTCCCGAAATCAATGTTTCTTTCTCTGTGGGAATGTGCATACCCTTCATGTCCAAGGCCTCACGTACTAAGTTGAGGGTAAGTTTAAACCTTTTTAGTTCATGTCCTGGTGTTAATGAGGGGAGCACAAAGGTACTATCTCCTCCTTTGGCTCTACTAGGGGTGATAGTGTTGATCAAGTAGAACCAGCATAGAAAATCAGGTTTAGGTAATTGTGCTCTAAAGTAGCTGTCCAAGCCAAATTTGGTCCATACTGACCTCATTACTTCTATGTCTTGATACTTTTGTAAATCATGACTAAAGAAATGGTATCTTCCCCATTTTCCATTAAATTCTATTTCAGCTTCCCAGAAGTATGTGCCCTCTCCTAGTGGACTTGCGATGTCACTGAACCAATGTGCATGTTTGCCGACTTGTGATGTGTGCCTCTGCGGAGGGTCCTGAATTGGAAGGACATACACTACCCTGAGTTCATGAGGCCTCTCGGTTAGTTGTGGTTCGAGGAGCAGAGTTTCAATGTCCACTATTTGAGTGCTTGATCCCGCTAGGGAACTAGTTACAGTTGTTTTTGCCATGTTACTTCTTGCTTGCCGGTTTTGTGAGAATATAGAAGCACATGTTAACATTGTAGTGGACAAGATATGATAGTTTGTCCCCCATACAACATTAACATGAGGCACCATGACAAGTTAGTGGGTCGGTTGGTGCTCGGTGATTGTGTGTGTAGTTAGTGAATGAATAGTTCTATGAGCTAAGTGGAATTATGCAGCTAGTGGGTGGAGATGAATTTACAAATTGGGATCGGGGGGTTTATTACAAGTTTTTTATCACCAAATGTAATGCATGGTTTTACAATATGACTATGGGTGGGCTATGGGAGACTTTACATGAGCATCTATTTGAAAATGAGGCTTTTTAGGGACCCATTTATAAGAGACTCTATTGGTGCCTCTTGATGCATGTGTGAGTGTGTGTGAATGGGACCTTGTCTTGTGAAGCTTATAGGTTTCTACTTGAGCCCGCAAGCAAGACTTACGCACCCAAATTTTTCTTGATTGTGGGTCAACCGTCATCGACTTCTTGGGTACCCAGATAGATAATCTTTTCGTGGGTGTTTGTCAGAGAAGCATTGGCGCTCTACACCGATTACTAGATTATGGTTTGGATGGGACTTACAATTGAGTTGATTGGGTAAGTTCACCCTTTCGTACCCATATCTGCTTCAATGGTCGAGATGCCTTGGTTAGGGTGATCTTTGGTTTAGGGCCGCTACTTCTTTGCTTCCTTCTGATCTCCAAGACTTCACATTTTTGGTCTGAGACTTCCTTTGGACAAACATGGAGTTCCACTTGCACCACAACGTCTGGTGAGAGGGTTTTCTGCATCATAGATGTTGAATAAGAAAAGCATCTTTTTCCATGATTGTGCTCTTGGAGGGACCAGGAGTTGGTGCCTTTTCTACTTTCGTAAGTGCTTGATTCTTTGACTCGATGGTAATACGATTTTGACCTTCCCAGACCTAAAGAAGTCCACTTCTTAGGTTCAGGTTGACTGCATGATCATAAATCCAATCTTGATCCAAGACAAGAGGTTCGGTGAGAGCCTCGTCTTGAAACACTGATACTTTAATTGTCATTAGAACATCTTGAATGTAGAGGGGAAGCTCCACCTCACCCATGCAAGGGGTTTCCACACCTCCCAATCCTATAAGGTATGCTTCTATAGGATTGACACTTAATTTCAATTCTTCACAGTAAGAGAGTCTAACCACACTAGTGGGGGTGCCTGAGTCAATCAAGGCCCGTACAATCCTTGCACTTTTTCCTTGTCCTACCTCTAAGGTCACAAAATGATGTCGGTCAATTATTCTATGGGAACTTACAACTGAGACTTCACACATAGCCATATGATACCCAAGAGCTGCATAGGCATCTTGGGATGTGTTACAAGGCTTCTGCCTGTGCTTCTTCTCAAATTTTCTTTTCTTCTTCTTTGCGTTTCTTGGCCATATTGAGTCAGTTAAGCATTTCCTCCGTGAAGGGTTCTTGGTATAATTTGACTTGGCATCCACTAATATAACTTGGTAGGACATCGCCTTCTAAAGTGGCTAATTGGATTGCCCCACTTGTTGATATTCTATTAATAATCATGGGTCCATAGCAACACTTCTCTAGCTTTCTTGCATATTGTTTCAGGGTATATACCAAAACCAAGTCTTCAACTTTCAAGCCTTTAATATCCTTCACAAGGGAATCAAAATATGCTTTTTGTCTCTTCTTACCCGCATAAATCCCTGCAGCAGCTCTCAGTCTCGTTTCACCTAGCCGTTCAAGATCAAAGATTCTTGAAGAGAGCTCATGCCCTATCCACTCATGCTCCTATGCTACCTTTAGTGTAGGTATCAAGCAGTCCAATGGTAGCACTACATTTTGGCCAAATACCACTGAAAGGGTGGGGCTTGGAGTACTGTTTTATAGGCAACTCTATATGCCCAAACAACATGGTGCAGATGTTTGTACCAATCAGAGCGTTTATTATTCACTAACTTGGTGAGCACATTGCATAGAATCTTATTGGTGCCTTAAGCTCGCCCATTAGCTTGTGGATGATAGGGGCCAAACTTCTTGTGGACTACCAAGCACCCTTGGAGAAGATTTTCAATGACTTCATTCAAGAAGTGAGTGCCTCTATCACTTACTAGTCGATCGGTAGCCCATATCTAGTGAACACATTCTCAAATAAAAACTTAGCAGCCATTTGAGCATCGTGTGGCTTTCATTTCTACCCATTTAGTCAGATAATCGGTGGCAATTATGATATACTCTGCATGTGAACTCTTAGCTGGGGGATTAATAGGACCTACAAAGTCTACTCCCCACTTAGAGAATGCACGTCCACCCATCATAGGTTTCAATGGCATCTCATCTTTGTGTATCAGATATTGAGTTCGATCACAAATATCACACCACTTCACATAGGTCTGTGCATCCATGTGAAGGGTTGGCCGCCACACACCAGCAAATAGAATTGCCTTAATCACACGGTCTGGTCCAAAGTGTCCTCCTGCTACACCTTGGTGAGCAGTTTCCAAGATCTTCAGATATTCACTGATAGGCTCCTAAGCCCAAGGAAAAAATGATTATCCGAGACTTTATGTTGTTCAAAACCCCTCGGAATCGGTCCAATTGGATTACCTGGAGCCCATAATTATCCCTCGAGGAATCCTTCCTTTGTATATGTACTAGTTCATATGCTTCCCGGCAAACGCACCAAAATGTTGGGTTTCTAAGCCCAAGGAAAAAGTGATTATACGAGACTTTATTTTGTTCAAACCCCTCGGAATCGGTCCAATTGGATTACCTGGAGCCCATAATTATCCCTCGAGGAATCCTTCCTTTGTATATGTACTAGTTCATATGTTTCCCGGTAGACGCACCAAAATGTTACGCCTCTTAGTCCAAGGGAAAGATACATATATATTCTGCCCAACTCCTGGAAGTCAGTCGAGTCATATTGCTTGAAGGTCGCAATTATATCTTCAATATGTAATTTCACTCCCTCAACAACTACCTCGTACACACTCGTACTTATGCACGCTTGCTCTTCCCAGATCCTTTTCACTCATGCACATTCCTATGTACACTTACATCTTCTACCTCACTGTCCATATAAACCCAAACCTACGTGCATTCACTTCCTCATATACTCTCCCACATGGACACTCGCACGCACTTTTCGACTATCTACCACTTCAAAGCAGACCAACAACCTCTCAAGACTTGAAGTCAAATGACCGAATCATCAAACATACCCAATCTTATCACGGAAACAAACTCACCCACTTTCATTCTCCCTCACTTTCCCACTCTCTTGCACTTTCCCTTTTTCTCTTTCTTTCTCTCACTTACTCTCAGACCCGCTCACACACACACGTGCACTTTCTCACACCTTTTCCTCTTCTTTTCTCACTAGCTTTCTTTCACTCTTTCACACACACGCTCACTTTTTCCACTTTTGGTCACTTACTCACATTCTATCACTTAAACTCCTTTTCTTTCCACACTTTCTCTCGCTCACACGCATACACTCTTTCACTCTCTCTCACACACACACTCTTTCCCTCTCTTGTCTTCTCTTACTCCCTTTCTTCTGATTTCCTCCCTCACTACCTCTTCCCCACTTTCCTTCACTTTTTCTCTTTCACTCACGCACACACTTACACACATACACTCACTCTCCAATCACTCTTTTCACATCTACACTCACACCAAAAATGGGCCATTTCGCATGTCAAAAATGGGCATATCCATTTTAGTTGTCAAACGACAGATTGAGATTGATAATATTCCTGTCATATGATATCTACAGACATATCAAAGTTTGTGACATAAAAGGCGGGAGGAAAATTTTACCTGTCATATGACATGTGGTCTTTCTCTTCAAGTTTAGGTCCTCGTAACAGTTGCACTAATAACAATGTGATATATGCTGTGAGTTCTTCAGACTATTTGCCCCTACACGCAATTGTTTCCACCTGCAGCCACGAGAAGATCTGCTGCCAACTTTCCACAATCTCTCTTGCAGTATGTGCTGCAAACTCTTCAGTATGTTTACGCCTCTCCATTTCTTCAGTATGTGTTTCGAATTCTTAACAATGTTTGCGCTCGAGTATG
The DNA here is from genome assembly GCA_020310875.1 of Ceratopteris richardii. NCBI lineage: Eukaryota > Viridiplantae > Streptophyta > Polypodiopsida > Polypodiales > Pteridaceae > Ceratopteris > Ceratopteris richardii. Next base: position 138,565,914 of record CM035437.1, read on the forward strand.
TGCTAGAAATTCGTTTGTATGCTTGCCTATCAACGCACGTGTTTGGCCCTATTTGCCTTCGCACACACTGCTATGTGACACGCTCCTGTTTGCCCCTCACGCACAATCCAAAGGGCACTCTAATCATGGCCATTAGTGTATGCACAAAATACGTCAATAGCTACCTGTGGCCTCCCCTCCGCCAGCAGCGCTCGAAATGGAAAGTAATTCTGCAGTAGCTCCAACCATTTCCCATGGAACGCGCCTTCATCACCAGCGGCTCCTACAACCCCACATGCGTCTGGCTACATAACATCTGCTCAGCCATCGCCACCCGACCGTCGTCCAGGCAGAAGCGAGGAGTGCGGCTGGTTGAAGAAGCAGAAGTACATGGGCTAGTTCATCTGGCTTGTAGAAGTTCAATGCCTCCGTCCGAGTTTTTAGGTAATAGACTTAGGTCTGCACACACACCTCTATGATATCCAGCAAAACTTTCCCCTTCAGAGAGGAACTGCCACCTCGGTGCTGCCGCCCACGTCAGATGTTACCGTTAGTGTCCATGTGAAAGGCCAAATGGCCACCGGACACTTCTTTGTATATGTTCTTTAATAAAACATATAGTGGCCTGGTCAGTCACAGACTGTAAGTTCGACCGCATTTGAAAGACGTAAGAAGTCTGTCTTCGTGCTCCCTGTGTACTGCGTTTTCTGCGTATTCCACAATCTCTGTGCGGAGTACTATGTGTGGCGCCAGGAGCTCGGTTTTCTGCTCCGAGCATATCGTTGTGGAGCTTTCTCCAAGGCTTACGACTAAGGCGGCGACCAAGGCATAGACCTTGGCATACCTTGTCATCCGAGTCACCGAAGTCACCGTTGGCGCCGTTGGCTGTGCGCGAGGGAGGACCTCAACGATCAAGGAATATAGAGGTTCCCGGTACTTCCCGGGAGGTCACCCATCCCAGTACTGTTCCCCCCAGAGCTCGCTTAACCGTGGCAATCTCTTGCCACTAAGCTACACTCTTGTGGTGTTTGAAGAAGGGGAAAGACTAAGGTTGACATTACCGTGAACAAGTTTTGGTCCCTCAAAGCTTCATTTTTTGCTTTTAAAGCCTATTTCTGAAGCAATTTTGGGGTGTTTTTGGAGCCATTTCGGAGTACTTTCGCACGTAGTTCTCTTCACACAGGTCCAAGAACATCAAGAAGAGTGTTCCTTGTACTTCTCAGCCAATAAATATCAACCTTTGGGGCTGTATTTTCAGCCATACTCGTAAAACTACAGGTTTCTCGAGGGGTTTTCAGTTTTGGTGGGAGCAGTCGCTGCAAATTTATGCAGGTTTTTAAAGCCTAAAACATCAGAGTTGACAGACACTTGCAGGTGTTATTGGCTAGTTTTTGGGCTGTGTATTCAGCCTTTCAGTGTCATTTTACTGCATATATTGAGCACATACACACCATGTACGCTTCTGTGGATACCGCTTATGTACGTCCATGTGGGCATTGATATAGCGGTTATGTTCTTTGCATAAAGCCTTTTACGTTTGATAAAGAGGGTCGTGGTGAGGTTTTCTTAACTGGGAGACACCCAGATGTCGGGGTCTCTTCGGTGATGCAGGTGGAAGACTTACCCAGCCTCGCCATAGGAGATGTATGATAGTTGTTCATAGGTGCTCGATAAGCCTAGTTGGCTTCTATTGGGTAACTGATTATATACAGTGGAGTCAGTGATTCACTATGCAGGTAGACATGTCAGTACTTGCAGTTTTATGATACTTTGACATTGGTCATATGCTAATTTTGCAGAGGATACTCTGGCAAAATTTTTCCAGATTTTTGGTTTAGTCAACTATATAGTGGTCGATTTACTCCTTGATACACTTATTTGTTGGTGTTTGGACTCTTCTAGCTCCATTATCATTCTATTCAGTTCTCTACGATCATGGCATCAGAGGTCTCAGGCACATCCGGTGGATCAGGGTCTAGTGCTAGCGTTCTGAGGAGGAGCTATAACTTGTAGGGCAAAGACCATTTTGAGATCCGAAAATTTGATGGCACAAACTTTGCTCTATGGAAGAATCAGATTAAAGATGTGCTGATTCAAAGAAGGCAATGGAAGCCAGTAAATGGGATTTCAAAGAAGCCTGCTGATATGGATGAAGATGATTGGGATGAGTTAGATGAAATGGCCAGGTCTACCATTCGCTTGCACCTCGCAGATAATGTTTACTTTACAGTATTAGAATGTGAAAGTGCAGAGGAGCTTTGGAAGAAGTTATGCAATACATATGAAAAAGAGACGGCATCAAATAAAGTATATCTGATGAGAAAATTATACGACCTTCGTATGAAGGACACAGATAGTGTTGCTGCTCATCTAAATGAGTTTGATGCCATATTCTCCCAGTTACAGGCTCAGAAAATGGATATGGACAATGAAATGAAAGCAGTGTTGCTGTTATGCACCCTGCCATCATCATGGGATACATTTTGCACAGCTATTAGCAATAGTGCACCAGGTGGTAAACTCGTCTATGATGACATATGTGGAGCACTTTTGAGTGAGGAGATTCGTAGAAAATCTATGGTTGGCACTCAGAGTGGAGATGCATATAATGTTCGTGATTCTTACCAAGGAAAGAATCAACAACGTGGCAGGAGCAAGAACAAGGAAAAGAATGGTCAACGGAATAAGAGCAGAAGTAAATCAAGGAAGAGGGATATTGAATGCCATTATTGTCATAAGAAAGGACACATGAAGAAAGACTGTTATGCATTAAAGAATGCTAAAGGTAAAGGACAGAATGTTGATGGGCATGTTAAACAGTTACCTGCACCATCTACTTCGACTGTGAAGATTGAAGAAATTAATGCTATTTCTGATGATGCTGATGTGTTGACACTTGATAGTATTGTGCCATCTGAGGCACTTATGGCTGATTCTCTTTCCCACACCTGGCTGCTAGATTCTGGTGCTTCTTTCCATGTGACACCACATAGAGAATGGTTCTCTAATTATGCAGCAAAGTCTCTTGGTACCGTGAGACTTGGTGACTCTTACCAGTGTGATGTTGTGGGGATTGGAGATGTGGTTGTGCAGTTCATTGACGGTTCAAAATTTACTATGCATAATGTACGCCATGTACCTCAGTTATCACGCAGTTTGATGTCAGTTGGTCAACTTGATGACCTTGGTTACAAGGTGGTCTTCTATGCTCAGTCTTTTCGTATATCAAAGGGCAATATGGTTATTGCAAAAGGAAGGAAAGTTGGCTCACTTTACCCTTTATTTGTATCACAGAAAGAACACTTGTTAGCTGTTACTGAACAGCCTATGGCTTGTATTTGGCATGGTCGTTTGGGCCATATATCTCGTAGTGGAATGGAAAATCTTTCTCGTTCTAGCTACTTACCTGTGTTATCTTTCTCTGATTTTTCATTTTGTGAGCATTGTCAATATGGAAAGCAAAGCAGAAATGTGCATAAAACGCACATTGACTCTTCAATTCAACCTTTAGATCTTGTTCATACAGATGTGTGTGGTCCTATGCCCACTAGGTCCTTAGGTGGTTCTCTTTACTTTGTCACTTTCATAGATGATGCTACTAGAAAAGTCTGGGTATATCCTATCAAATCGAAGGATGATGTATTTCCTACTTTCAGAAAATGGCTTGCTTCAGTTGAGACTGAAAAAGGAACTAAGCTTAAGGCTTTACGTTCAGATAATGGGGGTGAGTATACCTCACATGAATTCAGCCTTTTCTGTCAGTGTAGAGGGATTCGTAGAGAGTTTACAGCTCCTTATACCCCAGTACAGAATGGTGTAGCTGAGAGGATGAATAGAACTATTCAAGATAGAGTAGTCTCTATGTTGCATCATGCAAACCTCTCACAAGGTTTTTGGGCAGAAGCAGTATTACTTGCAGGTGTTATTGGCTACTTTTTGGGCTGTGAAGCATATGTTCATATACCCAAGAATCTTAGACAAAAGTTGGACCATAAGTCAAAGAAATGCATTTTTCTTGGATATGGTCGAGAAGGACAATTTGGATATCGCTTATGGGATCCTGAAACACGGTCAGTGATCAGAAGTAGTGATGTCATTTTTAATGAGTCTAAGATGCATAAACAGCCGATTAAGGAGGTTGAAGTGAGAAGAGTGGTGTTTGAGGATACTAGTCCTCCGGTTAGCATGCATAAAAGTGCTACACATAGGGATGTTCAAGAGAATGTCCATTCAGATCAGTCTGCACATGTTCCTGTTCAGCAACCATTGAGACATTCTGCACGTGTCTCATATCCACCTGATAGATATGTTCCAGGTTTAGATTTTGTTATGCTAACAGATGCCGGTGAGCCCTCTTGCTACAAAGAGGCTATGCAGACAGAGGATCATGTCAAGTGGGAGCGTGCCATGAAGAGTGAGTTGGATTCTATTCACAAGAATGGTACTTGGGACTTAGTACCTTTGCCAAAGGGCAGGAAAGCTTTACCATGTAAATGGGTATATAAGCTGAAATTCACATCAGATAGTGCTTCTCCAAAATATAAAGCACGACTTGTTGCAAAGGGTTTTAAGCAAAAACATGGTGTTGATTTTGAGGAAATCTTCTCTCCAGTGGTCAAGATGACTACTTTGCGCATGTTGCTTGAATTCGTTGCAATGGAGGACTTAGAGCTAGTCCAAATGGATGTGAAAACAGCTTTCTTGCATGGAGATCTTACAGATGAGATCTATATGGAACAACCAGAGGGTTATGTAGTTCCTAGCAAGGAAAGTCTAGTTTGTAAGCTCAAGAAGAGCTTGTATGGACTTAAACAGTCTCCTAGACAATGGTACCAAAAGTTTGATGCTTTTATGAAGTCCCAAGGCTATTCTCGGAGCAATGAGGATCATTGTCTCTACACAAAGAGATGTTCTGATGGCAGCTTGATATGCTTAATACTTTACGTCGATGATATGTTGATTGCTGGGAAGTCCTCTTATGATTTGTCAATTCTCAAAAAGAAGTTGAGTCAGACATTTGATATGAAGGATTTGGGGGATGCCAAACATATTCTTGGCATGCGCATCACTCGTGATAGGAGTAAAAGATGCATATACTTGTCTCAAAGTGAGTACATATCCAAAGTACTTCATCGATTCAATATGCAGGGTGGAAAGGCATTGAGTACACCTTTACCCACATATGTGAAATTGAGCAAGGATGACTGCCCCAAATCAGATGAGGAAAAGGAATTCATGACCAAAATTCCCTATCAGTCTGCTGTTGGTAGTCTCATGTATGCTATGGTAGCTACGAGACCAGACATTGCATTTGCAGTGGGAGTTGTGAGCAGATATATGTCTAACCCTGGCAAGAAACATTGGGAAGCGGTCAAAATGATTTTGAGATATCTGAGTGGCACTAAGGACAAGTGTCTATGCTTAGGTAGAGGGAAAGCATCCATTATTGGTTACACAGATTCTGACTATGCTGGTTGTGTAGACAATCGTAAGTCTACATCAGGGTACATTTTTCATTTTGCTGGAGGTGCTATCTCTTGGAGATCTAGTCTTCAAGAATGTACAGCTATTTCCACCACAGAAGCAGAGTATGTTGCAGCAAGTGAGGCATGTAAGGAAGCATTGTGGCTTTCTCGTCTTGCTTGTGATATGGGTTTGCCTCAGCATGTACCTCACTTGCTCAGTGATAGTCAGAGTGCCATTGCTTTGGCTAAGAATCCGGTCTATCATGCAAAGACCAAGCACATTGAGGTGAGGTATCACTTCATTAGAGGTTGCTTAGCCACTGAGAGCATTATTCTTGAGAAGGTTCACACTCGAGATAATGCTGCAGATGCTTTGACTAAAGCTCTACCACAGGATAGCTTTCGACACTGTTGTCACTTGATGGGGGTTACTTGATTCTTGATCTTACGCAGTCACTTGTATACTGTGTAACATGCCCATCAGGTGGGAGGTATAGTTTGTATACTTACACTCAGGTATTCTTTATCATTCTTTCTTTTTTCTCCCATAGTTACTCTGGCCATATTGGCCTTTAGTGGGAGATTGTTACCGTTAGTGTCCATGTGAAAGGCCAAATGGCCACCGGACACTTCTTTGTATATGTTCTTTAATAAAACATATAGTGGCCTCGTCAGTCACAGACTGTAAGTTCGACCGCATTTGAAAGACGTAAGAAGTCTGTCTTCGTGCTCCCTGTGTACTGCGTTTTCTGCGTATTCCACAATCTCTGTGCGGAGTACTGTGTGTGGCGCCAGGAGCTCGGTTTTCTGCTCCGAGCATATCGTTGTGGAGCTCTCTTGAAGGAGAGTGCAGTGTGGTGCATCGCCATCGAAATACTTCATCAGACACCGCCGCCTTCACTTCTTCTCCATGTATAGCTTAGCTGCCATAGGACCAAAAAAACCCCCCTTTATCTGTTCGTGATAACAACGAGAGAGAGAGCCACCCTTTTGCTGCCGCCCAGAGATAAAGGCATCCCCCCCTCTCCTTTCTTCCGGATAACGGACTACCACCACAGGGCAGTCACAATGATGGACACAATAATCACTTACACTTCCTAATCGAGCGTCTCATATAGATCAACCCAGCCGTTCATGGTAGTGAAAACGTAAGCTACCAACATTTTTAAGCAATATCCAGCACACAACCCCCGGCACCACCAACAAGCAACCATCCTAACAAAGCCCCATAGAGTCAAAATATTTGATGCAACACCTAGAAAGGAGTATGAATATCCTTAACGCCTCAAGGGTGCTTCCTCCACAATCACTGCACCTTCATCCGTAGCATCTGCATTATGCTGTTTTTCTTGAACTTCATCCACATGTACATCATGCCACTCCTCTTTTACTTTGTCTTTGGTAACTTCAGCTTCATGAGGGAGCTGTGACTGCTCATAATTTTTTTTTCTAAAAAGTGTATAGCCAACAAAAAGTGCACTAGCAACGAGTGAAGACATCAAGATTGTCCGGTACCCGTACCAAATGGGTTTCCTAGGCTCAGTAGGTATGGTCGAAGTAGAAACACTCTTTGCACCTTCATCATTTCGAGAAGATGTAGGACCGACAGGCGAGGCACCTCCATGCTCAATCCCTTTTCTCCACATCCCTGCAATCAATATCTCCACATGTTTCTCATCAATCACCAAATCTACTCTGCAAGTACCTGAAATCAAACGTATTTTCCTGCCAAATAGAACCACATTAGTGCATCAAAACCAACCATTTTGTGGGCTAACATACTCCCCTCTTCTTAATTGCGAAGTCGTCCTCGACGAGCCAAATCTATTCTTTTCTTCCTCAATGAAGCACCTGAAATCATACTCATACAATCATTTGTTAGTACCAAAATCCAATCATTTCACTTACCATCTTTGTCCATCTTCTCGCATCTTCATTGACATGTCCACCTGTCTGCAAACTTCATTAAAACATTAGAACCTTTCTTCATCAAATCACAATATGTACAACCAAAATGAAAAGACAATCATATCCTTCATCCACATCACACATATATACTCAGCACACACATCATGATCCCGCATCACACATGCATTCTCGTCACGAACAACATACATACATGCAAGCAGAAGACATGTCCACATTCCCTCTCGTCACTCTTCTAAACTGTTCGTTCAACACGTCATGAATCTCTAATCCACATATCAACACACTTTCTACACACACCATCAAAAACCATTTCCGAGTTCTGTTTTCGATACTTTTCCCGGTCACACGATCGTTTTGCTGATCCCTTTGTCTCATTTCTAACCGAGTTCTCTTGCCAATTTCCCATTTCCTTCCCACCTAGGGTTTTCTATTCCCACTTACCTTTTCATCTCCTCTGTGCTCTTTTGTTCATCAATCAGATCCTATGCTTGGTCGCCATTACACCACTCCTAAATTGATGGACACACGACAAAGACCACTCAAGCCTAACACGAGCTCGCCTCGACAGGACCACTCATCATCAACGCGATTCAGGACTTCTCAAGTTGCCATACCACCTAAGAGCCAAACTGAACACTTCTGGAAGGTTTGCAGACAAACAATGCAACTAGCACGATTGGATTCCTCAAGTCCAAGCTTTCCATAGACACATCGCAACCAAAACCCTAGCCGAGCTTAAGCTTCAATTTGACATGTTTCATCGGGAGCCCACACATAACCCAAATCCCCACAGCACAAACACATATATTCCCATCCGAGCATCATGCTCTCTCACCTCTCTTATGTCCCCCCTCGAGCGAGGGATTTGTCTCATTCATTTTTTTTCACATTTTTCTCTTCCTTTTTTTCATCATTTTTTTTCACATATTTACTCACACTTGCCGGCCTACGCCGAAGCTGGATGCGACTCGTGGACTCGACCACCCGATCGAGTTTGTTCCACCCATCTACCAACCCAACGCAGCACGCGACACACAGACAGCTAGCCCTGTGCGAAACTGACGTCGGTTCGTGGCTTTGACTACCCGGTCAAAGTGGGTCCACCCACCTATCAGCCCACATAGGCGCGTAGCCACACTCACACATACACAAACATACATTTTTTCATTTTCTTTTCATTCCCGCATCTCGAGAATTAGGAGACAAAAGAAAGGACTTTTTCCCAACCATCCCAATCACGACACACACACACATATATCCCCCCGTGGACATCCCAATAAGACACATCTCCTCTCTGCTGCTACTCAAGCCAAAATCCAGCCACTAATGCCATGGTCAACCTGTCCTCGCAAAACCCGCACATACTAATCACCTTGTCGACCTGAAACCTCAAAAAATGTCACTTCAGTCCTAAGCGTACAACAGACTTGGTCCATCCGTCCTCACATCTCAGACTTGTAATCCGCAAAGCAAACCCTAGTCAGACTACAGCCGTCCTCACCCACATCCATCGCCTCGTCTATTCTTTTCATCTCCAACCTCTACCTCGCAGAGCTTCTACCTGACCCGACAAATGACCTGAAAAATTACCATTGCTCATTGTGCTCCTCAATGATTCAAGCCTCGCCGCTAAGTCCCTTAATCCTTGTTTGTTGTGCTCAATATCATTCTGATATTGGAACAGGTCACAGTCGATGCCTCATAACTGATTCCATATTTGCTCCATCTCTTTATCCTCTCTCACCCTTTTTGCAGATCCGAGGGGAATATCCTCCCTCTTCTCAACTCGAACGGTCAACTTCTCGACTTCCTCTCTAATCGATCTTTCCTCCCAAATCCTACTCATATTTTCTTCATCCAGGTCATCTACCTTCTTCGACAATTCATTCTTCGTTCTTTCTAACTCTGTTCCGAACGCATCCAACCTATCCAACACCGCTTTCAGCTCTTCCTCCGTTTTCCTCGCTCTCGGATCCTCCACCTGTCCTCGCGTCTCGTCATCTTTGCGATTCATCCACCTACCGAGCTTGCTACTCAGCCTTGCATTCTCTTTCTCTACCCGTCTCACTTTCTCATCACTCTCCGCTTGGGCACTTTTCATTCTTTCTAACTCCAGGTGGAACTCGTCACATGCCTTACCCGCTTGATCACTGTATCGACAGATTGTGCTTTGTACCTTCTCAATTTCATGCTCCATTCGTTTGACTCTCCTCATCAGGTCATCCTCGTCTCTTGAGAGCTCTTCTTCGATCGCAACTCCAAAGCAGTCGGCTACCATCAAACCGGATCTCAAGTCCCGGACCACGTTTTCACTCTCAGGCTTCACAAGATCTTGCCTCCAACTTTTGTTTACTCTTTTCCACTCCTTGTTTTCGTTTTTCAACACGCGTACTTGCTCTTCCCAAGTTCCTAGGACCTCGGCCATTTTCACTTGATTTTCCTCTAATTTCTCTATTTTGATCCTCTCGTTATCTCGCTCCACATGCAACCAATTGACTTGACATTCCAAGCTTTTCACAAGTTCTATCAAGTCTCGATCATGAGATCGAGTGTCCTTGCTTCCACTTGCTCTCGCAGTTTCCGTCGATGAAGTAACTCCACCTTTGTCAACTTCCACATACAAAGAAGATAAGCACCTATCTGGTTCATTCGTTGCGACCTTTAGGTCAATCATCTCTTTTGAGCCACACACGTGCTCGCATAGTCTCTTTTTCCCGCAGTCCTCACATGTGGGGACAAAATCCAACGGGGTGCATACACGAGGGCAATATTTGGCTATATGCCCAATCTGCTCGCAACACTAGCATCTCACATAATTTGATATCGGGCCAAATCGCCACCCTCGGTTCACATGATGTCTCATGGTCGGATGAGAATCTATCCATCTCCTATTTTGTCCAAAATTCGGTTGCCTTATATTCGCTTTCTCAAAACTAGAGGCTTGTCTTTGTTGGGCCATTTCTCTAATGAAGATCAAAGCAGATTTGGGATCGACTTGGTTGTGCCACACGATTGGGGCACCAAGCGAACTCGTAGCACTCTCTATGAGATGTGCTAAGCCAATTCCTGGCAAACGCACCAAAATGATAGGCTCCTAAGCCCAAGGAAAAAATGATTATCCGAGACTTTATGTTGTTCAAAACCCCTCGGAATCGGTCCAATTGGATTACCTGGAGCCCATAATTATCCCTCGAGGAATCCTTCCTTTGTATATGTACTAGTTCATATGCTTCCCGGCAAACGCACCAAAATGTTGGGTTTCTAAGCCCAAGGAAAAAGTGATTATACGAGACTTTATTTTGTTCAAACCCCTCGGAATCGGTCCAATTGGATTACCTGGAGCCCATAATTATCCCTCGAGGAATCCTTCCTTTGTATATGTACTAGTTCATATGTTTCCCGGTAGACGCACCAAAATGTTACGCCTCTTAGTCCAAGGGAAAGATACATATATATTCTGCCCAACTCCTGGAAGTCAGTCGAGTCGTATTGCTTGAAGGTCGCAATTATATCTTCAATATGTAATTTCACTCCCTCAACAACTACCTCGTACACACTCGTACTTATGCACGCTTGCTCTTCCCAGATCCTTTTCACTCATGCACATTCCTATGTACACTTACATCTTCTACCTCCCTGTCCATATAAACCCAAACCTACGTGCATTCACTTCCTCATATACTCTCCCACATGGACACTCGCACGCACTTTTCGACTATCTACCACTTCAAAGCAGACCAACAACCTCTCAAGACTTGAAGTCAAATGACCGAATCATCAAACATACCCAATCTTATCACGGAAACAAACTCACCCACTTTCATTCTCCCTCACTTTCCCACTCTCTTGAACTTTCCCTTTTTCTCTTTCTTTCTCTCACTTACTCTCAGACCCGCTCACACACACACGTGCACTTTCTCACACCTTTTCCTCTTCTTTTCTCACTAGCTTTCTTTCACTCTTTCACACACACGCTCACTTTTTCCACTTTTGGTCACTTACTCACACATTCTATCACTTAAACTCCTTTTCTTTCCACACTTTCTCTCGCTCACACGCATACAATCTTTCACTCTCTCTCACACACACACTCTTTCCCTCTCTTGTCTTCTCTTACTCCCTTTCTTCTGATTTCCTCCCTCACTACCTCTTCCCCACTTTCCTTCACTTTTTCTCTTTCACTCACGCACACACTTACACACATACACTCACTCTCCAATCACTCTTTTCACATCTACACTCACACCAAAAATGGGCCATTTCGCATGTCAAAAATGGGCATATCCATTTTAGTTGTCAAACGACAGATTGAGATTGATAATTTTCCTGTCATATGATATCTACAGACATATCAAAGTTTGTGACATAAAAGGCGGGAGGAAAATTTTACCTGTCATATGACATGTGGTCTTTCTCTTCAAGTTTAGGTCCTCGTAACAGTTGCACTAATAACAATGTGATATATGCTATGAGTTCTTCAGACTATTTGCCCCTACACGCAGTTGTTTCCACCTGCAGCCACGGGCAGATCTGCTGCCAACTTTCCACAATCTCTCTTGCAGTATGTGCTGCAAACTCTTCAGTATGTTTACGCCTCTCCATTTCTTCAGTATGTGTTTCGAATTCTTAACAATGTTTGCCCTCGAGTATGTGCTAGAAATTCGTCTGTATGCTTGCCTCTCAATGCACGTGTTTGGCCCTGTTTGCCTTTGCACACACTGCTATGTGACACGCTCCTGTTTGCCCCTCACGCAAAATCCAAAGGGCACTCTAATCATGGCCATTAGTGTATGCACAAAATACGTCAATAGCTACCTGTGGCCTCCCCTCCGCCAGCAGCGCTCGAAATGGAAAGTAATTCTGTAGTAGCTCCAACCATTTCCCATGGAACGCGCCTTCATCACCAGCGGCTCCTACAACCCCACGTGCGTCTGGCTACATAACATCTGCTCAGCCATCGCCACCCGACCGTCGTCCAGGCAGAAGCGAGGAGTGCGGCTGGTTGAAGAAGCAGAAGTACATGGGCTAGTTCATCTGGCTTGTAGAAGTTCAATGCCTCCGTCCGAGTTTTTAGGTAATAGACTTAGGTCTGCACACACACCTCTATGATATCCAGCAAAACTTTCCCCTTCAGAGAAGAACTGCCCCCTCGGTGCTGCCGCCCACGTCAGACACCGCCGCCTTCACTTCTTCTCCATGTATAGCTTAGCTGCCATAGGACCAAAAAAACCCCCCTTTATCTGTTCGTGATAACAACGAGAGAGAGAGAGCCACCCTTTTGCTGCCGCCCAGAGATAAAGGCATCCCCCCCTCTCCTTTCTTCCGGATAACGGACTACCACCACAGGGCAGTCACAATGATGGACACAATAATCACTTACACTTCCTAATCGAGCGTCTCATATAGATCAACCCAGCCGTTCATGGTAGTGAAAACGTAAGCTACCAACATTTTTAAGCAATATCCAGCACACAACCCCCGGCACCACCAACAAGCAGCCATCCTAACAAAGCCCCATAGAGTCAAAATATTTGATGCAACACCTAGAAAAGAGTATGAATATCCTTAACGCCTCAAGGGTGCTTCCTCCACAATCACTGCACCTTCATCTGTAGCATATGCATTATGCTGTTTTTCCTGAACTTCATCCACATGTACATCATGCCACTCCTCTTTTACTTTGTCTTTGGTAACTTCAGCTTCATGAGGGAGTTGTGACTGCTCATAATTTTTTTTTTTCTAAAAAGTGTATAGCCAACAAAAAGTGCACTAGCAACGAGTGAAGACATCAAGATTGTCCGGTACCGGTACCAAATGGGTTTCCTAGGCTCAGTAGGTATGGTCGAAGTAGTAACACTCTTTGCACCTTCATCATTTCGAGAAGATGTAGGACCGACATGCGAGGCACCTCCATGCTCAATCCCTTTTCTCCACATCCCTACAATCAATATCTCCACATGTTTCTCATCAATCACCAAATCTACTCTGCAACTACCTGAAATCAAACGTATTTTCCTGCCAAATAGAACCACATTAGTGCATCAAAACCAACCATTTTGTGGGCTAACATTCACTTTCATGGACACATATCCTCAGATATCCATCTTTTCCACACTTGTATAGATTATCACCAATGAGTGCATAGCCTAGGACTTCTTGTTCTAAACTTCTTTGCCTAGTGTGGGTCATATCTTGAGGGAATGTTTTCGTCCTTAGGAAGGCTACCAATGGTTCACTCCAATCTGTTATTAAAGATACTTGGTACAGTGTAGCGTGCTCCACAAGTGGTCTAATAGGATAGACTGGGCATTCTTTACACAACTTATGGACATCTGCTTCCATAGTTGGCCAGTGCACTTGGAGTCTCCTTAGTGTCTATAGAGTTCTTTGCCTTGAGTAGTGTTGCTCTAATCCACCTACATGTGCTAATTGCATCCATTTAGCATACTCATCCTCCTCCACACAACAAGCTAATATCCCTTGATCTGTATGCTTCTACATACTTCCTGCCATGATATGGTACTTTTGGGATCTCACTACTTCCCTATCTTGAGTGTTCATTATTGGATGTTTGGGTCCATATGTCAGTACTGGCACTAATGTTTTGGCCCATGGTGGTACAACTTCCAAATTGAACAAGTAAGCATCAGGAAGATCATCTGATATTCCTTGTGGGGCCTCTTCGAATGTGAACCTTGAGACATGATGTGCTCTGCTCTCAAGTGAGTCCTACCTTTTCACACCACTACTTCAAAGTCATATTCCATTAGTAAGAGGAACCATCTCACTGATCTATCTATATTGCATGGCTTGTTTACCGAGTACAGCAGCGCTTGATGATCAGTAAAAAATTTAAACTTACTTGCAAGAAAATAGTGTCTAAACTTTTTAACCGCATATACCATGCTAATCCTTCTTCTTCGGTGGTGGTATAGTTTCATTCTGTTGCATTCAACTGTCTACTAGCATAGGCAATTGGAAGATCCATATTACCTTCACCCGTAGGTTGTGCTGGCACACATCCAATAACATAGTTTGATGCATCCACGTGAACATGAAAGGGTTTGTTCTAGTCGGAGGTAGTCAAGATTGGTTCTGAACATAATCACCTTTTAAGCTCATTGAAAGAGTTCTCACATTCTTCCGTCCACTAAAAGTTAGTCAAAAGGGAGTATAGAGGCTTTGCAATGATGCATACATGTGTATAAAACATCGGTAATAGCCACAACGCCCCATGAAAGCTTGCACTTCCTTGACATTCTTTGGCCTAGGTGGTTCTGCAATAGCTCTCACTTTCTCTTCGTTAGTGGATATGCCATTCTTTGACACTATGTGTCCTAGAATCGTGCCTTGCTTGACAATGAAAACACATTTTTCGAGGTTCAGGCAGACTTGATATTCTCTACATTTGTCAAAGGTTTGCTTGAGTTCATGTATATGTGTCTGCCTTATGTTGGAATAAGCACAGAGATCATCAACATAGACTTCTAAATTCTTCCTCAGGAATTCCTTAAACATGTGGCACATCAGCCTTTGAAAGGTGGCTAGTGCATTGGTTTGACCAAATGGCATTACCCGAAAAGCAAATATGCCCCACTCTGTGGCAAAAGCCATCTTATTTTGATCTTCCAGAGCAATGGCTACCTGATTGTAGCCAGAAAATCCATCAAGGAGACTATACACTTCCTTGCCTGCTACTCTTTCTAGTAGATGCTTTGTAATAAGAAGTGGATAGTTGTCTCGAATGGTGACTTCATTAACCTTCTTCAAATTAATGCATACATGTAGTTTGCCATTCTTCTTGGGCACCACTACAATGGGGGATACCCATTCAGTGTGTTCAATTTCATAGATGAATCCAACTTCCACCAGTCTATCTATCTCCTCTTTGATCTTAGCAGCATAGTTATCATTATATGTGTATGGCTTTTGCTTAGAGGGTTTGGCATCTGAGGTCATGGGAATTGTGTGTGAGCTTATGTCATGATCTACACCTTTCAAGTCCTTGTAGTTCCAAGAAAATACATCTCTATATTCTCTTAGCAAAGCTATCAACTCGTGCTCCTCTTCCTCCGTTAGGTCATGTCCTATGTATGTGCATCTTTCTTCTCCTTCTTCTATGGCTACCACAATTTTCTTGGTGGTTTCTTTGTTATCATAGGGCTCTTTGATTGTGCATCGCATTAAGGCATTCTTATCATGACTCTCCTATCTTCTATCTCATACTTTTTTAAGTTTTTAGGGACCTCAAACAAAGATTCTTCCTCCTCTGGTGTGACTTCTTTGTTCTTTCTTTTCTTTCCTTCATTCTTAGTGGTTACCTGTGTGGCTAATCTCACTTCATTTGTAAGTTCTTCATGTTTTTGTGAGTGAACTTCTACTTTGTAGAAATATTCCTCATCTGATGCAAAAGGTGGGTCCATAATGATTGACTCTAGATCGAAGTCGCTTGCATCCTCGAATGCATCAGTGCTACGTTCACATTCTTAAATAACCAAGTCACCCATGATTGGCTCTATTGTGGATTGAAATGTCATAGCCCTCCTCGTCATAGTGGGGTGTCCATTGTTCTTAATTGATGGCTACATCCATTGTTGCTAAAATTTTTGCCCAACCATGAGACTCAAACTCTTCGTCAGAAAATACTACAGGTGCATAGGCTAGGTCTTGAATTGATCTATGGGTTTCCTTTACGCCTACCTCTCTGGCTTTTTCTCTCTTCTCTTCTTCTAAGGCTACTTTGCACATCCATAAGTGGGTGTCTTCATGCATCCATGAGGATCCTCATCCTATGGAATGCACTGATTGTATCATCCTTAGCTCTATGGATGGGATTCCATTGAATAGGCGGTACGTCTCTATGAGAGTAATCCTTGAGATTGACTTTGGTTCTAACACCTAAGTGTTGCAAATACAAAGAATTGGTTCCCCAATCCTGTACCACTTGCAACTGCCGCATAAATGGTCTTCCCAAAATCATCTCATAGGTCTAATTCTTGCTAAAGTCACATATAGCAAAAGTGTGCTCGAACTCAACACCACATGTAGTGAGAGTTATTCCTTCTATCAGTTCTAAGGGTCTCTCAATGTGACCGTCGGCCATCTACAATTTCATTCTTGTTGGCCTGAGTGCTGGCTTGCCCCATCGCTTCCATAGGGAAGTGGTAGCAATTGTAACTCCAGCACTTGAGTTCAAAATTGCCTTGGTAGTGTACCCTTGATGGGTAATGTGAAGATAGGTGTTTCCTTCCTCTCCTTCGCTCATGTATCCTATCTTGTCCAAGGGTATTTATGGCACTCTTCTATGAGATCCTACCTGGAAACGAGGTTTTGCTACCTCTGGCACTAGATTGCCTACATGTTTCCACAATTCTGGCCTAACCTTGAGTAGCTCTTCTAAAGTAAGATTGCACTTCACTTTAGTGTTTTTCACTACCTCAGTGTTCCTAGGTATGACAGAGTCTTCCTTTCTTATCATGATCATGGGTGCTCTCATACAAGTAGACTTTTCTTCCGATGGGCCTATGAAATGGGGTAGTTCCTGTAAGGAATTAGACTCGAAGTCTAATCTCTCCTGGGATTGGGCACTCTCCTGCTCTCCATAAATAGAAGGAATGTCTTGTGGGAATTGATCCTCTGCGTCATCCACAAGTTCAATGGGAGGAGGAGCCTCACTTTCTTTACCCCATTTCTTTTCTTGAATCTCTCGCAGGAATTCTTATGAATACCAATTCATCTCTCCAACAGTCCATCAAAGTGCAACTGTCCCCTAGTTGAGCAAGACTAGTTGAAGAGGTGACTGGCTTCAAACATGGTATGAGCCAATGCTACCATTTTAGCACAAAGCTTGGTTCTTTCTATCTCTAGATCAGCTCTAGGGTAGCATTTGTCATGATCTATCACATTTGACCCATCTTGGATTCTGGCCTGTATGCCTTAAGCATCATGTCTATGTCCTCAGTGTTGGAACATCAAGCTTACACTATGCTTGAGGTGGATTTGATCTACATCAAAGGCTATTGCGTCGAAAGAATATCCGTTGGAGAGTTCTTTTTCATATGCTCATTTATTGTATTTTTTGAGAATATTTTGATGGCTCATTTACCGTTGTAAAAGCCTTGAGTTGTACACATGTAAAGGTACAAATATAGGGCCAAAATCCCACGAAATTTTGGTGGTTGAAGTTGCATTCAATCAAGCAATCAATCACCTAAAAGTAGATCAATCAAGATCTTCACTTTTCCTAGATTGTAGGGAAGTGAATTGATTCCCTCCAACAACCATTCCCACCTTCATTTGAATTCAAATTCAAGTTGTAAAAGTCGTGGAACACTCCTAGAGGCTATATAAGGAGTTGAAATCACTTGTACATTACATGGAAGCAATATACATACACTTGTGACCATCATTGTCTTGCTCCTTCGATTTTCTGCATCATCTTCTTCGCCAACAGTAATCTTGCAGAGGCTGCTGCTCTCTCCTCAGAGCTCCAAATTGAGTGCAAGAGGACTCATTGGAAAGGTATCAGTGTCTAGTTTATGCCTGTAAATTTTCAAAGCATTTGGTTCAGCCGATTTGGAGAAATCTCAGTTTTTCTGCCTCGGGGTCAATCTCTGCGTATTCCTGAAAAATAGGAGGTACCACCTGTGAATGTCGCATTCATTCCTATAGCATATTTTGCTTATTCCTTATACTTTTGTGCATTCCATACACTCAACCCTATGTGTATCACTCCCATAAAAGGATTTTTTCTAATTGTAATCACGCTGGTCGCTATGAGCATTTGAAGTTCATTGTCTCTTCCATAGATAGTAAGTTTTTTGAGCTAGTCGACCTGCGAACCTATCTGTTTTGTATCGACTCATTCTCCTTGATGCTCCAAGGTACATAGTGTGTTTCTTTGCACTTATAGCATGCCTATAAGGTCTATTTGAGTCTCCAAAAGCTCAAGGGCTGGTCTTGTGCCGGTTGGCTTGACCAAACTTCATCACTTCGAAACAGACTTTTCTACCTTCGACAAGCTTCTCCAAGTTCTTTCAGTGGTATCAGAGCTAGTTCAAGATGGGTGACGGCTTTCCCTCAATGATCGAGAAGCTTGATCGACACAACTACGCGGCTTGGCAAATCAGAATGGAGGCCTACTTGCAAGGTAGAAATCTTTATGGAATTGTAGCAGGTGATGAAGCTATGCCTATTCCAAGATCCAAAGGAGGACCTACACAAGAGGAGACAGATAAGCTCACACTTTGGTGCGCAAGGGATGCTCAAGCAAGGTCGTACATACTAAACTCTATCTCTGACTTTCTATTACCACATATTAGAGGATGCAAGACATCTCAAGAGACTTGGGATGCCCTGGAGACTTTCTTTTCTGCTAGTACCAAAGCAAGAAAGAATCATCTTTGGAACGAGTTCAACCAAATGAAGAAGACACCTAAACAAACCATCACAGAGTTTGTTACCAAGGTCAAGGAGGTTGCGGATCAGTTAGCATCCATTGGAGAGCTGATTGAAGAAGAGGTCATCATGAGGCAAATTCTCAACGGCATTCGAAGTGATAAGCAATGGCAATCCTTCACGACGGCTTACGATCTCATCATGGATGTGCAAACTCCAGACTTCAACATCTTTCTTGGAAAACTCTTCAATCAAGAAGCCAACAATAGCATAAAGGAAGGTAACTCTTATCATGGTAATTCAATGAGTGCTCTATATGCAGATAAGAAGGATAAGAAGCAGAAAGGCAAGAAGAAGGAAGAAGACGAAGAAGAGACTTCCCAAGCCAACTTCGCAAGCAAGAGCAAGTGGAAAGGGAAGAAGAAAGGACCAAAGCAAGACAAAGCCAAAGGTCAGAATGTTCAACCTTGTGCCATATGCGATAAGACCAACCACACCACTCAGAACTGCTGGTTCAATGGGAAGACCCAGAAAGGAAGTGGAAGAGGTGGATATGGCGGCAATAAAGGCAGAGGTGGACACAACTTCAACAACAACAATAGAAGCTATAATAGAAGGGACTACAACAATTATTCAGAAGATCAACCACATGAAGACTCATTACTTCTTATGAACCTAAGCCACAAAGAAGGTAAAGAAGATGATCATTTGTTCTACATAGATTCAGGATGCTCGAATCATGTTGCAGGCAACATTGCTCTTCTATCTGACTTGGAAAGTCCAAAGCATAGACATGAAGTGCAAACAGGGGATGACACGAAGCACAATGTGGAGAAGATTGGTAATGTCAAAGCTTCCAATGGCAGGACAAACATTCTGAGTAAGGTTCTCTATGTACCCACTATCACTAAAAACCTAATAAGTGTAGGCCAAATAGTTGAAAAAGGCTTGCAAGTTAGGTTCACCCAACATGGAGCTTTTATGGAAGATCCATGTCAAGGCTTCAAGAAGATAGCCCGAGGTGAGAAGCATGGTAGGCTCTTTACTTTTGAAGTAGGAGATACCAGGAACATAGCTCTATTCAACTTTGGGTCTCAAACCCTAAGTGAGCTTGAAGTGTGGCATAAGAGACTTGCTCATGTGAATGAAAGAACCTTGAAGGATATATGCAGGGATCAAAGTGTTCTAGGACTGCCGAACATATCAAAGCAACACATGATCAACAGGTGTGATGCATGTCAGATTGGGAAGGCACAAAGACAACCATTCAACCACAAAGGCTACATCCACAACAATTTATTGGACTTAGTACATACAGATGTATGGGGACCAAGTCAAGAACCTTCATTGGCAGGATCAAGGTATTATGTCTCATTTATTGACGACCATAGTAGATGGACTGTTCTATACTTTATCCAGAGTAAGAGTGAAGTATTTGATTGCTTCAAGAAGTATCTTGCGCATGTGGAGAATCATACAGGTAGATCACTAAAGAAGCTCAGATCTGATGGAGGGGGAGAATACTTCTCCAAAGATTTTGATGAGTTCTTGCAGGATAAAGGTATCAAAAGGGAAGTGACTACCAGGTACTCTCCTCAACTAAATGGAATTGCAGAGAGGAGAAACAAGACATTGGTTGGATCAGCCCGAACAATGCTTGAAGAGAAGAAGTTGCCACATTATCTATGGGCAGAAGCTATTTCAACTGCAGTGTACCTTGTCAATCGACTACCATCCAAATCACTTCAAGGTATGACTCCTTATGAAGCATGGCATGGAAGAAAACCTAGTCTTGGACATTGCAAGGTTTTTGGTTGTTTAGCTTATGTTCATGTACCATCACAAATAAGAGGTAAGCTAGATGAAAGGGCAACAAAGGCAGTGTTTATTGGATATGATTCAACTCAGATGGGTTACAGGTTCTTCAATCCTTCAACCAAGCAATTCACTACAAGTAGAGATGTTTTGTTTGAAGAACACAGGTCTTGGTATGATGAAGACAAACAAAAGGTAACACTACCATATGATCTTGATTATGACTCTCATCAATTAGGAAGCAAGCATGATACACAGGTCCAGGATCCAAGAAGTGATACAGACGATGACCAAGATGAAAGAGAAAGGGATTACAAGCTATGGAAGTCAAGAGGCAAAGCAAAGATGCAAGAGGTTGGAGAATGCTCCAAACAAGCACCTAGAAGATCAGCAAGAGAGAAGAAACAACCAGAAAGGTATGGATATGATTCCACATTTGTTACAAAGCATTCAATCTACTTGGCAAAAGACTCTATTTCAGAGGAACCCTCAACCTATGAAGAGGCAAAGGGAAACCCTAATTGGGAAAAGGCCATGAACGAAGAGATAGATGCATTGAAGGAAATGGACACTTGGGATTTGGTTCCAATGTCACCGAATCAAAAGGTAATTGGTTGCCGATGGGTATACAAAGTTAAAAGAAATTCAGATGGATCAGTTTGCAGGTACAAGGCAAGATTAGTTGCCAAAGGATGCTCACAAACTCATGGTATAGACTATGAGGAAACATTCTCACCAGTTGCAAAGATGACTACAATCAGGACATTGATAAGTGTAGCTGCTGCAAGGAATTGGAGACTCCTCCAACTTGATGTGAAAAATGCATTCTTAAATGGTTGGATAAGTGAAGAGGTATACATGTCACAACCACCAGGTTTTGAAAACCCTAATCATCCATCTTATGTTTGCAGACTTAAGAAAGCATTGTATGGATTGAAACAAGCTCCAAGAGCTTGGAATTACAGGTTGGTTACATATCTTCAAGACCAAGGGTTCAAAGCTAGCAGCTCCGATCCTTCTCTATTCATCAAAAGGGATCACAATGAGGTTATCTATCTATGTGTATATGTAGATGATATTATTGTGACAGGTGATGATCTAAATGGCATTCAAAGGATCAAGAGACACATGCAAGAGGAGTTCAAAATCAGTGACCTAGGTGAGCTCACATATTTCCTAGGTATGCAGGTGATATACACAGATGAAGGAATGTATTTGACTCAAAGAAGATACATTCAGGATCTTCTTCTCAAGTTCAAAATGGAGAACACTAAACCTGCAGGTACACCTTTGGAGATGAATCATAAACTTAGTGTTTATGAAGGTGAGAAAATTGAAGACATAAAAGAGTATCAAAGCTTGGTAGGTAGCTTGATATATGCTACTCACACAAGGGCAGACATCTCATATAGTGTGGGAGTGCTTAGTCAGTTCATGCACTCACCAAGAAGACCACACATGGATGCGGCTAAGAGAGTACTTAAGTATCTCAAAGGTACAATCAACGAAGGTATATTCTATCCTTACTCTTCCGATTTGGATATCAAAATCTACTCAGATGCAGATTGGGCAGGAGCTAAGGATGATAGAAAAAGTACATCTGGTTACTTAGCATTTGCAGGTTCGAAGCTAGTGTCATGGAGTTCCAAGAAGCAACCAACAGTTGCTTTATCCTCAACTGAAGCAGAGTACAGAGGCTTGACCATAGCAACTCAAGAGGCAATATGGTTAAAAGCATTGTATACAGATTTGGGACTTGTGAGTTCCAAACCTCACATATTTGGAGATAATGTAAGTTCCATGCATCTAGCGGCAAATCCTATTTTTCATGCAAGAACCAAGCATATAGAAGTCCATTATCACTTCATCAGGGAGAAGCTCATGGCAAAGGAGATCGACATTTCTTTTGTTCCGACTGAAAAGCAAGTAGCAGATATGATGACGAAGGCACTTGATGGAATAAAGCTTTGTAGATTCAAAGCTATGGCAGGTATTCAACCTATCAGAGAATGAAGACTCAAGCATATTTTAGCTTGAGGGGGAGCTGTTGGAACATCAAGCTTACACTATGCTTGAGGTGGATTTGATCTACATCAAAGGCTATTGCGTCGAAAGAATATCCGTTGGAGAGTTCTTTTTCATATGCTCATTTATTGTATTTTTTGAGAATATTTTGATGGCTCATTTACCATTGTAAAAGCCTTGAGTTGTACACATGTAAAGGTACAAATATAGGGCCAAAATCCCACGAAATTTTGGTGGTTGAAGTTGCATTCAATCAAGCAATCAATCACCTAAAAGTAGATCAATCAAGATCTTCACTTTTCCTAGATTGTAGGGAAGTGAATTGATTCCCTCCAACAACCATTCCCACCTTCATTTGAATTCAAATTCAAGTTGTAAAAGTCGTGGAACACTCCTAGAGGCTATATAAGGAGTTGAAATCACTTGTACATTACATGGAAGCAATATACATACACTTGTGACCATCATTGTCTTGCTCCTTCAATTTTCTGCATCATCTTCTTCGCCAACAGTAATCTTGCAGAGGCTGCTGCTCTCTCCTCAGAGCTCCAAATTGAGTGCAAGAGGACTCATTGGAAAGGTATCAGTGTCTAGTTTATGCCTGTAAATTTTCAAAGCATTTGGTTCAGCAGATTTGGAGAAATCTCAGTTTTTCTGCCTCGGGGTCAATCTCTGCGTATTCCTGAAAAATAGGAGGTACCACCTGTGAATGTTGCATTCATTCCTATAGAATATTTTGCTTATTCCTTATACTTTTGTGCATTCCATACACTCAACCCTATGTGTATCACTCCCATAAAAGGATTTTTTCTAATTGTAATCACGCTGGTCGCTATGAGCATTTGAAGTTCATTGTCTCTTCCATAGATAGTAAGTTTTTTGAGCTAGTCGACCTGCGAACCTATCTGTTTTGTATCGACTCATTCTCCTTGATGCTCCAAGGTACATAGTGTGTTTCTTTGCACTTATAGCATGCCTATAAGGTCTATTTGAGTCTCCAAAAGCTCAAGGGCTGGTCTTGTGCCGGTTGGCTTGACCAAACTTCATCACTTCGAAACAGACTTTTCTACCTTCGACAAGCTTCTCCAAGTTCTTTCACTCAGGAGTGGGGTCAGTTAAAAGCAATCCTACTCTAGGGGGTGGTGGAATTGTATGAGGTGGGTTGGAAGGAGGCACATTAGGTGGTGATAGGGATGAAGGTGATGGTGGTACGTGAGAGTGTGTTTGAGAGGTGAGTTCAATAATTTTGGCTTTTGTTTCTCTTATGCTCTCTTCTAATTCGCTCATCTTCTTAGAAAATTGTCTTTTCATCCTTTGTCAGATATCTTTCCAGGCTCTCACTGTTTCTTGGTTATGCTCTCAGTTTCACTAACCTCGGCACTCTTTTCTTGGCCTAAACCTTGGTTTTGCTGCAAAGCCTGAGCTCTAGTGACCACTTTCACTGGTGTAGTGGAAGTGACACTTCTTGTAGAGTCTACTACTAACTCAATAACGTTGATAGGAGTGATTTTCGGCATGCTATTGGGGTTCTTTGGGTAGTCTCGTAAGAGGTGCTCTTTTTTGCAATCTTGACAAAAACCCTGAATTGTCACAGATTGGGGTTGTGTAGATGCAAGCATAGGGCAATCACAAATGAGGTGATCTCCCTGACATCGGTAGCATGGTCCTCTCGAAAATGGGGGTCTTACCTGCCTAGGTTGAGGTCTAGGGTTTGGATTTGCATACATGACATTTGCATACTCTGGCTTCCAACTAGGTTCACTCGATTCTTCACAATAGTAGGACTCACTATGCTCAGGTGACTGCATGTAGTAAGCCTAGGGGCTATCAATATGTGTAGAGTTGAAACTATGATCTCTAGGGTCACCTTCTAAAAGTAATGGAGTAACTAGCACTATAGCTCAATTTAGATTTTCTTCTGCAGCTGCATACTTTACTGGAATCACATTAGCTAGAGTAGGGGATTGTTGTGCTAGAACTGGTTGAGGTCTTTGCTACCCTTGATAGGGTGGCTGATTGGGTTGTTGGGGCCTATCATACTACTGTGGTGGATACTGGTTCTGGTACCTGCCCTGTTGTGGATATGGATGAGGGTAATTTTTTCTGACAGTTTGTTTGTTATAGGGGCATTCTTGTGCGATGTGGTTGGTATATCACCGCTCTATCGTGCAGTACTAGCTACTAGGATTCACTTGGGGTTGAGCCATAATGGGACATACACTCACGATATGGTCACATCCACAAGTATAGCACCACCTCACTAGGGTAAATCGGGGTATCTGTTTGCTTGAGACACCTAATTTCTGTGCTACTTTCTCTGCCAGTTCCTCAATAGACATGGATTTTCTAGAAGAGAGGCTGGTTGAGCTGTCGGAATCTTTGTAGATTTTTGAAAGATCCAACTCCTCTCCTAGATTATCCTCTATGTCTATGCACATGCGTATGCATTCTTCTATGGTTCTATGTTGAAGATAAATGTACAAGCTCATTTTCATATGAGCCGTGCTTGGATAAATTTACAGTAGGACAAATGGTAGAGAAGGGTTATCATGTCATATTCAATGAGAATGGGTGCTTCATAAAGAATCCAAAGGAAGGCTTCAAGGTCATTGCTCGAGGTAGAAGAGAAGGAAGGATGTTCACTTTGGATGTCCAACATCCACATGGAAAGGTCATGTACATTCAATGTGGGAACAAGAAGATTTCAGAGCTAGACTTATGGCACAAAAGAATAGGACACATCAACATTCCAAAGCTGAAGGACATGAGCAAACATGAAGTGGTAAGAGGTCTTCCAAAATTTAATAGCATTGGACTACATGAGTTATGTGAAGCTTGTCAACTAGGAAAGCAAACGAGGCAGCCATTCAAGAGGAGCAATTATGTGGCTCCAAATTTCTTGGACTTGATACATACGGATGTATGGGGACCAAGCCAAGAGGCATCAATGGCTGGTAATAGATTTTTTGTCACCTTCATTGATGATCACTCAAGAAAGGTATGGTTGTTTTGTATGAAGCAAAAATCAGAGGTGTTTTCTATATTCAAAAGATTCAAAGTTGAAGTTGAAAAGGAAACACGAAGATCTATCAAAACCTTAAGGTCCGATGGTGGAGGAGAATACTTCTCCAAAGAATTTTCAGATTTTCTACAAGAGAATGGAATCAAAAGGCAGTTCACTTGTAGGTACACACCACAACAAAATGGAGTAGCTGAGAGGAAAAATAGGCAAATTGCTAAAATTGCAAGATGCATGCTCAATGAGATGAAGGTACCATTGTACTATTGGGTTGAAGCTACCACAACCGCCATTTACTTGATGAATAGGTGCACAACATCGGGAATACATCACTTGACTCCAGAAGAGGTATATTTCGGTAAGAAACCTGATCTTACACACCTCAAAGTGTTTGGATGTGTTTGCTTTGTTCACATTCCACAAGAAGTTAGAACAAAGATGGAACCAAGATCAGAAAAATGCATTTTCATCGGCTACTCGACGAAGCAAAAAGGATACAAGTGTTACAACCCTAGAACAAAGGAATTAAGAGTCTCGCGAGATGTGGTCTTTGATGAACTAAGACCATGGTATGAAGATAAAGGAAAGGAAAAGATTCTTGAAGAAGATTGTGATGATTATGCAGGAACAAATCAAAGAGAAGTTCAACAATCAAGCACAAAGGCTTCAAGTCCAGAGGCATCTACATCAAATGAAGAATGTTCAACATGGAGGGGGAGCCATTCTTTGTCTCCAAATTCAGCTCATAGTAGAGCCAAAGATGCAAGTGCTACTCCAAACAGTGAGGTAGATGCAAGTGAAGAAGAATATGAAGAGGTAATCACTCCAATGGTAAAGCTAAATAGGTTAAAGAAGCAACTCTCTAAAGGCAATGAAAGAAGATCTTCAAGGACAAGGTATCCAACTCAAAGGTTGAGTTATGATAGTTTTATGGTGACACATTTTGCATACATGATGCAGGTTATCAAAGACAAAGAGCCTGAGACATATGAAGAAGCTTGCACACAAAAGGAATGGAAGCAAGCTATGAAAGAGGAGATCAAAGCTCTCAAAGATAATCACACATGAGAGCTAGTGCCAAAGAAAGAAGGTATGAAGATTGTTCCAAACAAATGGGTGTTTAAAGTAAAGAGGAATGCTGATGGTTCACTAGCTAGATATAAAGCTAGATTAGTTGCCAAAGGATTTAAACAAACACAAGGCATAGATTATGATGAAGTTTTCAGCCCCGTTGCAAAGATGGGAACTATCCGAACCTTAATAGCAATTGGTGCTTCAAGGAGATGGCCATTATATCAACTCGACATCAAAAATGCCTTTCTCAATGGAGAACTACAAGAAGAGGTATACATGAGTCAATCGGTTGGATTTGAAGATGAAAACCATCCAGATTTTGTTTGCAGGTTGAAGAAGGCACTTTATGGCTTGAAGCAAGCACCAAGAGCATGGAATGAGAGATTGGTAGAGTATCTAACTAAGTGTGGATACAACCCAAGTAGTGCAGATCCTTCGTTGTACATGAAGAAGGAAGAAAATAGAGAGGTATATATTTGCATATATGTCGATGACCTCATCATAACAGGAAACGATGTTACAGGGATTAAAGATTGTTGATATATTTAGGTAGTGATGTGTGTGAACACTCTAGGACCGCCGGGGCACTTTTTTCCCTCTTTAGGAGGTTTTTTTCTCCCGGCTTGTATATACGCCTATTTCCCTAATGGGCTACTTATCTTTGTACATTCTCTAGTAATACATTCAGTATTGTGTGTTTGTGCTCCAAGCTTCTTCTTCTTCCTTGTGTTGTTCGCGTGCTTCTGCAGACGTCTATCTCCAACAATTGGTATCAGAGCAGGTCGTCGCTTCTTCTAGGGCGCCGTCGACACTCCTCCGTTTGCAGTCTCAGATTCGCACGAAATTTGGTGAGCATACTCAGGGTGTTTTCGAGATCAAAACAGCTTCGCTATGTGGTGTCGAAATCGCGATCTGAGCTCATTTCGGCCTCCGAACGCACTATCGTTGCTCTTGTGCAGGCTATTTCGTCCTTTTGTGCCAAAGGTATATACCAGTTTCTGTTCGCCAGTTTAAGCGTCTCAAAGTCTGCTACAGGTCTAGCAGAACTCGTATGGGCAGTTCCGTTCAACTTTTTGAGATACAATCAATTTTCTGCATCAAGGTATTTTAGTCACCGGCCATGGCTGAAAGCAGTGATGTATTCCGTATGTTGGCTGTTGAGGATAAGTTGGATGGTACCAACTACCCATTATGGGCTTATACGATGCGACATGTGTTGGTTGCAAAAGGATTGTGGAACATTGTGCAGGGTGTTGAAAGACGTCCTGTTACACCTGTAACGACAGGTACTGCAAATACAGGTGCTGGAGCTGATGAAGATGGTGTCGAAGATGATATTCCGCAGATTCCTATTTGTGCTGCTGTTTCTGTTGCACCTACTGTAGAGCAGATTCGCTGGGATGGCAGAGATGCCCAAGCACATGCATTGATAGCTTTGTCTGTCAAACGTGCCATTATTCCTCACATTCGCTCTTGTAGAACAGCAAAGGACGCTTGGGATACACTTACCACTTTGTACCAAACTAGGAATGAGGCTCGTGTTGCTTACCTCTAAAAACAGTTGGAGAGTGAGCACATGAATGAAGGTGATTCTATGGACAATTTCTTAACGAAGATCAAAGATTTGAAGGAACAGTTGATTTCTGCTGATGAGGTTATACGAGATAGCTCACTTGTGCAGACCATTCTGAATGGTCTTCCTGATTCATATCAGAGTTTTGCTTCTACTCTTCGGTTGATGATGAAAGGCAATCCAAATGCCTTGTCATTTGAAGAGTTACTCTCTATTCTGTTGCAGGAAGATCAGTCCAGGCAGAACAGGTCCATTATGCGTGTTGTAGATCAAGCTTTCCTGGCTAGTCAAAAGGGCAAAGGAAAATGGAGCTCTTCTACTAGTAAGAAGAAATCTGCAAATGCTGCACAATCGAAGAACCAGGATAAAGATGAGAAGAAATCAGAAAAACCGAAATTGTTTTGCAAGTACTGTAAAGGAAATGATCATATCATAAAGAACTGTCCAAAACTGGCTACTAAAGAGGCAAAGAAGAAAGAGGCTGGAATGGTTGTTGTAGAGGCTTCCACACCAAAAATAGAGTCTGCAAATCTTGTGCAGGAAGAAGAATGGGCGTTTACTACTGTCTGCAGTTTTGAACCATCTTCTCATGATCAGTGCATGTCTGCAGTAGACTCAGATGTTTGGTACTTTGACAGTGGGGCGACCAAACATATTACCTCGCAGCATAGTTTCTTCTCTTCACTCGAGCCTGCCCTTACAGGGAATACTGTCACATGCACCAATAACTCCTCTTATCCTGTTATGGGAGTTGGTAAGATCATTCTGACTACTGCTGATGGTAGTTCTTTCACTTTGTCAGATGCTTTATTTGTGCCAGGGATCAAAAAGAACATGTTATCAGTTTTTGCATTAGCCAAGATTGGCTTGGTTGTGAAATTTGTTGATGACAGGTGTACAGTCCATGATCTCTCAAATGGCGATGTGATTATTGCTTCTGGCATTTTATGTCGTGGGCTGTATAAGCTCATAGACTATGAAAGATCTGTGAATGATTCGGCATGTGCAGTTCATGATTCTCAGGCTATGTCAGATGCAAAGCTTTGGCATGCACGCTTTGGTCATCTGAATTTTGCTAGTTTGTTACATCTGCAGAAATCTGAAATGGTGTCCTCTTTGCCCAAACTTGAGGCACCTGGAAAACATGTTTGTGAAGGCTGTATTTTGGGCAAAATGCAGCGTTCTTCCTTTCCAAAAGATGGTTCAGTTTGGGCTACACAGAAATTGTAGCTTGTACATAGTGATGTCTGTGGTCCTATGCAGACACCCTCTTTTGGAAATTACCTTTACTTCGTGACTTTCATTGATGATTTTTCCAGGCATGCATGGATTTATCCACTCAAAGCAAAGTCCAAAGTGTTCATGTGCTTCAAACAGTTTTTGGTTTTGGCTGAAAATCTGTCAGCATGTAAAATGGGCACCCTCCGTTCTGATCGAGGGGGGAATATATGTCTTCAGATTTTAATGCATTTCTGGCTGAACGTGGGATAAAACACCAGTGTACAGTGCCGTATACACCTCAACAGAATGGAGTTGCTGAACGAAAGAACAGGTCACTCATGGAGATGGCGAGGTGCATGGTCAAAAGTCAGGCTTTACCACATAGTTTCTGGCTTGAGGCTGTCATGTGTGCAGCATATGTAATGAACACGTGTCCCACTAAAGCATTGCAGTCTATCACTCCATATGAGGCTTGACATGACCGCAAGCCATCTGTTGCTCATCTGCGTGTTTTTGGTTGTTTGGCATATGCATTAGTGCCTGAACAACATCGCAAAAAATTGAATGATAAGGCAGTAAAATGTATTTTTGTTGGGTACAGTTCTGAAAGTAAAGGCTATCGTCTGTATCATCCATAGACTAAACGCATTCTGGTTAGCCGTGATGTTGTCTTTGTGGAAGATGCTATTCAGCCATTGCTTTCATGTACTAAGGAGACATCTGTTAGCTCCAAAGACATGTATGATACTGTTGAAGCTCAAAGTCAAGGACAAAGCATGGAAGCACATCAAAAGGTGGACACACAAGGAAAGGGAGCAAGTAGGGAGCTCCAAGAAGTGTATGTCAAATTTTCAGAAGAATCCCCTACAAAAATAGTGATTTTCATCACTAAAAACCATTGTAAATACCATTATCTATTTTTAGTAACTCCATTTTGTTCAAACCGAGGAGTCCTCGAGCTTGAGGAGTATTAGAAGTACCATCGTACCAATTTTCATAATTTTTAGACTTCGTTTGAGCCTCAAATAAGCCCTAGAACCTAATTTTTAAGTAGGCCGGACACTAGGTCTGGACAGGGCCAAAACTAGTCAAAAAACTATAAAAAGAGCTAGAGAGCTCATTTTTGTGTGCTTTCCATTGTTCCTCTCTTTGATCTTACTTTGTGCGCGTGTGTGTGTATGTGTGTGCATGTTTGTGTGCTTTCACTCACGCACTTGTGCCTTCACTTGCTCGTGGATTTCATACCGGTCCTCACGTCTCCGCGGATTGACAAGTAAAGGAGGTGGTGCTTACGCTTGAGCTACACCAAATTTTGGCGCCGTTGCCGGGGAGAGAGCTTCGAGGACGAGCGTTGTGATGGTAAGATCGTAGATTTGCGAGGTTGGAAGGTAAAAAAAACTGTCATTTCAGTTCATTTTCTGTTTTTTTTTCTCTTCATCTTCATCATCATCATCATCTCCACCTTCTTCCATCTTCTTCTTCATAGAAAATTCTTGTTTTTTAGTGCATTTTCACCATCTTCATACCATTTTTCATGCATTATTGTGTGGGAAGGAGTTAGGAGAAGCAAGGGAGAGCAAGCGCTGTGTTTTTTTTATGATTTTCTGCTCATACGGAGCTCGCCATAGCCGGCGCTCAGAAATTTGAATTTCCCGCCAAAAAACGCGATTCTGTGATGAAAATCGCGATTCTCTGAAAATTCAAAATTTTTTGAAAAATCACGATTTTCTGTTTTCCCGCGTAAAAGTTGGCTGAAAAAATCACGATTCTGTGGTCATTCTCAGAAACACGATTCTGTGATTGTGCTCAAAATCACGATTCTCACAAATCACGATTTTCAGTCAAAAAACACGATTTTGAGAAAACACGATTCCCTACTCAAAATCGCGATTCTCAAAAAATCACGATTTTCAGTAAAAAACACGATTTTATGAAAAAAAGGCGATTCTGTGTAATCACGACTTTTTGCTCAAAATCACGCTTTCATGCCAAAAACACGATTCTGAGAAAATACGATTTTCAGCGGGCTCAAAATCGCGATTCTCACAAATCACGATTTTCAGCCAAAAACACGATTTTGTGAAAAAAACACGATTTTGTGAAAAAAACACGATTTTGTGAATCACGATTCTCTGGGTCAAAATCGCGATTTTCTAAAAACACGATTTTGTGCTCAACATCGCGATTTTCATGTCAAAAAACACGATTCTCTAAAACACGATTTGGTGCTCAAAATCGCGATTTTCATGTCAAAAAACACGATTTTCACAAACATGATTTTGTGCTCAACATTGCGATTTTCTTGTTAAAAACACGATTCTGAGAAAATACGATTTTCAGCGGGCTCAAAATCGCGATTCTCACAAATCACGATTTTCAGCAAAAAAAAAACACGATTTTGTGAACCACGATTCTGTGCTCAAAATCGCGATTTTCATGTCAAAAAACACGATTCTCTAAAACACGATTCTGTGCTCAAAATCGCGATTTTCATAAACACGATTTTGTGCTCAACATCGCGATTTTCATGTCAAAAAACACGATTTTCAGAAACACGATTTTGTGCTCAACATCGCGATTTTCTTGTTAAAAACACGATTCTGAGAAAATACGATTTTCAACGGGCTCAAAATCGCGATTCTCACAAATCATGATTTTCAGCAAAAAAACACGATTTTGTGAACCACGATTCTGTGCTCAAAATCGCGATTTTCATGTCAAAAAACACGATTCTCTAAAACACGATTCTGTGCTCAAAATCGCGATTTTCATGTCAAAAAACACGATTCTCTAAAACACGATTCTGTGCTCAAAATCGCGATTTTCATAAACACGATTTTGTGCTCAACATCGCGATTTTCATGTCAAAAAACACGATTTTCAGAAACACGATTTTGTGATCAAAATCGCGATTTTCACAACACGATTTTCTACTCAAAATCGCGATTTTCAAAACACGATTTTGTGAAAACACGATTTTGTGAACACGATTCTCAAGGTACAAAATCACGATTTTCTCCAAAGGTCCTGTTTGCCTGTTTTGACCCCTAGGAGCGTGAATTGGCATAACTTTTTCATCCAAAGTCCATTTTTTGAGCTCTATAGCTCGTTGGAAAGCTCGTTTCGAATCCTACACGATCTCAAATGTTTTTTTCAAGAATAACGCGTTGATTTTGAGATAGGATAATTTGAAGTTGACCCTCATGTGGGACTAGGGAACCAAGGGGACTCCAAAGAATTTTGAACCATACCAAGGGGAAAATTTGGACTCTTGACTAAAGCTTATGAACCTGAGATCTGGTAGACACTTAGGCAAGGATAAACAAAGCATTAGATCTTCTGAGGCTAGTGTCACCATACATCCAAGTCTTGGGCACAACAACTAAGTGGTCATCTTTTACTAAGTTCAGACACAAGTGATTCAGAAATGTCTTTTAGTATGGGAAAACCTGCAGGTGGCTCAGGGACTGCCCATCTACAAACACCAGAAGGTCCCTATAAGACACAGTTGGAATATATTCGGACCAACCAATCAGGTGCTCGCATCTATGAGGATGGTCTGAGGCGATCAGTGGTCCAACTCAAAAATCCAGATCAATCCTTTGGACTTGAACACCCGGTGGTCAAGTTCGAAGAGGGTTCATACATTGATAAGGAAGGAACCATGTATGTGGTCACCAACCTACCAGATAGGACTGATGAGTTTGGAAATGTCATTCCTGAGAATGAAATAGGAGACCTAGAACAAGGAAATGTAGGACAAGGACCCCAGACTCCTAGAGGTAAGTCAGTTTTGACCCGAGTGATCACTCCAGACTGGATCCCTCAAGATAACAAAAGCATAGAACTATTTTTGAATAGAGAAACAGAGGAAGCCTTTTGGAGATTCAAGCCAGATCAACCTAGCCAATTGGGCATAGTCATCATCTACGAGTTCAAGGATCCAGAGATACCAGGCAAAGTGGTCTACCTGGATAACACATCAGAGAAAATTTTCTTGGTAACAGAACATGATAGACATGCATATACTTGGAAGAATGAATTGATTTTCCCCCCACCAAGATCCAATGTTTCCCATGGTCTCCAAGGAGTAGGATTATCCCACGCTCATGAAGCCCAGAGAGAAAGAACTAGAGAGAGACCTGAGGTAAGTTTTGCACACACCGTGGGCAGGAATAGATCAGGATTTGAAAATGAAAGACCTGAAAAAGAGAGACATCAAGCACATAGGCAACAAAGAGATGAACATGATTTTCCATTGCCTAGACCCCGAGAGCACCCAAGAACCCTTAGACCCACTCAAGTGATCAAGGCAATGAAGAATTATTTTGACGGGTCAGGAGATCCTTATGATCATGTGGCCGAGTTCAAACAAGTGTTAAGAGCAGAACAGGTCGAGGACTTGTTCACCCAGTACGAGGCATTTGGTTTGACTCTTAAGGGCACTGCCTTGGCTTGGTTTCAACCACTGAGTAGTCGCAACTATCGCGATGTAGGTCAACTGCTAGACGAATTCATTGTAGAATTTTCCAAGAGTGGTATCAGGCATAACACATCGTCCCTGATCCACAGTTTCAAGCAGACACCCCAAGAAACAGTGCGACTAGCAGGTAGAAGGTTCAGACAGTACCTAGAAAGATGCCCTACTCCAGAGTTACCCACACCAGCTAAACAAGTGGCTTTGTTCTTAGATGGCTTACTGAGCACAAAGTTAAGATCATATGTGTACTTGAAAGAGCCTAGATCCATAGAAGAGTGCGTGCGGACGTGCATCGACATAGAAGATAACTTGGGTGAGGAGTTAGGATTATCCAAACTCTACAAAGATTCGGATAGTTCTACTAGTCATACTTCAAAGATCTCCACAGAAATAGAAGAGATAGCTGAGCAAGTTGCCAAGAAGCTGGGAGTCCAAAATAAACAAACACAGAGAGTCACTCCAGTGAATCGGTGTTATACTTGTGGGGGCGACCACATGGCTAATGTATGCCCAATGCAAAACCAAAACATTAGAGAAAGGAATGCTCCATATTGCACTATTGAGAGAAAATACACAAACCACACGGCTCAAGATTGTCCCTACAATAGGCAGGCTATTAGACAGAATTATCAGCAACCTTACCCACAAGGTAGGTATCAGAACCAATACCAATAGCCATATTATAGACCACAACAGCAATATCAGGTACCATATAGGCCACAACCTGTCTTGGGAAACCAACCACCAACTCCTGCCAACGTGATTCCAGTCAAGTATGCTGTGGGAGAGGAAAATCCAAATAGAGCTTTGGTGCCACTAACCCCATTGATACCAGATAATGACTCTCATGCTCATAGCTCAGACTACTCCCATGTAGGTAGTCCACATGCGTATTACACAGAGTCACCTGAACATAGTGAGATTTACTCGTATCAATATGAGGCACCACCTATGGAGCAAAATTGGGAGCCAGAATACTCCAATGTCATGTACACAAATCCTAACCCTAGGCCCCAATTGAGACAAATGAGACCACAAGCCCCTAGAGGATCTTGTTTTAGATGTCAAGGTGATCATTTCATTCGTGACTGTCCCCACCCATCATCTCCGAGTCAAGGACAGGCTATCACAATACAGGCTTTTTGCCCTGATTGTGGCAAAGACCATCTCCCCAGAGATTGTCCAAGGAACCCCTCCAGTGCACCCAAGATTACACCCATTAATGTGGTAGGCTTAGTGGCAGATTCAAGTTCAAGTAGTAGCAATGTGGCTCCTATACAAGCTGTCACTAGAGCACAAGCCTTAAAACAGGATAAACCAGTAGAACAATCAGAGTCGAGTGAATCGGGAGAGCCTAGTAAGAGGAAAACAAGAACATGGAAGGATACCAGAGAGAAGGCCAATCGCAAGTGGAATAAAAAGTTATCGGAACTAGAAGAAAGCTTAAAAGAAGCGAAAACAAAAATAGAAGACATTGCATCTCAAAGCCCCTCGCATGCCGAAACTCCATCCACTCCACCTCATCCCACCCCACCACCCATTGTAAATAAACCACAACCAGGGTCTGTTCTTGCAGATCCAACCCCAGAAGGCTTGGACATGATGTTCAAAGCCTACCAGGCTCGACTTCAAGAAGGGCCTACAGCTGCAAACCTAGACAAGAGTTACCCTAGAGCGGACTTAGAGATTGAACGGATGAAAATGTGGATGAAAATGTAAAACTCAAGCTATACTTGAGACTAGTCAAAAGTTCAATCAGACAAATTCTGTCAAAGGGGATTTGCATTTCCAGGGCTTACTAGAACGATTAGAGCAGTTGGTAAACAAACCACAAGTTTCTTTACCTCCACAGGCTCAACCAGTTATTGAAAGAGGAAGCTCACAACCAATGGGAGCTTATGTTCCTAATTCCACGGATCCAGGAGTACCTCCTTCAATTCAACAGTACTCTCAAGAATTCTTGCGGGAAATACAAGAAGAGAAATGGGCCAAGGAGAAGGGTAATTCCCCTCCTATTCCTGAGATTGATGATCTTCATGATCAATTTCCCCAAGACATTCCATCTATTTACGGAGATGAAGCAGAACAACAAGAAGACGAAAGGTTAGATTTTGAATCTAATACCTTAGAAGAACTGCCTCAATTTCCAGGCCCATGGGAATCTGAATCTCTCCAGATTAGAGCTCCCACAATACTAGTAAGAAATGAAGACTCAGTGGTTCCAAGGAACACGGATGTCGTGAAGAACACTAAGGTTCAATGTCATCTCACTGTAGAAGAGCTGCTCAAAGCAAAACCTGAGCTTTGGAATCATGTGAAGGATCAGGTTCCAGAACTTGATTCCAACATGCCAAAAGCAGGCTCCAAGCAAAGGGTACCAGAGATACCTCTAGACAAAATAGGGGACATGTGTGAGGGTGAAGAAGGTAATACTTATCTTCCAATCACCTACCAAGGTTACACAACCAAAGCAATCATAGATTCAGGTGCTAGTGTTGCTATTGCGACCACCTCCTTGTGGAAGCAATGGGGCAAGCCCACATTAAGACCAACTAGAATGAAGCTTCAAATGGCTGATGGTCATTTGGAAAGACCTCTAGGATTGCTAGAAGGGATCACTCTAACCACTTGTGGTGTAGAGTTTGAGCACACATTTGCTATATGTGACTTTGAGAAAAATAATGTCTATGAGATGATCCTAGGAAGACCCTTCCTACGACAATTGCAAATAGTACAGGATTGGGGAACTAACTCCTTGTACTTACAGCACTTAGGGGTCACCACCAAGGTCAATTTGAAGGATTACACCTTCAGAGATGTACCACCCCTACAGTGGAATTCTATCCACAAAGCGAAAGAAGATTCCATCTCTGTGCATTCTGAAAGTTCACCTGATCCATCATGGCTGCATGAAGATACTCATTTGTGGATGTACAAGGTCGCAAAGGAAGAGGAAAAACGTTTAAAGGCAAGAGAAGAAGGAACTTCGCTAGGAGATAGACCAGTTGGAGACCCAGCCTACACACCGATGATCTTTCCAGATGAGGAGTTTGAGCCTCATGGCTGGCTAGAAATCTTAGCCACCATGGACATTGCTGTCAATGAGGAACAGTGGACACCCCATTGTGATGAGGAGGGTTATGATATCTCAGTTTTCATGTGTCAACCCTTGCTAGAAGAATGTGACCCTAGTGATGTCATAGAGGAAGACGAGAATGACGATGATCTGGAGTCTATTGTGATGGATAGTTGCTTTAACTCAGAGCAGCACTATCTAGAAGATATAGGAGTGTTCACCCAAAAAGAAGAAGAACCTCTCACAAGTATTAAAACAGTAAACTCAAAGGATGGAAGTGAGAGTAGTCAAAAGAAAAAGAAAAGAAAAGCAGTGAAACAAGAAGAGGAGGAATCATTGTTTGAAGTACCAGAAAACTTCAAGAAATATGAAGTTGACGACCGCAAAATTTTGGTACGAATGCCTAAGAGAGAGGCCATCATAGGAGAATCATATGATAATAAAGAAAAGACCAAGAAGATTGTAGTGACCATTGAAGAGAACGAAGAGAGATGCACATATATAGGAGATGACCTAAGTGCAAGAGAAGAAATGGAGCTCATAGCTCTATTAAGGGAATATAGGGATGTGTTTGCATGGCACTATAGAGACTTGAAAGGGGTAGATCCAAGAATTTTCTCTCATACTATCCCCATGACTGCTGATGCTAAGCCCACCAAACAGAAGCCCTACACATATAATGATACCTATGCAGCCAAAATAAAAGAAGAAATTGATAGGTTGATTGAAGCTGGATTCATCTATGAGATTGAGCATACCGAATGGGTGTCCCCCATTGTTGTGGTACCCAAGAAGAACGGGAAGTTGCGAGTGTGTATTAACCTTAAAAAAGTTAATGCCGCTACGATTAGAGATAGTTATCCACTTCCAATCACAGAACTATTGGAGCGTGTTGCGGGCAAGGAAGTTTATAGCTTCCTTGATGGATTTTCAGGTTACAATCAAGTAGCCATTGCCCCAGAAGATCAACACAAAACAGCTTTTGCTACAGAGTGGGGAATCTTTGCATTTCGGTGATGCCATTTGGGCTCACCAATGCACCTGCAACATTCCAAAGGCTCATGTGTCATGTCTTCAAAGAGTTCTTGCGAAAGAGCTTAGAAGTGTATGTGGATGATTTATGTGCTCATTCCCAAGAAAGAAGGGTTCACATCCCTGAGCTCAGACAAATCTTCAACAAGTGTAGAGAATATCGAGTGTGTCTGAACCCAGAAAAGTGTGTGTTTATGGTGCGTCAAGGTAAAATCTTAGGTCATATTGTTTCTAAGAATGGAATCTCAACAGATGAAGATAAGGTACGAGCCATAGCGGAGCTACCAAGGCCAAGGAATATTAAAGAGGTACAAGCCTTTATGGGCCATTGTGGATACTATCGTAGGTTTATCCACAGGTACGCGATCATAGCTAGACCCCTTTATGCCTTGTTGTCTAATTTTGAGTGGAACGACGAATGCGAGAATTCTTTCAACGAACTGAAAAAACGTTTGTGCACGGCACCAATACTCACCACTCCTGATTGGAATAAACCATTCCATGTCCATGTGGATGCATCCAATCATGCCATAGGATGTGTGCTAGCACAACCCACAAGTGAAGGAAACTTAGATTTGCCCATAGCATATGCTAGTAGACAGCTCACTGCAGCTGAACGGAACTATACCACAACTGAGCGAGAGGGCTTAGGCATGGTATATGCTGTGAAGAAGTTTAGACACTATTTATTGGCCAACAAGTTCAAGTTTTTCACTGATCATCAAGCTTTGTTATATTTGGTCAATAAACCTTGCAATACTGGACGCTTAGTAAGATGGTTCCTCTTACTAATGGAATATGACTTTGAAGTTGTTGTCAGGAAAGGTAGAACCCACCTTCGGGCAGATCACCTTTCTCGCATCACTTCAGGAGAGTCACCGCAAGGAGTGTTTGATGAATTACCCGATGCTTATCTGTTCAATTTAGAAGTTGTTCCTAAATGGGCAAATAAGTTGGTACCAGTCCTAACCTTTGGCCCTGCAAATAAGAATGTGAAAACATCACAAGAAGAAATTGTAAAATCACAAAAATATCACATATTAGCAGGAAGCATGTACAAACAAGATACTGAGGGTGTATTAGCTTGTTGTGTGGAGGATGATGAACATAGTAGTTGGTTGCAACAAGCCCATGAAGGAATGCTAGGAAATCACTATTCTAAACAATGAACATTGCAGAATCTAAAGCGTTTAGGAGTGTATTGGCCTAGCATGGACAAAGAAATACATGAGTGGATTAAGAATTGTCCAAGGTGCAGAGAGAGACCCCCAGTGGAGCATGCGACCCTTTATCAAGTGTCATTAATTCCAGATTGGAGTGCTCCATTGGTAGAGTTTATGAGATCAGGAAGATTACCCAAAGAGGCTAGTCTAGCAAGAAGACGAAGCATGGAGCAAGAGGCTCAAGGCTATGCCTTAGTAGGGGACAACCTATACCGAAGAGGCAAAGATGGTTACTTAAGACTATGCGTTCATGAATCAGACCATTTAAAGGTCTTAGAGATTGCACACAGCGGTGTTGCAGGTGGACATTTTGGTCCTGACCGAGTGATCAAGACCATTCTATTCTCAGGACTTTGGTGGCCCACTCTTCATATGGACGCACATACCTATGTGAAGAAATGTGACACATGCCAACGTGCACAATATCCGGTGAGAAAAGACGAGATGCCCTTGAGGCCAATGATGGGAGGACGTGCATTTTCGAAGTGGGGCATAGACTTCATAGGTCCTATTAACCCCCCAGCTAGAAACTCCCATGCAGAGTACATCATTGTAGCCACAGATTACCTTACAAAGTGGGTAGAAGTCAAAGCCACAACAAAGAATGATGCTCAGACTACGGCTAAGTTCTTATTCGAGAATGTGTTCACGAGATATGGACTACCAATAGAGTTGGTGAGCGATAGAGGCACACACTTCTTGAATGAAGTCATTGAAAATCTTCTCCAAGAATTCTTGGTGATACATAAGAAATCTGCCCCCTATCACCCACAAGCTAACGGACAAGCCGAGAGTACCAATAAGATCCTCTGTAACGTATTGACAAAACTGGTAAATAATAAACGCTCTGATTGGGACAAACAACTTCATCATGCTGTTTGGGCTTATCGAGTTGCCTACAAAACGGTACTCAACGCCACCCCATTTCAGATGGTCTTCGGACAGAACGCTGTGCTACCATTAGATTTCTTAATCCCTGCCTTAAAAGTAGCACAAGAGTATGAGTGGAATGGGCATGAATTGTCCTCTAGGATCTTTGATCTCGAACGCTTGGGTGAGACAAGGCTACGGGTGGCAGCAGGCATCTACGCTGCAAAGAAGAGGCAAAAGGCATACTTTGATGCACACATCAAGGATAAGGGATTGAAAGAGGGAGATCTAGTGTTGGTATACACACTAAAACAACATGCCCGTAAGTTGGAAAAAAGAGGATACGGACCCATGATCATTAATAGAATTTCCACTAGTGGTGCAGTTCAGTTGGCCACTCTAGAAGGAGATATCTTGCCAAACTATATTAGTGGCTGTAGAGTCAAGCTATATCAAGAACCTCTTACTGAGGATATGCTAATGAGACTCAACACTGCTAAGAAGCGAAAAGATGAAGAGTTAAGAGTGCGAGAAGAAGCACAGGTAGAGGCCAGAGAGCGTATTAGGCGAAATAAGTTAAGGTGATTAGGCCTAGATGTCAACTCAAAAGCCCCAAAATATCACATGGATATGTGTCAAAAGTCAGGCATAGCGACTTCTCAGGTCATTGACCGAAGACCCTTTGTGACCATAGAGATAGGACAAGGGAAGGGTGCAAGGACGGTGAAAGCATTGATTGACTCAGGTGCAGCAAGTAGTGCAGTTAGACTTTCCTACTGCCAAGACTTGCAGTTGAACATCAATCCCATAGAAGCTTATCTCATAGGATTGGGAGGTGTGGAAACCCCTTGTTTGGGCGAGGTGGAACTTCCCATCTACCTTCAAGATGTTCCAATGAGAGTCAAAGCGCTAGTAATGTCAAGATGAGAACCTTACAGAACCACTTGTCTTGGGTCAAGATTGGATCTATGACCATGCAGTTAACTTAAACCTAAGAAGTCAAATTCTTCAAGTTTGGGTACATGAACAATGCATTACAATAGAATTAGAGAACTGCATGCTCCTAAATCATGGCACCACACACTCTCTTAGTTCTTCCAAGACTAATCATATGAAAGAAGATGTTGTATGTGCCAAAAGCTCTATGATGCAGAAGGAGTCAATCGTGGAAGACCAGGTTCGAAGGCGGGTGGATCTTTCTTCTTCTCCAAAGAATCAAGTAGCCACAGTAGTGAGCCTACCACACAAGCAAACACAACCGTTCACGACAACTGCTACATCAAATAGAAAGACACCATTCGATAAAAAAGCGGTCCCGGGCATGAAGCAGATCTGGGTACGCAAAGGAGAGCAACCACCAGCCTTGCCCCCACAAATCCCATCCAGGCAAGCCAACCAAGTCAGAAGACGAAGAAAGCAGCTCGGACAAGCTCAATCACAAGGTATCCAACAAGTTTGGGTGCCTAAGAAGTTAGCTGCAGCTCAACAAGGGCAATTACAAATGTGGGTACCTAAGAAGCTCTTACATCCACAACAACCTATGTTCTCCCACATGCGAAAGGTCTCAACCAAGAAGCCAAAAAGAGAAGAGGGTAAGAACCACGTACAGAGACCGAAAGAAG
This sequence comes from Ceratopteris richardii, assembly GCA_020310875.1. NCBI lineage: Eukaryota > Viridiplantae > Streptophyta > Polypodiopsida > Polypodiales > Pteridaceae > Ceratopteris > Ceratopteris richardii. The sequence continues at coordinate 138,607,714 of CM035437.1, forward strand.
ATCAAATCAGCTCTTCAAGAATAGTAGGAAGACGTGCAAAAAGGATATGGGTTTGGAAGCCAAAAGTACAAGCAGCCTCCATCGAACCAAAGCGCCAACCACACTGGATACCACAGTTCAGAACGCATCCGAAGAGGAAGGCGCCTAAAGTGATCTCTACAGTGCCAAATACTGTTCTAAAATGGACTCCAATAAGGAGGATTACATCAGTTCGAGACTCAATGGATACCTCCACCAAGGTCGGCATCAACCTCCGCAAATAACATCGAAAGCCTCGAACGAGCGACAACCATGTGCTCCTTGCACAACCCTGTCTTTTGCACCATTCAGGTCATGCATTTCCAAAGTATGCATTAATATAGGGCCACATTACACGGCCGTGCATAGACACACTTGAGAATCCCATGCACAAGAGCACAGTGACATATGTCAAACATTTCTATTGATACTAACTTTTGTGTTCTTGTTTGGCGATATCCTTTTCCTCAAAAAAAAAAAAAAAAGAAGTGGGAGAGAGCTTGTTCCCAGGTTTGGCTTATGAAACATGAATGAGTCATGCTTAGTTGAAGGTGGAACTGTTGATTACTAGGCATTTATCAATTTGGATAGAAGTGTGTCTCGGCCAGCAGTGAGATTATTGCTGCCTTATCTGGTAGATGACAAGCATTTGGCATGAACATGGCATCTACAACTATGATTTTCTCTTACCATGATAGGAATGAAGAGCTTGAAGGTCTGCAACTTGAGTGATGCTTAACTTCTTCATGTACCAGAGCATCCAAGGAGATATCTGCACAAGGTAGTTCTGGAGGAGAAGACTCCTGCATATGGTGAGCTAAAGAGAATATGTGAAACTCAGCTTGGTGTAGTTACCCGATGTTGCTTGCCAAGGAATATAAAGCAATTCAATTCTTAGTATTTCCTGAACCAGTATGGAACAGTAGCACTGGTGAATGGTCTATGTCAATCAGCATGGTAATCTCTTAGAAACCGGCACGTGTCCAATATTCCTCTGAGTGTCAATATAGGGAAGTGAACGTGCATGAGCCCAAGCTCAGAAATGCACATTGTTAGTGACAAATGTTGCTTTGAAAAGAGGAGAGGAGATCCACCACTCAAAAGATCTCATCAGTGGACAATCAACATGGACATTCATCAACAATGTTCCATCCCAAAGGCCGAGTGTACAACACGAAGAGACAAACATCCATCAACCTTCTCCATGGTAAGTATCTTTACTCTGGAAACACCATAACCATGATAGTTTAGGAAACCTCTTCGTCAGCATACCCTTGAGCACTTAGCTCAAGACCCGTAATTTTTGCACCATGCTTCTTCCAATGCATTTTCCAAGTAAGCATGCGTAGGGCTACATTACAAGGCCGGGCACAAGGCACATACTTTTTTCAACCCAGGCACGAACACACTTACCCATCATTCATTATGGGTTATGAGTAGTTAGCATGACTGCTCTCAACATCATCTTTGGAAGAGCTAGCGGACGTTATGGGAACAATATCCATATCTCGGAAGCAAATTGAAGCCAGTAGTTGCTCCAAATCACTCTTGACAACCTCTTTTGAGCAACTTGCAGTTTTGGAAGCTCACAACGACACATTCTTGCTGGAATCCAAGGAACCAGCTCATACAACGGATGGACACCACCTCTCAAAGCACTACATGGAACAGCCCTTCCAACAAGGGTCTGTCAGGGACGACAGACTCGAGAGGGGGGGGAGTGTTGAAGCTCAAAGTCAAGGACAAAGCATGGAAGCACATCAAAAGGTGGACACACAAGGAAAGGGAGCAAGTAGGGAGCTCCAAGAAGTGTATGTCAAATTTTCAGAAGAATCCCCTACAAAAATAGTGATTTTCATCACTAAAAACCATTGTAAATACCATTATCTATTTTTAGTAACTCCATTTTGTTCAAGCCGAGGAGTCCTCGAGCTTGAGGAGTATTAGAAGTACCATCGTACCAATTTTCATAATTTTTAGACTTCGTTTGAGCCTCAAATAAGCCCTGGAACCTAATTTTTAACTAGGCCGGACACTAGGTCTGGACAGGGCCAAAACTAGTCAAAAAACTATAAAAAGAGCTAGAGAGATCATTTTTGGGGGTAGCTTGTTAGAGAATAGAACTTTTGTAAGAGAACTCTTTTGCAATCTAAGCTTTCCATTGTTCCTCTCTTTGATCTTACTTTGTGCGCGTGTGTGTGTATGTGTGTGCATGTTTGTGTGCTTTCACTCACGCACTTGTGCCTTCACTTGCTCGTGGTCTTCATACCGGTCCTCACGTCTCCGCGGATTGACAAGTAAAGGAGGTGGTGCTTACGCTTGAGCTACAGATACTTTGATGCCTCTTTTTACAGGTGGACAGGCTAGTGCTGGTCCTAATGAGGCAACGTCTCAGCCTTTGCAGGTTTCATATGATGATGTAGATCATTCCATTTCTGATGCAGATTTACATGATGCACTTGTTGGTGAGAGAACTGATATTTTGAGCAGGCAAAAACTATGCCAAAATGGCTAGTGCAGACTTTGCGTGACAGCAAATTAGATGCACCTTTGTCATATCGTACTCGTTCAGGCTCTCATAGTGCCTCCTTTGCATCACATTGCTATGCTATGGCTGCATCTAGTCTCTGTGATGAGAATGAGCCTGTTTCTTTTGATGAAGCACAAAATTCAAAAAATTGGATGGCTGCTATGCAATCTGAATATGATGCTATAATGAAGAATGGTACATGGTCTTTATGTGACTTGCCTCCTGGCAAGAAGGCCATTGACACTAAGTGGGTATACAAGCTGAAGCGTTAACCTGATGGTACAGTTGACAGGTATAAGGCTAGGCTTGTTGCAAAGGGTTATGCACGGGAAAGAGGCATTGATTTTGATGAGACCTTTGCACCTACATGCCATATGACTACTGTTCGCAGCATTTGTGCACTTGCAGCCCATCATGGTTGGAATGTACATCAGTTGGACATTAAAACAGCATTTCTGAATGGTGACTTGCATGAAGAAGTGTATGTTTTTCAGCCCTGTGGCTTTGTGCATAAAGGGCATTAAAACTAGGTTTGCAGGTTAAAGAAGGCATTATATGGTTTAAAGCAAGCACCACGTGCTTGGTATGAGAAGATACATGCCTATCTGATTGCACATGGTTTTGAGAACAGTCCAACTAAAAGCACCTTATATGTTAAACGTGCTAATGATGTGCTTCTGATCATTGTTGTCTATGTTGATGACATGCTGCTCACTGGTCCTATTGAGACACATATTGCTGATTTTAAGGCTTATTTGCATGCCTCATTTGAGATGTCTGATTTGGGGCATTTGCATCACTATTTGGGCATTCAGTTTATGCACGTTGATGGTGGAATGGCTTTGTGTCAAATGAAATATATTGACACATTATTGCAAGGTTTCGGCCTTGAAGACTGTAAGCCTATTGCCACTCCTATGGAGACAGGTTTACGATTGAGTCTTCATGATGCTGGAGATGCATTTGATGCTGTTCTCTATCAGCATGCTGTTCTCTATCAGCAGGCTGTTGGATGCTTGATTTACTTATGCATTACTCGGCCAGATATTCAGTTTGCTGTCTCACAGATGAGCAGGTTTATGCATTGCCCAGGAGTCACGCATTGGAAAGCGGTTAAGCGCATATTTCGCTACTTGAGTGGTACTCGGCTACTTGGGTTGTTTTATCCCAAGGGGGGATCACTACCGCCAGATTTGCATGCTTTTTCTGACTCAGATTGGGCTGGTTGCTATGACACTCGTGTGTCCACCAGTGGTTTTTGCTTCATGCTTGGTAGCTCATGTATATCTTGGCTGAGCAAGAAGAAGCCTACTATGGCCACTTCCAGTTGTGAGGCTGAGTATAGGGCAACTTTCACAGCGACTGTTGAGTGTGTGTGGCTCAGACGCCTTATGGTTGATTTGGGTGTTGGCCAGTCTTCTGCCACCACCATCTTCACTAACAGTTAGAGCGCATTGGCAATTGCGAGGAACCCTGTGTTCCATGCTCGCACTAAGCACATTGAGGTGCATTATCACTATGTCAGGGAGAGGTTCTCTGCTGGGGAGATCAGCTTGGCATATGTGCCCACGCAGGAGAACATTGCAGAACTTTTCACGAAGGCTCTGCCTAGGGAGAAGTTTGAAGCTTTCCGCAAAGCTTTGGGCTTACTTCCTTTGTGGAGTGATTTCCACATAGCTTGGCACTTCCTTATACATGAGTGCCAGCTCCTTGTTCACCGCATCACTCCCAGGGGGGATTTGTTGATATATTTAGGTAGTGATGTGTGTGAACACTCTAGGACCGCCGGGGCACTTTTTTCCCTCTTTAGGAGGTTTTTTTCCCCCGGCTTGTATATACGCCTATTGCCCTAATGGGCTACTTATCTTTGTACATTCTCTAGTAATACATTCAATATTGTGTGTTTGTGCTCCAAGCTTCTTCTTCTTCCTTGTGCTGTTCGCGTGCTTCTGTAGACGTCTATCTCCAACAAAGATATCAAAAGGAAGCTTGGTAAGGAGTTTAAAATTTTAGATCTTGGGGAGCTGAAATATTTTTTAGGAATTGAAGTTGTTTATGGAAAGAGTGGCATCTACTTGATGCAAAGGAAGTACTTGTTGGATGTTCTTTTTAGATTTGGAATGAGTGAATGCAAACCACTCACTCAACCCATGGACACAAATACAAAGATTTGTTCAAATGATGGAAAACCATTGGAAGATGTAATGACATACAGAAGCATTGTAGGATCATTGATCTATGCAAACATTACAAGACCTGATTTGTCTTATGTTGTTGATGTACTTTCTCAGTTTATGCAAGCCCCGACAAGTGAACACTTAAATTCAGCCAAGAGAGTGTTGAGATACATAAAGCATACAGTTAATCATGCTTTGTTTTACAAGTTTGATGAAGAATTGCAGGTCAAAGGCTTTAGTGATGCTGATTGGGCAGGCTCAAAGGAAGATAGAAGATCAACCTCAGGTTATGTGTTCATGATAGGAAGCAAACCTATCACGTGGAGCTCAAAGAAACAACCTACTGTTGCACTTTCATCTATGGAGGCTGAATACAGAGGATTAGCATTTGCCACATGTGAAGCAATGTGGATTAAAAAGCTTTTGGCTTATCTTGGAGTGCAAGTTGGAACCATCCCTATATATGGTGATAACATGTCAAGTATCTACTTGGCAAGCAATCCTATGTTTCATGCAAGGAGCAAGCACATAGAGGTCCACTACCATTATGTAAGGGAGAAGGTGTTGAGCAAAGATGTGGAGATAAAGTTCATTAGAACCAAAGAGCAGGTTGCATATATTTTTACAAAGTTCTTGGATGCTTCTAAACTCAAAGGCTTCAAGGATGTGATAAATTTGCAGGACATGGATGAAGATAACTCCCAAATGAGCTTGAGGGGGAGTGTTAAAGATAAATGTACAAGCTCATTTTCATATGAGCCATGCTTGGATAAATTTACCAAATATAAAGATCAAGGAAAAGGAGAGAAAAAAAGGAAAAAATAATAAAAGAAAAAGTCTAGTCAAAACTTCATGATGAGTAAGAGATACAATATCTTGCCATGTAGTTAGTAGCATGTAGTGGAGAAAGTGGTGAGTTAAGAAGAAGGCACAAACTTCTTCACATGCTCATTGGTTATAAAACTGAAGTGGGAGCACATTCAAAACAAGGAGAGAAAGAGGCAAGAGCTCCCAGTAGTCGGATCTGGCCATTTTGTCATTTTGGCTTCCCTTAGACTCCTTCCAGCCGCACGTCAGTTTGTACACCACTCTGTTGCAGAGCTCATATCTCAGTGCATATGTAACCATTTTGTGCTTTTAAACATTCATTGGAGAGCTTATCTTGTGTACTTTCTGCATATCAAATATCTCTTTGAACGCTTATGTACTTTGTGAGATATCAGTGAAAGAGTGAAGTCCAGTTCTTCAGTATACCTGTGTAGATAGGTAGTCTATTTTGGTCAGTTTAGTTTCCTGACCAAAACATATCCAAATTGCATGATTTTTGTCTTGTTGGAAAGCTCTTGGCATCTACTTTTCCGTGTTAGAAATATCTCATTGAGATCATTTATATTCTATGAGATATCTATCATATAGTAAAGTCCATTTTTATAGTGTACTTATGTGTGCAGGTGGTCTATCTTGGTGAGTTGCGTTTGCTAATCAAAACTCATCCAAATTACTTGTTTTTTATCTTGTTGGAAAGCTATTTGTGTCTATTTTCCCTGTACCAAATAGCTTTCTCAAAGGATATATATTCAGAGAGTTATCAATCCGAGAGTGAAGCCCAGTTCTTTAGCATATCTGTGTGGACAGGTAGTTCATCTTTGACAGTTTTGTTTCCTAATCAAAACTTGTCCAAATTAAGTCATTTATATCTTTTTAGAAATATCTCTTTGTCTACTTTGATTGAATAAAGTCTTAAGTCCATTTGTGTTTTGTATTGAGAGCAGCAAGCTATCTAAGGTGCAGATGTTTGTCCAAGTGCTGGACATACAAGGGCTCACTACACAGTTCCGTTGTGCATAGGAGAACTCATTCTCCACATTCTAGGGTCCTTCAGGCACAGATATGATCTTAACTTGGTACTCAACAATATTTGATAGTTTTGTGATCTTATAATTTCTTCTTAGTTTGTTTTCACATTCTTATTTGCTGGTCCCAAGGTCAGGATAGGTACCAACTTATTTTTCCATTTAGGAACAACTTCTAAATTGAATAGATAGGCATTGAGTAGCTCATCACACACTCCTTGAGGTGGCTCTCCTAAAGTGATGCAAGAAAGGTGATATGCTCTGAGGTGGGTCCTACCTTTCCTAACAACCACTTCAAAGTTGTATTCCATTAGTAAGAGGAACCATCTTACTAAACGTCCAGTATTGCAAGGTTTATTGAACAAATATAATAAAGCTTGATGATCAGTGAAAAACGTGAACTTGTTGGCCAATAGATAGTGTCTAAACTTCTTCACATCATATACTATGCCTAAGCCTTCTCTTTCAGTTGTTGTATAGTTTCATTCAGCTATGTTTAATTGTCTGCTAGCATATGCTATAGGCAAATCTAAATTTCCTTCCCCTATGGGTTGTGCTAGCACACATCTTATTGCATGATTGGATGCATCTATGTGGACATGGAATGGTTTATTCCAATCATGAGTGGTCAATATTGGTGCTATGCACAAATGTCTCTTGAGTTCATTGAAGGAATTCTCGCATTCTGCGTTCCACTTAAAATTTGTCAATAAGGCATAAAGAGGTTTAGCTATGATCCCATACATGTGGATGAACCTACAATGATATCCACAATGGCCCATAAAGGCTTATACCGCTTTAACATTCCTTTGCCTTGGCAATTCTGCTATAGCTCTCACTTTAACCTCATCTATTGATATTCCATTCCTTCCCCTAAGATCTTACCTTGACATACCATGAAAACACACTTTTCTGGGTTCAGACACACTCGATATTCTCTACACTTGTTGAAAATGTTCTTAGGCTCAGTGATGTGGTATCTTCTTTCTTGGGAATGAGCGCATAAATCAACCACATATACTTCTAAGTTCTTTTGCAAGAACTCTTTGAAGACATGACACATGAGCCTTTGGAATGTTGCATGTACATTGGTGAGTCCAAATGGCATCACACAAAATGCAAAGATTCCCCACTCTGTGGCAAAGGCCATTTTGTGTTGATCTTCTGGGGCAATGGCTACTTGGTTGTAACCTGAAAATCCATCAAGGAAGCTATAAACTTCCTTGCGTGCAACACGCTCGAGTAAATGTTTGGTGATTGGAAGTGGATAGCTATCTCTGATTGTAGTGCCATTAAATTTTTTAAGGTTGATACACACTCCTAACTTTCCATTCTTCTTGGGCACCACTACAATGGGGGACACCCATTCAATATGATCACTCTCATAAATAAATCTAGCTTCAATCAGCCTAATTTCTTCTTTTATTTTGGCTGCATAAGTATCATTATATGTGTATAGATTCTGTTTGTTGGGCTTGGTGTCAGCTGTCATGGGAATTGTATGAGAACATATTTCTGAACCTACTCCCTTCAATTCTTTGTAGGTCCATGCAAACACATCCCTATTTTCCCTTAATAGAGCTACAAGCTCTACTTCTTCTTCTGCACTTAGGTCTTCTCCTATGTATGTACATCATTCTTCGTTCCCTTCAATGGTTACCACAAATTTATTGGTCTTTTCTTTATTAGCATACGCTTATCCTGTAGTGGCCTCTCTCTCTTAGGCGTTCGTACCAAAATTTTTTTATCTTCAACTTCATAATTCTTGAAGTTTTTTGGTACCTCAAACAATGATTCCTCCTCTTCTTGTTTCACTACTTTTCTTTTCTTTGTTTTTTGACCACCTTCACTTCCATCCTTTGAATTTACAGTTTTGATGCTTGTGAGAGGTTCTTCTTCTTTTTGGGTAAATACTCCTATGTCTTCTAACTAGGGTCACATTCTTCTAGCAAGGATTGACACATGAACACTGAAATATCATAACCCTCCTCATCACAATGAGGTGTCCACTATTGTTCATTGATAGCAATGTCCATGGTGGCTAAGATTTTTGCCCAACCATGAGCCTCAAATTCCTCATATGGAAAGATCATTGGTGTGTGGGTTGGGTCTCTAACTAGTCTGTCTCCTTGAGAAATTCCTTCTTCTCTCTCTTTTAGGCATTTTTCCTCTTTCTCTGCGACCTTACACATCCACAAGTGAGTATCCTCATGCATCCATGATGGATCATATGAACTTCCAGAATGCACAGAGATTGAATCTTCTTACAGCTTGCGGATAAGATTCCACTATAGGGGTGGTACATACCTGAACGTATACTCCTTCAAATTGACTTTGGTTGTGACCCCTAAGTGTTGCAAGTACAAGGAGTTGGTTCCCCAATCTTGTACTATTTGGATTTTTCATAGGAAGGGTCTTCCTACGATCATCTCATAGACATTATTTTTACCAAAGTCACATATAGCAAAGGTGTGTCCAAACTCTACACCACAAGTGGTTAGAGTTATCCCTTCTAGCAATCCTAGAGGTCTTTCAACATGGCCATCCACCATTTGAAGCTTCATTCTAGTTGTTCTTAATGCGGGTTTGCCCCATTGCTTCCACAAGGAGGTGGTAGCAATTGCAACACCAACACCTAAATCTAAGATAGCTTTGGTTGTGTAACCTTGGTAGGTGATTGGAAGATAAGTATTACCTTCTTCACCTTCACTCATGTCCCCTATTTTGTCTAAAGGTATCTCTGGGACTTTTACTTAGAGCCTACTTTTAATATATTGGAATCGAGTTCTAAAACTTAATTTTCCACATGTTTCCATAACTCAAGTTTTACTTTGAGCAGCTCTTCTAAAGTGGGATGACATTGAACCTTAGTGTTCTTCACGACATCAGTGTTTCTTGGAACCACTGAGTCTTCATTTCTTACCAGTATTGTGAGAGCTCTAATATGAAGAGATTCAGATTCCCATGGGCCTGTGAATTGTGGTATTTTTTGTAAAGAATTAGATTCAAAATCTAATCCTTCATTTTCTTGTTGCTCTACTTGGTCTCCGTAAATAGATGGAATGTCTTGGGGAAATTGATCGTGAAGATCCTCAATTTCAGGAATAGGAGGGGGATTACCCTTCTTCTTGGCCCATTTCTCTTCTTGTATTTCCCGCAAGAACTCTGGAGAGTACTTCTGAGCTGAAAGAGGTGTTCCATCATCCATGGAATTAGGAACATAAGCATTCATTGATGGTCAACTTTCTCTTTCAACAATTGGTTGAGCTTGTGGAGGTAAAGAAACTTGCGATTTGTTTACCAACTATTGTAGTCTTTCTAGTAAGCCCTAGAAATGCAAACCTAGTTTGATAGAATTTGTCTGATTGAACAATTGATTTGTCTCGAGCATAGCCTGAGCTAGTTCTACCATTTTCATGCACAATTTTGTTCATTCAATCTCTAAATCTACTCTAGGTTAGCTCTTGTCTAGGTTTGTTGCTATTGGCCCTTCTTGAAGTCGATCCTGGTAGACCTTGAACATCATGTCCAAGCCTTCTGGGGTTGGATCTTCAAGAACAGACCCTGGTTGTGGTCTATTTACACTGATTGGTGGGGTTTTTTATTTCTATGACTTTTAGGCTTTCTTCTAGTTGAGACAAATTTCTCTTCCATTTACGATTGGCCTTCTCCCTAGTATCATTCCATGTTCTTGTTTTCCTTTTAGTAGGATCTCTTGAATTACTTGACTCATATTGTTCTGTTGGTTTGGCCTATTGTGAGGCTTGTGCCCTAGTGAGTGCGTGTATAGGAGCCACATTACCGCTACTTGAACTTGAATCCACCACTAAGCCTAGCACATTAATGGGTGTAACCTTGGGTGAACTAGAGGGGTTCATGGGACAATCTCTAGGAAGATGTTCTTTGTTGCACTCAAGACAAAAGCCTTGTATTGTAATGTCTTTTCCTTGTCTTGGAGTCGGTGAGTGGGGCCATTCATGAATGAAATGGTCACCTTGACATCTAAAACATAGTCCTCTAGGGGCTTGTGGTCTTACTTGTCTCAATTGGGATGTGGGGTTAAGATTTGTGTACATGACATTGGAGTATTCTAGCTCCCAATTTTGTTCCATAAGTGGTGTCTCGTATCGATAGGAATAAGCCTCACTATGCTCTGGTGACTCTGTGTAATAAGCTTGTGGAGTATCTTCACGGGAGTAGTCTAAACTATGAGCATGAAAGTCACTTTCTAAGACCAATGGGGTTAGTGGCACCAATGCTCTATTAAGGTTCTCTTTTGCCCCTGCATACTTAACTGGAATCACAATGGCAACCAATGCTCTATTAAGGTTCTCTTTTGCCCCTGCATACTTAACTGGAATCACATTGGCAAGAGCTGGTGGTTGGTTTTGTAGGATTGGGTGTGGCCTATATGGTGCCTGATATTGTTGTTGTGGCCTATAATATGGTTGTTGGTATTGGTTCTAATACCTATGGTGTTGGTAAGGTTGTTGATAATTTTGTCTGACAGTCTACCTATTGTATGGACAATCTTGAGCCGTATGGTTAGTGTATTTTCTCTCAATAGTGCAATATGGAGCATTAAGGTTTCCTTCGGGTTGAGCCATCATTCACTACAAGAAATAGGGGGCGTAGCGACACCCCCGAATCAGAAAAAAATGCGAACCATCGCTTATGCGATGCTAGCGTCGCATAAGCGACGGTGCTGTTTTCGAATTTTTTTTAAGAAAATACGTTGCATAAGCGATGCCTACATCGCTTATGCGACAGTACATCTCTTCATCACAAACAGCGTCGCTATCTAGCGATGTTATTTGTGACGTGGGCAAACTGGATAGCGTCGCATATATGTCATCCTTTCCAGAGTGTCCCATAAGCGACGCTCTGGAATGTTCAAAAAAAAAATCGATTTCTCCCGGCACATTTGTGCTGAGATCTGGACGAGAGCAAGAGAACGAGAGAGAGAGAGAGAGAGAGAGAGAGAGAGATAGAGAGAGAGAGAGAGCGAGAGAGAGAGACACACGCAAAGGAAAAGACCAGGTATGCGCACACACACACACTTATACACACATACATATGCATACACACACATAGACACACACACACACATACACATATACACACACACATACACACACAAATACACACACATATACACACATACACACATACACACATAATGTTTCATATACACACATATACATGCATACACACACACATATACATGCACACACACATATATGCATACACACACATATGCATACATAATGCACATGCAGAATTACACATACATAATGCATACACATGCACACACATATACACATACACACACATACACACATACACACACACATACACACGCATATATGCATACACACACACATAGAGAGACATGCACACACATACACATACATGCATACATATGCATACATAATTGTAGCTCAGTGATGAGTAGCACCTCCTTTAATGTCAATCCGGGAAGACGTGAGGATGGTATGAAGACCTTGAACAAGTGATGGCACAAGTGCGTGAGTGAGAAGCACACTAACATGCACACACATACACACACACGTGCACACACGGCAAGACAAAGAGAAGGACAATGGAGTTCCTTAGATTACTTCCAAGATGCTCTTACAAGTTCAAACCTATTACAAGCTAACCTCAAAAATGAGCTCTCTAGCTCTATTTATAGTTTTTGACTAGCTTTGGCCCTGTCCAGACCTAGTGTCCGGCCTAGTTAAAAATTAGGTTCTAGGGCCTATTTGAGGGCTCAAACGGAGTCTAAAAAATATGAAAATTAATAGGTAGATACTTCTAATTCCCCTCAAGCTCAAGGACTCCTTGGCTTGCACAAAATGGAGCTACAAAAAGGTGAAATGGTATTTACAATGATGTAGAGTGACTAAATTCATTATTTAGGAAGTATTACTTCATGGAAAAATTTGGACGGCCTTGCCAGATCTTCGTTGACTACTTTGTGTGCTTGTGCTTTCTCTTCTCTCTGAATCCCTTCTTTGACTTCCTTGTCTTGTGAGTCCTTGGGTACCTTGACTACTGCCAACACCCCCCCCCTCTCTCGCGTCTGTCGTCTCTGACAGACCCTTGTTGAGTGGATCGTTGGATATAGTAATTCACGACATCGGTCGCCAAGTGATGTTCTGATAATCTCAGTCCTTTTGCCAAATCGGTGAGTAGTGCATCCCACTCTACTGGCCCAAGAACTTTCGGATGTGGCATACATAACTTTTCTGAATGTAGAGCCTGTTCCACAGGAAATAACTGTAATAAATGAGATGGTCTGGGAATGAATATCTCTGAATGATATTCCCAGAACCCAGTGATAAACATTTCCTCAAACGTTTGCTTGAAGCAGGCTGGTAGATACTTGATACGAGCATGCCATGCATAGACGACATTGATAGATGGTGTGGTGCTCATATCATAAACAAGGTCTTGATTTCCTTCATTAAATCCGAGAGCCGAAAGATGAGGTTCCTTGAAATTCTTAAAGGTCCTGAATGTAACCAGCATTAGCTCAAAGATTTTGAGGCACATCTGTGCCATGACATCTGGTATATTCTTGAATCTGACTACCCAGTGTCGGATGGTTGAAATCATGTAGTTGACCGTGGGTTGGCCATGAGGGGGTGCTAAGTACACATAGTTTAGCCACTTTTCACATCCTTTAACTGTCAAAACTATTTTGGTGTACTCTGGCCAAGACCTTCTTCGAAATACAGGGCAGTAGCATGGGTTATACTTGATGTATAATGGCATGTTATTCCAAGTGCGTACCATCTCAGGGTATGTTTCAAGCAAAAGGATCCTCCAGGTAGGTTGAAATATATTCCCATGCATGGCACTTGCAGGGATGTCTTCTGGTGCAAACTGTGTCGCCGAGGTTGGTTCTTTTGTTGTGCGTTGCTTTATTTCAACATTATAATCTGCCATTAAGACACAGAATGGAACATACCAATTATCGGACGTGCCAATCCACCTATGATGGGAGAGGTTTCTGAAGTAATCAGATTTGATGATGATTTCTTCCAATCGGGACATCGACTGTATCTGTACTGCCACCCTCTCATCGTGGGTTGTAGCCACCTTCTCTAACCTCTGCATCCATTCAGGAGCTTCGATCTCAATTGTGTCCATTCCTTCTTTTGTTTGCTTACCCCTTGGTGCAGGCATCGGTACGTATGGGTCTTCAAAGATTTCCTCAACTTCAATTGGAACTAGGTCTTCAAGTTCCGGCTCCACGAGGGGAGAGGGTTGACGCTCATATTGAAGAACTTTATTTTGTAGTTCTGCCAGTTGTGCCCTGAGCTCTACGACTTCTTCAGATGTGTCTGCTGCAGCTGTAACTTCTTTTGGTGAATCTTGCTGAGCTGCCAGTTGCTTTAGTAGGTCATCCTGCTCTCTTTTTAAGGCAGCGTGTGCTTCGAGGAGATTGGCGTGTGTTTCCAATACGATTTGCATATTTGTCGATGGGATGGCCTTGAAATTCTCTAGGTCGACTTCTTGCGGTGAACCCTCCATTGCTGCTTCCACGTTCTCTTCGTTCTGTTTCTGTAATCGTTTATTTTCTTCGAGTGCTGCAGACATGTGCTTTCGTAGTAAGGCGAGGTTACGTCGAAGCTTGAGATTGTTCGTTATCTGAGCGTGTAATAGATCATCAAGTTGTTGTTTTTCTTCAATATCTATCTGGGGTGGATTGGCGATTAACTGATCATGTTGTGCTTGCAATGTACTCTACAGCTGTTGTAATTGCCTCTTCTCCTTCTCTAAATTAATGAATCTCTCCTATAGCGTTTCATGATTTCTGAATAAGCTCATATGTTGGGCATCTAGATGCTGGTAATGTTGTTGTAGTTGAGTCATACATTGGTACATATTATTAAATATATTATTGAGAGGAGTGGATGCGGGAAAGGTGTTGAATGCAGGGGGGTAGGGAAAAGGGAATGGGAGTGTGTATGTTGTGCTTGAAAAGGGTGAAGTGGGTGGTGGGGGAACGGGAGATTGTGGAAATATGGGGGGAGGGAGAGGTGCAAAAGTAGGTGATATGTCCATGACATCATATCTCGATGCAGTCGTGGGAGTGATTGTGAACATGGGAATTGTCAGTGTAGTGATGGTTGTGAAGGTGTAAAGTGGTGTGTGTAGTTGTGAATATGGACCGCCAGGGAGCCTGATCGGGGGAATGGGATTTTCAGCGGCTACAGTTAGAATTACCGTGTCGGTGGTAGTATTTACAATAGGGGTGGTGATAGGTTGTGCGGATTGTGAGGGTTGACTCACAGTCTGTGCTTCGGTATGGGAAGTGGACTATGGGGTGGTGACGGTGGTGGTGACACTGGTAGTGGGAGGTGAAGGTGGTGGAGTTGGAGGTAGGGGTGGTAAAGGGGGTGACGGGGGTGCACTTAAGGTATGGGATTCCTCACTGTCATGAATGGTTTGAGCCGTGCCTGTGGTCGTGGATGTGGTGCCCTATGGTTCTGATACCAATACATTCATTTGTTTCCCTGATCGAGGGGGGCATCTATCGTATCTTCTCTCTGATCTTCGCAAGTGCACAAGAGCGGTATGCACCGTCTCAGGTACCCCTAATGCGTCAGGGATCATGTCAAGGGTTGCTCTGTATTGCTCATCCACCCCTTCCTCTTCAATGATTTGGTTCATGAGGGCTTTTCCTGCTGCCAGGGACAGTTTGTGTTGTTCTTGAACTCGTTTGATGGTATCATACAGCTTTTTCAGTTGCTTCGTATAAGCAGGGGCTCCTTCAAGTTCCTGTACGACTTCTTGCTCATATTCATGCTCTTCTTCATCGGACAGTCCTTCGTGTTCATCCTTTTGCTCCTCTTCTGCAGTCTCCTCTTCATCATCATCCACTTCGACTACTTCTGGTTGGACTAGATGGGGTTGGTCTGTGACTGTCTGTTGCCCGCTTGCCTGCTCTGCCTCAACTTCTAAATTAGTAGCATTAACTATTCTGGCTACCTCCTCATCAGTTAGATCTTCTAGTGTGAAGCCATGAGGGAACTCTAGGTCGGTGGGTATAGGTGGAAACACCAAATTCGGTCCTTCTGTGCTATGCCTTGGTAATCTGATAGTGAAGGGTTGCACTCGCCTTTGGAGTCGGAGAGTTGTCTCTGGTGTCAATGTAGCACTCCGGGCCTGTGCATAGGGCATCTGAATTGCTCCCCTCATTTTCTTGGATGGAGGCCCAGCGGTTGATAGTCTACGTTGGAATTCTTGCACCCTGGTCCAAACAAGTGCCCTTTGAATTGGCACATCATATGCCAAGCATCTGTAAACAATCCTTGTGAGAGCACAACATCCATAAAGTACTGACTTTTGCTTCTTATACCACCATTGATGTGCCAAGTGTATTTGGTCAATAATCCAATGAGGCATGCTGATTGTCAAATCGAAGGCGTCTACTAAATATAGACTGAACCGTATCTTGTTGGGTGGCATCGTGAACCTCTCTTGAGCAGGGAACGCGAAATGTTGCATGCACATGCGGAGATGAATGGCAATAGTTGGTGTCATTGCCACCATATCCTTGAGTTTAGTTAGGTTCCTGTTTTTCATGTTGTTTGGGACCATTGACTCCTTCTCTGTGGGGATATGCATGCCTTCATGTCGAGAGCTTCCCTTACCAAATTGTTCATCAATTTGAAGCGCTTCAGTTCATTACCTCTTGTAAAAGATGGTAGGACAAAGGTGCTATACCCCTTTTTCTCTTTACTGGGAGTGAGGGTGCTAATCAAATATGAACACCTTAGAAAGTTTGGCTTCGGTAACTGGGCTTTGAAGTAATCATATAGTCCCGCCTTCTTCCATATCGGTTTCAACCCTTCATTATTTTGAAGCCTCTCAAACTCTCTGGTAAAGAAATGATACCGACCCCAGCGTCCATTTAACTCTATTTCGGCCTCCCACAAATAAGTGCCGTCTCCAAGAGGTCCTACTACATCACTGAACTAATGTGAGTTTTTGCTTACTGGTGATGTGTGCTCTTGGGGAGGATTCTGAACAGGTAGGGCATGTAAAGCTCTTAATGCCAGTGGTCTTTCCTTCAAATCTTCCTCAATGGGGAGGCTTTCAATGTCCACAATCTGAGGGTTGGTGCCTACCTAGGAGCTAGTTCCTGTAGCCTCGGCCATTTTACTTCTTGTTTGCTGGCTCTGTAAGAATATAGAAGCATGTGTTAACATTGTAGAGGACAAGATAGAACAATTTTTGTCCCCGTTACAACATTAACATGAGGTTTTAGTGATATGTTAGTTAGTCCATGAGTGCTCGATAATTGTGGGTGTAGTTAGTGGATGGATTGTCCTAAAAGCTAAATGGAAAGATGCAGAGTGAGAATGATGCTATTAGTAGGTGGAGGTGAATTTACAAGTGGGGTCG